>JANFCV010000024.1:1200000-2400000 GCA_024500475.1 Phthorimaea operculella | reverse complement strand
TAATGGGTGAACCAGCCCATGAAACTGAACAACTTTCCCCAAGAAACATAGGTCGAAATATGAAAAAAAAAATTGGTCCACCCATACAAATTGACTCAGTCGACTGGTACATTTTGTATGGGAGGACCAAAAACTTTTTCATTTTTCGACCTATGTTTCTTAGGGGAAGATGTTCAGTTTCATGGGCTGGTTCACCTCTTAAAATATTTGCAGTTGATTTTTTTACATACTGTAGGTACCTGGATGCCTATATAGCCACAAAAGTACATACCTACTTAGGCAACAATGGCAAAAAGTCCATACATGCCGTTCCCTGTTGGTTCCCCTTTCAGAAATTTACAGAACCCTACCCTCACATCTATCTGTTTTCATTAAGTATTGTTTTTTCACTCCGGCCTAGATAAAATGACACCCTTCGCCACTGATACCTACATACCTACTCTTTAACCCGGCGTCGTCCAGGTGGAAAAATGTTACATTAAGATCCACGTTGGGTCAAAAAAACCCGTATTTATATCATGGTCTATTTTGGAAACTACATAAATATATATTGTTAGTTATTGATTTTTATACTGTTGATTGTACATTCTATTGCTGCACTTTTTAAATAACATGTTTAAAAGGAATGGTACTGTGTCTCGTCGTATGACGGACAAACATGACCAATCCCTTCGGTTTGTTTATTAACAAACAAAGATAGCACTACCAAGTTGACTACCAATCGAATACGCGGCGATGTAGTAAAGTTTAATAATTGTCAAAGTTTAAAAAAGTAACGGTACCCTCTTGACATTCTGTATTAGGACTCTGGAGAATAAACGTGTCATGGTGTAAACTACTCCTGTATTATTTTATTTTAATACTTCAGAAGTGCTTTTCGAATTTTCCGCGTGCTATTTCAAGTTCAAGCCATAAAGTCGCCGCTAGTTTTGCGCTTAGTGAGGCGCCTGCACCAGGTGAAAAATATTATGGAGTCATATGACGAACGAGAAGTGAATAGTGGAAAAACGACGTCATGGATCGTCCTGGACTGTTTCTGGTGCACATTAGAGCTCCCACTGTGACCATGATTCAAAGAGGTACGTCTGAAAGTTAATAATAATAATTATATGTACCTATCTACCGTTGGCTGATAAGTGATCACATTAAAAGATTACCTACATTCTGATATTTCAAAATATTTTAGTATCATGCCTTAGTCCATTACGGGGTTGGCAGGACGTGATCGGCGATGGAAATGGTCGTTCAAGATTTGTGACTTCAGACAATACTTGAGGGTAATTTCAGAAAATTTTGCATTCTATTGCCCAAATTGTAATATAAAATGGAGTTTGTTTAATGCTATAGTCGATTTTTACGGCCCCGCTTTGAGTAAAATGGCGTGATGCTAGTTTAAGCCGGTATCACACGGTATCAGTAATAATTCTAATACATTTTTTTTTTCTACTTCTTGGTGTATCGCCGGCGGGCCCTGGCAAAATATATCGATCTATTGAGGTGATGATCGGCTGGTGAAAGGTGGCGGCAGATACGGATTCCTGGACGGTCGGCTTTGGGACTTTGCAACTGAAACATTGCATTATGAAGGGTCATCTCGCGAAACTATTTGAATGACAGGTGCGTAAACCAGTTCTGATGATAACTATGGTGCTTGCATTAGTCGAATAGTTAATTAGTTTTGTGTCGAGAATCTAATGCACAGTCATCTCAAGTGCGAGAAGTTGTAGTAGGCATCTGGCCTCGGTATCAATATGTCAGTTGATCTAATTTTATTTTTATCTTTTCTTGCTAATTTTCTTTGAACCACATGTGTAGGTAGCACAAGAAAAATGCATTATGTTCTTAATATAAATTTATTAAATTTCCACTGTGATTTTTGTTTACATGTTGCGACATTGGTTGGAGTGAGCCATCATATAACGGCAAAGACAAGAAATGGAATTTTGCATCGCCAACGTTCAGCGACCGATGTAATGGAAAGGAGACCATCGATAATTATTTTGGTATAAGTGGACATTTGAATATTTGATATCAATACGGTAATTATTACGTAATGTAAGGTAAACGAAGTAAGTAAGGTGTTCGATCAATGCGTCCTACCAGTCATGACCTACGGAGCCGAGACGTGGAACTTGACAGTAAAACTGGCCCACCGGCTACATGTCACTCAGAGAGCTATGGAAAGGTCTATGCTTGGTATCTCTATAATGGATAAAGTCCGGAATGAGGCCATCCGAAAAAAGACCAAAGTGACGGACATAGTCTGGAAGTGTAGCAAGCTGAAGTGGCAGTGGGCTGGCCACATCTGTCGTAGAACCGACGGACGGTGGAGTAAGCGGGTTCTCGAGTGGAGGCCACGCCTCGGCAAGCGTAGCGTTGGACGCCCTCCGGCCAGATGGACCGATGACTTGAAAAAGGCGGCTGGTAGCGACTGGATGGCAAAAACGGGAGATCGTGCCTTATGGCGTTCCCTGGGGGAGGCCTACGTCCAGCAGTGGACTGCAATAGGCTGAAATAGAATAGGATAGAATTTTGGCGTGACGAAAGTGTCAAAAAATAGAAGTTATTTATCATATTGTGATAAAATTAATATAAAAACAGATGTGTAACCAACTATGTAAATTTTTGTATCGAAAAGGGTATGTTTTTCTATCGTGCTTTCGGAGGGCACGTTAAGCCGTCGGTCCCGTGCTTTCGGAGGGCACGTGAAGCTGTCGGTCCCGACTACAGACGGCGGTCGTTAAATGCTGAACCCGGGTTTGTCCCATTGTGAAAAAGGGGTAGTGTCCCACAAAAAAAAGGGAATTGTCCCACAATCATAACGGGTGTGTCTCATAATCCTAAAGGGTTTGTCCCACAATGATAAAAGGGTATGTCCCACAATGAAAAAAGGTTTGTCCCATCCATAGTGAAAATTATGTTCGCCTCGTAATTAAAAATGGGCGTATTAAAACAAAACGAGGTTATACAAAAATAAAAATAAAAAGCAAAAAAAAAAATTCAACACTACCAGTGTGTCCCAAAGAAAATTAAAAATCGGAAAATAATTTATAACTAAGTAAAAAAATTTCAAATAAACCAAAACTAAATTTAATTTAAAAAAGTAAGTGAATAAACCAATTTGTAATAAATTGAAATATAATAAAATTATTTAAAACTATGAAATAAATAAAAACGATTGCAAATAAAATAAAAAAAACGCAGAATAGAAATAAATATAAAAGAAAACACTATTTGTAAATGCAACACAATAATTAATTTAAATTAAAGTAAGTAGATACAAATTTTCTTTACTTCGCAATTTTTATAAAATGTTTGATGAGCAGCTTAACAGAAGTAAATCTAATTCAGATTCGAAATGTATAATCCAGATTAAGTCTTTGTAGTATCAAACATTTTTTTTTTTAGATATTATACTGTCCATATTTAATAGCTGAAATTTTTATTGCGGGTATATAAAAAAAAAAATTAAATAAAAGAAAAATATCATAATACAGCATTAATGATTCAAATTGAAACAAAGTATATAAAAATAACAAAAAAATAACATAAAATAGGTTTCGTTCCACAATCATAACGAGTTATGAATCATCGAGTTTGAAACATTGAAAACAATAATAAAGGGTTTGTCCCACAATCACAACGGATATGTTCCACAATGTCTACATTATAATTCGATGACAGTTGTGAGATACTGTTACTCTTAGTAGTTAAATAAAGTCTAAAATCATTAAAAATAACATGTAAGAGATGAATGAGTTTGAGACGGGGTGAGACTACAGGTTGACCGTGAATAAAAAATGTTGTTATGTTTGATTAACTTGAATTTTGATTATATTTCCTAAATACTACTGATGTTTGTACTTAATTATGTTGTTTATCAATTAAAATATTTTGTATAGCAACATTATCTGTGTAATGTTAATGAAAGAACATATGAATAGGTATAACAAATAATAATATAAACTATATTACATGAATCAATGCGATTGATATTATTTTAAAGAAATATGTATGCTTCATTTTCTAACATAATTTAAAACAGTAATGAATGGGTCGAGACATGTTTACATTTTTTTTTATCGAAATCTTACATTTAAAACATGTTTATCAGCTACTCTGAAAACGTATATAAAAATAAATCAAGTACAGATGGATAACAAGATATTTTTTTTTCACAAAATTTGCTATGTAAACTAGATACACAGATACAGAAAGAGTTAATTTGTTATTTATTAGTTAATTACTATTGTTGAATGTTATAGATTTCAAAGATTTTAAACTATTATTTCCAAGTAGATTCACAAAGAATACTTTTAAATGTCAATGAGAGAAAATGTAACAATGAGTATATTAAATCATAAATATAATTATGTCAATTGTAAACTCATTGTAAGTCCCGATTTGGAAATATTAATAAGCGCGTTTTCTTGTGCTGCACTGGAATGTCACTATATGCTTTTTTGGTCATTAGTTTAATCATCTCACTTATATTAAAGCTTTTTATGTTATAACACAATTTAGTTTGTAGAAGTATCTTAATATTTCTGGACTAGATTCAAGGTGACTTTTGAGGATTGATTGATTTAGTATTGTTCTCGTGCTAGGTATTAAAAATAATCTATTATTATTTTTCTGAACTCGTTTCTCAGAAGTTTTGAAAGTTAACACTAGTTATTTTTATTCTCATGTTTTAAAAATATGTAGAAGAAGATTATTTACAATAATAATGTAATAATAAATTATATAATTAAAAATACAGTTATATTGCGTACAATATTTTAAAAAAAACGTACACTTCAATACGTACCTACGTCATGAGTAGTTAAAATAAAAATATATACTTGTATCATTACGAGGACGCAATGTGACATTATCAGGATAGGCCGAGTAGTTGAGTAATTCGATCAGTAAAAATAATATTTTTGCATGTTTTACAAAATAATATTTTTGCGAGCAATAAAATTTTAAATATTAGGATGTAAAAATTTATACTGTGTCAAGATTGTTGTAAATAATATTGAAATTAAGATTGTTAAAAATAATGTTTTGAATATTGGGATTGTTAAAAAAAAAATGTTTTGAATATTAAGACTGTTATGAATATTCTGAATATTAGAATTGCTGAAAGTGTTTTGAATATTAAGATAGATGATTCTTCTGAAAATATTTTGAACATAAAGATTGTTGTAAATTTTTCGGATGATAATATTGTTGTAATTGTTTTGATTTGAAAGGTTGAGATTAGCATAACAAAACGTTTTTATGTAAGGGTTTATTTACGAGGGCGTAATTATGATTCAGGATGGCCGAGTGTTAGTTATTGATTTTTATACTGTTGATTGTACATTCTATTGCTGCACTTTTTAAATAACATGTTTAAAAGGAATGGTACTGTGTCTCGTCGTATGACGGACAAACATGACCAATCCCTTCGGTTTGTTTATTAACAAACAAAGATAGCACTACCAAGTTGACTACACAACCTTGTCCAAATATGGATCGAAACGCAGTACCAATCGAATACGCGGCGATGTAGTAAAGTTTAATAATTGTCAAAGTTTAAAAAAGTAACGGTACCCTCTTGACATTCTGTATTAGGACTCTGGAGAATAAACGTGTCATGGTGTAAACTACTCCTGTATTATTTTATTTTAATAATATTCATAAAAATCTTTGTTTATGAATGGTATTATTCATATATTTTGCCTGAAAAATAAAAAAAACGTCGAAATACAAAAGTAACAGCTTTTACTATCTGTTTTCATAAATCACTCGAAAACTGTAAAAAATAAAATAGGTTAACTCTTTTAGACCCTTTAAAGTATGAAAATATCGTTTTTTCAACAATTATTTCAGTTAATACGGCTAGGCTTTCTTAGATCTTAATGTAAATAGTGCATTTTATAATGAGAGAACGTTCCGTAACATTAATTATTATCAGTCCCCAAATTTGCATATGTTGCCTACATCACCATGATGTGTTGTGGGAGGATAAAATTTTGAAATCCAATGACAGGTATTGGTGGTCTTTCTGTCTTTTTGTGCTCGACATTCTAGATACCTTTTGCGGACACCTGGAAGCTTGGATGGCGATTCTTTGACCAAATAATTAAAACAATCTTCACGCTATAATGGCATAAAATGATGACATCGAAAGCCACGTTGGGTCAAATATACCTTTTTGAACTTTGCAGGCGTCTATCTCTCGTAAATTTCACACGACGATTGCGATGCACTTTCTTATGAATAAAACAAAGTCTTATCTCCAGCTACTGAAAAAATCAATATCTGTGTACAACTTATCATGAAAATACCGGCAAAATAAAAAAGGACGGGTCAATTTGACCCAACGTGGATGGCGCCGGGTTAAAAAACAATACCCTCATTCTGAGGTAATTAATTTAAAAGTAGGTAGTGTTTGAAGTCAGTGTTCATCGAAAACATCATGGAATTATTATGTGTATTAGGCTGGGTTGATATTTTCTCTCTGCAATTTTCAATAACAATCAACTTGAAATATTAATCACGCACTCAAACAACCATTCATATTTGTGAACAAGATAGTTTATTTTCCAATCAATTTGCCCATATTGTGGGTAGTTGAATATTTAAACACTAGACAAACGTGTACCAAAACACGATATTAGTAACATTATTATGTTTGTTTTATATTATGAAAGCCTACCTGCAGCCCATACTGTGGCCGGTAAAACAAATTTAATAACCTATAATATTTGCCATGCAGGTTGATTATACTGTATCACCAAATATTTGGTTTTGTACACGTAATAAGACGGATAAAATTCAATATAAACTAATAATTTTAGGTTGTTATTATTAAATGAGCAAAATTGTACTCAATGCTAAAATTACGAATATGGTAAAATTAGCATTTACAGATACTTAAATGTTATGTTTGAACATTTTTGTTCAAAACAAAATCTTCTACTATACAAAATATTTCCGATCGCTTCCTTCATAAGACGCTATTACAGATTTTAATTCCGATATCAAAACTTTACTACGAATCGCTAAAGACAAACTTCTACGAGTGAACTTTCGAGACCGCAACGCACTAACAATAAGTACGGAAAGAATCGAGAGAATAACCCACCCAGATGGGAGATTCCCACTAAAGGATGCTCAATACATTTGAATGCCTCGCTTAGACTTCGGGCGTAATAGACTTGAATCCATGCCAGAAATGCACCAATTGATTATTGATATTACTACGGTATTGGTTCTCAAGGAATGAACCGAGTTCACAGTTTGATTTATGTATGAAACTTAATGTTTTTTGCAAAAGTTTTTTTCTGTTTTTGTGGCGCTGCGAAGTTTTGTTCTGATGCGTATTTATGAGAGGACCGGAATGAAAATTTATGGCTGTTGAGGGTTTTGTTGCTTTTTTTATCTGGCCTGTGTATGGAAAGTTTTTGCTTGATATAGTACCTCCTATCTACTTATCATTTACAGGAATAAAATATTACCTACTTGCTTTTTCTGATTCAAAATCGCTGTTTTCTGTGACGTTATTTTATCTAGTGTTCTAAAAAGTGCGCTCTATGAATTTCCAAGGAATAGCTAGTTTTATTTTTCATTCTCTTCGGCTTTCCCTCCTCTATTTCCTATTACTTTATTAGCCGAACCCTGCGATATCGTGCTCATCAACAGTCAACAAATTCCACAATCAACTAATCGGCAAGTCACGGTGACTCAGCACTATCGTTGCATTATCATCGGATAGGTTTGACGCGCGCTTCCTTATGGGTTGTGTAAACAATTACACGAACTTTTGATACAAAATGGGTTCATTTATGGAGTTAATAAACCTATCGCTGACAGTTTATTTGTTGCTGTTAGTTTGGCTTTTATCAAAATTCATACAAAGTAGGCACTTCTACTTATGGGTGTCGTAAGAAGCGACTAAGGGATTATTATCCAGGGAACGGGCAGCAGCTTTCCCAGTGAATTGAACATCTTGTACTGCGCTCGCCAATCCACCTGCCAAGAGTGGTGAGTATAGCAATTCCCCCGGATAGGGGAGGCCAATGTTCAGCAATAGACTTTTGGGGCTTTTAAGGTTAAGGTTAAGATGCAAAGTAACAAAATTGCATTCTGTACACCGTTTTTCGGAGGAAATTAATTAATCTGGACACGAGCATCCTCCGTAATAGTTTTCAATACATAAAACAGTCTGTGCACGCATAGCTTACTATTTGCTTAATTCCCCACCGACATACAAAACTCACCTAAAAACAGCAAAGTGCTCTAAAAATATTTCTTTATAAGTAAGTATTTGAAAACATGCTTAAACCACATTAACCGCATGGTTAACAAAAGAAATCAAATCAAGTTTGAAGAACAGGCAACCTCATAATAGCTACGAATATTTTGAATATTCTAGAGATGCCAATCACAAGCAATATCGATACAATTGTCGATATTAATCGTGACTAATAACTGGGTTGAAACGGTAATAACGGTAATTTTACTGCCTGCGCTATATCTATCGGTTATCCAGTGTCATTGATTATAGTGTTTGTCATTGATCGACATGAAGGTGTATCTAGAAAAGTAGATAACCCCTTTAAACGCAATAATTGTTCTTATGATTACAGACATTAGAAGTATGGGATCAGGATACGAAAAAGAGATTATCTCGGTATATGCATCGGTTATTTTATGTTTTTTTTCATACTATCAATGTTTTTGACAGTTTATTGGCATCAATAAGCTTTTATTATTACTGCAGAAATCGGCTACAATATCAGCGCCAACTTGATCGGGAGTAGAAATGGTCGCCATGGAAAAAATCGGCTGGAGAGATCATCATTATGTTAGAGTATAAAACCAAACTCACAGATTAAACACAAACAACAACACTAAAAACAAACTCTTTAGATTAAACTTTTACATACGGATACTGTTTATTGTAAAAACTATTAGGAGGTTTGGCATCCATCAAAATTCATGTCATTATGTATAGGTACTCGTATCTGTCACATCTTATCTAATTTCTTGTATTTTTACACTACGCACTACACTACTATTTGTATGCAAGATCAATCGAAAAATATTAAAACGTCGATACGTTGACAGCACTACCCCAAAAACTCCCCTGAAAATAAATTGCCATAGGTGATAAAAGCCTCATTTGTCGACCACACCCGAACATAATCGGTAATTTAATAAGTCACGCAGGTTAATTTGGTTTAATTCTTAACGATGGCAACACATTTCGGGCGGCCACATGCGATCCACTTGTTATGTGGAGTAATAAAAAATTGAAAAACGTGTGAAGGAATGTGACGACGTATTAAGGTGGGAAAAGGCGGCAAACGAAAAGGAAAGAAACACACTTAACGTCCGTGTGTGCGTTATTTTTGTGTAACTCTATTGCATGCATTAGAAAGTGCAAATTTCCAGCTTATTTTCTTAGAAATACGGTTTATGTCAAACGGTTTGTCAGATGCATCCGCTAGCGCAGCACATCGCACAACGCTTTGTCGACGGATACGTCTGTAACAGTTTGACATAATCACATAAATCGTATTCATATGAGAATAAGTTCGAAATTTGTATTGTCTTAACTTATTCCTTGCATAGGGCTGAAATAGCGCAACAACAGACGTTATGTGTGTTTCTTGCCTAAGAAAAAAACAATTTTGTTCACTTACCACATTTTCTGAAAGCATCGAAGCATTTAAGTATTATTGTTTTAGTTAATGAGGCAAATTCGTACTAGTTTATGATTATTAGAATCCTAAAACCATTATCTTATGAAAAAAAGGAAATCTCTCTCTCTTCGTGTGGGACACCGAGTCGTTCAACGACCCAATGAAACCCTGGTGTCAGCATTTTTCAACCGCTTACTGCAAGTAGTAGGCCTCTGACAGCAAAAATAAGGAAATGAAACGCAATTTATATGTGTTAATTGTGAAGGTAGGATAAAATGACGATTCCTTTTTGTATTGCTTGTAAAGTCGATATGGCTGTATAATTCGTTGGCTATATCGGCCAAAAATATTACCTAGAAAGAAACGACATTTCCATCAATCGACTTAACATTTTACAAAACTGACAATCGAACTGCAGAAAATAGAACTTTGACAATCATTGGAACAGCGGAATTGGCTGTGCACAAAATATGAACATGAAATACACAATAGTTGTAGGAATCAAGTAGGTACCTACTAAATAATTCAATTTTGTATTGCCAAGACAAAAATTGAAGGGATCAACTTATGCTAGGTTTTTTTAGTACCATGTTTGTATAAAAATCCTGTATGAGTTGGTCCCTTAAATTATAGGTACTGGCTTAGGTTGATGTAATCATAGCTGTCCGACCAAAATACAAAACAATTTCATATCATAAGTACCTACTGCAGTGCATTGGAGTTTATTTAATAAAAATGTCATGTTGGCAAATAAGTAGCACGAGGATATTGATTAGGGGTCTGAGCAATAGATCTTTTATTAGTACAAGTAATAAAAGTCTAGCGGTTTACCTACCTGACAAGGTATCATCATAGAGTTTGCACTGTAAAATGAAGACCCCAGCCAAAAAATTAAATAAAGGAGATAAAGAAATTTTGAAGTGAACATACTCTTGTCAGAGCCTTGAGGTGAACCTTGGGGGAAGCTTACGTCTATCAGTAAACAGCTATAGGCTGACGTGATGTAATGATGAGTTTTATTAGAATTTCGTACATTTTGTGTCATATTAAATGTTCTTGCCTCCTTTTTTGTGTATCCACGCCATCTGCAGCGTAAAGCAATGTCATGTGCATGACAATGCCCATCTTTTAGATTACTCATTATAGCAATTTTATATTCGTTGTCTCTTTTACATTAGACCATGCATGCTTCATGTAGGTACAGGCGCGGCCGCGCTATCTTCAGCGTATATTGCCGGAGGCGTCAGCCTTTGTAATTGATTGATACGTCCACCGTTTAGTCTTCGTGTTTTATTATTTCATTGCCTACTCTATTTTCAGTATGTGTACTGTTTGACAAAGAGGGGAGATGATTGGTTGCAAACTTTAATAAAAAAACAATTGTGCATGGCAATGCCAATCTTTTAAAACAGTTTTTTTCAGGCTAGGATTCTTCAAACAAGGCTTCAACACTTCTATTTCTCATTATAGTCATTTTATATTCGTTGTCTCTTTTACATTAGACCATGCATGCGGCATGTAGGGTACAGGCGCGGTCATTATTTCACCTCCTTCAAATTCACGAAATTCAGTACAACACACTTATAGCCGTTTCATATTCGTAGTATCCTTTACATTAGACCATGCATGCGGCATGTAGGTACAGGCGCGGCCGCGCTATCTGCAGCGTATATCGCCGGAGGCGTCAGCCTTTGTAATTGATTGATACGTCCACCGTTTAGCCTTCGTGTTTTATTATTTCATTGCCTACTCTATTTTCAGTAGGTTTACTGTTTGACAAAGAGGGGAGATGATTGTTTGCAAGCTTTAATAAAAAACAATTTTGCATGGCAATGCCAATCTTTTAAAACAGTTTTTTTCAGGCTAGGATACTTCAAAGCGCTTCAACACTTCTTTTTCTCATTATAGTCATTTTATATACGTTGTCTCTTTTACATTAGACCATGCATGCGGCATGTAGGTACAGGCGCGGCCGCGCTATCTGCCGCGTATACCGCCGGAGGCGTCAGCCTTTGTAATTGATTGATACGTCCACCGTTTAGTCTTCGTGTTTTATTATTTCATTGCCTACTCATAGCCTACTTATAGCCATTTTCTATTCGTTGTCTCTTTTACATTAGACCATGCATGCGGCATGTAGGTACAAGCGCGGCCACGGCCACCACCTGCTTTACAGACCTTTCTTAGTCTTTCTTTGTCCATGCCTTTATTTCACATGTGTTTTGGGGTCGGCCCTCCTAGTCTTCATTCGCCACTCTGGGCGCATGTGTCATTTCTGGTTGTCTACAGCCATTAGATGCCTGCTACTTGCAGTAAGCGGCTTAAAAACTCTGACAACTGTTTAAAAACATGGTTCATCGGGTCGTTGGACAACTTGGTGGCCCACTCAAAGAAGAGGAAGATAGCCATTTTATATTCGTTGTCTCTTTTACATTAGACCATGCACGCGGCATGTAGGTACAGGCGCGGCCGCGCTATCTGCAGCGTATATCGCCGGAGGCGTCAGCCTTTGTAATTGATTGATACGTCCACCGTTTAGTCTTCGTGTTTTATTATTTCATTGCCTACTCTATTTTCAGTAGGTTTACTGTTTGACAAAGAGGGGAGATGATTGGTTGCAAGCTTTAATAAAAAAACAATTGTGCATGGCAATGCCAATCTTTTAAAACAGTTTTTTTCAGGCTAGGATTCTTCAAACCAGGCTACAACTCTTCTATTTCTCATTATAGTCATTTTATATTCGTTGTTTCTTTTACATTGGACCATGCATGCGGCATGTAGGTACAAGCGCGGCCACGGCCACCACCTGCTTTACAGACCTTTCTTAGTCTTTCTTTGTCCATGCCGTTATTTCGCATGTGTTTTGGGGTCAGTCCTCCTTGTCTTTATTCGCCACTCTGGGCGCATCTGTGTCATTTCGGGTTGTCTACATCCATGTCAGAGGTCTGCTACTTGCAGTAGGCGGTTTAAAAACTCTGACAAAGCGGTTTAAAAACAAGGTTCATCGGGTCATTGGACAACTTAGTGGCCCACTCAAAGAAGAGTAGGATAGCCATTGTATATTCGTTGTCTCTTTTACATTAGACCATGCATGCGGCATGTAGGTACAGGCGCGGCCGCGCTATCTGCCGCGTATATCGCCGGAGGCGTCAGCCTTTGTAATTGATTGATACATCCACCGTTTAGTCTTCGTGTTTTATTATTTCATTGCCTACTCATAGCCTACTTATAGCCATTTTATATTCGTTGTCTCTTTTACATTAGACCATGCACGCGGCATGTAGGTACAGGCGCGGCCGCGCTATCTGCAGCGTATATCGCCGGAGGCGTCAGCCTTTGTAATTGATTGATACGTCCACCGTTTAGTCTTCGTGTTTTATTATTTCATTGCCTACTCTATTTTCAGTAGGTTTACAGTTTGGCAAAGAGGGGAGATGATTGGCTGCAAGCTTTAATAAAAATATATATGTTACAGGCAAAACCCTTAACCAGTCATTAACGTTATTGACTGAATAAAACAGTCAATAACGATATTGCCTAAGAGCCTCAGTCAAAACCCTTACTGACTAGTCAAAACCCTTATTGACTAGTCAATAACGATATCGACTGACGTGCCCAGTCAAAACTCTTAATAGGTACATCAGCCTTGGCGGCAGCAACCTAGACCTAGCTGTCAGGTCTAAGATCACCATCAGGACCGTTAGATGGTCGCAGCCAGAGTGGAAGTCTACTGTCTCGCTCGCCAGTTGTCATTCCATAAGGACATGCCCAAGTCGCAGACGGCTCTTCACTAATGATGACCTCTGAAAATTGACTTTACAAATATTTGTGTCTGGTGGGAATCGAACCCACATACAATGTCATTTCTTCGCAGGTGGTGACATGCACATCACGCATACGGGCCCGGTGTATGGCGCCCTTTATGGCTAACGTTGTAGCATATGCTACGCCCTAAATAACTACTTCCGCAGTAATATAAAATCGTTACCTCTTCAGCTTATGCTACGCCGTAGAGGACTAGAAAGTTAGTTTCATCCATTGTAGCGGGAAAATAGAAAATGGTGTAGCATATGCTACGTCGTAGATGAAACATGTGTGGTTCCTCCGTCGTAGGGGGTTAGTTAACCACGTAGCGGTAGGATCCTACGCGTCTTAGTGGGAGTTGTAGCATTTGCTACGTCGTAGAGGAACATTCTCTGATCCTACGCGTCGTAGTGGGAGTTGTAGCATTGGCTACGCCGTGAAAACCATTCGCTTATACTACGCCTTGTAGAGAAAATTGTAGCATTTGCTACGCCGTGAGGGCCTTTCCCTGATTCAATTCGTCGTAGTGGGTGTAATAGCATATGCTACGCCGTAGAGGACCATTCGCTGATGCTACGCGTCGCAGTTGGTGTTAAGACGAGTGACGAGACTATAGTCCGTCCAGTTCGTGCGCGACCCTCCCTAGGGGTGACAGACGTTGGGGAGGGAGATGTCAGCGGGTAGCGGGAGGTGTAGCGGGGAAGGGTGACGCGCGCATCCGCGCTGCACGTCATATTAAAATGACGTGCTTTTTCGCCCCCCGACCGTCTGTACCCCGCAGGAAGGTCGTGCACGAAGTTGACGGACTATAGGATTGAGCACACTCACCGAAATGCATCTTATCAAATATTATAGAAGATGGAGGCAGTCAGAGTGGAAGTCTACTCTTTTGCTTACCCACAGGGAGATCTGTCCTGGCTGACTGGTCTAAGATAACCATCCGTATCGTTAGGTAGTCGCCTATGATGGAAAGCCAACTGTCGACTGCACTGGGCCAGAGTTTATTAGCCACCGCCGTGAGATCTATGACATCTGGGAGGTGAAGCCAAGTACCTGCTGACAACCGGCAAGCGAGACAGTAGACTTCCACTCTGATTGCGACCATCAAACGGTCTTGATGGTGATCTCAGACCTGCCAACCAGTCTAGGTTGCTGCCACTGGGGCGGACATACCTATTAAGGGTTTTGACTGGGCACGTCAGTCAATATCGTTATTGACTGCTTTTAATAGATAAAACCAGTCAATAAGGGTTTTGACTGAGTCCCTTAGGCAATAACGTTATTGACTGGTTTTTCCAGTCATTAACGTTAATGACTGGTTAAGGGTTTTGCCTGTAACATATACATAAAGTAAATGTAGTGCGAAAAAAAGACGGAAACAGGTTAACGTTACTTCACCGAAATGTGTTTTTATATTAAAAAATAATGCCTTACCTGTTTTTAACATAAAATTGACAATGACTTAAACATTTTTTCAAACAATGTTTTACAAAATTATGAATTTGGTTTACGGAAAATCTGAACGCAGTTAACTAAAAAATGCTATCCCTAAAAACACGGCCAAATTTTTGCCCGCTCGTGCCAACTTTATCCAACTACCTGTTCCTGCGAGCCTAATGTAATAAAGGCAAACAACGGGCTGGAAAGTTGTGATACCATAGATACCACATTAGTCCGCATTGGCCCCGAATAATCCCATTTCGGCCCCAAAAGGCAACACTTCGCTCCCATCAAAGCAGGCGTTCATTGTGTCACACACAATGGCCCCCGAAAAATAATCTAGACGTAAGTATGTAGGGTTGTGTAATAAGTGCTCTGAAAATGTGCGATAGGCCTGCTATGCTAAACCTACTTCTGTAGAAAGTAAGGACTAGGTCTATTATGTATTTTATAGGATTTTTGAGTATTGTTTAAAAAGGAATACATACAAAGTTTTAGAATATAAAGTTGTTATAACGATTCAACGTAAAAATAAGAATTCTGCAAAGAGGTCTTAGGATGAGTATTTTTTTATATTTGATGATTATGAACATAACATTTTAATCAACACATTTATTCTTCTACGTATGGATGGTTCTGTGCTACGTAGGGCAGGTTAAGCTTTCGGCTCTAGTATGACCTGAGACGCCAACTACTTGTGCAGGTTACAAACCTCTGATTTTGAATCCATCAGGTCGCTCATCGACTCGGTGTCCCACTCGACAAGACGACCTACCCACAGCCCTCTTACCCCACCTAAACGTCATAGCACGTCGCAGCTCACATTCAAAAATCTGAAGCGGAATAAAAAGGTTGCCCCCATTATGCGGCCAACAATAGCCCGGTACTGAAAAGTACCCGGATACCAGATGCAACATTATAATAAAAGGTAACTGCGAATAGGTTTCCGGGATAAAATTTTATTGTGGCCCATCGACAAAGGAGCGGAAGGAACAAAAGTCGCGGGTAGGAAGATAATTTACGTCGGTCGCGAGTATGGTACTGTGTTTTATGGGTGGATTTTTAAGTATTTAAGTAAGTTCCACGCAAGGTGGGTTCA
This sequence comes from Phthorimaea operculella, assembly GCA_024500475.1. Lineage (NCBI taxonomy): Eukaryota > Metazoa > Arthropoda > Insecta > Lepidoptera > Gelechiidae > Phthorimaea > Phthorimaea operculella. Next base: position 2,383,977 of record JANFCV010000024.1, on the reverse strand, counting down.
CAAAAATGCTGTAGCACCGCATTTTAAATTTAGTTTGGTACTCTAACGGTTTCACTTATCTTTAAAGTCAGCGGAAGTCAAAAAATTAACAATTATTGGACAAGAAAGAGCAAGAATTTATTGTTATTTTATATGACACTAGCAGCCCGCCCAGCGGTTTCACCCGCTGCTACTTACCTGTTTTCCCGTAGAAATTGGATCTTTGCCCGTAGTAAAAAGTCCATTACTCCGATCCAGCAGAGGTAAATGTGCGAGCAGAAGCGGCCCGTCATGCTGAATAACTTTTACTTTGAAGCCATTACCGTATCTCTTATTGTTTATATGGGATGCTGGTGGTCTACATCAGGTACTCCAGACCCTCGTGACCATTTGCCAGCAGAAGCGACCCGTCATGCTGAATAACTTTTACTTTGAAGCCATTATCGTATCTCTTATAGTTTATATTGGATGCTGGTGGTCTCTATCGGGTACTCCAGATCCTCGATGGCCATGTGCCAGCAGAAGCGGCCCGTCATGATGCACAACTTTTTCTATGAAGCCATGGCCGTATCTCTTATAGTTTAGATGGGATGCTGGTGGTCTTCATCAGGTACTCCAGATCCTCGATGTCCATGTGCCAGCAGAAGCGGCCCGTCATGATGCACAACTTTTTCTATGAAGCCATGGCCGTATCTCTTATAGTTTAGATGGGATGCTGGTGGTCTTCATCAGGTACTCCAGATCTTCGATGACCATGTGCCAGCAGAAGCGGCCCGTCATGGAGAACAACTTTTTCTATGAAGCCATGACCGTATATTTTATAGTTTAGATGGGATGCTGGTGGTCTGCAACAGGTACTCGTACTCCAGATCCTCGAGGGCTGACAAAAAGTAGTCCATGTCCATCTTTACTATGCTAGTAATATCAGTGCCAAATTTCGCGAAGATCGGTAAAGCGGTTTGGCTTATTTGGGTAATATTCGCTGTATTTCCCGCTTTTCCTGCTGCTAACCGTTTTCCCGTGGAAATGAGGAATTTTCCCGTGGTAAAAAGTAACCTATGTTACTCAGGAATGTTGTAGCTTTCTAATGGTGAAAGAATTTTCGAAATCGGTCCAGTAGTTTCGGAGTTTATCGATTACATACATACAAAAAAAACAAACAAAGTTTTCCTCTTTATTATATTAGTGTAGATACATTCAGCTAAACTTTAATCAGCTGATTGTCGATTGTGTAATATAACATAACCGACCACATTTTATCATCATAAAGATGGTTATATGAAGTCAAAGTTCAAATATCGATTCTACTTTATAAATTGAACCGCTTGTTAGACTTCCGCCCAGATGCCAACATTGTAACTTTAATACGTGAAGAGACTAATCTTTATAGCCGAGATAAATCAACTCGTAAAACTTTTTATTATAATGAATAACCCCGTTGCATAGAGCCGGCCAGATCTTTCTGGGTCATCTTTTATCGACACATGGGTGGGTTTGCATATTGAACTACCACGTGTGCAATTTTTAGCATACAGTCGGAAAAAAAGTAGAAACTTTCAATCGGCAAAGAATTCGGCTTGAAAGGTATTTCGCGATGTGTGGAATAAAAGCCAGCTTGACCGACAGACATATCGACTTTCAGCCCAATTTCGTTGATCTAAAATGTTGCAGAGCTCGTATATGCTGATGTTTTTTTTTATCTTTCTCCGAGTTCTTTCTTTTTCTTTTTAAATTATCCGCAATATTTCAAAGTGCACCATATCAAGTACTCACACATTTCTACTCAATTTATGTACTCGTTGCGCCTTGTAACCAGTCAAATTTCAATGAGACAAAAATTGTACTTGCCAAAAGTACCTACCTATGAACACAATCTCTACAAGCCAGACAAATACAAAGAGCCTAACTTTATTTACGTGACAAATGCGATAATCTGCAAGTGTCATTCTGAAAATTGGACTTTCCAGTCTAGGAAATAGATTGTGTCTTTTGTCGCTTTTGGCTGGCTTAGGACGGTCGCTCCATTTACTTTCTTACAAGGCTTTTTGTTAGACCAGTCTTAGTGCACTGCAGAGACCGGATTTCAATTTTGTGTTCCAATTCAAGGTTTCGGGTGCTGTTGTTGATTCTTCGGAAATCGTTCGCCGTTCTTTGTGTTCAATTTCGTTTACAAACCTTAGAAGATTCATTCTTAGTTAGGTCTTTCTACATCGCCCACATTTTTTCGAAATTGGAATTGAAAGAAATAATCGTCTGCACGTCCAATAAAACAAAGAACACCTCAATTCCACATTCGGTCTCATTTTTACCGTGCATCTAATATGCGAAGCGCATGCAATAATTTCAATATATCCCCCGGCATAATACCCACAACGGCATAGCTCTGGCGTGCCTCCGCAAAGAATGGGGGCGCATACCACCATCACGCCGGGCGCCAGCAATATTAATAATTTCCCGGCTATATTACGGAATTGTTGACGGTTAGGTATCCGCTATTACTGAATCGAGGCTGTTCAGATTTGGTGGATGGATAGCTATAGCTAGAGATAGGTGGACGAATACCTAGAGCGGCTCGACTGACTGAACATAGCAGCTAGTTAGTGTCATCACTCGAACATGATCTCGCATATTAGTGAATTCTAGAGGTCGAAATCTTATCTAGCAAAAAATGGTTTCAGATAACGAAGAATTTCTAAATATGTTATATTTATTACCGAAAGGTAGATTTTTCTGAGTGATTCACCACCACAACAGATTAAATTACTATGCATCTTAAGAAACGTAGCATGTAACTCTACTACTAATTTCACTACTTTTGCATAGTCACAAGCATGACTGGACAAAAATTACCAAAAAAACAGTCTTAATTAACAGCTGCCACACTTTAAATACAGTCATTACTTTCATGAAGTACAGAAACGTTGATTTTCTACAACGAGATTCTCATAGAAGGTAGTTTGAAAGATTTTATCTCGAGTCTTGAGCGAGCGGGGCATCCACCAAAATTGAAATTAGAGTCAAAGGATCTGCGTCTTAGGAAGGCAGTCTACCGTGATCTGGGCCATGTAAACGTATTAACGCGTTGCAAGCGAAGAGATTCGGCGAGGAAGATTTCTGGAGAGAGCTTGAAAGGAAAATTAGGCAAAGTATTTTAAGAGAGTCGAAAAGATTAGGAAAAATGCTTTACTTAGTTGGTTGTGATATGTGAAACAGATAAAAACGTTCTATTTAAAACTTTTTTCGTAATAAGTTGTAGTTTGTTTGCTAAACATCGTAACCCTTTTGAATGCTTTTTCAGGATATCGCCAAGAATACAGCTTTTACAAAATTATAACAGTCTTTTGGCAACGTAAAGTTTTTGACATCGGCTGATTATCTGTCGACTATGGTCAACCGCATGGAGAGTTGATGCAGGCATAAAATACTGCCATGCTACAATGAGTTGGTGCACTAACAAAACATGTTGCGTCGACCTCAACTGATTTGTGATAAAGGCAGGCAGATGATGACTTTGTCTGTCTCTTCGTGTGAGACACCGGGTTTTCCATCGACCCGATGAACCCTGGTGTCAGAATTTTATAACCACCCACTTCAAGTAGCAGGCCTTTCGCATGGTCGTGTTACGACCGCCGTCTAGGGTATATTTTCAATAAGCACAAATAAAACGCGGAAATCAGACCAAGACCAAAATTTTAATTCGCCAATGAGTAGGTACGGCCTTTGGTCTAAATCAAAACCCGTTCTAAAAGGCATTGTTGGAGAAAGTTCAGGGCATTAATCATAAGAGAATGACAATAGAGGAGCCCATAATGGAAGTAGGGCTGTGAAAAAATAATCGATCTTTAAAAAATTGATGCCTCAGGATTTTAAGTTATTGATTAATGCAATCTTAAATCAATTGATTCAAAATCGATGTTTTGAATTTCAGTTTTGAGTAAAAGAATTAGATATGTCGCAGTACGATGGCAGAATCAGGTTTTTGGCCAAAAACCTAGGTTTTTGGCCAAAAGCCGGCATATGGCAGAATGGTAGACTTCGTTCGGCCATCGTCCTAAGCTGATCCAGGTTTTTGGCCAAAAACCTAGGATTTTGGCCAAAAAACTAGGATTTTGGCCGAAATCCTAGATTTGTTTAGTATTATGGCTTTTTTGCATTTCAGGGGAACTTCTTCGTCTTCGAGTGGTACACCAAGTCGCCCAACGAGCCGATGGACCCTGGTATCAGAGTTTTCAACCGCCTACTGCAAGTAGCAGGCCTCTAACATGGTTGTGTAACGACCGCCGCCTAAGTGATCATAGAGAGCAATCGGGACCGACGGCTTAAAGTGCCCGTGTGGTTCGGGGGAACGAGGAGTGGAGAGGTACTTTATGCACCTCCCTCTGATCTTTTGAGGGTAGACTTGGACACCGTAAATGGACACCCTGAAGGACGGGGGGTAACATCAGACAGTCTGAACAGCAGGATTGCCTCGGATTCCCTGAAAGGCAGGGGGGAGCATCAGACACCATAAAGGCAGGACGTACCTCTGAACGCTCTAGAGGATTGGTGGTAGCGTTGGACGCCCTGGAGACCAGAAGGTAGCGTCGGACTCCCAGAAAATCCAACGCCCGTCATTCTACATCTTCCAGAGTGTCCGACGTTACCCACGCCCTCCAGAGCGTCTGACGCTACCTCCCACCCTCCAAAACGTCCAATGCTACCTCCTGCCTTTCGAGGTGTATGCCCGGACTACACGGGCACGTTAAGCCGTCGGCCCCGATTGCTCTTTATGATCACTTAGATGGCGGTCGTTACACAACCTTGTCAGAGGCCTGCTCCTTGCAGTAGGCGGTTTAAAAACTCTAACACCAGGGTTCATCGGGTCGTTGGGCGACTTGGTGTACAACTCGAAGAAGAAGAAGTTCCCCCGCAATGCATAAAAAGCCATAATACTAAACAAATCTAGGATTTCGGCCAAAATCCTAGTTTTTTGGCCAAAATCCTAGGTTTTTGGCCAAAAACCTGGATCAGCTTAGGACTATGGCCGAACGAAGTCTACGATTCTGCCATATGCCGGCTTTTGGCCAAAAACCTAGGTTTTTGGCCAAAAACCTGATTCTGCCATCGTACTGCGACAGATATATTTTTTTTGGATCTAGTATATAAGATCGATCGAATACCCTTCAGTTTATTTAAGTCCCTTGTTGTACCTATTTCGTATCTGCGGCATGGTTTTTAACTTAACCCATATATGACCAGAACTATTTTTATATCTGAATTTTGTAGAGGAGTAAACTTGTGTTGCTTTTTTTAGCTAATTTGCAAATGCACCAACCAATTTTGGGTCGTTTTCGACCCAGTGGGCATATATGGGTCAAATATATGATAAAAATCATTAATGGGTTTAAAATCAAGTAAAATACTTTACGAAAATAAAACGATTATTTTAAAGGTGCTGTTTCTTTGGCTTCAATCTATTTTAAACATTTCTTTCCTGACTTAAAATAATCGTATATTAAAAAATCGATTATTTGTTGCTGATGTGGCACCCCTGAATGGAAGTACCTCGGGCAAAGACAGGAACAAAAGTGTTACAAACTGGGGGGTAGATATGGAAGTGATGAATGAAGGGAACAGGTGGGTAGTCAGAAAGACGGGTAAGATTGTTGAAATTGAGTGTGAGCCGTTTATAATTGCATTTTAAAATAATCCACTAATATTACAAACTTTTGTCAAAAAAATCATTGTTGTTTGCAATACCAGGACCTATTGTTTTGTACGGTACTTGCTTAGAATCGCCCATATCTTTTCCGTGTGTGTCGTAAGAAGCGAGAGTTACTATGGCGATCACTATCTTTTGAATTACTCTCACTTTTGTCAGACGTGGCGTAAATGGCCGTTTTTACAGCCGTTTACGTTCTGCCTACCCCGCTAGGGCGTGATATTTAAGATTTAAAACAGGAACAAATATAAGACTCACAGTATGTATGTGTACAACGACTGAACTTCTTGTAGTGAAGTGGCCGAATACAAAACAACTTGAGCAGTTGTAAAAGCTACAAAGATTTTGTTGCATCTAAAATTTAAAACGAGCGGAGTTACATAGCCAATAATACGTGAGTGTTCTAGGCATTCATCGAATTGATAAGCCATTGTATCTAAGTTATCCTATAAAACTCGTTAAAATTATCTAGAAAACGTGCAGAATTTTCCACCGTAGGGAGAATTTGAACTATCGCGGTAGATGCAGTTCTGCCAATGGACACTGGCTTAATTTCGCAGGGTAAGATTGAGGTATAGTAAAGTGATAGTAGAGGCGTTATTTTTAATTATTTTGTGAAAGCCAGCATTACCTGGAATGAAAATGGCGCCAGAATGTTCTGGAAGACCTACTTTCCCAAATGAAGCTGCGAACTTCCCCGATTGGAGTTAATTAAAAGTAAACAAGCGTCTACGTGCATGAGATTGCCGTGAGCGTGGCGTGGTTGCATTCGCTGCAATATAATCGCATTTAGTGCTAAGGAAACATGTAAGGGAAATAAAGCTTTTTTCCTGATCATTTGACCCATTTTCTTAAAAAGGTAGTGAGTACCGATGTTGTGCCAGTTTAAAATAGCATCACTCCATTTCTACCCGTGGTCGTAAAAGGCGAAGAGTAGATGAATCTACGGAAAGCAGCAGCTTCCAGCTCTACACTCGCCATATGTGATGAGATGACGTAAGTATTGCAAAAAAGAAAGTATTGCAAATGACCTCCAGAAAGTTAGCATTCTTTAAAAAACAATAGTAAAAATAATGTTTGTTTGATACCTGATTTTGACAAAAATGTTGCGCCGACCCCAGCTGATTTGGAATAAAGGCAAGCAGATGATGATGAATGATGGTACCAATTATGTAAAGATATACTATAGATAGATCTCAAATGTTCTGATGTTACATTAAAAATATTTTCACAACACAATACAAACTACCTACTTACAAAACAAGCACTATCACTTAGTTTTCATGGGCAATTTACATCAAACATTAAATGCATCGTTTCCACCTTTTCAATGTCTCAACTAAATTATGTATCTGTAAATTATACTTAACAAGGTGCAGCTACCATTTCACTTCTCCCTTTGTACATTAACCACTTTGTAGGTACGGATGTGGTGCACGCCAAGTTAACAAAAGTATTATTCGTTGGTATGTTAGGAAAAATATTGTAATAATGTTAAAGCATTTTTTTTTCACCATTAACCTCCTACTTAGATTTTTACCTGCATACTTTTTTCTAAAGAAAGTGATTGAAAATTGATTGCTATTCCTATAAAAGTTATCGAGGCAGATTTTTTATTCGTTTATTGTATTGTATACAAATAAGTTGTTTAAAAGTCAAAGACAACAAAATTATTTTTCCAAATTAGGTAGTTTTCACAACAAATGCTGCCCGGAGTGCAAAATTTTGGGTGGCCAAATATTGATTCTAATGCCGCCAATTTCATATAAGAAGAAAATGATGACCCCACCATGATACATCAGACCATGTTATTCCATACAATACTTGGCCGCATTTTATCCAACATGTTTATGCCGGTCTATTTCTGGCCAACAACGAGTGCCGGTTCGATTCCGGCCGATGGATTATTTACGATCACACTGTAACCGAAATAGAAGCAGAAATTCTTGGGTAATGCATAGACGCAATTGTGGTAACGCCGTCGAAGATTTGAAAGGGATTCAGTACTCGGTGATTGAATATTCAAGTATGGTGGCATCATATTCATAGTTGCCGTGTGGTGCCGGCCTAGAATAGAATCACATTCACCCCATATCTTTCGGTGTCGTAAGAAAGCGTATAAGGTATTTTAGAGTTGATGTTTGGTGCAAAATTAGGCGAAAGGCTGATGAACTCTCAGTATAGTGATTCACCGTCTTGTGACCGTCAGGCCGCTTTGCCTACCCCGCAAGGGACGTAGGCGTGAAATGTGTATGTTGTGTATATTTATGGTAGCATCGTAATATTCACATAACTGATTAGAATATTGTCAAAAACAAACGAAAGTTAGAGAAAATCTGTATTTTTTTTGGTTTGGGCAAGCCATTTTTGATTCAAAGTTTTTAATTTTAATTTTGCACTACCTGGTTCAATAAAGAGTTCCTTAATTATAAATGGCGGCAGAGGTCATGTGTTCTCACTATGCTGTATAAAATTATGGAACCGCCGCCATTGATAACCACATTGTCTATTGAACCAGGTAATATTATAAAAATACTCAGTGAAATGTTTCCTATCACGCAATCATCTTCAACGCTTTTTCATACTGGTACCTACTGAGTACTAACTAGATTCCATAAGTTAACTCAAGGCGTTAATGATTAAATCGTTAAATTAGCTAAGACAATAAAGATATTCTTATTTTAAAAAGCACTTAAGGTAAAGATGACATACAAGCTAACGTAAGTAGACGATAGATCTACAACCAAACTAGTAGCTTCATAGCCGAACCGGTAACGTACAATGGAGTAACATTAGGTTGATAGAAACGTTAGGCGGGGCCCACACGTTTATCGCATCGCATGCGTCTGTCAGATGCATTCCTACTCTGTCTCTCTCTCTCTTCGTGTGGGACACCGAGTCGCTAGACGACCCGATGAACCCTGGTGTCAGAGTTTTACAACCGCCCACTGCAAGTAGCAGGCCTCTGACATGGTTGTGTAACGACCGCCATCATAGACAGCAACCGGGACCGAAGGCTTAACGTGTCCATCCGAAGCACGGAACCATCTTGCTCTTCGGACAGTCCGGTGGTTCAGCCTGCAATGTCCTAACCAGACTGGGAACAAATTCACAAAGAGATAAAATAATTATCAACTTTGTAAGTGACCCCACCGGGAATTGAACCCGGAACATTCTGCGTGACAGGCAGACATACTAACCACTGCGCCACATCGGCTGTCAAAAACGACGTTAAACAAGCGTTGGAACAGCGAAGAAAAATTGCGTAGCGTTATTTTAACATCGGTTTTTAGTGTAGAGAATTCGAAGTGTACCTATGCATGTAAAAGAAGCATGCGTTAGCGTTGCGCTAAAATATCGCATTAACGTACGATACGTGTGGGCTCCGCCTAACATCAGAGCTGCTGATTGCCTTTGATCCTAATGGATGTGGTAGATAGCTGAAGATATCGCCTCAATCGTAACCTCAATCTAAGATGATAATATTGATTGGTAGGTATGAGATTTGGAAGCTACCTTTCGTATTTCGATGTCTGTAGGTGAATATGAAATGGATCTGTGAAAGATCGCGTTTTATTTGAATAAAGGTTGTCAACAGTTTAGTATTTAATTTTTGAATAATTTGTCCCAAGAAATAGATTGGGAGAAAAACGTCCCACGTTGTATTTTTAAATACTAATATAGATAGTGCCTCCTAAGACCCAAGAAAATATTTCGGTCGATTAGCAAACAGCCCAAAATTAAAGAAAAACTATAGAGCTCTACGATTAGTTAAATTTGTACAATGGTGTACATTGGGCGTTTATTAGGCAATGTAAAATCTTTCTTATTCGTGAAATGGATGTAGGTTTGCAGAAATCTCAACAACTCTTAGTTAGGCCTGACAGCTAATATTTATTTTATGCAATTACAAGGGCCTTAGGAGGTTAGGAAATAAAATTTGACCCGATTTGGCTTAGCGTGTCAGACATAAAACTTAGTACCATTTCCAGCAGTAGATCCAAAGAATGTCCATGAGTCAGTAGATAAAAAGAAGATGAACATTTTACAGCTATATATTTCAAAAAGTACCAAAAAGAAAAGTATTTAAAAAATGTTTAACACATTTGATTACAATTCAGTCCAAGCAAAATATTAAAATGGAAGCTTCAATGATAAGGGTAAACAAATTAAATAGCCTGTATAATTCTCCGATGCGAAAGATAAAACAATTATCACACTAATGGAAAAAGGCCTCATAATGAACATTTTAATATTATATTCTGACGTATTATGAAGTGGCAATTGGATTTGAATTAAAGATAATTTGCGATTTCAACCGAGTGGACAATTTTGAATTCTATTGTGAATTATAATTTGTATATCAGAAAATTATTAATATTCAAGTATTACAAACGTAGTAATTTGTCTAAAGTTAACATACGTATATCATGCTTGAATTCCTTGCGGAGTAGGCAGAGAGTCTTATAAAAGTTTGAGAGTAATTCAGAAGATTGTGTATCACCATAGGCGACAGGTTGTTAGCCTGTCGCGGTCGCCTAAAATTGTAATACACATCGACTCTCATTTTTTTTTATTAAATAACATATCTTTATTACCAGCTTTACATTACTCTTAAATCCCTTAGTCGCTTCTTACGACACCCACAGGAAAGAATATGGGGTAAAGCAGTTCTAAGCCGGCATCACACGGGTAAGTCTAGGAGAGATAAGACATATTGTATAGTATACATAATATACATAATATATTTTCTATGTATAGAAAAGGGTGAAAAAAATTGATTACTATGCTGTGAATAAATCATGTCTATAAACCAGTATATACCTACGAATTTGAAAGTCATAAAATTGAACGCTAATTTTGACTTATCAAGTGCGGCCACGTGTTTAACAAGAAGTTGGTACTTCAGATTTTTAAAATCTTCGCTCTTGAAATACATAGATCAAACTAATCACCATTTACATTCAAAGATGATAATTTTACCAACGTATAGTTTGAACTGTGTAAATATTCAAAATCAGGGCATGTTGAGTGAGTAAGCGCAGGAATTTAGAACATTTTATTGGTTAATGTATCAATTCGCTAAAAAGCGATGAGATCAACTATGAAAATGTAAATGTGAATTGCAACACGTGTCTAAATTTATTGTGGTAAGGTCAGATAATTTTAATACTACACTAGGTGTAGTGTGGGGTACAACTAGTTTGTTTACCGTGTGGTGCAAGTTTACAACGCCGTCATCCTATTTATACCCGTGGATGTAGTAAACGGTCGCTAAAGGATGAATCGAGGGAATGGGCAGAAACGTTTACAGTGAAAATCTATAACACCTTGCACTGCAATCTCCCTGTCAAGAGTGCTGAATACAAAAACAATACTTTTCAGTAGTGGAAGGTCTTAATTGAGTATTTTAAGATTATGGTTAGGAGACACAGGCAATGTACTTGCCAAATAAATTCGATGTCTGTATCGATGTAGGTTGTCAATACAGTACAGGGATGGTTCGCCCTCAGGCTGTCAACTTATCATAGTTTAGGTACGTATCTACTACTGGCAACCTATTATTCACTTGTCACAAAAGCCCTAAGGTTGCAACGTATATTCTTGTAACTGCATTGTGAACATTTTGTACCTCTATATCATGATCAAAGGGCAATGCCCTTGTCGTTGGAGTATCCATCAGCTTTTTCTACCTTCTGCCTTCAGGGTCTTTCTTCAGCACCAGAGAAATCACTGTCTTGGCCCAAAATTTGCACATCTTGCTGTTATAGAGAAACAGTATTTTTTATATGGTTAGTACGGCTATTACTGCGATTGGAGAAGCAATAAAAAATTATAGGATATTACGCTTTTTATAAAAAATATATGCCCCAAATTGACGCTCTCTGGCGTGTCCGAAAGCTGACTTACATTCATGGGTTTATATTTCGATAACTATTTATGATACGAATTTGTGACGATGTTCACAGACGTTTTGTATGTTCTAGTTTAACTACAATTAATATTTAACCATACTTATAACAGTTTAGTGAGTTACAGAATAAAATGTCGCTGTCCGCGTAAAATCCTGGGATTCTCTGGTGCGTAAAAAATATCGCACACAGCACTAGTCTTTGTAGGTACGCTGTCGGCATCCCGGCCGCTCAAAAGAGTCAGTAACGCCGCAGCAGCGGAGGTGTGTGCACTCGTGACTCGATGTTACATTTTGGATTCATCGAGGTAATCAAGTGTTATTCTGGCTTTGGTACACCTATACATTTGACTTCTCTGGCAAAGTTAATAATTAATTGATCAGTCATAATGTTGTGATTTCGTTAAAGAAACGTAGCTTTTTGGGTGGTGAGCTGGTTGTGTAATTACGATTATATTAGCTTTTACGGTTTAAGGGTTATTCTAAATAATCTCTACTTTTTGCTTTCTCTGGCATTGATTTCTCTGGCGAAAATGCCAGAGAAGTCAAAAAATCTGCCCGAAAAATCAATCAGGTCTGTGACGAGCCTGCGAGCAGACAACAGCCACGCTATCCTGCCCAGTGGCTAGGTCAATTCAATTCAATTTATTCAACAAAATTACCACATGTGGTGTAGTTGTACAATTGTGATCTGTGTCGAGCCTGCGAGCATACAACAGCCACGCTAGCCTGCCCCGTGGCTAGGTCTGTGGCCGCTTCTGCTCACAGCGCTGCGAGCAGACAACAGCCACGCTAGCCTGCTAGGTTGCTAGATCTGTGGCCTCTTCTACACGCAGCGCTGCGAGCAGACAGCAGCCACGCTAGCCTGCACGGTGGCTAGCGTGGCTCACAGCGCTGCGAGCGGACAACAGCCACGCCGGCCTGCTCGGTGGCTAGGTCTGTTGCCGCTTCTGCTCACAGCGCTGCTAGCAGACAACAGCAACGCTAGCCTGCCCCGTGGCTAGGTTTGTGGCGAGCCTGCGAACAGACAGCAGCCACACTAGCTTGCCCGGTGGCTAGGTCTGTGGCCGCTTCTACTCGCAGCGCTGCGAGCAGACAACAGCCACTCTAGCCTGCCCGGTGGCTAGATCTGTTGCCGCTTCTGCTCACAGCGCTGCGAGCAGACAACAGCCACGCTAGCCTGCCCGGTGGCTAGGTCTGTGGCCGCTTCTGCTCACAGCGCTGCGAGCAGACAACAGCCACGCTAGCCTGCTATGTGGCTAGGTCTGTAGCCGCTTCTAATCGCAGCGCTGCAAGCAGACAACAGCCACGCTAGCCTGCCCGGTGGCTAGGTCTGTGGCGAGCCTGCGAGCAGAAAACAGCTACGCTAGCTTGCCCGGTGGCTAGGTCTGTGGCCGCTTTTGCTCGCAGCGCTGCGAGCAGATAACAGCCACGCTAGCCTGCCCAGCGGCTAGGTCTGTGGCCACTTCTGCTCACAGCGCTGCGAGCAGACAACAGCCACGCTAGCCTGCTAGATCTGTGACCTCTTCTTCATGCAGCGCTGCGAGCAGACAACAGCCACGCTAGCCTGCCTGGGGGCTAGGTCTTTGGCGAGCCTGCGAGCAGACAACAGCCATGCTAGCTTGCTCAGTGGCTAGGTCTGTGGCCGCTTCTGCTCACAGCACTGCTAGAAGACAACAGCAACGCTAGCCTGTCCAGTGGCTAGGTCTGTGGCGAGCCTGCAAACAGACAACAGCCACGCTAGCTTGCCCGTTGGCTAGGTCTGTGGCCGCTTCTGCTCATAGCGCTGCGAGCAGACAACAGCCACGCTATCCTGCCCAGTGGCTAGGTCTGTGTCGAGCCTACGAGCAGACAACAGCCACGCTAGTCAACCCGGTGGCTAGGTCTGTGGCCGCTTCTGCTCACAGCGCTGCGAGCAGACAACAGCCACGCTAGCCTGCTAGGTAGCTAGGTCTGTGTCCGCTTCTACTCGCAGCGCTGCGAGCAGACAACAGCCACGCTAGCCTGCCCGGTGGCTAGGTCTGTGGCGAGCCTGCGAGCAGAAAACAGCTACGCTAGCTTGCCCGGTGGCTAGATCTGTGGCCGCTTTTGCTCGCAGCGCTGCGAGCAGATAACAGCCACGCTAGCCTGCCCAGCGGCTAGGTCTGTGGCCACTTTTGCTCACAGCGCTGCGAGCAGACAACAGCCACGCTAGCCTGCTAGATCTGTGACCTTTTCTTCATGCAGCGCTGCGAGCAGACAACAGCCACGCTAGCCTGCCTGGGGGCTAGGTCTTTGGCGAGCCTGCGAGCAGACAACAGCCATGCTAGCTTGCTCAGTGGCTAGGTCTGTGGCCGCTTCTGCTCACAGCACTGCTAGAAGACAACAGCAACGCTAGCCTGTCCAGTGGCTAGGTCTGTGGCGAGCCTGCAAACAGACAACAGCCACGCTAGCTTGCCCGTTGGCTAGGTCTGTGGCCGCTTCTGCTCATAGCGCTGCGAGCAGACAACAGCCACGCTATCCTGCCCAGTGGCTAGGTCTGTGTCGAGCCTACGAGCAGACAACAGCCACGCTAGTCCACCCGGTGGCTAGGTCTGTGGCCGCTTCTGCTCACAGCGCTGCGAGCAGACAACAGCCACGCTAGCCTGCTAGGTAGCTAGGTCTGTGTCCGCTTCTACTCGCAGCGCTGCGAGCAGACAACAGCCACGCTAGCCTGCTCAGTGGCTAGGTCTGTGGCCGCTTTTACTCGCAGCGCTGCGAGCAGACATTAGCCACGCTAGCCTGCCCGGTGGCTAGGTCTGTTGCCGCTTCTGCTTACAGCGCTGCGAGTAGACAACATCTACCCTAGCCTGCCCGGTGGCTAGGTCTGTGGCCACTTCTGCTCACAGCGCTGCGAGTAGACAACAGCCACGCTAGCCTGCCCGGTGGCTAGGTCTGTGGCCACTTCTGCTCACAGCGCTGCGAGCAGACAACAGCCACGCTAGTCTGCTAGGTGGCTAGGTCTGTAGCCGCTTCTACTCGCAGCGCTTCAAGCAGGCAACAGCCACGCTAGCCTGCCCAGTGGCTAGGTCTGTGGCGAGCCTGCGAGCAGACAACAGCCACGCTAGCCTGCCCGGTGGCTAGGTCTATGGCAAGCTTGCGAGCAGACAACAGCCACGCTAGCCTGCCTGATGGCTAGGTCTGTGGCAAGCCTGCGAGCAGACAACAGCCACGATAAATAATGACTGACATAAGTAAATGATACAAATAACGAAATTAAAGTTACGAGTTTGATTTCTCTGTCCTATTTGATTGATTTCTCTGGCGAGATTTTTTTAAACTTGTTTTTCTCTGGAACTATAAGTGAGAAACGAGGGCCAAAGGTATAATTTTTTATCTTTTGAGATATGTTTTCAATATCCATTGGTATTATATCGATGATCTCAAAATTCAAATTCGCCAGAGAAATCACGTGAATTTGCATGGTCCGGAGAAATACTCATCATCTTATTTGCCTTAACTTATCTGTTTAGTATTAAAACTACAAAATTATGTACTGAATTTTCATTCAGTATATAGATTATTTTTTTAAAACTCCCATTCAACATTGTTGATCTGAATTATAAGAAGTGTAGGTAGGTGAGTAATAAGGTAAGGGAAATGATATAACTAAAATGATTCAGAAAACATCTAAGTATATTATTGTCTTAAAATGTGCTCATCAGACCAGACAAAGTTAGTTTTACTTCCTACCTTTTATATTTAAGGTTAAAGTAGATTAATACTTATTTTACTGTTGTATATTTTTGAGCATGTTGTGTTTATCTTAAATTGTTAAGTATTTAAGAATAATTTAAAATTGTATAAAACACTGTGAATGTTGCTATATGTTTAATGTAGATAAACCTTAATAAATAAATAAATAAAATTAAACACGGTTATATTGAAAAAGAACCTAAAATAGTAAGATAAGAAAGAAAGTTCACAAAACTTCCCTTTGAAATTTGCAATGCAAACTTGCGCCTGTTCCGGAACATGTTCTGACTGTTAGAAAAGAAGTTGCCCTCACATGAAGTTTCAGCACCTTTCAAATGTTTTCAGGGGGGTTATGTTTTTCGAGATTATGTAATTCGTTTTCACGGGCTACAGCCCAAACAGCTGGGCGGATCTTGACATGTGAGGTTTCGCTATATTTGTCTCAGCAGCGTGAGTGACACTGGCTATATCAAAATTTCTAAAATTCAAGATAGCGGATTTTTATTGCAAAATTTAACTTTGAAATTACCGAAGTTAGGTTTTTGTTTTTAATACATTTGCTTGTTTATAGTACTTTTGAACGTTTTTCATGGCTATGAATGCATGAGGAGAAATTTAGAATAAAAAAATCCTAGTATAATTAAGCCTCTTTGCTTAATCTTTGTAAGGACGTACTATCTATCTATTCTGTTTACATTTTTTTCACATAATGTGACTATTACAACAAAATAATCCTTTACTTAATGGCTTCAAGTAATTTTAAATCAAACTTAAGAAATGATTGACAGCCATGTTCCTGATTTAAAAAATCCGCTAGCTGATCTCACTGAAATAATAAGTATGTCCTACGTCAAAAGACAGATCTGTATTTTTCATTTTCTATATGAGATTTTAATATTTGAGAAAAGGATTTTTGTATTAAATGTCAAATTTATATGAGAAACCAAAATAATTGGACTTTAAAATGTATGCTTGTTTGTAAGAATTAAAACTGAAAGTAAATAAGAAGAAACACTTTGCCTTAAAGGGCCATATAAAAAAAAATCACGCACTTATAATAGAAGCATTCATAGGCCTTTTCTACTGTAAGCTTAATCAAGGCCTCCCATTGTTCCTATAGCTCTGTATGACTCATTGTTACTACCTGCCTGCTCGCGGCACGCTCTAATTGTTATGGATTCGATAACTGGCTGTGGTCTAATTGCACCACTAATTGCACAGGCCTCGAAAGCTGTGCAAGTGGCCTGATTTTAAGGGGAGAATTTCGTCTAGGTGTGATAGTGCAATGAAAGACAATTCTGAATTTTTAGGGGAATTTTATAGTTTCAAAAAACAGGAGTGTAACGACAGCTCTCCAAATTCTGATAGACCACGTACTTACTCAGACTGCGAAACTGAACATTTTTCTTAAGAAAAAATTTCAGGAGACGTAAAAATTGTTTTGTCCTCCTCTACAAAATTACGCTGCTGACTGCATTAAATATGGGTAGTCTAAAGAATTCTACAAACGTTGTATAGAATATCAAATTTTCGGCAGCAAATGCAGCGAGTGGACGTCTCAAGTATAGTTCAGGTAGGTAATTATTTGCTTTCACGAATTCATAATAAACCACTCTGTCACTAGACGACTACCCAATTCACGTTTTGTTTACGTTATCCGTGTCGGCGTGATAAAAATAAAATAATTCACAGATGTCTTGTGAACGGGATAGTTCCATTGATCTTCCAGCCAATGAAACAGCTTGTAAATGTCGCTGCGGGAATAGTCACAGCTCTTTGAGTATCTGTTTACATTATTGAGCTGTTAATGAACAGTTTATATCAAAATTGTTACCAATCCATAATGAAATTTTACTAGTGACCAAAATCAAAGAATCCACCAAAAACTCGTGAAAAGATGATGGGTGCAACATGCTCAAATATATAAAAAAAAATTGAACATTTAGGTGAAAAATATTATGAAAGTTTTTTCATCTCCTACACAATACTTCTATAATAATCAATAATTTTTTCTATTTTTAACCTCGTCCGCCGCTACCGTTATGCACCTCCTTTTTGAGGAAAAACAAATGTCCAAAATAAATGTTTTCTCTAAGAAAACGTAAGAAAACTAAGACATTTGTCTTCCCAGCAGACACCTCTCCTTTAACAGTGTTTGCTTCTCGTATGTGTCCTTGTGCACAGCTGATGCACTCTGCAAACAATGTTACAAAGTATACACGAGTATATTTTTATCTTTCTTTTCCAAAAAGTGGTTCTCAATTTGACCTGACCTGACCCGAATACTAAGCTGTTTTGTAAAAGTTTTTGAAAAAGGTGCAAAAATTTCCCTCATCTCAAAAACTTTTTTATCGATTTCATTAAAAGGTGTACAAAAATTATTGCAATCATTACAGGAGTGAACCAGTCCATGAAACTGAACCACATTTCTGAAGGAACATAGGTTAAAATATGAAGAAAATAAACAGGTCTCCCATACACAACCTTCCAACCGACCGCGTCAATTTGTATGGCAGATCTAAAATCTTTTTTCGTATTTCGACCAATGTTCCTGGCCTGGTTCATTCCATAAAATACTTGCAGTTAATTCTGTTTAACAGTTTACATAGATTTTCATCGAAACCAATTCTGTTCTTATCAAGATACATGCTATTTAGAAACATCTTTACATAGTAATTGGTTTAATGAAATCCTAATTCGTAGTGCCTCGTTAGGCTTTTATTGAATTTGTTACTTCCAAGTCCAGTACCCCTAGCTCAAAAGACTAGACCACTGAGGCTTCTTAATATTCTTAAGCTATAAGATTCTCAACTTGTGTTGGGTGTGCCAGTGTTCCACAGCGCCGCCAGGCGTTGCAGCTTCTTGCCAAAAACGTCCCCAATTTTTACTCCACGTCATAAATATTCAACGAAAAATCTCCAAGAAACTTGTTTCGTTAACTAAAAAGTTTTTAAAGTCTTCCCTTCCGAATAATTAGGGATTCAGATTTTGTAACTAATTAGGTATTCTTAATTTAAGTTTTCAACTCTTGCCAACAAAGCTTTTCGGTACATTTTGTTCACCTATTTTGCAAACGGAATTAATGGACTTCAACAATTGTTGGTCTTTTAGGCAAATAACTTCTAAATAAGAGATGAGCAGAATATTGAGAGAAATAATTCCATTATCAACTTTTTGCTTTGGAGGGCTGTGGTCTTCTATTGATTGTAGGCAAACTAAGTATGTATGTTGTAGTTTTTTGTGTGTCTAACTACACATAAAGTCTGGATTGCGTAATATTTTATAAATATATTAAAATACCATTTTTTCAAGAATTAACAAAATGAGTGCAGAAATTGAAGTAACGTCACAACGACAAAATATAGAAAACCAGCCAGGTCAGCGTCCAAAGAGTTCTTGTGCCCGAACATGCTCCCCGGCCTTGGAAGCAGCAGGTTCCAAAGACTGCAGCAGGATGAGCAAGATCCACAGCTAGCAGCTATTCGTCCAGTGGCAGTGGGCAGATCTTCGAAAATGCTCGCCGTACAATACCAGAAGCAGTCCGGATATCAGCCACTCGAGCCACTCCATCCTTGCCTGGATAGACTTCGACAATGCGGCCTAAACTCCATTTCAAGGGAGGTTGGTTGTCGTCTTTCATAAGAACCAGCGTGTCCTTTTGTAAACCATCTTGATTCTCTCGCCATTTGGTTCTGGTCTGCAGCTCCGAGACATATTCTTTCGACCAGCGGTTCCAAAAATGCTGCCGGATTTGTTCGACCCGTTGGAAGCGTGTCAGGCGGTTGGCAGGGACGGTGCTGATGTCTTCGTCACAGACAGGCGCTGTCAGAGGACGGCCAACCAGAAAATGACCAGGGGTAAGAGGGAGGTAATCATGAGGATCTGTTGACATTGGAGTCAAAGGACGGGAGTTCAGTATGGCTTCAATTTGCGCCAATACAGTGCTGAGCTCCTCAAACGTTAAACGTGCGTTACCTACCACACGTCGCAAGTGATACTTACAACTCTTAACCGCGGCCTCCACAGCCCTCCAAAATGACTGGCATAAGGAGGAATCATTTTAAATTTAATATTCTGTGATGCAGCGTATTGTTTGATATCACCAGAACAAGTGGAAAGAAATTTGCCGAAGTCATTCATCAAACCAACAAAGTTCTTCCCATTGTCTGAAAATATTTCAGCCGGTTTGCCACGGCGTGAAATAAATCGCTTCAAAGCTAATAAATACGCTTCAGAAGTGAGATCGCTAACTAACTCTAAATGAACTGCGCGCGTAGTAAAACATATAAATAAACAAATGTATGCTTTAACAGTTTGAGCACCTCTGCCTCGCCGGTTTAACATGATCAGAGGTCCCGCATTATCTACACCACAATACATGAAAGGATACCGGGTTCTAATCTCTCTTTCACTAAGTTACCCATTTTGGTGCAATAATTTTACCTCGCATACGTACACACTTTACGCATGCATGACAGGTCTGGCGTACAAGATTCCTACCACCAAGTGGCCACCATGACTCCCTGATAGTACACAACAGTAACTGCGGCGATGCGTGCATTAACCGTTTATGCTCAAATCGAAAAAACAAAATTGAAAAGTGATGTTTACTTGAAATAAGTATGGGATGTTTCTTGTCAAAATCGAAGTGAGGGCTATCTTGAATTCGACCACCGACGCGCACTAACTGATCTTTATCAATAAACAAATCCAACTTTGATAAGTGAGTTTGTTTCCTACTCACTTGACCCGTTAAAACGAGTGAATCGCGCACATCGGAAAATGATTCACGTTGCGAAAGTCTAGCGAGCGTTATCGTGGCTTGGTTTAGTTCAGTCGCAGTTAACACACCCTTCCACTTATCACCTTTATAACGTGCGTTATGTATAAAGCGAAGCACATAAGCGGCGGCACGTTGCATGCGGTTATACTGAGAAAACCTCGAAAACGGAAATAAATTTTCTTCATTTTGCATGTTAATGAGCAATGTGTGTGTCTCATGAGTTTTTAGTTCAGGCAAGTTCTCCGGTAAAACCTCAATCTGGTCGTCTTCCGAACTATCAAATGTAGGGTCATGCAAGAAATATGGCCCAGTGAACCACAAATTATTTTCATTTAATGCATCTACACTTTGTCCCCTCGATACTAAGTCGGCTGGATTATCTACGCCACTAACATGACGCCATGAATGGCCTTTAGTCAATTCATGTATCTCCCGGCCCTATTCTGGACGTAAGTTTTAACATGTTAGACGGAGTACGTAACCAACCTAGCACGATAGTCGAATCTGACCAGAATACAACTCTATCAAAAGTAGATCTCAGTGAGCGTGAAATTTTGTCATATAATCGCGCTCCCACTAACGCTCCGCACAGTTCGAGCCTAGGTATAGTCAAAACGGGCTTTATAGATGCTACCCTACCCTTTGAACAAAGTAGCCGCACGGTAACATTTCCTACGTTGTCAATTGTACGCACATAGGCGCAAGCACCATAAGCCGCCAGGGACGCGTCTACGAACATGTGTAATTCAGTAACTACAGGGTGTTCACACATCACAAATCGAGGCACTCGAATCTTATTGAGCAACGACAAATTGTTTACAAAACGCTTCCAAATTTGCGAGATTTCATCGGGTACTGGTTGATCCCAGCCGAGATCTAAAAGCCAACATTTTTGAAACAACATCTTCGCTTGTGTTATGACTGGACTCAATAACCCGAGTGGATCGTAAATTTGTGATGCACCCGATAGTATTGTACGTTTCGTAACGGGTTGTGTTTCAGGGTCAAATTGAGTATGAAAATACAATTCGTCAGGATGTGGGTACCACCTAAACCTAAGGTTTTGCTGTGAACATGCTCACCTAACGAAAAATCTTTTGCGTCAGTAGGCATGTCTACGTCTGAGTCTACGTCGAAATTATAAATCCATTTACGTAGAGGAAAACACCCAGACTGCAAAACTTTTGCACTGTCATTGCAGATCTGAATTAGCTTATTTTTATCATTATTGCCACAAATCAGATCGTCAACGTAAAAATCTTCGTGAATCGTGCGTGCTACTTCAGGGTCCTCACATTCTTGTGCTAATTGTTTCAGACACCTGCAACTGAGAAACGGCGCAGACGCGGTACCATAAGTCACTGTGTTTAACTGGTAGATACCTAAGGGATCGGATTTATCATTGCGCCATAAAATCAATTGCAAGTCGCGCTGATCTTTATCTATCAAAACCTGTCTATACATTTTTTCTATGTCTGCGCAAGCTACATACTTGTTCTCTCGAAAACGCAACAGAATCGAAATTAAATCACCCTGTATAGCCGGTCCAACGTACTGTAAATCATTTAACGACTTTCCCGTACTAGAGGCTGCGCTTCCATTGTACACGACACGTAGTTTTGTAGTCGTAGCAAGTGGCCGAAATACACCGTGATGCGGGAAAAAATAATTTGGGGACCCGTATGATGTGACACCACTCATGTGACTTAAGGTTTCATACTCATTTAAGAAATCCGAATACAACTTCTTATACTCTGGATATCGGTCTAGCCGTTTCTCCAAGGCATAAAAACGTCGTTCAGCTTGTGCAAATGAATCACCCAACAAATCAGGTTCATATTTGAACGGTATGCGTACACAAAACCTGCCCTCAGATGTGCGTTTCATAGTATGAAGGAAATGTTCTTCGCATGCACGCTCATCGTCACTGCGTGAATCAACTGGTTTGGCGCTAATAGGTAGCTCTTCGAGCTCCCAAAAGCTGCGGACTTGTTTGTCTAAAGACGGCATATCTATCGATTCTTGTATGTCTAATGTTTGCGTGAAGTTACAATTGACATATTTTGTACTTTGTTTAGTATATCCTGATACTGAGCCTCCAATGATCCACCCTAACTTTGTGTTGATTAGATAGGGCCCATTAGGTAAGCGTATATTTTCCCGCAACTACCAAGTCCCAAAATCTATCAACGCCGATAAGAATATCGACTTTTCGGCTTTCATAGAATGTGGATCGGCCAACGTAATGTTGTCAGGTATGTACTTAAAGAAATCTTTACGCAACAATGTATGGCCTGGTAAATTGTAAGTAAGCTCAGGCAGTACTAGACATTGAATGGGTGTGGTGAAGGTTTTATCCAATGAACGCAGTTCCATATCACAACGGTATTTGCTCTGCGCCACGGAATTACCTACCCTCGAATTTGTATAGTGGAATGTACTAATTGTAAACCTAACTTGTCACATAGCGATTGTGTATCTAAGCATTTTCACTACAATTGTCAAGCACTGCGCGCACTTGATGAAAGTTGCCATCTTTGTCGGATACTTCCACCAATGCTGTAGACAACAGACTTGGTTCCATAAAAGTTGACTGTGTGTTCGTATTCATGCGCGTCTCATTCTTTACTTGGACTGAATAGCTCTGCGATTGAGCCGATCCACCCGAATGAGAAGAGTTGGAACTGTTGTCAGAGGGAACCGTCGCCTCCCGCGCCTCAGCTGCCGACTGCAAACTAACCGTAGCTTTATTTACTTGGCTCGCATTTGCATGATCACAAATCAATGTATTATGTTTTTTAGTCTCGCACTTCCTGCACGGACCGTACTTACAGTCGGTAGCCGTGTGCGTTAGGCTGTTCATACAGTTCTCACATAGGCGGTGCTTGCGCACAATCTGAATCCGGTCCTGGATATTAAGATCAAGGAATTTTTGGCACGAATACACAGGATGCGGCGCACTACACAGAACACACAATCGTTTGCGTGTTTGATTGTTTTTTGTGTTAGTATTAGTGCCCGCCTTTTCTGTAGCTATGTGACAATGAACCTTCTGCGCGACAGAATTGGAAGGTTTGTTCTGTGTGTTTTGCATGTTATTCGTCTTGTGTGAAACCGAGTGTGAAAGAGTATCTAACATATCTGCCTTTTGTCTGAGAAATTTCACTAAATCATCTAATTTTATGATTTTAGAATCATCAGTCACTGATAAGGAACACTTATGTTGTTCCCACTCGCGTTCTGTGCTTTGATCGAGCTTGGAAACTATCATATAGATTATTAATGTGTCCCAATGTTCGGTACTTTCACCGAGCAATTTTAAAGCGCGTATATTTTTTAAGGTCACATCAATAAGTTTCCTTATCTGCGGCGATGATTCTTTGTAACCGACGGCATGGTAAACAAAGACTTGACGTGCTTCTGAACTAAAAGTTTCGAATTATCGTAGCGATTAAGAAGAAGCTCCCATGCAGTGTCGTAGTTGTCTTCGCAAAACTCAATCGAATCAATAACTAACTGAGCTGAACCTTTTAAAGTCGACTTAAGGTAGTGAAATTTCTGTATTTTTGAAATTGATGGGCATTTATGGACGAGAGACTGAAATGTATCACGATACTCAAGCCAATGATCAAATGAACCGTCGAATTCGGGCAAAGATATGATAGGCAACTTAACAGACGGAGTTTGACCTGCACCAGACGAACCAGATGAACCGCTAGCTTTCTTATCTTCCTCATGGATAAGGCATTGCGCTTTGGCCAATACGGAATAATAATTGGACTCAAAGGTGTCGCGATACGCTTGTTCCTTCTCAGTATCGGCTTCCGATTCGCTCGCTAGAGTTTCAATTTTCTGTTGAATATCTTGAAACGAATCATACAAACTCTTAACGTTTGTAATACGCAGATTTAACTCTATACGCTGCTTTAGTGATAAAAGGTTGCCCAACTCTACATGACCTTCTAAACCCTCTACATGTTTCGTAAAATTGGTGAGACCCTTTTTATAATACCCTCTGGGCACTCAACTCTGTTTTATCAGTCATTTTGGAGGAGTGTAGAAGTACTCACATTCAACGGTCGCAGATCACGATGGCTATTGCGGTTATACCTTTGATTCCAACACAATATCTCAACTTGAACGTGCAGCAGGACAACGCAATTTTACGCCGAGATAACACAACACTGAAAATAAACGCAAACTAAAACACACGGAATAAAGGGAAATATGAATAAGAATGTATGAAAAATTGTTGGCACGTCAATCATATGAGCGCTGCGTGATGCGTCTCTTGCCGACGACGTGGATCCTGCGTAGATCTATCCTCAACCAGTTCCTAGATCACGCTGGTTTTTGGTGGTCTGGTTTTTCATCCATTCGTTTATTCCATCTGCGACATGTTCCTAGGTCGCTGTTGCGCGTAGGTATATGTACTTTTACGGATTAAATAATCCGAGGCTCGAAGAGCCAAACAACTTATGGTGTAGTTGTTTGTGTGTCTAACTACACATAAAGTCTGGATTGCGTAATATTTTATAAATATATTAAAATACCATTTTTTCAAGAATTAACAAAATGAGTGCAGAAATTGAAGTAACGTCACAACGACAAAATATAGAAAACCAGCCAGGTCAGCGTCCAAAGAGTTCTTGTGCCCGAACAATGTACCTCTAAGTATCACTTGTTATGTAAATGGTAGGTTGAGGACTCACTCTACCTAGGTATTAAAATGAATAATTCTTTTTAACACTATATTGAGCAACTGAAGATGCTACGAATGAAACCTAGGTACCATCTTTATCTGCAGATGTTATGCCCTCACCTTGGTAAACTTTTTTGCAAAAAACGTTTCAGTTATTTTTCCCTACAAAATCCAGGTTGAACTTTTCCTAACAATACTCAACTCACCAGTTCATCGTAGTAGTTCGCGATCTGCGAATAAATCAGCGAATCGTAATCCATAGCGCACAGCACAACACTAAAGCACTTTATAAATCCAGAACACCAATAAAACGCGATCCTCCAGCCACAGAACGGTGGAAAGCGCAAAAACTCCAACAGAGAAATATTCACAATATATCCAGCAAAAACTCGGCTATCAGGTTTTAGAGAAATCACTTGTAATTCCTTAGCGAACCCGGCGTCGATTTAAGACGCATTGGAAGAGTAACGCCTGACGTGAACTACCGCCGGTAAAGCTAAAATAAGACCAAATTTTAAACACAAATCTTTGGTGCTGCCCCGTATAAATATAGAGCGGTCATAACCACACGAAATGCTGGAACGCTCGTAAAACTGCGAGTTTGAACCAATAGCTGGTCTGGGCAGTCAAGGTAACAATGTTGTAATGAGCTCTTGACGAGCCAAGATGAGATTAATCATTATAAGTTGCTAGAGTTGTAAGCGTCCTAACTACAAAAGTAAAGTTGTGATGCTATGATTTACTGATGATGCTAATTATTTCCGTAAACGCATGCAATTTAATTGAAATTATCGAGAGAGATAAGAAATCATTATTGATTTTTAGACTTAATTATGTGTTATTATTAAAAGTCAAAGTCAAATTATGGTCTCGCAATCAAAAGGAAAATACAACATCTAAACATGCACTACCAGTCTCCAATTCCACCTTCATTTGTAGAGCGTGCGGAAAGTCTTGCCGCTCCCGTATCGGCTTATACAGCCATGAAAAATCTTGCCTCAGGCACTGAATAAATCGTCTGTCACAGACGTGTGAGGCCAATGATGATGATTAAAAGTCAACCAACCGGTTAACTAACAGAAGTAATTAAAACAATGATGAAAAAAGAAAGAAAATAGTCACACTAAAATTCTTTCGTCACACCAAGCAGCTCTATACATTTCTCATAGGAGGAAGCGGGTTATGGCGTATGCTCCAGTCATGTTTCTTCAAACATTTTAATGTTTGTAAGTTTGCTTTTTTAATTTCTCGGCAACTTTTACCAAATTAATGTAGTTCTGTCAAAGTTCAATACACTTTTTGGTTCCATAATTTGGTGCAAGGAATGATGGTCGGAAATAGAAAATGAATCATTGTTCATTTTAACTGTTGCGTCACGATTTTGAGTCAAAATCAATGGTTTGGGTGTATGCTGCGTATGCTCGATCGAAATAGAAATTATATGATTGATCGAATGCAGATTTCTTTTATCAGTAGGTGCTTTATAATTATAAAAATATCTGAATGATCTTGTTGCAAAGCTTTTATCAAGCAATCCATTGTTATTATCTTGCAGCAAAAATGTGTATTCTAAACACTTTAAATATAGAGAAAGAATTTCCACATTAATACCATATACATACGTATTATTGTGCCCTTACTACTGTTTTTTTTTGTTAGAGTCAGGTGTAAACACTTGATTAGTGCCTATCTGAGTGCATGTTTGTTATCTCTTCCTTTAGGCAAATACTTATACCTAAGGTGTAAAAAAATTAAGCTGCACATATTTTAAGGGTAGATCCAGCCCAAAAAACTGAATACCTTTCCCGAAGAAATATTATGAAAAACATATTTTGGTCTTCCCATGCAAAATGCACCAGTCGGCTGAGTCAATTTGTGTTGGAGCTGGCTGTTCAAAAACCTATGTTCCTTGGAGAAAGTTATTCATTTTCAAGGGATAATTGACCGCTTAAAATATTTGCAGTTTATTTTTTTACATTCTGTATACTTATTGTTACGATTTACCTGCTGCAAAAATAAAGTGTGTTAGTTTTTAAAGCAGGTGCACACGTGCACCATACGAGTGTTTTTTTTTATTTATAACCGTGATAAACAAGCGAGCGCAGCGCATCATAATCAGCATTTGTTTTGATAGCGCGCACGCGGTACAGGAATAAACCAACTGCAACATCTGTTTTCTATGAGTAGTGAACCCTTTAAAATACCTTTAATAATAATTTTAGCCTAGATTTAGCAGTCTATGATCATTTAGATGACGGTTGTTACACATTCATGTCAAAGGCCTGCTATTTGCAAAACTCTGACACCAGAGTTCATCGGGTCGTTAGACGGCTCCGTGCCCCACTCGAAGAAGAAGTGCTGTATGATGACTGCTTAGAATGGGATCCCCCCTTTCCTTTTTCGCGAGTGTCGTAAGATGCGTCTAAGGGACTGGAGGGTTCATGTGTACATATAGGGTGTAATTTTATTAGTGGCGGATCCGTTAAGGGTGTGTTCTGTCAATGAAACTGAACAACTTTCCCCAAGGAACATAGGTCGAAATATGAAAAAAAAATTGGCCCTCCCATACAAATTGACCCGGCCGGCCAACACACTTAGTATGGGGAGACCAAATTTTTTTTTTCGTATTTCGACCTATGTTCCTTGGAAAAAGTTGTTCAGTTTCATTGACAGAACACACCCTTAACGGATCCGCCACTAATAAAATTACACCCTATATAGCCTTACAACCTTAAAATATTTTGTCAGATAGGTAAGGCGGTAGTGACCGTATTTTTACGCGATCGGTAACGATCTGCCTACCCCGCACGGAATTCTGTATTTAGTAAAAGAACTTCAAAATTAAGTTTTTTAACTTGTGTCCATTATTTAAACAGTACCTTCCGCCTTTATTAGTTTATTTTTTCATATTAAGTGGTCATCGATTCATCGAGTCATTTGTTCAGCCATTTCTGCTCTACCTACCCCGTAAGGGATATAGGCGTGTTGTATGTATCTATGTATTGATTCATCGTCATTCAATATAAATTATGTAATATTTTTTAAGGCAGTTGGCTCTCAATCACACAAGTCACACATAAAGTGCATACCCACATGCTAATTCGGAGATACACATGCGAGTCCCAACCGAGCAAGACATAGGAGACAAACGTCCCTGTGGGTGGCCGCAACAAGCCGCCGCACAGTGGTGCACAATCCGAAAAATAGGGACTTAGGCCCTCAGCTATCACGATGTCGGAATATCGAGCTGATTTTTTTATATAAGTCGTATAATAACATTACAAACAACTTTTACTCTTTCAAAAAATATCGTAAGTCGTTTAATTTTCGAGAAAAAAAATAGTTAAGGAAAATTTGTATGGGAAAAACCAGTTATAATTTTATTTTTCAAAATGTCCGTATTTGTCGGGTCTATGATGCCTTACATATGTTAGATCTAGTTATTATGTACCCGAATAAAAATAAATCAGCTGCTACTTTTTGCAATTTTGCGAAAAAAACGTGTTTGGAAAAAAAGTTAGTATTAATTTTTTTTTTCAAAATGTTGGTATTTGTCGGGTCTATGATGCCTTACATATATTAGATCTAGTTATTATGTACCCAAATAAAAATAAATCAGCTGCTACTTTTCGCAATTTTGCGAGAAAAACGTTGTTGAAATAAATATAATTAAAAAAGGTTATTATTATTTTTTTCGAGTTGTCGGTATTTGTCGCGTCTGTAGTGCCGTTTATATATTAGATCAAGTCATTATGTATCGGAAATAAAATAAATCAGCTGCTACTTTTTGAAATTTTGCGAAGAAAACGACGTTGAATAAATAAATATTAAAACTACTCTTTTTCCGCAAAATTGCTAAAAGTAGCAGCTGATTTATTTTTATTCGGGTACATAATGACTTGATCTAATATATAAATGCCACTACAGACGCGACAAATACCGACAACTCGAAAAAAATAATAATAACCTATTTTAATAATATTTATTTCAACAACGTTTTTCTCGCAAAATTGCAAAAAGTAGCAGCTGATTTATTTTTATTTGGGTACATAATAACTAGATCTAACATATGTAAGGCATCATAGACCCGACAAATACGGACATTTTGAAAAATAAAATTATAACTGGTTTTTCCCATACAAATTTTCCTTAACTATTTTTTTTCTCGAAAATTAAACGACATACGATAATTTTTGAAAGAGTAAAAGTTGTTTGTAATGTTATTATACGACTTATATAAAAAAATCAGCTCGATATTCCGACATCGTGATAGCTGAGGGCCTAAGTCCCTATTTTTCGGATTGTGCACCACTGTGCGCCGCTGCAATTTATTGTGCCGCGATCTATGCGGGCTGGCAACCCTGTGCTGTGCTTTCGTACTACGTGGCTAGGAATATAAGCAATTGATTTAGACTATCTGAAATTTCCACAGATTTCTCAAAGTGATACCATATCTTGGAAAGTGTAGCTTTGGACGCCCTCATGCCAGATCGACCGATGACTTAACCCTTCAACTGCGTACAAAAAAAGATGGCAGCGCACGTGACATAAGCTGTTCTGCGATTAATGGCGGCCCCTTGAGATAAAATAAGCGATAATATAAACAAATAGTTATCGGCAGTTATCGAAAGATAAACACTGTAACTTGAGTGTTGAATTCGTGAATAAACAAGCAAGCTTGTTGTAAGATAATATAAACATGCGGTTTGCGTGTTTATATTCACTGTTACTAAGAAATGTTTGTTTACGTTTTTTTAGTACTTTTTTGAAAAACATCATATTTATAAATTAAGAAATGGATTGATGATTTTATTGGCATTTTTAATAAGAATAAAACATTGAACATTCTTTGCAGCGTAATAAGCAGTGACAAAAAATCATACGAGTAATAACAAGCTTAGAAAGGCAAGCTGTACTAGGAACCATTCACCTTACGATGACTTGCTGTACATGTTCCAGAGAAAACGCACTAGAACAACGACAATTTACTACCATTTGACCTCCGCAATCCGTAGTGCACCCCTTTGGGGAATACCCTGAATGCGTAGCTCTGATTTCTAGCATGCCAAATGACTGAGAGCCTAACGAACAGACATGGGTGTAGGAATATAATCTGTACAAGTTCATTCGGTCGAGTGAGATCTTGATGAATGACAGAACTAAATAACGTTCTATCGTTATTAATGCGCGTCTCTATTAGCAATAAAAAAATCGCAGATTTATATAAGTGGTGATAGATGGAAGAACGTCCTAGAGATCCTCAACAGATGAGCACGACTAGGCGAAAAACACACAATTACATACAGTTTGTGTGTCGTTTGATCGATTTCTAACCTTATTTTCATACGAATACGGTTTTTGTCAAACAGTTTGACAGACGCATTCGTCGACGCAGCGTTGAGCGATGCCGTTTGAATGAACCGTACCGTACCTATTCATATGAAGGTAGAGTGAAGAAATGTATGAATGACGCACAAAGTGACGTTGCGCGGGTTTCTCGCCTATTCTTTCAAAAGTTAAAAGATTTAGAAGAAAAAGGAGATATATAAGGTGTAAAAAATCAACTGCAAATATTTTAAGGGGTGAACCATGAAACTGAACAACTTTCCCCAAGGAACATAGGTCGAAATATGAAAAAAAAATTGGACATCCCATACAAAATGTACCAGCCGGCCGAGTCAATTTGTATGGGAGGTCCAAAATATTTTCGTATTTCGACCTATGTTTCTTGGGGAAAGTTGTTCAGTTACATGGGCTGATTCGCCCCTTAAAATATTTGCAGTTGATTTTTTAACATCCTGTATATAAACATGCTATTTTCTACAGCAATCAATAGTTGAACATCTGTTGCACGTTCTTGAAGAAAACAAGAAGCACGAAACATGCACCGTCAGTGACAAATTGAAAATTGCGTATTCTGTACATCCCGACATCCAAAACCTCTTACTACAAACAAAGACGTAAACGAGTGCCATTACAAAAACCCATTCATTTTAACCGGAACCTATCCCTAGGGGAGGGACGTAAATTTGTTTTAAGAGTAAATCTTAAAACTGTTGCGTACAGACACAGTGGCCAAAGCAGACATAAAAGCCTGCCTGAAATGTACTGAACCGATTTTGGTTGGTTGTGATTATGTCTGCTTATAAAAATTGCTACTTGTTACTATTAAAATGAGAATCATTAAAATCAGTCCAGTAGTTTTTGAGACATCCCGGGACAAAGATAGACAAACAACGTTACACAATATTGGTTTACTTGATTAAAATTGTCAGACGTGACAATAGGAACCGTTTTTTTACGGCTGTTTACGCTCTCGCTACCCCAAAAGCATAAAAGTGTGGTATGTGTTTGTGTATACATAATTTAATTCATAATCGATGATATTAATATGAAATTAAAATAAGACATGAAGAAAACAAATCAGAAAGTATACCTTTCAAAAGAATTGAGTTGTTTTGGCCATATTTACACTGCGACCAATAATATAAAAACACTCATGAGTGCATCAAGAAGAATATCTAGTAGTAAAGAGGTTTGCGTCAAAAAAGACTTTCCATGCACTTTAAAGTCAAACTCATTCGTCATCGCAGATCATTTGGGGCCGGTGCACCACGTTTTGTTGGATCAAAATGCAAAAATACCCATATCAATAAGTCACGAAGTACGTTTACGTTGATTTTGATCTTTCTAGCTCGGGTGTAGGTGGTTAAACGTGTCAAAAACATGGCATTTCCTGACACCAAATTTTTACTGCACATTTTGTGATGAACAATTTCCTAGCGCGTAATATTTTTAACTCTGTATTATCTGTGAACTGTGAACCCTCTAGCTTGATGTGCAAAGTCAAGGATGCTAATCTCCCCACCGTAAGCGTCTATAGTCTTTCTACTTTGGTTGTGTTGTACTGCTCTATGCGTCTCGTATCCCTTTTGTTCTCGCATTCTCCACGCACGACCTGTTGACTGCACTGGATAGCTTCCAGAAGAGCTGCTTAAGTGTCTACTTAGGCGCTCAAATGGAGCTAATTTCAAACTATAGACATCTGAGGGTTGCCGGTAAATCTGAGAGCTGGCGGTGTCTTGCCACAGTTTTTTATTACATAGCACAAGTTATTGTTGTAACATTATACTGTGTCAGATCAAGTCAGACAATGCTGAAATGGTGACGAAGCTGGAGCAATCTGGCATTCTTTCGCAAGAATGAAAAGAACAAGCTGTTATGGAGCTGCACGGTATAACAAAAATTAAATTCTAGTGAAGAACACGGATTTTAAATTTTGGTGTGCTACACCTCAAGCTCAAGTTCCAAAAATCAGAAAAATCTTCTACATAATATTGGAATATTCAAAGTTTTTATTGGTCACCCTACACATTTTGTTCTTATCTCGCACTCGAACCCGTACCATATATGACCTGTTGCCTCCGCCATTCCATAGCTAAATACACACAAACACACCACACTTACTTATCATTTACATTTTTCAATTGCCAACATTTCCGTGCCAAGAGTGCGTGGTCGCCGGTTGTTTTATTTTTAGGGTTCCGCTCGTAAAAGCTCAAATAAAGTTGCAGCTGCAATTCCACTTTGATGGCTGGAACTACACGGTGACTGCACTTTTACAAATTAGAAACAGAATATTTTCTAGGAACATTGTTTAGAAAATTACGGGGAATATTTTAAGTTGGAATGAAGTGGTAATATTTTTTACGAGCGATTTAAATTACGAAAGAGACTGGGCGCATTATTTAAAAAATATGTAAAGGTTAGAAAAAAGTACATATATTATTTTGTCACGAATGTCATTATTTCGATTTTTTTCAAAACATATGAATACTATTGATTGACCATGTCATTAAATGCGCCATGCGTAGGTAGTTATTTGTCCTTATAGTAAAGTATCTACTTTGCATTGTTTTCAATAGGCAGTTTTGTTTCTCGCTTGCTTATTTTTGTAGATATACGGAACCTTTAGAACCATTTTAAAGTTATTCCATTTAGTGCACTATTATAGATGCTTTAATTTAACTTAATCATGAGCACTGAGTTGAGATTTTGTGTGTAAATTGAATTAAGTGTTTTCGTAAAAGAGTGTCTTTATAAGCATTATACTTTACTCAATCTGCTTCTATGTACAGTTTTGGGTAAATTGTTAAGCGTGGCCGTGGTTCGTTTATCATAAATGAGAAGTAGAAATTAATTTTTTTTTTAGCTTCGGCAGGAATTTGGACCGTGGAGTACCATCCCACTCCTACTGCTTCATTATTATTTTCGGGTATTGAGTTGTTCTGTGAGAACCTCCTATTTCACCCTCAAAATGTAACTGAACATAAAATACGCAAGAAAAACAGCGAACAATCCCCGTAGAATTCTAATGCACCTAAACACAGGTAACGTAAAAACTGTCGAAGAGATAGGCCCGATTCGCCACACTCCCAGTCCGTCACTTGTAAAAAAGAGCCCCTGTTTTGTCACAGAGATTATTATCATTTATTATTATTATATCAGACTAAACTATCCCACTGCTGGACATCATAGGGCTCTCCTTTTTCTTTCTTGAATTGTATTACTAGAAAGAAACGTTAGTCTCGGCTATGGGTTTTGATATGCCCCGACTTTGATTTTTTCCTCTACACTTTAAAATATGTCTAAATTCTTCACTTGCTTTTACGATAAATATTCATAACCTTTTACACAACATCAAAATTACGAACTCACTCATCGGGCTCACTCACTTCTTCAAAAGCTTTATGACAGACTGAACTGTCCCACTGCTAGATAAAGGGTCCCCTTTTTCTTTCCTGTAACTGTATTACTAGAAACATTAGTCTCGGCTATGGGTTTATGGTTTATGTATGATATGCCCCGACTTTGATTTTCTCCTCTACACTTTTAAATATGTCTAAATTCTTCACTTGCTTGTACAATAAGTATTCATTACCTTTTACACACCTTCAAAATTATGAACTCACTCATCGGGCTCACTCACTTCCACGGATAAAAACTCTATCTCTCTCTCTTCGTGTGGGACACCGAGTCGTTCAACGACCCGATGAACCCTGGTGTAAGATTTTTTCAACCGCCTACTGCAAGTAGCAGGCAACAGATATGGTTGTGTAACGACCGCCATCATAGACAGCAACCGCGACCGACGGCTTAACGTGCCCATCCGAAGCACGAAACCATCTTATTCGGAGACAATCAGGTGGTTCAGCCTGCAATGTCCTAACCAGACTGGGAACAAATTCACAAAGTGATAAATATCAACTTTGTGAGTGGCCCCACCGGGAATTGAACCCGGAACCTTCTGCGTGGCAGGCAGTCTTACTAACCACTGCGCCACATCTTCTGTTAAAAAATATGACAAACCGGGACTGTAGCAAATCGGACTGATTCCCGTAAAAACCTACTTTGCTACGCCAAACACGTATCTATGTGTTTGTTATGATTTTTCAAGAGATCACGTAGAAATGTAACGTATGTATTCAAGTTACCGTTCGCGAGGGAATCCCCTAGAGGTGGCTGTAGGAAATATTGCAGCCAAATTTTCCTATGAAAATATTATCTTGGGTAGTTTTGCTCGCAGTTTTGTATGAAAATGTGATGTAAAATTTAAAAAATAACGTAATACCTACAGCACTTTAAGCAAATTTCTGTCCAAACTTTAGGACGTGTTGTTGATCTGAAACTGAACAACTTTTCTCAGTTACTACTTTTCGGAACAGGAAAAATCATTTCATAACCATTTTTTGCTAAAAAATTCGTTCTGAAATAGGACCAAAAGTTTTGTTAGTTTTTCGAAATAAAATGTAGACAAGTTGTTCAGTTCTATACTCAAAATACGCTTTATAAGTTTTTACAGTAATTTCTCTGAAACACTGTATAATTAATAATAGGAAGGCATAATAATAACGCAAGCCACGTTTGAGTATCTAGACACACGGCAGTGTGTCCGCCAAGTTCGAGCAAAGAACCGACACACCGGCCGTGGGTTATATTACACGAACCATTTCGGGCCCAGTTCGACCCACCTATAACTCAAAATCTATTTTATCTACGCATATGAAATTTCTAGTATCTGTCGAGATCTACTTACTTATCTAAAATACAAAATTTCATTAATGTGCCTATTGTAGGTCTTGAGATATTGACGTCAGAAAATTGCTATTTTTACTATACACTCATTAACTGACTGACTGACTGACTCACTCACTCATCAAAAACCTAGACCACTTCCAATGGTCGTATTGACTTAAAATTTGGCATGGAGGTAGGTCTTTAGGTCAAGGTAAAGGAAAAATCTGAAAATGGCCAAGTGTGTGTCGGTTTTAAAAATAATGAAGGTGTAAATTCATACCCCTAAGGAACTAAAACAAAAAAATTATCTATATCTTCCAATGGTCGTACCGACCTAAAATTCGTTACGAAGGTTTGTAATTTAGTCAAAGTAAAGTAAAAATTGAATATAACCGGCTACGTACATTATACCGCCCTGACTTGGCAAGCTTATCAGTAAATAGAAAACGTGTAAAAAAATCCAAGATATTGAATGGGCAATGCGCTCTAGCGTGTCAGTCGTACAAGACAGCATACAAAATGACAAAACAAAAAAGTTTCCTTTGCCACACAAACGTAGAAAAATTTAAGAAAAGAAACTAGTCCATTTCTTTGTAAGAAGCATAGTCCATATTCAAAAATCTGAATATTAGTATAACATGAGACATTTCCTTAACTAACTTAATCATAAGAAAAAAAGAAAATAAACCTTACAAAAATAAATGAAATCCCACCCAAAACATAAATGTGAAAGGCTGCCAAGTTCGATAATATTGGAATGCTTCGCCTATAAAAGAAGTGAGATCTAAATAAGTACCAAGTTCCATACACAGACATTTTTTTTTCTGTACTTCTTAATGATATAACTTGGCAAGTTTTCACACACTTTGTTATAAACCTACTAAACGCAATGAGTCAAGTATATAATTTTCTATTAAAACTTGCCAAGTTATAATCATTACAAAGTACAGAAAAAAAATGTCTGTGTATGGAACTTGGTACTTATTTAGATCTCACTTCTTTTATAGGCGAAGCATTCCAATATTATCGAACTTGGCAGCCTTTCACATTTATGTTTTGGGTGGGATAAATACCATTTGCAGATTTATAAAACTATGATTTATAAAACTCGTACTACTTATTCTTCGACAGAAACTGAAAACCGAAACGAAAGCACAAATCATTTGAATAAAAGCTCTTGGCAGGCAAAAAAAGAACGCAGTAAAAACGAAAATCAGGATTATCAGAACCCTAAAAAAGGCAACAAACTTCTAACAAAGCCACAAAATACAAAGTCCCTTATCGCAATAATGTACGTACTCGTACGTAGTACGTACTTCAACATCTAAAGTATGCTAAGGTTGTAGTGTAGGTAGATTGTGCTAGCCGTGTAGGTGAGGTAAAAATACCACAGTAGATTTTTTATGCTCAGCCAAGTATAGCCTCTTTTTTTACCGAACCAAGTAAAATAACCAGTGGAGTGGACTAATGTGTCTACTGCACGCCTTATCCCTGAAAAAAAAGGGAAATTGGTCACGATGAGTTTTGTTACAACGTTTTAAGGGTTCCGCCGTGTGACATTATTATTATTATCAACTTTGCACACGCTACTGAATGCGAGAATATGTTAATTTTTGGCTTGTATTTTAATTTCCTCTATAATCACTCTAACTATAAAAACGCATCAAATTCTTTTACATGGTTTTGAAACTGTTAACGATGTCCATGACAGACAGAGAAACGCACAACGCGAGCTCTAAACGCGATTTGGTTATATTTTTATACATAATAGCATAAAACATATCTATAGAATACTTCGAGAAATTAAGTGTAGCTTTTATTGAATTCATTACGTGGATGCATGTTATTAAAGCATTGAAAAAGGTATATTCTGTAGGTAATATCTTTCATAAGATGGTCCAAATATTTGTTTAATCCATTTACTGAGGGACCCTGAAACCGTTCACATTATGCATGCAACATTATAATCGTTTCGTGTAATTAATTTCTATTCTACCGTTAGAGAGTATTTATCCAGTAAAACTGAGTCACTTAGAAACAATATTTTAAAATATACGACCATTTTTAATTAATATCACTTTGATTTATTATGCACGGACAACCTTATTTTGAGTTGCAATATTTATACATGCAAATATGGATTATTAGTTTTCAAAACTATTCGCCCTTATAAAATAAGTATTTTTACTGGTTATAGCCCCTGAGTTATACCTCATTTACAAACAAGAACCATGATACAAACCACTTAGAGAATATACTTGTAGTTCAGAAATTTCCGTATATTTGTTTGTTTGGCGAGCTTAGCTACAATACCCTAGCATAAACTGCGGCTAAGAATACTGCCACCCCTAGGCCACTTAGGGTGTTTCGTAAAAGGCGAAGTAGATTTTTTGACCTTGACTGAATTTCTATCGACTAGTCAACCGCATGGTGGCGGTGATATCACCTACAATACCTAGTATTCCCATAGAGAGTTGACGTCAGACAGGCGGCCGGTCATAAAACATTGACAAACTCCTTTTGCTACATGATTTTGTGTTCTAACACAAAATGTTGCGCCGACCCCAACCGATCTGGAATAAGGGCAGGAAGATGATGATGATTGTAGTATAGTAACCAGGACATGTTTTTTTTTTCAATTACTAAGAACTGCTAGGCAGTAACCACTGACATGGTTATGTAACTACCGCCCATCTCAGAGAGCTGTCTTGGGTTCTAGAGACGGCTACAAATCGATTGTTGTTACCGCCCTAACAAGATTATCAGATGTAGGAGAAAAAATCACAGAATGATAAAATAATTATACAGAACTTTTGTTTCAATAAATTATACAGACTTTGTGACTTTATACAGACTTTGTTTTCTACTGTGAAAGCAATAATACTGGAACACATAATATCGTTAAAATGAAACGCACAACAATTATCATAGTCATAACCTACATTGATATACCGTTGTAATTATACATAGGTACATATAAGATCTAAGAGAGTATATAAGCAAGTTATAGAATGCGCGTGTCGCCGCGCGCTGCTGTACTGTCAAGCGTAAGCAATAGTTCCATATATACCTACGTCTAATGTATGAGAAGTACCTATAAAGATTCAATAGTGTTGTCACTGTCGTTTTGTTACTGATGAACAGAGTGGTTGTGTTCGTACTAGTGCCACATGTTCATACCCAATAAGGTCCACTCTGTAGCTTGCTTAAAGGTAGGTATACACTATAAGGGTAGAATGCAGTTGATATGGAGCGAAGGTTTAATTAGCAGTGGTGTAACTGCGTAATAGAGTTCTTATCAACGCCTTTATCTTCATTCGAGGTTTGTAGGGCGAGGCCTCGCGATGATGTTAGTATGAAAACTCAGCAATGAATGATTCTATCGAATATTATTTTCATGCAAAAACTGTCAGATGTACTTAAATTGATAAACAGTGATAATCAGTCGAGAAGAGTTTTCAATCCTTGACCGTAGATGATTTATCTCGGCTAATTCTTCAAGGTTAGAATAACAGCGTCAAAGCTCAAACCCTAGCCAAAAAGCATCGTATCACATATGAGACTTTCTGTCATATCCATACCTTAACCTCAACAGCTACAGTATTCTCTATCGGGGGGTACAGCCATACTAATCACTCTTGGCAGGTGAATTGGCGCAGTGACGTTTAATTCAAAGGAACCGCTGCTTTTTACGACACCAATGGGTAGAATTGATGCTATTCTAAGCCGGCATTCCATGATCAACTCAATAACTGTAACAAAAATAAGAATACAATCGCTTAAGAAACACGCAGTCTTACTCAATAACATTACTCCAGAGATCCCATGCGCAAATGTGTCGGCCCCATTATTTATTAAAGCCGGTTATGGCCTCAAAATTTCTTACCCGTGAATTATTTAATCTGTATTTCCATTAGGGTTTCGTCGAAATGACACAATTTATATTCAGAGCACACGGCCTGAACACTCGAGTATGACTTTATAGAAAGATTAGGGTCGGGATCAAAAATTAAAATGCGTACGGATTCGTCCGTGCCTTGACGCCGTTTTGTACGAGGTTTTTTAGGATCGAGATAAAAATGTAGTTTGAAAAGTTGTCGTGCGTGTTTGACGTAAAAGATATTGGAAGCAAAAAAATCGTACCTGTCTAAAATTCAAAGAGCTTTACTAAAATCACAAATTGGAAAAAGGGCGCGCGTGTGTGATAAAATTATACAACGTGTTACAAAACAACCCAAAAAAACTCCCATACAAATTGGGTTCGTTTTGTATGGGAGGTCTAAAATTTTTTTTCATATTTCGACCCATGTTCCATGGGGAAAGTTGTTCAGTTTCACGAGTACCTTGACCTCCTTTCAGCTTTATTGGTTGTTTTGTAACACCCAGTATTTAAACAGAAGTTAATAAACAAAAAAAAACTCATTAAAAGAAGTTTGCAACAATGCGCGTCATAAATCTTTGATGTCATTTTTGAACAATTGGAAATACAGTAACTAAATTATATGCTATTCTTTATTGACCATCCAAATATTGAAATTTTAGATAAATTTGAACATGTATACAGGCACAGAAATAGTCAAAAAGGAAAAAAACCTAGATTCTAAAAAACAAGAATCTATTAAGACTATCAAGGTTAGCTACCAACCTTTTTGCGATGTAGGTATATCATTTTGTAGTTTAGTAGGTATCTAATGAAAGGTTTGAAGCGTATATAATCGCCAGCACGTCAACCTACCCATTAGGAATCAACTTGACTTGGTTTCTCTTAGTACTTTGTATGAAATACCAGTATACATTTTTTTCCTTCAATGGATAGGTTGATGTGCTGGTGATAGTACAACTAGAATAAGGCCTTCAACAAAATGAGTGGATGCGTTCACAATACAGACATTACCCCAAAATCGTTTTATGCCTAAAATAAAATTACTTTTGCTGGAAATTCGCGCGCCAAGAATATAAAGTAGTGGCTAATTTTACGGCACCGCTCTTCTAAAAGGATTATACGAAAGGTAATTTAGGTGGGTCAGCTATGTTTGTTTGTTGAAAGAAGTTGTTAGTATTCAGGTGTATATAAAGTAAAGGATGAGATATTTTAAACATTATTTGTAGTAACATTCAGTGTTCATCGGGTCTTTGAATGACTTGGTGTGCCACACGATGAGAGAGAGAATAACATTCAGTGCACACAACTGAAAGTGCTTTTAACACTTGAGATTGCCCTTACTTCTATCAGCAAAATATGTCTGAAAAATTTCTGCAAATTCATGTAGCCCGTAGAAGAACCACCTAAGCCCATCTTTTGAGTACATGTATTATCGTCATTAGGCTATACTGCAAGTCAGAACTTTTACAATCTATATGTTCATAGGTATATTATAATGTCTATACAGTAGATTGACTTAAAATAGAAAATAAGGCAACAATAATAATGTTTCTCTGAATTTTCTATTTGCATAATAGTGGGCTGATAAAATATCACTTTACAAAACGTACCCAACTTTTCGGCCTACCCTCGACCTGACCTGCCCAAGACCACGTTTCAACTCGAGTGAACGCGGGTCCTAAGGGTTTGAGCAGACGAACCGCAATATAATAATAACTGCATCACTCAATAAAGGATTGGTGGGTAACACA
The DNA here is from genome assembly GCA_024500475.1 of Phthorimaea operculella. Classification (NCBI taxonomy): domain Eukaryota; kingdom Metazoa; phylum Arthropoda; class Insecta; order Lepidoptera; family Gelechiidae; genus Phthorimaea; species Phthorimaea operculella. The sequence continues at coordinate 2,343,476 of JANFCV010000024.1, read as the reverse complement.
TGACTGGCAAACTTTTAAATGACCGTCTCAACGAACTCTATAAATTAAAGCATCTAATTTACTAATCCATAATGGAGCTTTTAAATGACGGTAGGATAAAAACAATATGAACGAGAACACCAGTGAGACAGGATTTTTTTGGTGTTAAGGGATTGGAATACTTATCTAAACCACAACGTCTCATGCGGTAACGTTGGTTGTCGTTTGGACTGCCAAGTCCACAAAAGTCCTAATGATGCTTGAACATTACAGCAGCAATGCAGTTGCATAATTAATTAAAGTAGTAACTGCAGTCGGTGTAGTTGGCACTATGGGCAGACCTTTACCTAAAATTACGTTAGACGGGGCGCGTACACCCTTATCAAAAGCCGTTCCCAAATTGGAGGGACTGTACCTACACGCGTAGACCTACCTATTTATATCTACGTGATATGTGAGGTGGATTTCAAATCATGTTCGCAGTCACTTATTTATGAAAGGGTAAGTTAGTTTTATTGCTAGTGAAGGCCGAATTTAATATAAGCAATGAATATTAAGTTACCTGATAATAAAAATGAATATGATTATTACTTTTGGTACAACACGGAATTCATAATTATGTTTAGGTATAGGAATAAGAAAAACCACGAAAACGGCAGACAGACGAATTGGATGGCCACGCCAAAAGTTTGATGACTCAGGACAGGGCAATGTGGAAAAATGGGAGGAAGGCCATTTCCCAACAGTGGGACACTTCGGGCATAATTGTAGTAAAACAAATGTTGATCAGCATAATTTTTTTTAAATACCTATTATTCGGGCATAATTTGAGGCATCCCGTAATCCCAGAGAAGGCAGCTTTCTGGCTCAACGCTTAAGCGTAACTATCCAACCGGGCCTCCCTGATACATACTAGAAGACGTTTTCTATTTGTAGAGCAAAGGTGTCCTTAAAGACTGAGCTTGACGCGACGTGGTGCGCGTTTGTATGGGTCTGCATGGGGATGTCAAAAAGATCGGAAGGCACGCCGCGGCGCGCCCTCCAAACTATGAACGACGCTGTCACGTTGACGGCGCACTACGTCGTCGCCACGCTTGGTTTTATTTTGGCCTTAACATTTTCTTTTTCCTATTGTTTATGTTACTAAGTATGGGTACTGTAAAACTGGGGTTTTTAATTAAAGATTTGATAAAATAAGGCTAATAACTTACCCCAGGTAGTGTCCGTTTTTCATGTAGCGCCGACTGCGCGCTCGACGCGCTCTCCGGATTGAAGTAGGTTAGGAACGCACACCCTGAAACACGGAAAACATTACGTTAATACAAGAATTTTGTATATTTTTCTAAAAAAAATATATGTTTTGAAATATTAACATGGCTATATTTGAGTTTACAAAAAGAAGTACGAAAGTTATTGAAGAGTATTAAATTAAAATTGACAAGTACTTTGGAGAAAATCAGTTCCGTCATCGGTAATTAACCCTTGAATACCAAATTTTAAAACACTTCTCGTGTTAGGTAAAAAATTTTTGGAAAACTTCCAAAATTTCACCGCAGGCAGGATTTGAACCTGCGACCTTCGGTATCAATACTGCCGACGCCCTAACCAACTGGGCCACCGCGGTTCCAATCGAGCCCGCGATAGGTAATTAACCCTATTTTATACCTAAAGGTGCAAGTTCGTCGGGTGAGGCTATTCAACTGACGCGTAAGGCTAATGCGACCATAGTCGTAGTTTAAAAGTAATTGGTGCGATAGACGCGTGCGGCCGTGCGCCATACCTACTACGACTATAAAGGGCGCTACACACCGGGCGCGTATGCGTGACGTGCACGTAGTCACGGCGTCACTACGCGTGCAGAGATGACGTTGTATCGTATGGGATTGTATGAGAGGCTACACACCGCGCTTCGCGCCATAAATCTCATACGATACAACGTGCACGTCACGCATACGTGTGTAGCACCCTTTAACGCATCGGCCGCATGCTTCAGTCGCATGGCCGCATCCGCGTGGGGCTGTGATCGACCGCACCCTACTAACTTGCACCTTAGATATCCAGGGCCTTACCACAAAAAAGTTAGACCAGAGTTGAACGCTTCATACAAAAAAAAAACCGGCCAAGAGCGTGTCAGACACGCCCACAAATAGGGTTTCGTAGTCAACGTTTAAATATCAGGTTTATCAGCATTACAAACTTAATTTGGTTGCTGGTTTGTTAGCAGCAGTATGATGACCAACCGCAAATAGAAAAACTCATTTTTTTCTGAAACCTTTGAGGTTACGATATCCGTTATAGTTTTCATTGTAACTTCAGATTGTAAGCTATATTCCATATTTATTTCAAATTTTTAGCGTTTATACTTTAGAAGTTACAGCTGGAACAAATTATGGGTCAAAAACGCCCTTTTTAAAAGCAAATATCTCGTGACAGAAACATTTTAGTGACTTTGTTTCAAAGAAACCTCACCTTATTTTTAAAAGACCTATTCAACGATACCCTACTCAATAATACAGAAGAAAAAAAAAAATTTTGCCCCCCTTTCACTTGTATGGGAGGGGGTCCAAAAAATAATTAAAATATTTTTTTCTCAACATTTCTAAATTTGGGTCAACACGATCTATCTTCACACCAAATTTGATGTCGATAGCTCTAAAACTGACGGAGTTATGAGGGCGCGGCATACAGACAGACAGACAGACAGACAGACAGACAGACATGACGAAACTATAAGGGTTTCTAGTAGACTACGAAACCCTAAAAACGCTACTAGAAACGCGTTCAGCGCTGGTCTAACTTTTTTTTGGTAGGTATTTACATTACACAGGCCAGAATCAAGATTAACCTAACTGCGAGTACTTTATTTTATTATTGGACATTTCATACAAAAATACAGCTTGTTGAAATGAGATTGACTGGGAATGGTAGGTATTATAGGTAGGACACAGCCAATCTTTTGTCGTAATAAATGGAAAATTCGTAAATATTGGTGTGGATACAATATCCTTTGTGTCGGCTGATTGACTCATTATAGTAATGCGCAAAATTTCCAATTTACTTGAAAATATGATGAAAACTGCTGAATTTCATTGCTCTTTAAAAGTAAGCTGTCGTGTGTACAATGTACTATTAGCAGAATCTGGAGTACCCCGTCAAGAGATCAACACATTCTAATAATTAGGAACAACCAGTATAAACAGATCCCTTTTGAAGGTAGGTACTTGTAGTATAAGTATGTAATAACAGTTCTCGCTAAGCATCTACTGCATAAAGACAAAAGAGTCCGGTTTTGGTGATTTTCCACACCTGTTTTAGGGTCATAAAGGTCAGTAGGGATGAACAATATTGTAAAAACCAAAAATAATAATTCATTATTTCACACAGGTCGATTACATCCCATATAAAATATATACCTACATTCCAAGTATATTTTATAATATACCTACGGTTTTCAATTTTGCATCTCGTAATTTTTTGACAACATAAGCGTTTATAAGCAGGTAAGCCTGATTGTAAGTACCTACTTAAAATATACACAGTTTTGTTTTACGTAGTAGAGGTAAGTCACACACAAAAATTACATCCCTGGCATTAATGAAGATGAGAACAACCCCTCTCACTAGATACTTTCAGTAGGTATTATCAACACCCGCTACAAGCAGTTTCGGTTTACTTAATAGTTTTTGTATTCATGAGAGATTTTGAAGGTCAGTTCTGGAGTGATCTCAGGTCAAACCCTCAAAGTGAATGCCCTTGACCTTTACGTCAAGTATGTTTTACGATTTTGAAACTTCAAATCTTTAACACTTTCACGTGTTGACATGTGATTGATACAACAAACTCCTTTGTTTCTCCTCCCAAACACATTTCACATTATGACTATTGTACGATTTGCAGTGCTTTGTACACTTTGTATATCATGTCATCAGAGCACACCGGAATAAAGACCCAAATTGATAATATATAGGAGTCGCCGTCATCGGACACGGTTTGGACGACATGATGATATCATGTCATTACTTTTACACAAAAATTCAGCGATGACTTTTCCGCCGCGAAATATGTTAGTGACGACTTTCCACCTAGCAAACCAAAATAAAGTCCTACGATACCTAAACTCCTATAAACCGACATAGGCGCGGTCTTCCAAGCATAATGAATGTTGGTTGAAACAACACGTCCTATTATTTTCACTGGCGATTCTACTGGTTTTAATAAAACAAAACAGGCCTCTCATTTTGTTCGCCGGGCCGAAACTAATGAAATGAAATTCATAATCGCGAGAACCACTGGCTCGGAGCGAGTTTCTGTGAAACACGATGAAATAGAATTTGACGAGTGCTGCGGGATAGTGTTCTTGGCAAAAGGAATTTGGAAATAGGTACTTTCTTTACTGTTAGGTCAGTGTTATTGAAATGAGGATAATAATCCAAAAACAAAACGATTATGTCGATTATGTTATACCTACCTATACGGAGCGTCTATGACATTGCGCCGAAGTGTGATAAAATAAATATTAAACCATTAAACTGAACTATTAAACAAGAAAATTTACAATATCTCAAACAATGTTTTCATTCCTTCAATTTAATATGCCTAATTTTCAATCCACGTAGTTTCTATTATTTATACTTGCGATTGTCGGCACTTGATGGAACTCCTTAGTAGACATTGTAAGTAAAATCACTTGTACTCGTTCCACTATTATATTTGTATACCCAATTGGAAACTAGTTGGGTATACAAATATAATAGTGGAACGAGTACAAGTGGTTTTACTTACAATGTCACGTAGTTTCTATTCCGTCGATCGGACTCTACCCAGTTTTGTCGTTTTACATTGGGTGGAGTCAGAAATAGGCTATTCAATATTTATTTAGGAGGATTTTAAAACATCATACACTAATACCTAGCTAAACCTGAATCCAATAAATATTCATAGTCAACGATTAGCTAAGTAAGTACACAAGTAAAACTACCCTTGTAAAGGTACAGTATTTACTACCTTTACCTTTACAGCCACAACAGTCCACTGCTGGACATGGGCCTCCCCGTATTGGGGGGTTTTACCATACTCACCAACCACGCTTGGCAGGCGGATTGGCGAGCGCAGTGCAAGATGTTTAATTAACAGTGAACGCTGCTGCCCATTCCCTGGATAATTATCCCTTAGTCGTTTTTTACGAAACCCACGGGTAGAATTGGGGTGGTGCTATTCTAAGCCGGCATCACATTGCCAGTATTTACTAACCGAGAAAATATTTAGCTCCGAACACGTTGAAGCGTCAAAGCCCGGTCCAGTTGGCGGGAATAAATCGCGTCCGCCATCTTGGATCTCGGTAACGGGTTCATTTCCTGCGCCTATACACTTCCGCTCCATTCGATGTTGCCAACTCATAATTTTCAGCGGTGCACTGTGAAATAGTTTTTGGATGTCTTTTTGCGCTTTTGGTTAAGCGTGCGATAAGTGTTTGGGAGTAAGTTTTTTCTGTTGGTCTTTTAAAATTATATTAGGTATTTCTAAGGATTTTGTTTTCATAGCCAAAATACAACTGATTCTGAAACAATTACAAACAAATTGGGTTTTTGACAGTGATGGTGTTTCGACGTAGGTAAAAATACTACCTCATAGCCGAATATTTACCGTAGACTGTTCTGACTGTACACAATTTCTAGTACCTACTAATTAATTTTAGTTGACTTTTGACCTGCTTTTCTTGGGGAATCTCTTTATACTAATTATATCTTGGTAAGAACGCATTACTTATTAAGTTGTACGTACCTACCTATTAAACTACATTAAATAGCCGCCGTACATACTCGTTCACATATTAATTTTTATTTACTTGCATTTTACCCATGTTTAATTCACTGTGAAACACAAAACAAAATTGTACACATTCTAAGAAAATATGTCGAATGGCACCTAAAACCCGTGATTGTGACCCATTTGCTTTATCGTGTTACTAAATGTCTAAAACTGTGGCACTAAACACTAGGTTCATACATTTCATGGTTGTAAATAGTTTTTATTGCGGTTAATTAAATAGCGGGCTCAATTCTAAATGCTACAGTCAAAAGCTCATATTTTCAACAATTTAAAAAATAGGAAACGACATCGTAATTATTCATTAAAATCGTAAAACTTTTAGTAAAAAACCGGCCAAGAGCGTGTCAGACACGCCCACAAATAGGGTTTCGTAGTCAACGTTTAAATATCAGGTTTTTCAGCATTACAAACTTAATTTTGTTGCTGGTTTGTTAGCAGCAGTATGATGACCAACCGCAAATAGAAAAACTCAATTTTTTCTGAAACCTTTAAGGGTACAATATCCGTTATAGTTTTCATTGTAATTTCAGATTGTAAGCTATATTCCATATTTATTTCAAATTTTTAGCGATTATACTTTAGAAGTTACAGCTGGAACAAATTATGGGTCAAAAACGCCCTTTTTAAAAGCAAATATCTCGTGACAGAAACATTTTAGAGAATTTGTTTCAAAGAAACCTTACCTCAGTTTTAAAAGACCTATTCAACGATACCCTACTCAATATAACAGAAGAAAAAAAAAATTTTTGCCCCCCTTTCACTTATATGGGAGGGGGTACGAAAAACATTTTAAATATTTTTTTCTTAATATTTCTATATTTGGGTCAACACGATCTATCTTCTCACCAAATTTCATGTCGATAGCTCTAAAACTGACGAAGATATGAGGGCGCGGCATACAGACAGACAGACAGACAGACAGACAGACAGACATGACGAAACTATAAGGGTTTCTAGTAGACTACGAAACCCTAAAAACTGAAATTTGGCAAGCATTTGGATTCATAAAGGCCCATTGTTAGAAATGCCCAAATCGAAATTTGAAAATTCGATGCCCAAAAGCGTTGTAGCAAATAGGCAGAACAGCACACGAAATTAGTCGGGCGCGCTCGCCATTCCGCTAATTTATACCGAACGGTCGAATTTGCATGTACCGGCGGCAGGGATGCGACTTTAGTAGCAAATCTAGTCAAAAAATCGAAAATGAAATCGATTATATAAACAAAAAAGAACAACAATATAAATGATCGTTTTTTTTATTTTTTTGCTTGATTTTACCCAATAATCATTTTAGATCAAGTAATTTTTGACAGAAAGAAAATGCTGCCGGAACAAACAAGGGAAAAAACCTGAAATAAGGTGTCGAGTATTTTAATCCTTCGTCTTCTTGAGTGGGACACTAAGTTGACGAACGGCCCGATGAACCCTGGTGTCGGAGGCAAATAGGCAGACCATCACACGAAATTAGTCGGGCGCGCTCGCCATTCCGCTAATTTATACCGAACGGTCGAATTTGCATGTACCGGCGGCAGGGATGCGACTTTAGTAAAAAATCTAGTCAGGCAAAAAAATCGAAAAAGTAATCGATTTTATAAACAAAAAGAAACAACTTTATAAATAATCATTTTTTTATGTTTTCCTTGATTGGGTAAACCAATTTTATACAATTTTAGTTCAAGTAATTTTTGACAGAAAGAAAATCCTGCCGAAACAAAATATTACAAGGGAAGAGACCTGAAATAAGATGTCGTGTATTTTAATCCTTCTTCTTCTTGAGTTGACGAACGGCCTGATGAACCCTGGTGTTGGAGTCAAATAGGCAGAACAGCACACGAAATTAGTCGGGCGCGCTCGCCATTCCGCTAATTTATACCGAACGGTCGAATTTGCATGTACCGGCGGCAGGGATGCGACTTTAGTAGCAAATCTAGTCAAAAAATCAAAAAGGAATCGATTTTATAAACAAAAAGAAACAACTTTATGAATAATCGTTTTTTTATGTTTTTCCTAGATTTTACCCAATAATAATTTTAGATCAAGTAATTTTTGACAGACAGAAAATGCTGCCAAAACGAAATATTACAAGAGAAGAGACCTGAAATAAGGTGTCGTGTATTTTCATCCTTCTTCTTCTTCAGTGGGACACTGAGTTGACGAACGGCCCGATGAACCCTGGTGTCGGAGTCAAATAGGCAGAACAGCACACGAAATTAGTCGGGCGCGCTCGCCATTCCGCTAATTTATACCGAACGGTCGAATTTGCATGTACCGGCGGCAGGGATGCGACTTTAGTAACAAATCTAGTCAAAAAATCGAAAAAGAAATCGATTTTATAAACAAAAAGAAACAACTTTATAAATAATATTTTTTTTATGTTTTTCCTTGATTTTATCCAATATTAATATTAGATCAAGTAATTTTTGACAGAAAGAAAATGCTGCCGAAACACAATATTACAAAGGAAGAGACCTGAAAATAAGGTGTCGTGTATTTTAATCCTTCTTCTTCTTGAGTGGGACACTGAGTTGACGAACGGCCCGATGAGCCCTGGTGTCGGAGTCAAATAGGCAGAACAGCACGCGAAATTATTCGGGCGCGCTCGCCATTCCGCTAATTTATACCGAACGGTCGAATTTGCATGTACCGGCGGCAGGGATGCGACTTTAGTAACAAATCTAGTCGGGCAAAAAAATCGAAAAAAAAAACAATTTTATAAACAAAAAGAAACAACTTTATAAATAATCGTTTTTTATGTTTTTTCTTGATTTTATGCAGTAATAATTTTGATCAAGTAATTTTTGACAGAAATAAAATGCTGCCGAAACAAAATATTAAATGGGAATTGACCTGAAATAAGGTGTCGTGTATTTTAATCCTTCTTCTTCTTGAGTGGGACTCTGAGTTGACGAACAACCCCATTATAATTTGTACTCGGAAATTCAAAAAATCGTTTTTGAACGAATCGATTAATGAAAACTGTATGTATGATTGATTATTATAAAAATATTTTGATCAGAGAAGCATCATTTTAAAACTATAAGACATTATAACGGGTTTTAACTCACGGTAGGGGTATATCGAGCACCCAATATTTCGGCGATGTTGCAATCGCCATGATCACGGGTAAACTGGAGCGGCTGCGGGTGACGGCTAAGGGCAAACATATCTGTCTACCCTCATTCTTCTGCGTTTTTTCGGAACACTTTGGTCACTATCGGAACTCACTCGAAAGTCATCTCGACAACACACACTAACGGTATCGCATGATTTTATTGCAGGTTTAGACACAAACTACTACTGAGCAATGGCTACCCTAACAAAATTCAGCCTCAGAAACACAAGACTAGGACACCAATTCCCAAGGTTGAGCGTCGTGCTGCATTTCTTCCGTATGTGAAGGGAGTAACAGACAGGATCGGACGGATACTGGATAAGTATTCGATAAAAACTGTGTTCACTCCTTTCAAGAAGATATCGCAGTTTCTACGGTCACCAAAGGATCGATTTCCATTAGAATGTCCAGGGGTGTATAAAATAGACTGTAGTTGTGGTAGCTGTTACATTGGTCAAACTAAGCGGACCATCTCCACCCGTGTCAAAGAGCACATAAAGGCAGTGAAAAACAATGAAGCACATAAGTCTGCCATTGCGGAACACCTGCTTGAGTCTGGTCCAAACCACTGGATCGAATTACATAATCCAAAAGTACTTTCGACCGAACGCCACTACATACCAAGACTGGTAAGCGAGGCTATTGAAATCACCAAGTACAAAAATTTCAATAGAGAAGATGGCTTCAAATTGTCAAGTACATGGAATCCAGTGGTAAACTTGTGTAAAAATAAGTTTGTGTCTAAACCTGCAATAAAATCATGCGATACCGTTAGTGTGTGTTGTCGAGATGACTTTCGAGTGAGTTCCGATAGTGACCAAAGTGTTCCGAAAAACGCAGAAGAATGAGGGTAGACAGATATGTTTGCCCTAGCCGTCACCCGCAGCCGCTCCAGTTTACCCGTGATCATGGCGATTGCAACATCGCCGAAATATTGGGTGCTCGATATACCCCTACCGTGAGTTAAAACCCGTTATAATGTCTTATAGTTTTAGTGATAATAACCACGGAACCTTAAAATCAAGCATCATTTTCTTAAAAATAATCGATTATTTCTTCACATCCCTATCCGTCGGCAACCACGTCCTACGTTTTACCACCACCTACCACGTTTTACCACCACCTACCACCGGCCACCGTCCGCTAATTAGCAGTTGCCCGGCTTTTATTTCCGAGTCGACGTTATCTAAGCCTCTGTAATCTGCCACTGCAACGCCCGAGCCTACGTCATACACTGTTATGTGTGTGTGTGTGCGTGTTGTTGATACACAAGGAATACAGTTTTATCAAACTAAAGTCGTGAAACCACTCGTTGTAGTTGGGGCCGTGAAACGTGGATACCTATGCGAGGTAGGTAGAGTGTAAACTGCTGTCAAAAATTAATTAATTATATAAGTCATGCCGCTCCCGTATCGGCTTATACAGCCATGAAAAATCTAGCCTCAGACACTGAACAAATCGTCTGTCACAGACGTATGAGGCCAATGTTGATGAAGTTTTACCACCATGACTACAGCCAGTCGTTTTATAGAATATAGCTGAGAGAAGACTAATTTTGCCATGACGATGCAGGTGGACTTAAAGCCCCACATGTTCGTACTAGCTTCAGACTTTACCAATGACCATCCGGTTCACAATTTTTATTAACATGACAAATTGAAAACCTGTGACGTCACACAGGTTACTAAGCTAAGAATACACCTTAAGAAGAAAATAGATAAACCTTTATTTTTATTTATGACACCATTAAAACATTTATAGCTAAAAACGAATCCACCAACTAAGACCAAGTTTTAAAAATAATAAAAACGACCGAACCGAAAGAACAACAGCAAAACTTTTAATGAGCATATTCCTAAGTTATGAATGAATGCAAAAATCGTTAATGAGAAAAAAATCCAAAACTTCAGGTCTATAGTTTGGAGAAGTTTCCTTCCGAGGGCGAGATGGGTTGAAAAGATGCACCGTTGCATTTTCGAGCGAGGTCCACAAAGCCCAAACTCACGGTAACACACTTACAAAATTCCACCTTACAGTTCGTATGTTTAAAACTCAATTTTCTTCGAGCGAATGATCTAGTTACGAGCAAGTTGGGAGGCCAAAAGTTTGCTTACAGGTTTACATTGTAGCCTGAAATTAGTTCCAGATGAATGTCAGAGGAGGTATAAAGAGTATTCAGTGCTATCTGTCTTGAGACTAAAACTTACCTGTCTTCGGGATCTGGATTTTCTTTATTCAAATGAGAGAGGATTAGTTGGGACTGGATTTTACAGTAAACTCTACAGAGTGCAGCTAGACAGATAAGTATTTTTATTTTCAGGCTTTTTAGTATATTTTATGTATAAAAAACATAGTTCATATCATTTACTTTTTCAGACTTTTTAGGGTTCCTTACTGTTTTTGCGGGTAGGTAAATGGTTGCACTAACTTATAGCACGTGACCGTGTAAGTAGGCGTAGCTTCATTGTAAAGGCGTAGTTTACTTTATATCAAGGTATTACCATCATCTACCCAATCTTGTACATCCTAAATCTACTTATCTACTACATCAAAATCCCCTATACATCTACGTAGACTATCCAAGACACTATCCTCCGCTGTTAATATTACCTTGCGCCTGTAATTAACCTCGGTGATAATGCAATTTCTCAGAGTAGCTGTGTCGCCATCTTTACAAAGGCGGTTGGTGTGATTCCCTTTGAAGGAGAATTTCCGTTAAGTCTAGGTACAGTGCTTAAAGCGTCTTAGTGTTGATTGAATATTAGAATTTGCAATTTTGAGGGAAGCACGACAATGAGCTTTTCGCTATGTGTACCTAAGGTGGGCGCTTTACACACATAACCTAAACGCAAAGAAAAATGCGAATTTTCACGTTAATCCCATATAAATACGACGACGCATGCCCAACGGTGCGGTGACGGATGCGGTTGTCAAACCGTTTGACAAACACATCCGTCAAAAGCGCAAAAATAAGGCCGAAACGAACATTATGTGTGTAAAGCGCCTAAGTGATGAGATTACTTACGAGGTATTTCAATAGTCGTGGTTTGTTGTAACTGTTGAAAATTGTCATCGATAAACAATACCTAGCGGTAAACTGTATAAACTGGCCCATATCAGACGCGTGATCTATGGTTAAAACTGATTCTTCTTCATCGAGTCGATAGTAACTATTTAAATAACTTTTGACCAGTTTTTGGCCACGGAAATGCCCCTAGCTATACCTATTTGCTTCTTATTTAACAACGACTGTCACTTAACACGTGATTATGAGTACCTAACAAAGTGTGCGTTAGAATCTCACAATAACTTTTATCAAACTAGGTTAAAACACTCTACAAAGCCAAAAACGAACTACCACTGTGCGACTGACTCGTAACGTTTAATTTCCTAAATAAAGCCCTTTTTCTTCAACCTCCAAAAGATAAGCAAAGTAGTCTGTGAACCTTTAACTTACTTTTACTTGTTTAAGTTCACTAAGACAAATTACGGCACATCCGACGTAGACGTGACGCGGTACGGCAAACTTCTGAACACGAACTGTTTAGATAAAATGTTGGGTAATTCGAATACAATTTGGTACTATTCTTTAGCAAGACCAAATCTGTGTATACCATTTTTTTGGTACTATTCTTAAGCAAGACAAAATCTGTGTATAAAATTTGCTCATAAAGCTGGAACTTGCTGTGCGGTGGATAGTTCAGTCACAAAATAGAAGTTTACATAAGGATCGCTCTACCCTATTTAAGATTTTCGCGATTGTCACTTGTTACCTACATTGCTAGATTCAATACAAGGACGAAGCTCCTACAGCAGTAATACGATTCTGAGCCCATTTCAATCAAAGAAATATGACGTTCTGAGATTCATCGTCAAATTCGTAGCTAGAGTGAGCCATCTGTAAGGGCACCCCGCGAGCCGTTTCCCTAATTTGTATTTCAGTAACTGCATTGCGAATTCCAAAAATTGACATAAGGACCTACGACTACCATTTCCAAAAAATTAGTTCCTATGCAATGATATTTTTACTTGGTCTTTCAGAATCATCCTTACATTGCAAAGAATACTTATTACACCCAGCTACCCATTTTATAGGTTTATTTATAGTAAGTAGGTCTTTATTTGTGCGGCTAGCACTAACTCTATTCGAAAAAAAAATGTACAGAGCTTTTCAAACCTAGAATCATAAAATTCATACTCGTAAATAAAATTGTAAAAGGCCCACAAAAGCACATAAAACTTCCAACCATATTATTACACAATTAAAAGCTCGACTGAAAAGCACGTTACACGCTATATAAAAAAAGCTAGCAAATCTGTCCGGCAAAGGAAACGTAAAGCCAGGTAGCAATGTGAAAATTGCCAAGTGTAAAAAGAAATTCGCGAGAATCCGCGGTCGGCAACGACCATACTGCCTACTAGACGACTGATGTGCTAATTTCTCTAATTCAGTCAAAAACATGAAGTGCGCAGCGGTAATGATTGCAGTTGGCTAGTCAAGCGGTTTTTGCTGGCAACGCATAATTTTCGATTTTTTATTTTATCTTATTTTATTATAATATAGGTAATGATGAACACCTATAAAGGTGTTATAGGTAAGCCTATTATATCATGCATGGCACACGTCATCGCATCACATTGCGGTTACTGTTGATTGTAATTTGTGTGATAGGTGGTTGGTTTGGTACGAACCGCAATAAAAACGGTCTCGGACTCACCATATGGGTTGCGCCGTCTCATTAGTCACAAGTGGTGAATTTGGGCAATCATAAATTACTGGTAATTCAACCACATATATTAAGATTCTCTGGGCTAGTGCTCCCTTGCAGCATTAGCGCAATACAATTTTCACAAATTATGACACATCGTATAAACTATATTCTTGCTCTACATTGAAGTAATTAGACCTGCAATCATAGATACCTCGAGGGATCATAGTAACCCCGGTAAACTCCAGTACTCTAGCACTTCATATTTATGCATTGCGAGAAAATATTAGCATTTAGTGTGCCATCCAGCAGGCTAGGTGGTCGTTCGTTGGCGGCTAGCTAGTGCAGTACTATAAACTCCTAGAAATACGGCCCAGGCCGATCAAGCCGTAGATTGCAGATTATTTTTACAGCAGCAAAGTGTGTTTTGATGTTCCAGCTCAGTTTGTGGATCGCTGTCTGCAGGTTTCGAAGTTTGTAATTGATTTTGTCATAGACGATAGGATAGTTGACGATTTGGTTTTAGATCAGCATGAAAGCATCGTATAGGTATTATTTTCACATTATAGATATTTGAAGCACCCTTATGGTCAGGTATTTGGCACCTAATTTAAAAAAGCCAACCATACGAAACTATTACGTATTAGAAAGATGCAAAATCCAACTGAGCTGAAAATATTACAAGATAAGGGAAATATTGTTTTTTAACTTACCTAAAATTTACACTGTCGCTTTCCGTCAAATAAATTTAGAAAAGAATGGGAGTTATATCGTGTTTTATAACTGATCGCAAAATACGCATTATCTGTCGAAATTAAACTTTCTAATAGTGCTTTAATAACTAGAATATTATTGAGTTAAATCAAGAAACCACAACAGAAAGTGTAAATTATTCAAGAAAATTTACTTCCTGAAACGAGGTCACTAATTTTTCACAGATGCACTCCTAGAAGCAAGACTGCATCCGCTGGCTACAGGCTAGAATGTTCAGTGTTCAGTATTTCAGCAGTGGGTACCTCGCCGCTACCCGCTAGTGAGTTATTTTATTATCACCACAACTTAATTAATCACAAGTCCGGTAAAATTTATCGTCTCAGGCGAACGTCTAAATGTGAGCAAAAACTCCGGTTTTGCTCTTAATCTTATTTACTTTAAAAGGGTTGGTAGGAGTCTCGCTTGAGGAGTTTTACAAAGTTTTTGTCTCGTTCTAGCAAGTTTTAAATTATCTATGGTGTGTACTTCTGAAGCTGAATGTTAGATTTAAGTAAAATGAGTATAAACAAGGCTCTTCGGGTTGTTTATGATCATGATATTCCACGCACATAAAATTGGAATGTCGATTAAAAGTAAAAGCTATTCAATGGCAGAGTTACATCTATTATTATCTACAATCTACAATTTTATTACCTACAAAAATGTAGCTTTATCATACACACAGCTGTACGCATCAGTGAAGATGGGTATTTATAATGTCATCGTACTATTTTATTTTACTGTAAAATAAAGATATAGGTGAGTTACACATACATATAGGATAGGCATCTAACTAAATAACAACTATAATTACATTTGATATTTCTTAACTTTGAAATAAAAGCTTAAACTATCGTCTTTTTCAAAAGTTTTAGGTACATGTGAAATATTGCAATATTTTCTTTTAAGACCCTCTGGGCCTTTTTGGCCGTCAGTCATTATTACTTTCAATGGTGACCCCGAAAGATCGGTGAAAAGCTTTTTGATCGCAGTTTCACGTGAAAAAGATATAAAAAGGGTTGTATTGTTCCTAAACTTTTTTATTCATGATTTTAATAATATGAACCTGCACGATTCTTGCACAAAGATTATTTTTATTTACTAGTTAGAATGATGATCTACGGCGTTTTTTCGTGGATTTAGAGGGCCTGGAGTACCTGATGTAGACAACCAAGTGCACCACCAGCCCAGCTAAACTATAGAAGATACAGATACGGTTCCAAAGCAAAATAATTAATTATTATAAGTAATTATTACATGAAAATAGTCAAGATCAAAATTCGTTTATACAATACATATGATCAAAGTTCACATTGATGTCATCATCCAAAAACAATTTTCTTCTTTTTGCAATTATTCTGTATTATCCTGATTAAAAACCGACTCGGGCAGGATACAAAAATAAAATTAAGGCACCACCTCGGGGCATCGACCTTACGCCTAACCTTCCCGTTGTGTTGTCACTTAGATCTAACTTCTATTCTATTGGTATTGCTAAATAACTAGCATCCATTGAACAGTGGGAAGAACGAGGCTAAAAGCATTTACTTGTTTCCCCATGCGCTTAGTTACTGAGAACAAGATTTTTATAGTGAGTGATTTCTGAATTTCTGGTTTCTGTTTTTTTTATATTAAGTTGATGATATAATTTCTACTGTTCTGCGAACAAACTTGGTATCTTAAATTTTTTATACCTAATTTTGGTTCTTGTAGTCAAAATATAAGACAATTATTAAGTTAGGTAGAACGTTATACTAACTAACGAGAAAGTCTCATTTCAAAACGTTTTATGTTCATATTTTAATAGGAAGCAATTTCTATTATTAAACCATCACCTTTTAATTATAATTTCAAATAAGCACCCCATTAAACTGAAACAAAAAACTCAGTACAAAAGACACGCGTAAAATGCAAAATGAGACACATAAAGTTGCAGTTAAGAGTGCCATTATGGATAATATGATCCGGTTCTCATAATCCTCACCCAGTCATAAGCATAGACCTGAGAAGATAGGAGAAGGATGTAGAGCAAAGAGTATGAAGTATCTACATAAATCCTTAGTCCTAAATTTAAACACATCGATACATGCCAGTCAATACTTGATGTTAATACTTAATCAGCATTTAAGCTGAAATGATGAGTGCCGAAGAACCGAAAACGAACCGACTAGTTTGTTTGACCTCTATCTTGGAGTCTTACTAGACTATAGTAATTCTTAAAGGTTATCGTAATAGCAAAACAATCTGAACCTTTCATTTGCAGTTCTTCTTCGGCACCCATCACTTCAGCTTAGGTAAGTTGTGACTAAGTGAATAAGGATTGCCCTACTATGGGTAAAAGTTGCTCATCGTCGAGGACACAGCTCTCAAGAGTTTTCGCAAGACACTTGTGAGACCAAGTACTAGCAGATTTGCTCCATAGTCATCATCATCTTCCTTCCTTATCCCTGTTACTTGGGGTCGGCGCAACACGTTTTGTTGAACACAAAATCGTGTTGTAAAACGATTTGGCTTAATTTTACGACCGGCCGCCTGCCTGACGTCAACCCTCCTTGGGAATGCTTTTGTGGCGAATTAACCACCACCATACGGTTGACCCTGGCTGTTTGGGTCGAGTTTATCCCTCGGTCGCCTCTTACGACCCCCACGGGAAGAGAGGGGGTGGTGCTATTCTACTCTGCCGGCACCACACGGCAAAATCTCTATCTGGATTATACTATAAAGATTTACAGCAAGTACCTACCTACTCTTGGATGACTCTGATTTGAAATGGCTTCGTCTACTCGTTTTTTATTCTAGTCCTCACCCGGTTATACCTATTTAACGCGACTCTAAGAGCCGGTTATGAGTCCGGACGTAATCCGGGCATAATTGTTGTCCGAGCAACGCCTGGAGGCAGGGCTTGGCAGAACCGGTCCAACTTAAAGCCGGGTCTTAGGGAAAATCCTCCTTATGTGGTGACTTATGGTTACTGTGATTGCCGTATTATTATAACTGAAAATTACTTACTAGGAATAAATACGAAGCTAAGTTGGTTTTCACTGTGTCATGCCTATGAAAAGCAACGTATTGTTTATCATCAACAGCCACAACAGGGTAATACCTAGGGTGTCCCTCTACACTGCAAGTAGGTGTTAGGTATCTTTACCGTACTTATGCTTGGCGTATAGATTGGCGAGCTTAGTTTTGTTGCATGAGGCGCTATCGACCTATTCACGAGATAATAAGAAATAAGATGTGAGATGTGGGGCCGGGTGCCGTGTGGTGCCGGCAGAGTAGAATAGCACCACCCCCTCTCTTCCCGTGGGGGTCGTAAGAGGCGACCGAGGGATAAACCCGACCCAAATAGCCAAGGCCAACCGTATGGTGGCGGTTAATCCACCACAAAAGCATTCCCAAGGAGGGTTGACGTCTGGTAGGCGGCCGTTCGTAAAATTAAGCCAAATCCTTTGGAACACGATTTTGTGTTCAACAAAACGTTTTGCGCCTACCCCAAGCAATTGGGATAAGGGCAGGAAGATGATGATGTGAGATGTGATAATAAGATGTGAGACGTGAGACGTGAAACGTAAGATGTGACAAGGGATCGTCGGCCGTGGGCGATGATAGGTTCGTACGTGTCACGGGACGGCATCGAAACAAATTTCATATGGAAACGGTTTTTAACGTCGCGCTGTTTCATTTCTCACATCTCACGTACTTACCTATGGAGATAACGCCTCATACAGAACGTTACTTAATGCTTATTCGCTTTGTTTATCCTATCGTCGCTTTTTACACAGCCGCTCACGTTTAAAACTGTTATTAAGATCCAGCATTTACTAACACATGGAATGACATTCGTAATTATCAAATGTCATATTTTATAGTCAAGTATATGTCATACGTTATATTTGTCAGATTATCCTACATTTAAGTCACGTAGGGATTTAGAAGGTCGGGATTCGATAAGTGGGTTCGAGGTTTGAGGATGGAATAATTGGCTTTGTAAATACCGAGTTTCGGCCCCTTGGGTATTGTTCTCGGCTCGTGCGGACTTTTGCGGAAGTTTCTGTTTGGAAAGGGTTTTAAAAGTAAAGAGTGAGTAAAAAGGCACGTTTTAGGGTCGCAACCTCGCAACTCACATAGGTACGTATTATGAGTAGACGTTCGGACAAAAAACTGATGGAATTGATGACGTCACAGGTAAGTTCGTACCCTTCGGCCGCGTACGAAACCAAGTTTCGAAACTGGTTTCGAATCAAGATTAATATTTCTTTAATCGAAACTAGTTTCGTAATAAGGATTATTTTTCTTGATTCGAAACCGGCAGCGTAAAAAGAATAATATTTCTTCTTACGAAACTTGTAAATAATACGTTATTGAAAGAAAATAAAGACGGGGTACGGGGGCGGTACGGGGTCTGTTAAACCTGGTAACAACGTTCAAAAAAACTTAAATGCTCTTTTTGACATAATTTAAAATGAAAATCAAAAAAATATCATTTGACATCATTAATTATGAATTGATTTATATGAATCTGAAGGCGTACGTGAATAGCTAATTTGGTTTAGGAGCTGTAGCTAAAACAAAATACCGGATCTTTTGCACCTGGTACCGCACTGCACACGGGCAGTTTTGCGCAAATTTTAGTGTTGAGAAATCAAAATATCGATAACCTTTTTGTAAGTTTTATTAAAAAAGCAATTAAGAAGGTTTAATATTTTTCATTAAAGCATGGGAGTAGGTACTGATTCTCACACTCAACACATCTCGTGTTGAGTTCTTTGTGGTTTGGATTGGCTCTCAATTTTGCATAACACCCAACACAATTATTTTTTACGACCTTTTATAAATTGATCTTTTTGTGGGATCTTTTTTATCGTAGCCTTATGGTTAAAAAAAAGGTCCCGCATGCATTTTATTGAATACTATCACAACACTAGCCGCGCGAAGCTCGCGTGTAGTGCGGCACCAGGTGCTCGGGGAAACCAGGCGTATTCTACCTGGTGCCGCACTGAACGTGTTAATAAGTACACATATCCCGCTCAAAATCAGTGGGTAAAAGTCAACTTCATGATTGTGGTGCAGTGATTTCAATAACGTATTATTTACAAGTTTCGTAAGAAAAAATATTATTCTTTTTACGCTGCCGGTTTCGAATCAAGAAAAATAATCCTTATTACGAAACTAGTTTCGATTAAAGAAATATTAATCTTGATTCGAAACCAGTTTCGAAACTCGGTTTCGTACGCGGCCGAAGGGAGTTCGTATAGGAGAGGATCATTTTGTCGAGTTCAAAGTGCACCAACCATAGTTAATTTAATTCTGGATTGTATTAGATATTGATCATCGGCACGATCGTTGATGTCCTGAACCTCTATTTTGACATAAATAATTTAGATGGGTAAAAGGTTTTTGCAGACATATTATTTGACCTTGTAAGAAATTCTTATAAAAAGTAGTGACACTCGCCTAAGTATTACGCCGGCTGGCGGCATTCAAAGTTTGCGGCCATCAACATGATTATTTTTTGGCTCAATTTCAAAAAACTTAAAGAATTTCAAATGGTTTTGGTTATTGCTGGATGAAATAAAAAGATTTAATAAACGTATAAAATATTAGTACGAACTAAATAAGTTTAACAAAATACACCCATCCATACTAAGTACTACGTTTTACTCGTTTAGGGCGGTATCAATAACAGACAAACTTTAACAGAAACAGCTATTTTTATTTACAGAAGAGAATTTTTCCCTAAATGCACAATTATTCCAGCAAAAATACCCTAAGAAGAAATAGGCCTAATAGTAAGAAACTCAGTAATAATTCAGAGAGAACAACCTTCGAATGAGGAAAGGTAACATAATGAATTAGGAGAGAAAGGTAGGACAGGAAGGAAGGTTAAAACAGAGAGGGTGGAATGGCCTGCGATAGCAATATATACGATAGAAAAAGGCAATCTTAAGTTTGCGAAGGAATCTTGCTCAGCTTATTTTTTGACCTTGAACGCCTGGTTTCTTTCTTATACAGGGTGTTAATTTAATTGCGTGTCATACTGAACCTGCCCATAAGATAATGTTAAATTTACGTGTATGTAGTTCAATTAATCTTCTTTAATAAGTTTTCTTATATTTTATTTATTTATTACATTAATGTGACCGTCAAAATTTGGGAAACGATTGTAGGTTTAAAGTTTTCGAAAAATATGTTTGCAGGAGACTGATGTTTAGCAGTAGAAATCTCACGACTGGTAATGATAATGATAGTGATGAATAATGATGATAGCTCAGCTTCAAAACTTCATATTTGTAGAAAAGTTGTTGCTTTTGTGAAAAGAGACAGTTGAATAAAACTTTCCAAAACATCATCACAAATTCTACAATGTCAAAACAAGTTCCGATGAGTCAGACACTTTCGTTTTTATGCCCCAGTGTGTACTCCCTTTAGCGAGACCACGTGAATCAATAACTGCTGACCGTCTCATTACAGACCCCCACTTTCAATCAACATCGCTCACACAGCTTTCAACCTTAATGCTTTGCACATTGAGATGGATGTCGCTCGCAGAACTGACGGTCGTAAAGCTTTTAATCGCGATAGTTCTAATAAAAGTGTCAAACCGTACTCTGTAGAGGAGGAAAACCGTGAGGCTTTATAGGCCATTACTAATAAAATAAAGGAAATAGAACGCCGGTTGGATGATAGCGATATGATATTCGAGGGCGAGGCGGATAGACAGCCATCAATTCTGCAAGCGGACAGAAATTTTCTGCGGTTGCGAATGTTCGAAGTGATGTTTTGATGGCCGATTAATACCGGATGTAGGGAAAAACTCTCGAAATACTGTTAGTAATAAGTACATAAAAAATTCAGACAGCTGATCGTGGTTTTGTATGGGCGGACAATAAATTTTTTACGTTTTCTGAAATAGTTTCTTATGAGAAGTTTCAGTATCTTCAGTTTAAATGAACTATATCAGTATTCACAGAAATGTCCCTTACACCCTGAATAGTTTTCAAACAGAACAAACTGAATGCCAAAATAGATACCTAGTGGTAATTTGAAATTGAGCACGTTGAAATAACAGAAAGCGATATTTACTTTTGTTAATATTTTAAAACAATTACCCATAGGCCTAAATCTTGGCGTTCTAGATTGTTTAAATATGACATCAAAGATCTACCGCAAGTATTATTATGACAATGAGTTTGACTGTATTTACTGGTTGGCAGTTGTCAAATCTGTGTTAACCATAGATACATTAGGGGTCCCATACCTATGGGACAATTGACATACGAAGGGTTATTTAAAAAAAAACAAAATTTTATAAACCTACTTCTTGCAATAATAATCTAAGATGTTTTAGATGTTTGCAGGGAGCACCATTAAACTTATTGCAGAAAATAATGTACATATTAACTTGTAGGTACGTCATATACTCACTAAAAGCATAGTGATGAATTACTTTGCCAGAAAAAGCAAAAGAAGCTCCAAAATGGGCAACCTCAAGAAGCGGCCATGTTGAAATTATAAATTTAAAATACGGCTCGACGTCATTAATCATTGCTGAGTCTGGGACTCTCCGGCCAGCGGTGGAGAGACAGCATTCTTTTTAGAATTTATAAAATATGTTTTTCAGCATAATGTAGATATACTACTTTACACAAAAAACATATATAAAAAGAAAGAAGAGAAACGTAGTGCCGTGTGGTTCCGGCTAAGAAAAGTATCACTCCTTCCCATATCTTTCCTGTGGGTGTCCTAAAAAATGACTAAGAGATTTGAGAAATGTGCATTGCAATTTTAGGCGACAGGATAACAATGTCATTACAGTGATACACAGTCTTCTGAATGATTCTCAAACTTGTTAGACGTAGTGTAAAATAGGCGTTTCATACAGCCATTTATGCTCGCTCTACCTCGATGTAGGCGTGATAATGTGTTTATGTATGATAAAAAAGTAATGTTATTAAATGAGTAATATAAATCGCCTTCTTATTGCCCAAAAACAATGCGTCAGAGCTATGAAAAATATATATCCGCCCGAATCCTGTAAACCTTTATTTAAGGAGCTAAACCTGCTTACATTGCCAGGGCTGTACATATTCGAAGTACTTATGTGTTTTCGTGAAGAGTTTTCCTAGCTTATTTAAAAAGAAACATCAAATTACTACTTTCAACACGAGGTATCCCGAAAGACTAGTTCTACCAAAAATGAGGACAGAAATGATGAGTAAGAATAGTTTCGCGATGAGTGTGAGAATTTATAACCATTTACCTGAAAATATGAAGCACCTTACGATTAGTCGATTCAAGTTGACATTACGGAGATGGCTTTTAGATAAATGTTTTTATTCTGTTAATGACTATTTAAATTCTAATTAATTTTTATAATTTGCGTGATTGACCATAATCTAAATGTATGATACTATTTATATTTAAGAATGAACACCATGTTAATTAACTACATTTAATGCAAATAAATCTTATTCTTATTCTTATTCTATGAACAAGGATAACTCATATTTGTTATTTTAACTTTTGTTAATTAAAGTCGAGGCTTATCGAGTCTCGACGTTTCGATGCAATACGAGCATCATCATCGGGAGTCCGACAGGTCACTCGCGCGCGATATCACGGCCCGCCGGGAACATCGAAACGTCGAGACTCGATAAGTAAGCCTCGACTTTAATTAACAAGGTTAGTCGTTAAAATAATAAAAAAAGTAATGTATTAATTATTTATTTATAAGTAAATCTAAGCTTTATTTCAAAACAGTCCTCACTATTTTCATCGAATTTTAATGACAATTGGTATTTAAAAGGATCTTGCTGTATGTTTACGGTTTTAAACAAGCTACGAAAAAATAGGATCACCAACACATTTGAGGGATTAAATTCTACTTTCTTTGAAAATCACATGAAAATCCACTTAATATTGATTGATACATTTTAATTGATGTCGATTCTTTAATGTTTATAGTACCTAACCTAACATATATTCGTATGATCTAAAAGACAATTCTCTCTGTCTGAAATTTTAGCAAATAAGTAACATTCCAAAGTCTGTCCCTGAACTCAACTACATTCTCTATCTCGCTCACTCTTATACAAACACAAGAGACGGTCGTATTTCAATGTCGATTCTGGTTTAGGCGACGTGATCCATATTTTATTAAACAAAACTTTCGCTATTCGTGTATTTGGGGCAGATGATGGAAAAGGCGAAACGGTCGGGTGTCGGTTAGCTTTTACCAGTTTATTTGTAAGATATATTTTGGAATTTTGTTACTTAGGGTTGAAGTTTACCTTCTTATAGTACTTTCATAGAATTTTAAATAACTAATATGGAATATGACAAATCGCGCAGAATATCTCTCGCTGATATGTGTGAAAAGATCGAAAAGACGTAATATATCAATCCCAAGCTAATTTCTACTTATTATTCAAAAATGTCTCATATTTTGATCTTCATTTAAACTATCTTTGGTAGAACATAATATTTTCCCACTATCGCTTAGGTAGAGTTTCATTTCAACTCCTTTCAGGCTGAACTGTGATAATCAACAAAAAAAGAAAACATTTTTGTAATACAACACCAAAAATAAACTTGTTCACGTGTCACAGCCAAGCCACGGCGACAAATCACCACAGTCTAGACTCGAAACACCATGAACATAAAATCTAAAGATATTACTTAACGCCATAAGATGCAACAAGGGCTCGTCGGTAGGTATTGTAAAAAAGGAGAAGAAAATTCTACAACCTTCCAGAAATTTAAGAACAGCCTCAATACAATGCAGAGACATAATTTTCTCCTTTCTAAAATACAGCTGAATTTCACACAAAAGCAAATAACCTACCTACTTGCAATTTTTGTTCACATAATTGGCCCCAACTATCAGCTAACCGGGAAGTCTGGGAAGCAGTGGGACACTCTAGGCTAAGATAATAATAAAATAATTGTACCTAGGCCCCGTTTACGCATGCGACTTTGTTGTCGCGCTTTTGTTCTGTGGACTTGCGATAATCTGACTTCTTTCCCTATTCCTTGAGAGTGAAAGGAATCTTCGACTGTTGCACAAAAAAAGACAACCGTGTGAAAAAGCACTTGTACGAATGTGGAGTATTTTTTATTACGGTTTTACACCTACCAATGCCAAAAGCTTGGACCGAAAAACTTGCATTGAAATACAATGTTAAAGAAATTACGATGTTTTGTCACGCTAACCCCGTGATCACAATCTTCAGGAATTCAATTTGTGAGTTAAAATTTTTATTTAACAACACAGCTGCTAAAATGTGTTTGTCAAAGTTAAACAGGTAAGTACTTTTATAGCCGACGTAAAAAATAAATTAATTCTTCATTCAAAACTACTAGTACTAATGCCTTAAATTACATTATTTCAAGAGTTGGCACGATTTGGCAGATAAGTTTTTGCGTTTTGCGTCCAAAACAAATATAAACCTTTTACTTTAAAAACTGATAAAGCGATCGTAACATCAGCTATGTGCATCGATCAACATAAGCCTGACATCAGGTAACTGGTTGATAAGATACCATAATGGAATCAATAAAATACCACAAACCCACTCTTCGACTTTCTCGAAATCATTCCTACAATTCAGATAACTTTTAATTTTTTTATAATAAATAATACCTACTGATTTTAATTTCTTCTGATAATTAGGTATACGACAACTTACTTCTAGTAAAAATCAGGTAATTTGTCTTTTAGTTCAAAGCACAACGAAATATTTAAAAATTGTAAGTTATCGTGCATGACAGTACATATAGGATGTAAAAAAATCAACTGCAAATATTTTAAGGGGTGAACCAGCCCGTGAAACTGAACAACTTTCCCCAAGGAACATAGGTCGAAATATGAAAAAAAAATTTGGACCTCCCATACAAAATGTACCAGCCGGCCGAGTCAATTTGTATGGGAGGTCCATAATTTTTTCATATTTCGACCTATGTTCCTTGGGGAAATTTGTTCAGTTTCACGGGCTGGTTCACCCCTTAAAATATTTGCAGTTGATTTTTTACACCTTATATAAGGTGTAAAAAAATTAACTGCAAATATTTTATTATATTATATTTGCAGTTGATTTTTTTACACCTTATATAAGGTGTAAAAAAATTAACTGCAAATATTTTATTATATTATATTTGCACACTTTTATTATATTATATGTGAACAACTTTCCCCTAAGAACAAAGGTCGAAATAAGAAAAAAAAATTTGCCCTCCC
Organism: Phthorimaea operculella; assembly: GCA_024500475.1. Lineage (NCBI taxonomy): Eukaryota > Metazoa > Arthropoda > Insecta > Lepidoptera > Gelechiidae > Phthorimaea > Phthorimaea operculella. The sequence goes on along the minus strand of JANFCV010000024.1, from coordinate 2,317,858 downwards.
ATACATAATGTACCAGCCGGCCGAGTCAATTTGTATGGGAGGTCCAATTTTTTTTTCGTATTTCGACCTATGTTCCTAGGAGAAAGTTGTTCAGTTTCATAGGCTGGTTAACCCCTTAAAATATTTGCAGTTAATTTTTTTACATCCTGTATAAATAAGTTCAGTTTTGCTTTAGTGCCGACTTGAGTCGCACTAACGTGATAGGTATATTTTTGATATAAATTTTATAATCGGTTTTAAATTCTGTTAAGACTCCAATTAATCTTAATACAGAACTCGGTACAAATTTTAATACAAAAAGAGAGTCGAGAAAACGTTTCATTTATAATTTAAAGAGGAAAAGCGGGCGATGAAAGAAATTACAATAATATTAAAAGATCCATCCGATGAAATTTTCTGAATGGGCGTTTTCCTGCTATGAAATACATTTCGTTACTCGCTGTACGAATATACCGTTTTGTGTTGTATGAAATGTAAAAAATACGTTATAATGCAAATGCGAGGATAGGGACAAAGAAAATGTTAATAAACCGGGTCACTGCTGGACAAAGAGGGGCTTAAAACAAAAACGAAACATACATTAAAAAAATCACTTATCAAAAACCGGATCACATTTGAATCTCAAAACCTTAATAGGTAGTTGGAGTGAAAAAAAATGCAGACACTTTTAATTATGCAGTATCAACGAAGCCATTCGGTGCCAGCGGGGCAAACGGAGCGGTTTCGAAATGAAACAATGGGTTGAAAATGAAGACCGACCACCTATATGTTGGGGGTAATAGTTTTGTAAAGGCTTGTGTAGGGTTGGCTGTTTATTATATTTTTTATTGCTTGTAGTATACTGAAAATCGTTCACAAATTCCAATTTTCTTCTTCTTTGTGGGACACCAAGTCGTCCAACAACCCAATGAACCTTGGAGTTTTTCAACCGCCTAGTAAACGTAGCAGGCCTCTGACATGGTTGTGTAGCAACCGCCGTCTAAGTGATCATAGACAGCAAACGGAACCGGCGGCTTAACATGCCCTTCCGAAGCGTGGAACCATTTTACTTTTCGGACAATCAGATGGTTCAGGCTGCAATGACGAAACATACTCACAAAGTGATAAATATTATCAACTTTGTGAGTGACCCAACCGCGAATTGAACACGGAACCTTTGCGTCGAAGCGCGCCACATCAGCTCAATGTTTATAGCAAAGTTGAGCGCTTCTCTCACTTTGCATGTAGACTTTTCAATGTACCTACCAAGTAAAAAAAACTTAAATTACTATTACCATTGCAACACTAGATTAATGCTGTTTTTTTATTATTAAGTAAGTTGAAGGAATTACAAAATCAAACTAATTCTGCAGATTTGTATCTAAAAACAGCAAGTAATCGGGAGCAACAAAACACACACCCATAACCATTGCCAAAAACAAAAAAAAAGAATCGAACACTAGGCAGGCATAACAAAAATCGTAAAACGATTTACTTTTAAATCCGGCCAGTGCTTCTAGCTAGTTTACAACCCTCTAAAAAAGGTACATTCACACGCAATGCACATTTATACTTTTTCACTCTTGCAAAACGCTGATAATTCACTCGGGTGTTCCGTCATACCACATATGGACGCACCCTTATGGCCGGTGGCCGTAGTACTTTTATTACTAACGTTTTCGCTGACCTTACCGCCACGATGAGAGATGAATAGGCTGTTCGTATTTTGGAAAAAAAGTAGGGCAGGCTATCTACCATACTTTTTTGTATATTAAAACGGAAATTCAAATGAAACCTACATTTTCACTCCCAAAACGCTGATAATTCACACTCGCCCTGCCTCGTGCCACATGGACGCACCCTTATGGCCCGTGGTCGTAGTACGTTTATTACTGACGTTTTCGCTGACCTTACCACCTCGATGAGAGATGAATAGGCTGTTCGTAGTTTGGAAAAATAGTACGGTTGTTGCGGTCTGCCATACTCTTTTTATAAGCTAAAACAGAAATACAAATGAAATCTACATTTTGAGTTTTTCACTCCTGCAAAATGATGATAATCCACACTGACACTGCGTCGTGCTTACATAGACGCACCCTTATGGCTCGTGGCCGTATGTTTATTACTGACGTTTTCTCTGAACTTACCACCTCGATGAGAAATGAATAGGCCGTTCGTATTTTGGAAAAAGAGTACGGTTGTTGCGGTCTGCCATACTCTTTTTGTAAGCTAAAACAGAAATTCAAATGAAACCTACATTTTAAGTTTTTTACTCTTGCAAAACGTAGATAATTCACTCTGGCGCCGCGTCGTGCCACATGGACGCACCTTTATGGCCCGTGGCCAGCCATAGTACGTTTATTACTGACCTTTTTGCTGTTACCGTCTCGATAAGAGACGAATAGATAGGCTGTTTGTAATTTGAAAAAAGAGTAGGGTTGTTGCGGTCTGCCATACTCTTTTTGTAAGCTAAAACAGAAATTCAAATGAAACCTACATTTTGAGTTTTTCAATCCTGCAAAATGCTGATAATTCACTCTGGCGCCGCGTCGTGCCACATGGACGCACCTTTATGGCCCGTGGCAGGCCATAGTACGTTTATTACTGACGTTTTCGCTGACCTTACCACCTCGATGAGAGACGAATAGGCTATTCGTAGTTTGGAAAAAGAGTAGGGTTGTGGCGCTCTACCAATAATATTGTTATAGGCTACTTCCAGCATACTCAAAGTGATAAGATTCTGATTCTTAAAAAAACTGCTTCCCGGTTTGTTTGATTCCTAATTAGGACAGATATTGAACTTACGCACATTCACATATATTATGCCTATATACCTTGCGAGGTAGGCAGAGCGTAAACAACTGTAAAAAAGACCATTTACAAAACTCTTGACAAAAGATTGAAAGTCTTTTAGAATGTTGTGTATCACCAAAGTGACAGGTTGTAAAATCGCAATTCGCATCAGCTCTCTAATATCTTAGTCGCTTCCTACGACACCCCCGGTAAAGATATAGGGTGAAGCTATTCTAAGCCAGCACCACGGCAAAAATATTAAGAAAACTCTAATAGCCATTTTTTTTAATATACCTCATCCTCGTCCAGTTTCAAAGGCAGGCACGTCTGTATCCTAAATTAGAAGGGAGATTATTCTGTAACTAAGTCCAGAGCCAACTACAGTCCACAAATGCCGGCCAACAACATTTTAATGTGTCTACCGGCAAACTTGAATCCACTGTATCTGTATTTTCATACAAAGCGGCGAAACTTCGTATCGGCGAAAGGAACGCGGATGAAACTCCGCGGAAAGGAACGTTATGTAAATTTCTGAGGTTCATGATTAACTTTGGCACCCCCAAGGTTTGTATCGAGGGTGGCGGGATTACATTTTTTAATGGGTGGAGCTTTTCGGTGCCTTTGGAGGAACGTGATAAAATTGAGAGTTACGAAAAAAGATACTATGGATATTTGTAGTTACGAGAAATATCACGCACAGCTTTGTTACTAACCAAGGAAGAAGCGAGTCATTCCCTACGCAAGTAGTTTTCTCACTTACTGGGAAGACACACGTTGAGTAGTATATTTTCAATGTTTGTGTGTGAAAAAAAAAAGATTTTGTATTTTGTGTCACATCTGAACTAAAAACAAAATCACACAAAAATATCTTTGTACTAACTTAAGCAAAAAAATTACAATGTAGGAACTGTAATATAGTACAAAAGAGTCGAACTTCATAGTTTATTGTTAAAATACTAGCCCGAGCGGCGACTCAGGTCTCATCCATATCTCACAAAAGAATAGAATAATTTAGCTATGTACGGGTAGAGGAGCTCGAGTACTTCGGATTGGTCGTGGTCTGCCGCGGCGCAGCTTGGCACGTTTGGCGGAGTAGCTAAAAGTTTGCCCTCTGAAAAAAGATAAAAAATATCTCATCGAAGAATAGAATGAGACATGGCTGTAGCGATAGGAGCAGTTTAGTAAAGCTTATAAATCTTGGTCTGCCGGCTGCTATCTTGGCACGTTTGGCGGAGTAGCTAAAAGTATGCCCTCTTAAAAAAGTAAAAAATATCTCATCGAAGAATAGACTGAAAATATATCGTACCGATAGCTTGCTTGAGTCTGCCCACATATATATTGGTCTGCCTGGCCACAGCCTGGCAGTTTTCCCGGTTCGACCACTTTTACTTTTTTTAGTAAAAATTTTATCTCTTCGAATAAAAGAATAAAGATATGTCGTACCGATAGCTTGCTTAAGTCTGCCTAGAAAAATACTGGTCTGCCTGACCACAGCCTGGAAGTTTTCAGATACGACCACTTTACTTTTTTGAGAAATTTTTATTTCTTCGAGTAACAGAATGAAACTAAGTTGTAATAATAGTTTATTTAAAGCTGCACACATATCCCTTGGTCTGCCTGAGCTCAGTCCGGTAGTTTCTCCGATGCGATCACTTTTCACTCTCAGTAAATTTCAATTTTAAAGGACCCTGACTTTGTTTATTAGGGAGTGGGCCCCGTCAATAAAATGAAAATTTGTCGGTGTATAGAAGTGAGATTTATATTAATAAACTATTTTTACAACTTAGTTTCATTCTGTTATTCGAAGAAATAAAAATTTCTCAAAAAAAAGTAAAAGTGGTCGTATCTGGAAAACTGCCAGGCTGTGGTCAGGCAGACCAGTATTTTTCTAGGCAGACTTAAGCAAGCTATCGGTACGACATATTTTTATTCTTTTATTCGAAGAGATAAAATTTTACTAAAAAAAGTAAAAGTGGTCGGACCGGGAAAACTGCCAGGCTGTGGCCAGGCAGACCAGTATATATGTAGGCAGACTCAAGCAAGCTATCGGTACGATATATTTTCATTCTATTCTTCGATGAGATATTTTTTACTTTTTTAAGAGGGCATACTTTTAGCTACTCCGCCAAACGTGCCAAGATAGCAGCCGGCAGACCAAGATTTATAAGCTTTACTAAACTGCTCCTATCGCTACAGCCATGTCTCATTCTATTCTTCGATGAGATATTTTTAACTTTTTTCAGAGGGCAAACTTTTAGCTACTCCGCCAAACGTGCCAAGCTGCGCCGCGGCAGACCACGACCAATCCGAAGTACTCGAGCTCCTCTACCCGTACATAGCTAAATTATTCTATTCTTTTGTGAGATATGGATGAGACCAGTCGCCGCTCGGACTATACGACGTTACCAACTACCATGTCAATTTTCGTGTATTTGTTGGACAATATATTTGAACTCTATTGTGATCAAATAAAATATTCACACAATCAGATGTTGTTCAAACATGTATACCAAATAGGGCACGTTTCAAAATCGATATTATGAATCCTAATATTCACGATAACAATATAGATCGATAGCAAACAGATAAGATATCTGCACATATTTTTGTAGGTACATACATGAATTTCGGTCTGTTATTAACATAAAAAATATTCAATATTTTACTTTTACTAGGTACTTTTAAAATTTTTGTTTGCTCTATGTCTCCCAAATTATGCTGGAGTCAAATTTGCATTTGTGAAAAAGCGGATCCCTTTGTAAAAGGTGTTCAATAGGCAAAAGAAAATCGTTAAGTTGCCATTTATGATGTCAAGAACAGAAGAAAAAAAATGAAATATCAAAGATGCTGTTATTTGAAAGAAAAGACAAATTTTATTGGTACTCGTAGACATTTTATTATTTCGGACAACGGGCGATACGATTAATTTGTTACAATTTATTTATTATAAGAAGAGTTTGAGTTATAAGCATGTACAGTAAAAAACGTCATACCTCAATACAATGACTATTCATGTTTATTTACACAAAAGTTTAAATACAAACCTATTCATGTAAAATTTTCGCAAAAAAATACGCACTCGTCAGTTTTTACGAACTACATTAAAAGCTATCCAATAGAGTAAATGTGTATCAAACTTGCAACCGACGGCAATATATATTTTTTCTGTTTCATAACTAACTTTAAAAACTCAAGTAATCAAAGACAACTACCGGGACTTACGGATTAAAGTGTCTTCTAAAACTCGAAACAATCTTTATAAAGGGTAGTAATAAAAGCTCCAATAATAAATTCAAAAATGTCCTTACTAAAAATATTATATTTACTGCCTAAAATACTAAACTTCCGACTACTTTTTTCCGACTAAAAATGACAAAACGACCGAACGATATACTTAAATCTCCGAAAAAATCATATGACTGTTAATTGCTATAATACTTTTTTACCATATAAAATTATGTTCTACTGATAACAATGCTTTGTAATTTTTACCTTTACTTGCCAACTAGTAATTCATCAATTACATTTCATTTTTCATAAACTCTGTGCTAATTTTACTACAACGTTGTACTTAAATTACTATTGTTGGCGCTAATACAGAAAGTTATTATAAATACAAAAATGTACTTACTATGATCATGAAATTTGGTTACTATAGGGACAAGAATAAAATGAAATTAGCTAAAATATTGATTAATCAGTAGTAGAAAATGTCTTACTTCATTTGTTCTTATGAGCTAAAATAAAGAGGTAATTAGTACCTAATTTTAATGATATTTTCACGTTATATAGGTATTCATTGAAATTAATAGCCGATTTGACAGCCGATGTGGCGCGGTGGTTAGTATGACTGCCTGCCACGCAGATGGTTCCGGGTTCATTTCCCGGTGGGGTCACTCACAAACTTTATATTTATCACTTTGTGAATTTGTTTCTAGTCGGCTTAGGACATTGCATGCTGAACCACCTGATTGTCCGAAAAGCAAGATGGTTCCGTGCTTCGGATGGGCACGTTAAGCCGTCGGTCCCGGTGGCTATCTATGATGGCGGTCATTACACAATCATGTAAAAGGCCTGCTACTTGCAGTAGGCGGTTGAAAAACTCTGACACCAGGGTTTATCGGGTCGTTGAACGACTCGGTGTCCCACACGAAGAAAGAAAGAAAGAAAAGATTGATATTATAAGAGCAGGACTACCCTGTTTTCTTTTTATCCTATAGGTAGTGGTGTCCTATAGGTTCGCTTCCAAAGGAGAACTCGCGAGTTTCAGTCTGATAGCGAGCCCAAGAAGGTACAAATGTATTTATTGTAAAACTACGGGCAAGTGCAGGATCCTTTTCTCCAATCTACATTTTCGGTTGCGTTTTTTCGGTATTTTCATCATTATTGAAAGTTAAAAAATATATTTGGTAACCAACAATAGAAAATTAAATCACTCATAAAAGTCGTAAAAGAATGATTATTTTGACATGACCTCTGTTGTCAGTAACCTAGTAATCTTGTCGGAGGTTCAGTATTTTATTCGGAAGTTTAGTTTTGTTATTCGGAGTTTAATATATTTTTAAGTTAAAATGTTATTTGATTGTGTTCGTAGCTGTTAGTTAAATTTATTTATTTTATTCGGTATGCTTTGGATTTTTTTGTCGGTATTTTATTATTACGCTGGTAAATTAGAATAATAGTCGGACAGAGACAGCAGGAGATTCATTTATTTGTCGGAACCATTATTATTTCCCCTTTATAAATAACCAAAAACATTGAAGTAACTAAGGTTGATTCCATAAAATTTTGTTGTGAAGGTTAACCGTAATACGTAGAGTTTTCAAATTGGACAATGCTGGTGATGGTACCTTCTGGCTTTTACGCAGTCGGGTAAAAAGTATCACTGCCAAATAAACCGTGCGTTTCGTTTACACGGAGTATGGACGCCGCTTCGTTACAAAATATATTCCCATTTACGTTCCAAATTTAATTTTATTCGACCAATTCATTCTTTTGGGATTTATGTACTTCATTTTAAAATTAAAATAATTTTAAATCGCGTTTTGTTGTCCGCCGTAGTTTTACTCGGCTTAATTGAAATTATTGGAACGCATTAACTTGATTTTATTTTAATCATTATGAAAATGGTTTGTTGGTGTTGGTGCAAGACTGAGCTGATTGTGAATACAAGTTTTTTGATATATTAAGGCAATGAAATTATTTTCGATGATAATCTTTTGCTTTTGTTTCGTTATTTTTATTTAACCAAGTCAATCAAGCTCACGTCAGGTTAGACATTCAAATCACCATTGTACCTATGTTAGAATATTCCAATAGTCCAAAGATGAGATGTAAGATATGAGTGACGTGAGGTATCGCGACGCTCAAAACCATTTGCATACAAAATGTTTGAAACAGAAGAGACGCTGTCTGGTCTACACCCGAAAGACGCGCTTCTCATCGCTGACGGCCGACGATCACTTGTCTGACAGATGTCACCTTGCGTCTCGCGTCTCACATCTCAGGTGTGAAGATAGTGCCTAACGCCGTCATTCTACGATTCATCATAAGAATACTGCTACGAAAATTGTAGCAGCTTACTACGCCGTAGAGCGATGTCTTTACTCTACGATTAGGAAAAAATAAATTCAAACTTACTTAAACTCCAATGTCTGTAATTAATTGTAAAAGAGTCGCTTAAAATAAACCGACCTAACAAAGCGGCGAGGTTTAATTTAAGACCTTCTTTTTACCTGCGCCCTGAATGGGGGAAACTAAATTTTCATTTCGGCGCAGAGCAGAACGGACGACTGCAGGTGTCATTGCACAATGAGGTAGGAACTCGGAGCTCCTTGGAATTTGCGGCAGGAGAATATTTCAAAAAGGTCACTTACCTACTAGCTTTGGTATTTTGTTACTTGTCATCTAGTATTTTGGCCTTTGTATTTTCAACTTTGATATTATGTACTTCTTGTTAGCACGGTAAAGTAAACCTACAAGTGGACACCACTAAAACATATTGAATTGAATTCATCGTGTTGAATTTACACAGTGGCCAAGATATACTTGCTCAATTCGCAGGCTAGGATAGAACCATGTAGGATGAAACGATGGCCCAGTTGGTAGTGCCGTCGGCAGTACAGATGCTAAAGTTCGCAGACCCTTCCTGCGGTGGAAAATTTCACAAGTTTTCCTAAAACTACCCAAACACTTAAGACACGGTCTTCGCATCAATTTTCAGCTGTCACATGCTGTTAGTTGCTTGAGTCGATGTTAGTAACTTTGTTCGTCATTGGCTGAAAAATCACACTTTACTCTGTTTTGCGAGACACCTTCCACCACCAGCCCGGAGTCGGTTAAGTGACGGCCCAGGGAAGGTCGCCACCAGGTGGAAAGTTTTTCAAATGTGAAGGTACCTTCTTTTCCATTGTGCCTGCCTTATTTCAGGTACCCCATTTGTGTCAGGATGTGTTTGCTGACTTACAAAGACCGATATTATTACGCTGTGCATGTGCCAAAAAAAATAAAAGAAGTGTTACAACATCGTACCTACATACCACAGCCTACCTATGAGATAGGTATGTATATGCTATCAAATAGGCTGGAAACAACCTACTTGTGCACTAAAACGGAAGCCCCCATTCCGTGCTACGTAGAATCTGTTAAGTAGCAGAAATCATACGTTCCATCTCAACTGCAAACATGCTCGACGGTTCAAGTCAAACATTACTCGTAGGGTGTCACTCTCAAGCTTGTGGGCTAAGGTATAAGCGAGAGAGAGTCAAATAGATCTAGCTGATACTGCTGTACAACGTGTTACAAAACAACCCATAAAAACTCCAATACAAACTGAGTTCATATTGTATGGGAGGTCCTTTTTTGTTCATGTTCCATGGGGAAAGTTGTTCAGTTTCACGAGTACCTTGACCTCCTTTCAGCTTTATTGGTTGTTTTGTAACACCTAGTATACATGATTTTAAACATTGCTAGTAACATGACTATAATACCCGTCTTTCACTCCCCAAAATCATTGGGAAATCTGAGACCAATTAAAAAAATTGAACTTGCACAGTTCAGTTCTTCTTTTCCTACATTGAAATGATTGGTTTTGAAAGGTATTAATTAAAATATAATGTCAATGACACGGTAAGCTAAACATCGTAGGTGTGAATCTCGTTAGCGTATTTTGCGTTTGTTTACTTTCTGAGTATATAGGTACTTGATGCGACACAATGAAGGAATAATCTAAGGGAAAAGAGAAAAAGGTAGGCTCAGACACACATACTTTACTCAAATAAACGAACGTAGAAAGAAATCAAAGTACAAACAGAAGTTAGACTAGAACAGAAATTGCTCTACCGACAAGAGTGTAGCTCTTAAATCAATGATAAAGATACTATTGCTGTCGCAAACTAACAGCGGACCTACACTTATTTTTCTTATTTTTTACTGTACAGAGAGTTTTAGATTGGTCGGGGACATTGCTAACGTAAATAAATCGTTAACGGTGTCAAATAGTGGAATAGAAAAATCTGTTGTCTGACGCAACATAAATCCTAGTCACGTCACCAAAATATGGTTACGTGAAAACATATGATGCAAGATAAACAAACAAGCTTTTACCCTAGCGGCATAAAATAATACGTTATCAGTCTCAAACAGAGCAGTCATTCGCTATCTGAAATAAGAAATCATTGATCACTGCAATAACAAATGTTGTCTGCCCATCGCGCAAAATTTTAAATGAATATTTTCATAATTAGATCTATGTTCGATAAAAATTTCAACCACTTTATAGGAGCAAGGCTTTTCTTGTATATGCGGTAAAGAAACACTATATTTAACCTGACAAATATTACAATAACAAAACAATTACAAACGCTGCCACTTACATCACAACCCGTACCACCCCCCAACCCCCGGCGTTCCCTCCCTGGGGTGATTACCCCTTTATAAGCCCCCTGGTGGTCCCTAATGTATGGCAGTATAGCGTAGATGTGGACTAATGCGTCCAATGTCTTTTTAAAACTCAGTTATTGAAGTGCCGTATGGTGTCGGCTTTGCCGTGTGGGCACAAATTAGGGAAACAGCGCGCGGGGCGCCTATACAGATGGATCACTCGGTACTAGCGACGATTTTGACGGTTACTGACTTTAACTGGAAATAACTGGAATCTCAGGGGAAGTCAAGGTAACTAAGAAGGTGGTTGACACGAACGTCACATTTCTTGGATTCAAAATTGTCTCAGAATCATTTAAAACCCTTTATTTTGTGGCGTGGGGTCGGTTTAAAATATCGTCACCCTATATCTTACCCGTGAGTATTGTAAGAAGCGACTTCAGGGATTAAAGAGTTGATGTGTATTGCAATTTTAGGCGACAGGCTGACAACTTGGTACTATGGTGATACACAGTCTTCTGATTGACTCTCAAACTTTTGTTAGACGTGTTGGAAATGGCCGTTATTTGCAGCCATTTACGATCTGCCTACCCTGCAAGGATATAGGCGTCATGTATGTATGTTATTGAAGCGAAAAGTGTATAACTAAGATTGTTTCGTGTTAAAATTATTGAATATAAAATTAAAACTAAGTTGTCTCGTGACCTAAATACGACAGGTATTATAAATTGAGTATAAGCCGGTGGTGGTAATAAATAACAAGTTCCCTCAAGAAGGAAATGGTCGACGTGTATACCACAATGTCTTCACCTCCCATAGATTTGTAAGATTTGTGTATGAGTTTACAGCAAAGTATCAGTTTTTCTGACTAATTGTCACTTTGATTTACGAACTGCTAATTAGTAAAAGGGGAATGCTGAAATTGTAGATTAAGATTAATCTTATGTAGGTTTTTCTTCATCATGTGGGACATCCAGTCGAGCGACCCAATAAACCCTGGTGACAACGTTTTTTAACTACCTAGTACTACTATTAGGCCTATGAAACGGTTAAATGTAACTTTACAAATACCCCTCAAACTTTTTACCACAAGCCAGAAACCCCTAACACGCGTCCATCAGCCAATGTTTTGATTACATTTCAGCCGCTGTACGTTTTAAATCAGTCCACAACATTAACCGTGATGGCGTCGCGGGTAATGTATTCGCAACTGTACTTGTAGACTCGTAATATATTGCGGCCGGTGGATCGCGGGATGCGAATTTAATATCTGTCAGGGACAGAGTGCCCCGCGAGCGACGACTGCTCTCGCGGAACGCGGGTAGGTTTAGATGCCAGGAAATGAACTGGGGAATAGCTGAGAAGCTCAGTGCATGAAAGATTTTTGTTCTTTAGATTTTATTGTGAGTAGTTAGGTTTAGTTGACATTTAATTTGACTTTATTTTATGTATATTTTTTGATTGAAAATAAAACTTTACATGTAGATTAGGTAAAAGGTACGGTTTTGCATCAATATATATCTTTTTGGGACTCAAGGTAACTAAGTAAGAAGATGGTCGCCACGAACTGTTACGCGGGCTACCCTGGTTAGGTTTAAACGAAAAAACTCTCAAAATACAACACTACTTAATTTATTGGAATATAGACAGAAAGTCTTATGCTAGGGTGCCTGAGCTCTAAGCGCGCGACGCGACATTAAGAATTGGAATCGATGTAAACGCGAAGAAAGTTTTACAGCAGGTTTAAGGATACAAATACAGAGTTAAACGGCACTTTCATATTTCTTGTTTTAAAATGGGCTCAGAATTGTATGACGTTCTTGTATATGATTTTGCTGTTTTGATATTGTCATACTGTGATTTTTTGACAGTAGCAACCTTGGCTATGTAAAAAATTCCAAATAGGGTCGAGTGACCCTTCTGTAAACTCTCTATTTTGTGATAGAGCACCCAATAAGCTAACCTTATTGGGAGCTCCTGGTGTTCCACAGTTATGAGACATCTCATTTCATGTGTTCCCCATTGTGCGCGACGCGAGTGTCGCTGTTTATACAGCGATCCCGTACGTCTGCGCCAAGCGCATTTTTGTGTGCGAATTGCGATTTGTCATCTAGTAGGTGTAAAGTAGCGGCGGTTTGTCTGGACAGAACAAAAAAAAAGAATAATCATTTCAGTCCACCTCGGATTTTATTACTAACACTAAAATCAGCTTCTTTCCGCCTATATACACCAGTGGTGAAGGGTCCATACATGCCGATTCTCATCGGCTTACCTTATAGAAATCTAAAAATCTATACTCTCTTATCAATCTACGTCCATTAAGTAATTTCTTTTTTGCTTCGGCTTACCTTCGTTGAAATGTCACCGTTTGCCACTTGCATTTTACATCACGCAAAAATTTGAACCCCCCATACTAAGTGACGAACTTTTTCTACAAATATTTTAGGTGATTCAAAATCTTTTTTCTTACTGCGAAGTAAAGTTTCTGAAAAAGGCTGTTCAGTTTTTTTTAAGTCGTAGTAGTTACACCATCGTAACATAGTATTGGTAGTACTGTTACTGTAGAATTCAAAAAAATAAACTACACTAATCCATGTCATGCATGTAATTCCCCTGATACTGCAAAGGAGTGGCATCTATTAAAGTCGTTTCCAAATGCACACTATACTTAATTAAATTTAACCCAAAAAGCACCAGCGATCCCAAAGGAGTATACCGTGAGGGTAAATTGAAGGCCACTCCTTACGTTATAGGTCAGTTGGGAAAACTACACCTTTTGTTAGCATTGTTGAGAAGTAAAGTGATAGTTAGATACTATTAGCAGCACCTGCACTGTATGTGCACATTTTGTACCTACAGGCAGACTGTTTTACCATAAAAACCTGTTTATAAAGTTTCTGACAACTTTATACTTTTGTAGGTGCAAGTGAATATAATTTACCATGTTTAAGAATTCGTATATATTTGGCTGTTACAGAACTATTTTCAAAGTAACATAACAAAAATATTACCAAATTAGTTGATGTTGTTGCTGCAGATGACGCAAACAATACATAGAAAATCTCAATGAACTTTTTCTGTCGACAGTCCAATCCCGTCTTTGTAAATGCAATCCCACTACTGCAAGTCCAACCACCAACTCACTCACAACACTGCAACAGTGCCTTGAATACAAACTGCTGTAATCAAATTAGTTTAATTCTGTTAATAACAAAATGTAGTCAAATTGTATAAAAATACAAAAATCTGTATGAACTTTTCCTGACCACAATCCAATCCGGTCTTTGTAATGCAATCTACTACTGCAAGTCCAAACAGCGCGCGGTGATAAGTGTATTGAACGGACTCACCCACACCACTACTGCAACAGTGCCTTGAGTTCAAACTGCTCGACTCAAATCAGCTCAATTGTTTGATAACATGAAAAATGCAATATTGAGGTCATTGCTCCTTTTTTCATATATAGGGTGTATTTTTATTAGTGGCGGATCCGTTAAGGGTGTGTTCTGTCAATGAAACTGAACAACTTTCCCCAAGGAACATAGGTCGAAATATGAAAAAAAAATTTGACCCTCCCATACAAATTGACCCGGCCGGCCAACACACTTAGTATGGGAAGACCAAAATTTTTTTTCGTATTTGGACCTATGTTCCTTGGGGAAAGTTGTTCAGTTTCATTGACAGAACACACCCTTAACGGATCCGCCACTAATAAAAATACACCCTATATAATGGTCGAGCTTATACCGCTCTAAGAGTGAAACACTGCCTTGAATCCAAACTGCTCTACTCAAATCAGCTCAATTCTTCGATTAAAAAGATAGTGTTTCACAACAAAGAAAAAGCCCTATAATTATGAATATTCCTGTCTACAATCCAATCCCGTCTTTGTAAATGCAATTCACTACTGCTAGTGCAAACAGCGCGCGGTGATAAGTGTATTGGACGAGCTTATACCGCTCCCAGACTGAAACACTGCCTTGAATCCAAACTGCTCTACTCAAATCAGCTCAATTATTTAATTACAATACAAAACTATGCAAAATTGTGTACATTGCTCCTTTTTTCAGGTTGTTTTAAAATCTATATAAAATATTCCTGTCGACAATCCAATCCCGTCTTTGTAAATGCAATCCACTGCTGCAAGTACAAACAGCTCGCAGTAATAAGTGTATTGGATGAGTTCATACCTCATACCATTCTGAGACTAAAATACCGCTAAACTGTTCTACTCAAATCAGCTCAAATATTTGCTTAGAAAACAAGTTTACTGAAAAATTTAGGATTCTGCTACTTTATTTGAACGACCTCTTACCGCTCTGAGACTGAAACAGTGCCTTGAATCCCAACTGCTCTACTCAAATCAGCTGAATTTTTTGATAACAAAACAAACAATACTTGCTCCTTTTTTTAGGTCGGTAAAATCATTATGAAATATTCCTGGCCACATTTCAATCCCGTCTTTGTAAATGCAATCCACTACCTACTGCAAGTGCAAACAGCGCGCGGTGATAAGTGTATTGGACGGGCTCATACCGCTCTAAGATTGAAACACTGCCTTGAATTCAAACTGCTCTACTCAAGTCATCTCAATTTCTGTTTAAAAATTAATCAAAATACAAAAAGATACACGAAAATAATACGTTTAAAATTGTTTCATTCTCGTTTTGTTTGTTCAATAACATAACAAAAATAAACCTACGAAATGGATTCTCTGGCACTGTAAAACTGAAATAGCAGAATAGTCCACTCTATTTTATGTATTATTATACAAAA
This sequence comes from Phthorimaea operculella, assembly GCA_024500475.1. Taxonomy (NCBI): domain Eukaryota; kingdom Metazoa; phylum Arthropoda; class Insecta; order Lepidoptera; family Gelechiidae; genus Phthorimaea; species Phthorimaea operculella. The sequence continues at coordinate 2,302,429 of JANFCV010000024.1, read as the reverse complement.
ACCTTTTATTTTTAATGGATACAAGCACTAAATACTAAATGTATCACAATTGAGTTAATCATAACATAAGTTTTCGAAACGAAATAAAGACGTTTTGGTTTCTTGATACGATTATAATTTTATAAATACCAATAAATAATATCTAGTTCTATTCGCGCAGTGTTTTTATCTTATGTATGTCGCAAAATTCCTTGAAATTTTCCAATATTTTTGAATCAGATTCCTTGTTACCTCTTGTTTCTGTTACAAACCGAATGATTTTATTTTTCGAGTCGTGATTGGCTTCGTGCGATGCGATTCAATTTTTCCTTCATTTTCCGTTCGTTTTTCTTCGGTTTTTAAAGTTCGTTTCGTTATGAAGATGGAAGTTTGTAATACAAGTGCAACGTTGTACGAATTTCAAAGCAGTTGCTTTGTTGAGGAACCTGCTGTAAATAAAAAAAAAACTATATAAAGAAAAACAAATTGAAAGGATACGGGTTTGTTAGGGACGGTGGGGGAATAAGGGTCAAATGGATGGTATGGATGGAAACTGATAACCGACCAAGGATTCGTATACTTATGTTGGAAAGTGTCACAAATGTAGATCTTATAGAAAATGCATAAGCTGTTTATTTTTGTACAGAAAATTGCAAGTTTAAAAATAATTGTTTCTGATCACCAGCCCGTCCTGAGGTTTCAATTTTGATCACTAGTATTTCTTCCTTTACCTATTATGGGTAAAAGGCAATGAAATTACTAGTAGTAGAGGTAATTATGCAATCTATGTTAATGTGTAATTCAAGCAGCTAATGAATTCGAAAATCGAATTGCATTAATGAGGCTGTTACAAATGGCGCCAAACTAATTTAGTTTAGACTTTAATGCCGGTTGATAACACATTAGTAGAGAAATTAGAAAATACTGTGTTTGACTACGTAGGTAGGTACATACTTGTACAATCATCTGTATTTGTTAAGATATAGAAAATTGATTTTGAAAATATTACTTGTGTAGTAATTTTATGTAAGTAAGTAACAATCTGATGGTCAATGGTGACTCCCATCATTTTAGCTTCTTCCTAACTCATTCATTCCCAAAATAAAACCAAACGAATTTTACATTTTAAAACAACGAACCTAGTTGACAACAACTACACAAACAAAAATCTTATTCACACTATAAATTCTCTCGCAACTAGAGTGGTGGAAACACAATTATAAGTGTACATTGCAAAACATTGCATGTCTTGTGCATGCTCCCGTTCTATGCATACTAATGGTATCAAAACAGCTCTTTGTGTATATTATTACTAAACTTTGACAGTCTATTAAAAGTTCTGGCCCCTGTGAATTTACGAGGCAATAATTTTTGAGACAACAAAGGTTAGAGTTTTCCCGCTACCGTTATCTTGGTAACTTCACCTGTGTTTGATCTGCCGTAAAAAGTTTTGTAGTAAAACTGATACGCCGTTTTTGGTACACGGGTATTGCTGTTTTACGGCAGGTTTTAGTGCTTCGAAACAAGCACTTCGTATTAGCACACTTACTTTTTAAATGATGATTTATATGTACATTAATGACCGTTACGTGATCTGTAAGTGAGAAATAAGTCGTGTCAAATAAATATGTTCAAAACGATGTGACTTAGCTTAAATTGAGTAGGCGCCTTTTTTCATTAATTTAACGATTCAGGTATTTAAAAGTTTTACATTCCAAAGTATAAAAATATATTCGCCAAAATTATCTCCTTTTGAATATCAATCGTTTTCATAAAAAATCTTAATATGGTTGTCTACCACAGTTCAATTAATTTAAATCATTCACCTTACATGTAGAGTAGGTAACAACAATTTTTCAGTAACAATGAGTGAAGCACACTCAAGCCCTAATAGTACCCTCGGCTCGCATCGAGGACACCTGAGCCACTCCACTTCAGAGCTCTCCGAGCAGACAGCCCACTAATAAAGGAGCCATTAATGATTATAGGCATTCTGAACCGAGTGAAGAGACCTTTGACCGATTGCAGAGGACATTCTCTGCGATCTTCAAATGAAATATTCCAGATATCTAGATGATTTGCGTTCAAAGATAAAATAAGAGACAATATTAGTTTCTTTATTTTTTACTGTGGAATAGTCTCGCTACAATACACAGTATGGTACCGAGCGACGGAGTTTCCAAAAAACGCAACGTCAGTAGGTCAAACTAAACTACTTTCCGTCAGGACCAAAGGTCAAATAAAGATTGAACTCCCACTCTCATACATAAATAGGTATTGGCTGACCAAAAAATTTTCTATAGATAATTCTTTATATTTTGCATTTGAGGAAATTTGTACAGTTTTACTTGTTGTACTAAGTGTTTTGAAAATAGTCCGTCGTTTGTACCACCTTGTTTTTCGTAAATCCAGCATCAAGAACCGTCCAATGCTTGATTATTAACAAGCAGGATTTTAAATACAGTTCAGAATAACAGAAAAAGGAGTAGAGGGGCCCCTTATTTATCTAATGACGAGTTGCGAAATAAATTGTGTGAAGCTTTTTTAATCCTTCATCACAAAACATGTGCAATTATAACCTAGATACCAAATCGACATCAGTATATTATCCTTTCATTACAGTTAATGGAAATAATCACCTTTTCGAATGGCTCTTGTTTTAACAGGCTTCAAACACGGAAACCGTTGTAGTTGAACACCTATCAGATTGATAAGCATCGTGTAATAGGTACATCGCCAGCACATAAACATTTAAGGGACCAGGATAAACTGGTTTTCCATATAAATAATAAGAAACACCAGTACAAGTCGATTCTTTTAATGGTTTATATGCTGGCGATGAATAAATGAGATGATGATGAATCATTATGATTTAAGTGTAATTATGGTGGACTTTATAATGCCCGCAATGCTGTTATGTGCAATATATTTTGTCACTTGTCAGTCTGACTTTCACAATAAATTTGACGTGCCACGATACAGTAAAAGAGAAATTCGAAATAAAATCTATGACACAAATTAAGATTATAAAAGCAACCATACTTTTTAGAATAAAAAATTATGTCAGTTGTCAGTGAGGTTGCAAAGAGACCTAAAATGGCGTGGCGTTACTCTGAAATGTGTCGTCTGTCTGTGATTTGGCGAAACTGTCAATGTCAAAGTTCATAAGGAACTAACTGACCGCTTAGCTTAGGCGTAGATGCAGCTGCTGCCATCTGCAATAAACTTTTAGTGCTCTTCTCCATTTTCGGAGGATTACGAATAAGCACCTCAGCATAATAACCTCCAAATAAAATTGAAAACCTTACTGTCTGACTGGCGTCAATTTAATGTTTAGCTCGCAGTATCTATTTAAAAGGCTGTCACATCTTCATTACAGTGTAGAGCTCGCTTTGTAGTGGAACAAAAAGCGTTATCGCCAAAGCCCTTTGAAACGAGACCGACAAACATGGCAGTTTAATTATTGAGCTGCCTCTAATGAGAGGGCAAACAGTGGGCAGATGACTGGTTAGCCGGTTAGCTGACAAGTACAGCGTAATGGTTAAGTTGTTGGAACATGGCTTGTACGGCGCTGCCTTTATACATGACACTAGACACGCGAGAAGTAAGATGACATTTGTCAAACAAGTGATCGTCGGCCGTTGGCGATGAGAAACGTGCGTCTGTCAGCTTTAGACTGCAGCGTCTTTTCTGTTTCATTCATTATATATGGAAATGATTTCAAGCGCCGAAAGATGTCTCACGTATCATATCTCTTGTTTTACGTTTCATGCGTGGAAGTAGGACATTGGGTGGTTGGTTTGATTCTAAGAACACAAAGTTGATACTTTCATCAGCTTATTAGTGTGAGACTAAGTCAATACATGCTAAGAAGCAGATTTTACTTACAAATGCTTTAGATACAATTGCTTTATCTTCTTTTTTTTTCGGTTGACAAAAAGCCAGTGGGAGAGACGTCGCTTGCACAACTAGCTGGTTCTGGCTGCAGTGTAAACTAATAAAATAAGGTACTTACTAAAATAATAAGAAGCTTAGGTATGAAATAAACAAAGTATTGTGGTACCTAACTATTATTTGTATAAAATATCTGCAAATCTAACTGGAAACTTCCATTACACCCGACTCTGAAAACATGTCGTCCTAAAAGGCAGTCCTTTACGTAAATCGGTCAAGAGCCTTCGGACCATGCACACACGCAACTACTTACATAGATAAGATACATACAGTTGGATACGGGTCAACTGTGTTTTTTTACTTTCAGAAGAATGACTGAAGATATATATTTATCTATCTATGGATATGGATAGAGTCATTCGGGGTAAAACTGCGCAGCGGGTAAAACTGCGCACCATCGATATTACGGAATAGGGCGCAGGGGCAGGGACGCTGATTTGCTGGGAACACGTGTACCTGAACCGCCATTTTAGGTCCAGACACTCTGTGCAATGCGGGTCGATTTACTACCTATTAGAACCAAAAATACCAAAACGTGGTTAAATTCGGACTTTATTCGGTGCAAGGAAAAGTTTGTGGGAGTGTGGATTATGATCATGAAGAGTTTGCTTCTATTTTTTTATTTTCTATACATATTGAAGTTCTTTTTCAGTAACAACATTTCAACCGTGCCTCAAAAGTGTCAAAGTTATGATGAATTGTTTTGAGTACTCATTGAATGGGGTAAAACTGCGGGGGTAATAGTGCGCACATGACGTATGTGGCTAGATGTGCGCAGTTTTACCCCACTATTGTGATATTTAAAAACGCATTTCTGTACAGAAATACCTATATTATATTAGATCTTTCTTTTTTTATTCTTTTAGACTATAAAATACCTCATAATTATAAAATATAATCTACTGATAAGACCTTAATTATTGTGAAACCCTTGTGCGCAGTTTTACCCAACACACCGCGTAGTTTTACCCGCATCACGGGGAAAAAGTGCGAACTCTGACTTCGTCACTGTTTTTTTAAATATATGGAAAACCGCAGATTACATCGCAAGTTGTTTGTTGGTATTTGAGAGTCCATTAACCAAGCTATTATACAGCACATACAATGTGTCTTAAATCGCAGTAGTTTGGGAGTTATGAAGTGAAATATCCAAAAGTGCGCAATTTTACCCCGAATGACTCTAGCATACACCCTTTGGGCGCAGCATTTGTTTTAATATACTTTCAGTGTCCCTGTTTTTTTGTTACGGATTAATAATTGTTTTAAATTATTTGCACCATTTTGAACAAATATTGATTTGGTCTACTTATTTTTAGTTTCTTTGCAAGTTGCCACGAGTGTCTTATTAACATAAACTAGTAAGGTGTAAATAAAGTTTATTCATTAAGTTCTATTTGATTTCGCATTGCAGGGTTTTCCTTACCAACTTATATTTTTACAAACTGGTTTTTGCTTTTACAATTACGTCGGGGCTCTTAAACTCACTTTACAAAACGACTTAAGTTCGTCGATGGGGTCCATAAGACTAAGCCTCCCATGTACTCTTTTAGAAAACACGCGAACTTTATCGCGTAAAAACTTTCAAGTAAGAAAAAACTTTCAAGTCTGTTTTACAAAAAAGCCTTTCCTTTGGTGAACACAGTAAGAGCATTTTCATCAAAGTAATCCTTTAAGAAATTCTTTCAAAATGGGAATATAATACTCACATGTGGCACCTTGAATACATTTACTTTTTATTTGTCTACTAATTCCGCTTTTTCAAAACAAAATAAAGTATTATCGTATCATACAATAAATTAGATATTCTATCTATTATAGTTTCTCGAATCTGACAAGCAATCATTATCAATAGTCTGTAAAAATGACGCAAATAAATTATAGCTAGTGTTCAGTGTTATTTACAAATTTTGAAAATTTACCATTTAAAACAAATTATGATTTCCGTCCAACGCTTACAATGTACGAATACCTATAACTAATTTACCGCCTTACATAGTTGCTTACGCCAAGGATTTACAGAGGTCCCTGACAGCTAAGCCACACGTCAAATGCAAACATTCAAACTTTTCTAGTTTATACTTTGTGATCAATTTGGATGATGTTCTCATCTCAACCAACCCTAGTTGTTTTTGTCAAGGTTGAATGCTACTTGTCACACCAACCAGACAATATTGCGGTTTATGACAGCAATCACACGAATGACATCCTGTGCAGGCGCCATTTTAGATGCAGGGTCGTGCAGTCGTGCATGTCACAAAACAGATACAGAAGGATCTCTTGACCCTATTTAGGATTTTCGCGATTGTCACTCACTCACTTCACTACATTGGCAGGGTAGCTACTGTCAAAAATCTAAAATTATAAAAATATCAAATAAGAACGTTATATTATGATTTAAAGTCAATTTTAATCCAAGAAAAATGACGTACGTACCAACCATCTTCTTATTTATCTTGAATTCCCCTGACATTCCAGTCTTTTCCAATTAAAGTCAGTAAGCGTCAATATTGTCGCTAGTACTGTATGAGCTATCTGTAAAGACACTCGCGCGCCGATTCCTTAATAATTGGTGGTCGTATCATAGTTTGCCATGAAATATGTTTTTTGAAAATTGGTAAACTCTTCGTCTGATAGCTGAATCCGTAAACACTTGCGTTAGGTGTGAGAACCGCCTAAAGATGAAACTTTCCTGATTGTGGTCGCCTGATGTATCTTTTTTTTCGAGGGACGTGACGTGTGCCAAAATTGTCAGAGCTTTACGTCGGGGGAAAATTGATCACTTTGGCAAGAGACGGGCTACGAGCGAACAATACTTTCAAGGTAGTTTATAAAAAGGAAACAAAGAAGTAAGAAAAAGTTGAGAGGAGTTTTATACCGTTTGATAACACGGAGTATCTACCTATAGAATAAGATGTTCCCACATCGACGTGTAGTGCCGGCGAATAGTATCACCCCAATCCTACCCCTCTCTCCACCCTCTCTCCAACTCTCTCTTCGTTTGGGGCAACGAATCGTCCAACGACATAGAGAATCCTGTAGTCTTTACAACCGCCTACTGCAACTAGCAGCAGACCTGTGACATGTCTTTGTTACGACCGCGATCTAAGTAATCATAGACAGCAACCGGAACCGACGGTTTAACGCGCCTTCCAAAGCACGCAACCATCTATATTTTCAGATAATCAAGTGGTTTGGCCTGCAAAGGAAACAAGTGATAAATATTAACTTTGTGAGTAACCCATCGAGATTCAAAGCTGGAACTTTCTGCGTAGCAGGCAGACGCAATACCACTGCGCTACATCGGCCGTCATTCTACCCATTGAGAATAGAAGGTTGAGCTCAACTGTAGTCAACACGCAGTGAGAGAGCTTAAGCTAATTGGAACCAATTTCAAATCGTATATTTCACCTTTTATTTAAAACGAAAACGCTTGCCTAAGATATTAAAACTGGAGCATGCTTAGGTGAAGATTTATACTCCTTATCTTATTTACTGAGACATTTCTCTTTCTTACCAATTTAGTAGCGGCATTTTCATAATACCTCTTCTAAGTATTTATGCCGTTTTCAAGGAAATAATTTTGGACTTCTCTAAACCTTATTTATTTGTTGAGATAAACTCGAATCTGTTTATAGTAAAACTGTGAAGTTCTTGACCTGGAAATTAAAATTGTTTTTGTTGGAATTTGTAATTATAAGTTAAAGTTGATAGTGTTACAGATGCTGTAAACATCTTTGTTTTGACTAAAATGAAATGCCTAAGATCTGACTCTCTTACCAAAAGTGAAATTCCATTTTTGTACTCTTTGTTGGTTCAATTCTCTTCCTCCTTTTTATTGGCCATCTTTCTAGTAACATTTTGTGAAAGAATTTAAATTAAATTTGAATGCCTGATCTCTATCAGTTTATTGAACGGCGAAGTCACCGCGTTTGTTACCACTTAACGATTTTGATTCAATAAAAAGCAATTTAAGAAGGAATTTTGGATTGTTTTATGCAAATCCGGAAGGCTTTTAGTGAGATAGATCGAAAATTATAGAGTATTAAGGTGGAATAGGCGTACTGAGCATGAATTCAAATGTAAGACGTAGTTCAGTGCAATGATTAGACACAAAAAACTAAGCTGGATTTATCCCTTGGTTTCCTTCTAGGTACATCACCCACAGATATAAATTAGATGACACTGATGCGATTTTAAGGCACTTTACACAAACTGTCAAACGGTTTGGCAGATGCATTCGTCAACGCACCGTTGGACATAAGTTGCGATAGCGCAGCGCAATAGTAACGTCAAACGAAACGCACGTTATGTGTGTAAAACGCCTAAGCTACCATACCTAGGTATGTGCGCATAAACTTGCAAAAAGTCCAGATCTCTAGTATCTTTTACCTAATCAGTAAAATCCATATAAAACCTCGCGTCGCGCATTTCCCAAAGCCGTTGGTAAACCCATGAATGCCAAATGAACTTTAAACCTACTGAAACAACTTTGTTTTGCCTAAATCAACATCATTACCGGGAAAATGAGCCTCTTTATATTTAGCTAATTGAAAATGGCCAAATCCATTTTCCCCGTCAATAATAAATGTGGTTTTGTTGTGAAGGCGACACGAAAATGGCGCCATTATCGCAAAAGTAGCTATAAATTAGGTTTTTAAATCATTGTTTTAGAAATAAAACGTTATTTTGCTGTAAAAATTACTTTTTATGTACAGGCTTTTGAAGGGTTCTGTTAATAAAATTTAAAATATACGAAAAACTATAAATCTATAGAGCGAATCACTGCCACCCATTTCCGATGAGAGCTTGGTGGTTTACCTATAAAAAAGGTATCATATTATGTCAAGTGGAGGCAAGATTCTGAATCTTTATTCCCCAACTCCACTAGCCCCCCAAATGTTACTATTTCAACAGCTCAACCAAAATTTAAAGGCCTAAGGTTCTATCCGCACAGCGATATTAACAAAATAAAATTTTGCGCTTAAAAATCCACAGTGCGGACAGAATCAAAGTTATATGAATAAGCACGTTCAGTAACAAGTGTGAGGTTATTTTTGCTATCAAAAATCCTACCACGTGACCACAAAACTGCAATAAAACATAAACCAATAGGTATTTAATACAAAACAGTGGTAGCTGCATTCATTACCATCAAAAATGACGACCAGGCATAATTTGTGGCGAGGTCTGACCCCTTTTAATTCGAGCCCATTCATAACACTACACTTTTAATGACAACTCGGTCCACTTTTATAGCTTTGCGGTGTGTTTCGATAAAATGTATTTTGTTTTGGTTTTCATAAAAATTATAAACAAAGTTTATTTTAAGTGAAACAACTAAGGAAACAACCGATAAGTGTTTTGATTGCGTTTGAGATGTAGTTTTTTCAAATAGTAGTATAAACTATGAAAGTTATGTTGATGTCTAATTGATAAACTTATCGTTATTGCCTATTCTATGGTTTTGATAGCCAAAAATAATGACAGCTTATGAAAACCGCAAGACAATGCGGCGTCGTGTGTCGTATAGGTACATGAAGCGGCATTTCTTTAATACTGACTTAATACAAAACTTTTAGTTAGGTAGTTACAAAACTTTTGCCAAGAAAATCACGCTGAAAAATACCATCAAAGAATGCGATGTGTGTGTGTGACATTTGTAGTAGAGTGTAGTGAAGTGTAGTCTTTTTTCAAAAAGCCCCCAAAAATACATTATGCAATCTTTGCATAAAACGCCGTTCGTCAACCTCAATAACCATTCACTATCTGACCCCAATCTCTCTCAACCCCCACTCCATCAAACTCAACTATACCTACCTACCTACTATAAAATGGCAACTATGCTGAATTTTAAAATTTTCCCTCGGAGCGACGCGTTTAGGCATTTTTGTAATAAATTGAAAGCCTTGATTGATGATGTGAGCAAGCAAAATAGAGCTGATAAAATGAGCTGCTACGCTGAGAGTGGCGGCCTTATCTATTTTGCAGATAAGCAGTTTTAAAATGGATAAAAACTTAATAACATGTTTCCTGGTCAATGAATTTTTAGATTGTAAAGGTATTTCTTTTGCATCTAGCTAGAAGAACTCATCGTCCTAACTTGACTAATAAAACTACCTACTTGGAGATATGAACGTAGCTGTGCTACTACGCCGTAGCCGTTTAGCTACGATTAATTTTCGTAGCAAACTGTGAGTGAAAACATCTTTTACTTAGGTCAGAAAACAACTGCACTTAAAATTAAAACGGAAGATCTATGACGATGAATGTAATGTGAGATTGTTCCCAGTTCAATTACAATATTGACAAAGTCACATGATTGCTCATAAGAAATAATTTCATACTTCGTAGAGTACATTGAACCGTCGGCCTTTGTTGCGATCTGTGAATAGGTACTAGTGATCGTCAGATCAGAGACTTTTTAATTGTCTTACAAGTAACATAAAAACTGTTTCTCGCTATTTTATCGAATCGTTATTATCTTCCACGTTTCGTATGTGGGTACTTCAATCAAATATCACCCAAAATCAATACACTTATCTGATATTTAATCAGACTTCCATTCAATACCGCTGAATCTATTTGCAGAAGGTGACGACAAAAACCATGTGGTACGAAAACATCGCACGGTCGTTAAGGAAATGAGTTACCAGACACACACACAGATAAGTTTGTATATATATAATGCGCAGACAAAGACGCCGGAGAGAAAAATAGGGAAACGCAAAATATGCGAAAGTCAAGGTTATTTTGTGTAAGGAGGTTATGTTTTGGCGACATGAAAAGTGTGCTTGGCTAGGACAAGCTTAAGTAGAATTCAGTTATGAAGGAATAATGAACACATTAATATTGTCTATACAGCAGATACAATCCACTAAAAATTATTTACTTGAGGCAAGTAAGCAAAAAAGAAGCAAAGTCTATTAAATCTAAGAACGCTGTTATGAAAAACTTTCTCAGCTCTAACGTGTTAAAATATTATGCTTATAATTATTTTTACGTCTTTACTTAGTTACAAAAGAATTCTCGTACGAGGAAATAAAAAGTGCATTACGCTTCGTTTAATAGTTGAGGAAAAATAAAGGATGTAAAAAAATCTACTGCAAATATTTTAAAATAGGAACCGGCCCATGAAACTAAACATATTTATCCAATAAAAAATTAAAAAAAAATTGGATCTCCCGTACAAAATGTACGTACCAGCCGACCAAGTAAAATTTTATGAGAAGTCCATATTTTTTTCACATTTTTACCTATGTTCATTGGAGAAAGTTGTTCAGTTTCATGGGCTGGTTACAATATTTGCAGTTGTTTTTTTCTACCCCTTATATGAAATTCACAAGATACGACCTTTTATCGCTACGGCTGATAAAAAAACGTGCATCACGTCATGGCCGTCGCCGTATTCAATCTCGGCTTTTAATTATATGAGAAAACCCGACGCTCCGGTTTTTCATTTTGTATTTAAATACGTTTTAAAAAGAAAACGGTGGTGGTTTACATTTTATTTTTCGCCAAGTTAAAAGGGTGGTTGTTAATTTAGCCCGTATGCATGTTACATTCTTAGAACAGATTTAAAGTTTTAAACATGTTAAATGTTTTAGAGGTTTCAGAAAACGTTTAAAACATGAAAGAAAGATACAAATACTTAGTTATAGATTCAAAGCAACAGTGTATAGTTTAGGCGCTAGCTTCATAGATCAAACGTAAGACGTGCGACATCGCGGCGGTTAAACCGTTCCCATAAAAAATGTATGAAACAGAAGAGACAAAATTACCTACACACGTGAGACGCGCGTCGCATCGATGATGGTTGACAAACACTTGTCTGACAGTTGCTTACGCGTTACGTCGCACGTCAAACTATCTTACGCGTTACGTCGCACGTCTCTTCTGTGGAGCTTGCGTCTTAGTCCCGAATTATACTAGAATTATGAAATATGACATTAGATTGTATGACATATGACAATTGCTGCAAACATCTATAATGTCATATTCAATATATCCAAACTTCCACGTCTAGGGCATCTCATTCATTACATAGGTACCTAACATTGTATTTTAAATGGCATAAAATAAAATTAAAATGAATAAATAAAATTACTTTTTCATTTATTTATATGTCAAAACTAGAAATACACTTAAAACTAAACTTTACCTGATATAGGGGATTTGTACAGGCTCAAAATCGGTTCTGACATGAGACCGCCGGGTTCTGCAAAGTAAAACCTAGTTTAAGAACCTACAATATATTTATCAAGTAGGTATGTTTACATGAAATTGGTTACCACTTTGTCCTGTAATAGAGTAAGTGTGAGCACTTGCTCCTCACCAGTATATTTTTTAGCTTCTCACAGTAAATGCAGTCAGCTGATCGTGATTTTGTATCAGAGGTTAAAAAATGTACTTCTCCTGAAATATTTTCATAAGGGAATTCTTTACTTTCATCACCTGAATGCACCCTATCAGTATTCAGAGGGTTGTCGTTTTGTCAATTACACCCTATGTAGGTCTGATATCTGAGGTAAATGGTTCCGAGGCCTAAACTGTAGAGATACACATAAATGTCTCCATTCACTTAGTTTCTTTCAAACTGCACTTACATTTATTCGACCTTTTTTCCTATTTTGTTGTCTAGGATAATTACGGGGTTTGATATTTACAACACCGTATTCTGTGTAAATACAATCAGCGGCACATGCTTAACTTATACATGATATTCTAGGTACATAAAAAAAAGATAATACAATACAATAAAAATAAAATATGTACTGATCATCAACTGCCTGCCATTATACCGAATAAGTTGGGGTCAGCGCAACATGTTTGACTGATAGAATATTTAAATAAAAACATAATTTCATTTCATAAAATATTTCAACAGTTACCTATCATTTACACAAAGCAAAGTGGTAACCCATTTCAAAATAATTTCCGAGCAGTCCAAGCTCAAAGTTACGAACTCGAAAGCTACATAAATATGTAAATAAGCTATAATTACAACGCTGGGGTTTCAACACATTAGCTGGACGCTAAAAAGTAAATACGTAGAGTCATTTCGTGCATGAATCAAGTATAATTTTAGCCTTTATTTGTCAAGTTTTCGTCGTGTTTGATCAGTATTTCAAATTTACGTCGCTTACGTTTAAGTTTTTAATGGTTAGTAAAAAAGTACCAACATAATAGAAATAAACTTCGATTGCGGCCGTAACTATGCCGAATGAAGTTATTTGAGTTGCACTTTTAAAACAAACTGCCATATAAAAATATGATTGTTATGCTTTTTCAATTTTTTAAAACATTTTGTACATTTTCACAAGTAATCACTTTTTCTTGGCAATCAAACTGATGTTGTTTTATGTATGCCATAAAATCACCCAAATAACAACTTCTAAAACTGCACTATTTGGCTTCAATTTCACAGTAATTGAATAACGACCGGGTAAAATCTGCGCCGGCATCCAGCCAGCCCCCGGCACGGTATATTTCAAAACATTTTTGGCCGTAACAGTTATGAAGACCACACAAGACCTAATTTGGCAAGGGGGAATGTCTTGAACTGTCGTGTAATAGGGCATTTTGATTTGTGATCATTCTGAGAAACGAAACATAGTTAGCACAGCAGAAAGTAAACAGAATATTTCATTGCTTAGGTCGCATAAAGCCTTATGAAACATGATTATTTCAATCAATCATTATTAACTCATTTATTAGATATCTTGAAAAACGCAAGACTATCTGCCAAATGGTATATCATCTTTAATCATACCATAGGTATAGCACTCTTTTGAAAATCTGTTCTGTGCTAAACCAATTTTTACTATTAAGTACATACATACATATATCATGCTTATATCCCATGCGGGATAGGCAGAGCGTAAACGGCTGTAAAAATGGCCATTTACACCACTTCTGACAAAAGTTTGAGAGTCATTCAGAAGACTGTGTATCACCATAGTGACAGGTTGTCAACTTGACACCTAAAATTGCAATACTCATCAAGATTCAAATTCCTTAGTTGCTTCTGACACCCACGGAAAAGTCATAAGCCGGCACCACACGGCACTATAAAAATAACACTTATTAAAAAAAGTTTATCTGGACTTTATCTGACCGTGTGTGCCATTAGTTTACGGACTCCAGTAATACCCCCCGACTACATCTGCCGGACTGCCAAGAAACTGGGAAATATTACTTACAAACACAACTTTACTTTTAAAATATCCTTATCCTAATTGCAATCTTATTATATTCGCTTAGGGTTACTGATAGCTTGATGCTGTGGTGTAGAATTTTCAGTAGAGTGTTGAAAATCCAGGTGATAACAAGTATTCCTTAACGTTGTCTCTTTATTTTCCTATCTTTTTTTTATTTATTTAAAGTTTTTGCTTGTAGAATTAGGCACTGTTAGTATCATCAATGTATGTGACTTCTGTTTTCGTATTACAAAGAAAATTAATTATCATTGCAAAGTTTTGACTATGTATTTTACTATTAGCTGCGCATCTACGCGTTATTAGTTTGTACGTATGTTATCAATATGCATCACAGAAAATAAATTTATGATTTTAAAAGTACCTATTTAATTTTTTCTCAATGATAATACCGTCACTGAATTCAAAAATATTCTGGAATCCCGAATCAAATCTGGTTAGTTACTAATCTAATATCTCAATCTTTTATTTGTATTGTTAACCTTATTTACCTAACAATGTCGCACAAGTAAAAGGTCACTTTATTACTAGGGTCAAAACAACCCCTGCACGTTAACCTTTAAAGTTACACGCTTAAGTTCATGCAAACTCAAACACTCTTATTTAAAACAATAATTTAGTGTCGTAGCGATAAAAACTAACACTCTTCGTGACTTTGAGCAGTGTCAATGACTATGTTATTGAACCCTGCTGCATTGCTGTCGGCTTAAATATTGACTACACATATCTTTATCTACATCTACGTTAAAAATAAAGACTAAATATTTGTTTGTTTTTTGTTTGAATGTAATTGATAAACTTCGAAACTGCCGCACTGATTTTTTTAGCTTTACTTTATTCTTGGGCCTCAAATCTGGTAGTTGGTAGCCATTGTAATGTCAACGACACTCCACTGTCATTCTTGGCCACTATGATTTATAACTAAAACTGTTGGCAGAATACGAAACAATCAAAACCATCTAACTGATATACCATCAACACACAACTGAAACGATTTTCATGCAGCAGACTTCGACCTCTGAGTAACATAATTAGGCCAAGTTTTACCACGGGAATATACTATAATTCTACGGGAAAACTGTAAGCAGCGGTTGAAAACACGCAGTTAGCTACTAGTCTTGTACGAAGTATGAATTTGTATTCTGAACTACGCGACGAATGACATTGTGAGTCAAACACGGGTGACTTTGATTACAGCACGATATTTTTCAGTTTTTTATTAGATTAGTATTAACACTCTTCTGATATAATGAAAAAACAATGTTTTTCTGCGCCAATCAAATTCTTTTTTAATCGATTAAAAAGTCACTTCAATGAAGAAAAATGGAATACTTAGGATTAATTTCATTACTTTTTTTTGCTACAAATTCTGTCTTTCAGTGGAATAAGCGGGTAAATAAATTAATTCGAGGAAATATACAGGTGTAATTTACTATAATATTATGCACAATATTTCAGTTTGGACGCAACATATTTTATCCACTCTGCCTACTAATAATGACACTAATATGACTTAACAAGTGACAATCTACCGCGTAATCAAAATGTCAAAGAATAATCATCATTAATCAAGTTGTCAATTTCATGTCACCGTTAAATTACTCCTATTTCTTTTACCACAATAATGATAAAAAAAATGTTTATGAATTATTCAAATTATTACCGACCAACAAAAACTTTGTGTCATATCTGTAATTAACAATTGAAAACTTGTTAATTTTTGCTAACGTGTTGAAACCCTTGTTTAAAAATGTTCATGGCAATTTTTATAGACACGTACCTAATAATTATCGTAAATATTGTTTCATTACATTGCGTCTTATGTATTTTTGTTCAAGGTTATTAGCTTGTAAATCATGGGTTAGGTTTAATGAATTTCGGAAACAAGTGCTGTTCCTTCGTTTTGTCAATTCAACCGAAACTTTTCTGTGGTTCGGAAAAAAAGCTTACAGTTTTATGTTCCAAAGAGCATTTTTTCATTTCCAAGATTTTACAGCGATGTATTTTGTTGGTACAGTTCCTGACCCATTACGTTTTTCTTTATTTACTGAGTGTTTTTTATTGTTATGCTTTTATTAGTTTAAAATATTTAATTAAAACCTCTTGCTTTTGTTTTGATATAATCCAAAATGAATTTGCAATTGTTCCTAACAAGGTCCTTAAAAATTGCCATGAATTTATAATCGTGTATGCGCAATTTTAATATTTGTTAACCTCAAAACTTACCTCCACAAATGAGAGACATTGAGGTGATTTTGTTTTACACTTTTTAAAATACAAGTTATTATTATGATAATAAAAGTTTCGAGTAAACTAGCGTATCTAATCACTGTACAAGCTTGGCTACTAAGAATTATTAAACTCTATTTTAGAGGCAAGAAGGCAAGTAATTTAATAACTTTGTACTGGCGTAAAGTTTAGCGCTACCCCTATACTTATCACTTTAGAAAAAATGGCACTAAAAAGACACGATTTATATTTATAATTATACTTATAATTCAATCGATATTTTCCACTGTTAAACACGTAACAATTTCGGAAATGAATACATCAAAATTGGAACTAAATACACATAGAGTCGTGGTGTTATCATAAAGGAGTGAACATTGCGTGTTATTATTTTTGTTTACGCGGTGATCGCGTCGCGTGTTCGCGGCGCGGTCGCGTGGTACCGCCGGCCCTAGGCTCGAGACTGCCGCTTGAGTGACGTCACTTTAAGCCTGCGATCACTGCGCATGCGTCTTTCAGCCTCTACCCACATGTCTCTTGCCGTATTTTGGTCCTTATAGACGGTCGGCTTCACGTTTTTCTGATAAGCTCCGCGACGTCTATCAGTTGGCGACAGGCGTTGCGTCAAAATGCTCCCGATATTTAACTTGGGATAGTTGTGGGGAACGGTTCGATAAGAAAGTTTTCAGCTAGTGTGATCGCTGACCGGCTTCAAAATGTCATTGGGTAATACAAGTTAGGTTAAC
The DNA here is from genome assembly GCA_024500475.1 of Phthorimaea operculella. Lineage (NCBI taxonomy): Eukaryota > Metazoa > Arthropoda > Insecta > Lepidoptera > Gelechiidae > Phthorimaea > Phthorimaea operculella. Next base: position 2,285,307 of record JANFCV010000024.1, on the reverse strand, counting down.
ATACAATTACTTATGATGCAAATACCTTTCTACATAGGTAATATCGTTGCGCTAGTTGTACACGCATTTCTCTTTTTAGATTATTACAGGTTCTACAGTTACCTAAATATATAAAGGGTAACCTTCACAGATAAGAGATGCGACGAAAGACATAAGATAATATCTGTCAGACAATTGATAGCCAGTCGTCATCGAAACGCTGCGAAACGCGTCGTATGTGAGTAGACGGCGTCTCTTTAGTATCATACCTACATGGAAACGGTTTCAAGCGTCATGAACTCACGATGTCGCACGTTTCATGTCTAATGTCTCGACTGTGGAGTTAGCGCCTGTACATATTGCTGCTAAACCTAATGAATGTCATATGAGATCAACAAAATTTTGCACCTCGAGAGGAATGGGCATATCGTAATTTTTGGGTAAAGCAGTAAGTACTTAGGAGTTCGAGCATAGACTCTAAATAAAAACATGATGTATTGTTACAAACTCCTTGTTTGTTTGTAATCTAAAGGCCATTAGATTCGAAAGTTGTTGTTGTAATGACTTCGATAAAAATGTTATGAAAAAGATCATCGAAGGCAGATTACTAATTTTTATTTTTGGTTGACTAATAATTTACATGCACTTTAAAACTGTTCAATTCAAGCGCCCAGGATTGCAAGCAGCTCTTAATTAAGAACCTAAAACCATTATAACTTACATGGGCTTACCAAAATGGGCAGTTCTGAAAGGCCGCAAAAAGGCCCGCATGTTGCTGACAACATCCCACATCCCAACTTGCTTATTAATGCTTAAAAGTTTGTTTATTAGTCAGACGAAACTCAAAATTGCAGTTATAACTCACTTACGGTTAGTAAAATAGTGTTGGTGTTATGATGGAACGTTTTTGTTGTCGATTGTTTATTTGATATCGATACACAGTGAGAAAGATAGTCGCTCACTGTTAATTTGTCACTCACTACATTCACAGTATCTAATCGTGAATTTAAAGTCAGACCTTTTGTCCGATTGTATACGTTTCATACTGGATTACACGCACTGGACAACCTAAAACCATCTTTACGAATATAGTTTTTCGTGATTTCGATGGCTTCTCACACTAAACGCGGTATACTCTCCAAAGACTTATTTGGTCTATTCATACCATGAAACTTAACAACTTTCCATAAGCAAATGTTTCAGGAGACGTAATTTTTTTCCTTCCCGTACTAAATGCAGTCGTCAGCTGTTCGTGAACTTGTATGGGAGTACAAAAATATTTTTAAGTCTTCTGAATTTTTTTCCATTGCCTGAGTGCACCCTGCCAGTATTCAGAGAGCTGTTCCTTACACCCTGTATATTGATGTTCCGTCGACAGTACTTGCGGGTTGTGTAGTTTAATCCAGTGATTAGTTTCAGATTGGTTAAGGTGTTCCACTATGATAACTTCTGGGCATCATTGTTTTTACAGCTCTGATATTATGTTCTTCATGAAGTCAACAATTGTTCTTTTGATTTGACCAATGTACGAACTACCACGGCTAAAATTAACTTTGTAGACACCTTTACTGCGTCTGACCATCTTCAGCGGCATTTCGTAAATTATATTTTTTAGCTCGTTGCGCCCAAAACGTTTTTTTTTTATAAAATCCTCTATGCTACTGACAACAAATCAAGATATCGAAAACAAAAAACATCGTCAGTTTCACATCTCTACTAGTAAAGTTCGTAAAGAGCTGTTGAGTGGTACGGTAACCAACTTTGTGTTGAGGTACTTAGTAAATGTCACTCAATGTATTTTAGTTGCATAAACGTTTCCGGAAACAAAGAGGTAAATAAATACAAGTAAAGTGAAAGCATTAAAGCACCTCAACTTAGGCACTAATTTTAGTGTCAAGCCGTAATGGTTATTCCTAAAACTAGCTCAAAAAACTAGTAATAGTGAGGTCAAAGTGTTACTGTTAAAAACACATATAAAATATGTGCGTTATACATACTATGTCAGTATAGGTATTTAGGTCAGGAATGAATTTTCATAATTGCCAGTGTCGCGCTGCTGAGTCGAATCTAACGACACCTCACACGTCAATATCCGCCCACCCGCTTGGGCTGTAACCCATAAAAACGTATTTCTTGTCTACATACATACCTACACACTCCCGAGAAACATAACCCTCCTATGTAGTCGGAAAAAACTATTACAAAATATGTTACAGTCCACACCCACACGCAAAAAGTGTTTCAGCGAAATCGTTCGGCTATAAAATACAAACGCACAATTAATTCCGAAGTCCTGCCATTTATAGCGCTCATTACTTCCAACTTCTATCGTTATGTCCCTTGATTATAGGAACTTGACATCCAATACAAGAGGGCTATCTGAATACATAAGGGCTATGTGAAATATATTCTTAAAAACGTCTCTTCTACTACTATAGCCACAACAGTCCAATGCTGGGCATGGGACTCCTCCAATGGGGGGGGGGGGTGTTGCCATACTTACCTCGCTAGGCAGGTAGATTGCCGAGCAAATAACATAGTGTGGTATATATATTCACAGGGAATTCTGTTGTTCATTCCCTGGATCCATCTCTTAGTCGGCTTTTACGACACCCTCGGGTAGAAATGTGGTGATGCTATTTTAAGCCACACCACACGAAAAAAGCCACAAATATTGCTTTTGTCGATATTATGTCAAACCTAGTACATCTTTGACATAGTTAATAGCAACTGCTGTCTCAGTAAGCAAACTTTTCTTTACCATGTGACGCCGGATTAGAATAGCAAGCCCATGTTAGTAGAAATGGTAACATAATTTTTTAACCTTGTTAATCGGAGTTCTTGTAAAAACCCGTTTATACGTCGAATGTTAGCATAGGTAATAGTTAGTGGCACATAAAAAGATGGTTGCAGGCTGGTTGCTAAAAGAGTTGTGCCCATAAAAACTGGAGTTTTACGTCAGTTCTAACAGCTGTTGGAAACAACGTTCGTGTTTTCGTGGTTCACCTGGGTCTGTTATCGGAAGAACGTGATTCTCAATCACATACATACACATATCACGCTTTTTTGACCCTTACGGGGTAGGCAAAGCGACAAATGCCGTAAAATTAAGTCGTGATTGCCACGTCTGACAAATATTTGTACGGTTTCAAATTACATACATTATACACATCATCATCATTTTCCTGCCCTTATGTACCGTATTTGCATAAAAAGTAGTACCTATAAGTTGGTTCCTTAAAAAGTTTGTTGATGTACTGGGAATAGCCTTGTAACTGATCTATCACCCCGAATCTAATCAACCAAACTACGCGTGGGAGAAACGTAGCCCCTTCTTATGCGTCATTTTGCTCCAGTATAACGTCATAGTACATCGCCAGCACGTCATAGGGACCATTTGTACTGGTTTTTCCTAAACATGCTAAGAAAAACTAGTTTAAGTTGGTCCCTTGAAGGGTAGGTTGATGTGTTGGCGATATACATCTAACTGAGTGAGTAGCTAGCTGAGCATGTGATTACGATCTATAAATCAAGACTAATGAGTTACTGGTAAATGGAGCTAGAAATGTAGGCTCTTACTAACTGATGTTCCTGCTAAAACATTCCAATTTACTGTTTTGGTACTAGTTTTTGAGTACCTAAACGACTGAAAATATTGCTTTAGTATTTACTAGCTGCCCGTCAGCGGTTTCACCCGCTGCAACCCATCTTTTACCCTTTTAGGGGTTAAAAATCGAAAATCCCTGAAACACTGTTTGATCTAATTGCAAGTTTTGAGACAGATCGCATTTAGAAATCATGATTTTCCTTACAAACTTTTAACCCCTTTTTTACCCCTTTAGAGGTCGAAAACCGAAAACCCCGGAAACACGTACCTATTTCATTTTTTTTTCTTTTTCATCTAATTGAAAATTTTGAAACAGATCGCATTTTAAAAATATTGGTCTTTCATACAACCTTAAACCCCTTTTTTACCCCTTTAGGGGTTAAAAATCGAAAATCCTTGAAACACGTATTTCTTTTTTTAGCTTTTTGATCTAATCGCAAATTTTGGAACAGATCGGATTTAAAAATAATGTTTTTCCATACAAATTGTCAACCCCTTTTTCATCCCTTTACGGCTTAAAAATCGAAAATCCCTGAAACATGTACAAAATTTTTTCAGCTCTTTGATCTAATCGCAAATTTTGAAACAGAAATTTTGAAACAGATCACATTTAAAAATAATGATTTCCCATACAAACTTTGAAACCCATTTTTTCCCCTTTAGGGGTTAAAAATCGAAAATCCCTGAGACACGTACTCAATTTTTTTAGCTGTTTGATCTAATTGCAAATTTTTAAACAGATCGCATTTTAAAATAAAGATTTTCCATAGAAACTTTTAACCTCTTTTTACCCCTATAGGAGATAAAATTTGAGGAAAAAAATATTTAAAAACCTCTATATACTTAAAAAACCGCATCAAAATCCGTTGAGGGGTTTTAAAGATATAAGGAAACATACATACAGACACGGGAAGGGACTTTACTTTATACTATGTATTGATTTTTTCTGTTGTTACTATTTTTGTACTAACGCTAAATAACAGATATTAAGTAAGTTGTACGAAGACAGCAGTTATTGCTTTATGTCACAAAATGTTACCATTTTATAATATTATTGTACGCGGTTGTGATGTAAGTTTTGTAAAAAACGAATAATATTTGTGAAGTTTAAAACGCAGTCTTGTGACAAAACAAATACACAAAAAAACTAACGGCGACATAGCGTAACGCGAGTCTGTAATTTGACAAGCAAAATCAGATGGTTCCTCGTAAAGGCACGTAATTACAGACCAGGGCAACAGATTGGGATTGCCCAGATGTGGCGGATGACGGCGTTAGTCATAACCAAAGAATAACACAGGCCTACAAATTTCAAGTCATAACTTCCCCTTTTCGATCTGATGACTGATTCTAGGTAAATTTGACACGCTGATCACGAATATGTAATTAGTTTTTCGCCATCACGTCCAGATTTTTCATAATCGACAAAGAGAGAAAATTGCAAAAAAAACATACCCTTACATACAAAAAAAATATTTATTTTAAAGTACTTAGTAATAAAATAAATAAATATCAAAATATGATTAACAAATAAGTGCTTATTTCGAAAACATGTTATTCATCTTTGTGAAATCTAGTCCTTTTTTCTGCGAAGCTTCTATTTTGCGATTTTCTCTTAAATTTTCGATTTGGCTCATCTCGCTTCAGGAGCCAACAGTAATCCGCCAACATGCTAGTATTCCATCTTTCCTGATGCCTCTTTTCCATGTCTTTCAAGTCCTGATGAAATCTTTCACCATGTTCTTCGCTAACGGCTCCTGAATTTTCTGGGAAGTAGTCAATGTGCGAATTCGGAAAATGAAGTTTAATGCTCGTAGAACAGCCCATCAAGCCGAAATTTGTAATCGTTTTGGCCACTATGTCTTTATAGTCAGGGTTTTTCTGTTTCCTACGAAATCATTCACAACTTCTTTAAAGATTTCCATGCTTCAAGCTCAATGTGTGAAAGTTTTTCATCGAATTTTTTATCCTTCATTATTTTTTTTTATATCAGGGTCAACAAAATTCCTTCTTTCAGTTTACGAAGTCTGTTATGCTTGCTCTCTGTTTTACCGACATAAATTTACCACATACCTATAAAAACTATTGGAAGAATTTAAACAATTTCGTGAAGACATTTTTAAGTTTACGTTGTCTAGTGCGTAAAGCAACTGTAATATTTTTTAAATGTTGTGGGTATTTATACTAAAAATCATTACAATCACCTTCATTTACCCTATTCTAATGACTGATACAAAAAGGGTACTAAACAACCTATTTATCTCTTAAAAATAGGACTATTAGTAAACGATCCCAAAATTACCCATTTTTAGCGTAACAAAGACATTTCTCATACTAATCATGTAGTAATTAACACATTATGAATTGAAAGTATATTAGTTATATACTAATAGATTAATTAAATGTAGTAACATTTAGATTTAACTCGTTGTTTTTTTTTTTAATTATTTTTTTACTGTCTCTCCGGGCGATTTTAAGCAAAATCTAAGTCTTGGAAATTTAAAAAAAACTGACGTGATGGATTTTTTTTACTATTTTTCCCATAATCAGTGTATCATAATCTATCGGAAACGCTATTTAGATATTAAAGGGGAAAACCATTGTAGGCCTGTGTAATATATACGTGGTAGGTAGGTATACATACATAGTGATGATACATACTACCTATATAAGGTCCTATTAAATTCACTGCAAATATTTTAAGGGCATGTGTAAATATGTATAAGAAAAACATGTAAGGCATTTAAAAAAAATCGACGCGCTAGATTTTTATTTTCATTTTCAAACAAACTTTTTAATCAATTACGAGAACATCCTTTGACTGACCCGACTGACGTTCCGCCATGTAGACTGGATTCACTTACACGGCACGCACACTAACAACCAACCAATCACAGCACCTTATTTTGGCGCGTAAATTAAACGCGATTAGTGGTGAGTTTCTAGGACAAACAGGGTGTTCTTCTTTCGGTTTATTGGGATTGTAATGCACTCACAGTGCTATATTATTCTCACAAGTGAAAATAAGAAATAGATAAAATGACATCATCATATGGTTTGAATTCCACTCATAATGTGGACTAACCATGTAGTAAGTTCTAAATACTTTCTACAGATGTCGCTGGATCGTCGCTTGGAGACGAGCATCAAGAGATAGATAATTTGGCGTTCATCGGCCGTGCATCGATAGCTCAGTGGCAGAGCGGTAGGGCGTTTACCCATGCGGCCCGGGTTCGATCCCCGGTCGATGCATGTCAATTTATCTATTTCTTATTTTCACTTCTTTCGGTTTGTTTTTTTTTTTTAGTTAAATGCAATTTTCTCGAAAACTAACGTGTAGATTTTTTTAAGAATTTGCCTAGTACATGCTTATATTTTATTTGATCTGCTTCAAAAATATTTGGAGTGAATTTAATAGGACCTTATATAGTGATGCGAGCCTAAAATTTGACTACCAAATTTCTCAGAGACAGATACAGAACTTGAGATCTTTCTCGTGAAGGTTTGTAATTACCGCCAAGGGCACCTGCACCCGCCCAGATATAGCGGATATCAATGTGAACTTAGCCGCCACTTGCAACGTGGAACGAAAATCACAGCAAAAAAAACTACTTATAATATGCTGATTCAAGCCTATAATTTGACTAACAAATTTCCCAGAGATAGAGAAATACAGACGTTTTCTCGTAAAGACATGTAATTGCCTACAGGGCACCAGATTGGACTCGCCCAGATGTGGCGGATGACGACGTTAGACGGCTTCTTTTATTCCCGCAATCAACGCGTTTGTGCAAAGCTATTTCGAGATGATTACTGTCTTGGAGAAAGGAATAAGTATAAGAGTTAGTATGACAGAGATTCTTTCAAGGGCTGACTGAATCGAAATCCCTTTGATAAGTCAGCCTTTATGACAATATTTTGTTTGTGTTTTAATATGTTTCTATATACTGGGCTATTTTTTAGTCAGTGTGCAAACTTTGCAGGGTGTTTCTACTCGTGATTCTGAACAATTTTTATTATGGGACCACATGCGAAAACTAAACTAACTACTAGTTTTGAGGTAAAAAGGTGCATTAAAGTGAACTTACACATACCTATCACATACTTACACATATCAATGTGTAATATTTAAAAAGAAGTAAAGAATTTTGTTTTGCTACACTGGAAAATATGAATTCTTCTAAGGTCTAATAATTAATTTTCTTTTCTGAAAGAAAGCTCTGAAGACAATTACAATAATAAAGCTATACACTTCTTGAGAGAATCCTTGCTCAAATATAAAAATTACTTAAACCATATTTACTTTGATGACTTCTATAGGTTCTTAATATTCTAACAACAATCTAAAACACTTTGTAAGTAGTGCTACATTTGTGCTACGATCGTAGTCCGTAGCGCTACGCTGCTACGATTCACGTAAACGTGAAATAGGTCAATTGCCCACTTTCCTTTTTTTTCGAATATTTGGCCGGTATATTCTATGGTACGAATATATTTTTCAAATACCTCTATCTGTTTCTTATTGCTGTATCTGAGAAACTTATACGTATTCATATGGCAATGTTTTACGCGCAGATTGTAGCTTCGGAAACATATTCCAAAACATAAACGTAAAACAGCCAGTCTCAAAATCATTATGCCAGACAACAGAGGGTTAAAATTTACGATGAAAATTAATTTTTGAAGGAAAATTCCTTCCTCCCTAACAATAGGTGTCCCTTGCGATGCTCCCAGCTTTTATTAAATTTAATGTCCCTTCCCTTCGAATGTGCAACCCTCTTACTGTAATTATGCCGTTCAAAAATTTAAAACAACGAATCACGATTTTGAAATGAAATGTTTTATGGAATCGGGCTTTTTGAAACAAAAGCTCTGTTGTAATTATATTAAAAGTTATTATGAAGCTATTCGTTTCTTTATTACCTACAATTTGTTCGGATGTTAACTCTTTCTGAAAGCTGCAATAAGCATGTATATGTAATTTGATAGCAAAATTTTAGACTAGGTAAGACATAATATGACAAATCTAGCGAAAATTCTTACATTTCATATTCATACCATTTGAAATTCTAACATAACACAACAAACTTTCAGCTATCAAAAACACACAATGACACATAAGCTCATGCGGAAAAACTTTAATTTGTAACGTTTGTTTGTGTGTTCATCACGCTAAACCGACCAATAAGATTCAAATGAAATCTTATACAAAGATGTAAGAGTATCTAGTCTAGAATAACTTATTATATTACTGCGGGAAAATCATTTCCACAGGAACAGACCAATATAAACAATAAGTAATGAGTCTGAATTTTACACGAAGAGGATTCTGACTCAAGTTTATGTCACTTTATGATTACCATTCCTGCTTTGTCTGTGAAATTTTATGTTAAAAGTTTTCGTAGAACTTATTTCTTCACTTTTGTTTTCACATTTAAACAGCTTAAGTTTCAAACAAATAGCGAAAGACTTAAAGAAAACAAAACTGCAAAAGTGGAGCATATTCAAAAATAGCGTCACTTGAAAACAAACAATTCACTTGCAGGTTTCGAGCTAAAAACAAGAACAGAACAGAACTGAAGCAAAAAGTTGTAGCGACGACAAATTTTTCACTTACTCGCATTCGGTACAAATGTACAAGTAGCATCAGCAGCACATCAACCTACTACATCAAGGGACCAGCATAAGCTGGTTCGTTATATAGAGTTCAAGCTTAACCAGTATAGATAGACCTCTTTAATATGTTGCTTGAATTTCATCTTGTAGTACGAGGCTCGCGTGCAGCTACTGTACAGTGAAATCGCAAACCGTCAAAATATTTAATCCGGGAATTATTCGACTGTTCGTTTTGTATGAATGGATATAAAAAAGCTGATAAGGCACAAATAGAACTAAACTGTAGTGAACAATGTCGTGATAAAACTGGTTACGTAAAAGGTACACTTTTTTCCGGATTAATCTGTGCAATGTAGCGACATTTATGTCGCAGAAATTAAGTCAATACTGTTTGTCAAATAACTTCAGGATTTTTCTCTTGATCTTCTTAAAATAAGAATCCAATTCTCCAACCAAAACATTATGTCAAATATTATTTGTTTCCATAATATTTATTTCATGAGGGAAAATATTTACCCGCAGCGGTACCATTGTTAAGAAATTCAGCGCAAAGGGACGACTTATCATTTACCTCCTCTCATATATTTCGTGAGACAGGCATTACATAAAATATCGCATTACCGCAACGTATCTGCAACATAACGGAAACCTACAGAGGCAGGAGGTTTGTCTTACGTTTAAAGGTTTGTGCGATGCGGGCTTAGAATGGCATCACCCCGTAACTGAAACGCAACTAAGATTAGAGAACACAATTATGGGCCACGGATTTATAAATGGCGCTAAATATACTGATACACGAATTTTCTAAAAATGTTACTTAAGTAGTTGCAGACGGGTCATTGGCGCTTATACGGCCTTTGCAAAATTTCGTAGAAATAAAAATATTTTACTAAAGAATCTCAAATTTTTTTATTGATCAAATCATCATTGGCCTCATGCGTCTGTGACAGATGATTTATATAGTGTCAAGGTTTTTATCCGCGTGACGCGGGTGAAGTTTAATGTGAAGTAAAATACTTTCTTAATTAATACCCATAAAATTATTCTCACGTACAACGTAGTACAAGATCTGTTTACCGTATTTAACGTACACAGGCACACGAGCAATCATTTTCGTTCAGTTGAGCAGAAAACGTGATTTTTTTAGCTTCTCCCACTTTGACTGGTGTAAACTGGCAAACAAAATGGCGGCTCTTTGAACCAGCCTGTGATGTGATAACGCGTCATTTTGACATTCCAAACGAATTTGAATTTGTTCGAAAATTAAAATACAATGAAGATGAGAGCGTTGGCTTTTCTATTATTATTATTTGTTATTTTTATTTCTAAGTTTTTTATTGGTGTAACTGGTGCTTATTTTATTTAGATTAATAATTCGAATAGTTTAATACACTATGCGGTCCCAGCTAAGATAAACATGACCTCATATCAAGCCGTAATAGCTGTAAAAGAAAACTAAGATAATTATAAATCTAGGGAATGGCTTATTGTGTCTCACATGAAGGAGAGCGTTATGTATTATATACAGAGTTATAACCGATTCGTATGAACTTAAGTTCAGTTTCACTTAACTGAACCCTAAGTTTAAAAAGAAATTGGACATCCCACGACTACCAAGCGTGGCGAGTCTGTAAAATAAATACCCTTATCAACAAAAGAAGACTGTGTCGTCTACATATTGATTAAAAAGTGATGGGTGTATAACCAAAAATTGCATAATATTCACGTTTTTATGCCAGTACAAAAATAATTAACATTAAAACAATAACAAAGTAAAATCCTTTTTCGTCGAAAATTGTAATAAAAAAAAACAAAAAGTCTATCAGAATCCTTTCACTGGAATCAACCTTCTCTCTAAATTATTCGTTTACTATTGAAATTTCCCATACATATTAATATGGTAGAATCCTTATCGAATCAACGTTACAGGAAGCGGGCTTATGTTTATTTCGCAAAACAAAACAGCTTAGATGTACAGGCATAATACCCACGCCATTTTTGATGGTGTTTTGATGTTGCTTTACGCTTTAATGTTAAATTTATGCTTAATAAACGTACATAGCTTTTCAAGATTTTAAATTAAATCCTATATTTTTACAATTTGTATTTTTTTACTCCTACCTCTTATTAAATTATAGTAATAATCAACCATATTTTTTATAATAAAAATAAACACCCTATATTCTTAGCCTTTGGTCCGCCTCGTTTACAGAAATCAAATTAGCAAAATCCTAATAATACAACAATGTCAAACTGGTAAATAGTTGTAAATACAAAATTGTTGTAGAGAATTAGGTAAACGTATTAATTTAACCTATTAAAATAAAAGCAACATAAATATGCACGTCGTCAAATATTCTCATTCAAAACTTAGAACTAACGTATAACGATTCTCCCCAAGTTGCTGCTGTCCTCAATACTCATCCCAATAAACATTGACATTTATTTAAGTACCTCCACAATCGTATAACCGCCATCTACTGCCATCTTTATCTGTCGGCCATGTCCGAGATGACCCAAGTTTCTTTACGAGCGTTTTGGGGCCAATAATTTAAATACCCGTACGGAAATTATAGTGACGGGTCACCCGCGGGGAGGAGATGATAACTCATAACTGCTGTGAGGGTTGTTTGGATGGGTTAAATATGCTGTTAAAAAGTGATGCTAGTAGAACAGCTCTACCATGTTTCTATTAGTGGATGTCAAAATATGACTATAAGATGAAAACCTACAGCAGCTGTTATGGCGAAAAAAATGGACTTAAACTTACCAAAGTAAATGCTCTATTTCCAGCAGTGGACTCACATAAAACTGTTCTTGAAGTAAGTCAAATTTAAAGTCATTCAATCAATCAGTGTTCTTTGCTTCGAAAGATCCCTTTTTTAAATGCTTTCTATCCAAAATATTAAATCAAATTAACTTAGCAACTTCGTTTGTGCTAAACTAAATTGTAACTCGATCCTAAACTAGTTTTAATTCCTCGTATATGCAATAACTAATAACTAAAGAGGAATTTTCCAGAATAACGAGTACTTAACTAAAACTCGAGCAATTTCACTGTCGCTTAGGGCATGTTGAATCGAAAGGTTCTCAAAACCGGTTTTGAAGCTCAATTCCGGAATTCCGGTTTTGGTCAACAGGTATAAACATATGAAAACGTCTTTCATATTCATATTTTTGGGATTTTGCGCTTAGTTTATGAATGCGTTGAAAGAAAAAAGGTAAAGAATACTTACAAAGAAAATAGTTATTTTCTCAACGCCGGTTTTAACGACTTTGAAGCTCTGAAAACTGGAATCGAAAATAATTATCATGATCGGTCATCGCAACATGTTTTGTGATAGCACAAAACAAAATCATGGTGCAAAAGGATTTGACAATGTTTTACGACCGGACGCCTGTCTGCGTCAAGCCTCTTTGGGAATGCTAACGTAGTTGGTTTAAAAATTTTGAGGCTCTGCAAACCAGAATTGAAAATATTAGGGATTTATTCCGGAATATTCCGGTATTTTTAATTCCGGTTTCCACTCCCTACTGTCGCTGAACTTACCAATTTACAACTCTATTACACGGTAATACAGTTCAGCCTCGGGACTTAAGCGTAAGTGTTGTTTATAGTTTAACTTTGCTCATAGGCTGAGTTCCATGCACTTCATGTTAAAGGCCTTTTCATATTAGTGTTTAATCCAGGAAATGTGCCGTACAGTTTGACGGTGTAGTTTTATGTAATGGTAAAATGCATTTGATGCCTTTATAAGTATGTTGTATGTGTATGTTTGTTTTACTATTTTAAATGCATGCCTTTGACAAATATAGTTGCTTTTGAAATTAATTCTTTGATTTATACCGGCATGAATTACCAAATCCATAAATTAGGTACGAGGGTTCCATTTGCTACGCAGTTTAGCTTTTTCTGTAATATTTCTAGTGAGGCACTTTTGAATCTTTTAAAAAACTGACTAGACTGAAATATCATCATCTGCCTGCCGTTATCCCAAAATCAGTTAGGGTGGCGCAACATGATTTGTTGGAACTTAAAATCATGTAGCAAATTTTTTATGACCTGCCGCCTACATGACGTCAACTCTCTTTAGGAATGCTATTGTAGGTGGTATCACCGCCACTATGCGGTTGGCAATATAGTCGACAGGTATTAAGCCGAGACCAAAAACTCTACGTAACCTTTTACGAAACAGCCTGAGTGGACTAGGGGTGGCAGTAGTCGCTACCACCCGGGCAAATATTGTATAGAAATATGACATTCAATATAATTACTAAAAGCTAAGTATTTGCGATGCAATGGTAAACTGTACCATTGCATCGCGAATATGTAGCTCTGCAAAAAATATCTATTGCCTACACGCTGGTGTTAGGCCAATCATATTGAATTTGGTTCGTTTCACTCCCTATTCTCTATTTGCTCCTATAGCGGCGTAAGTTAATCCCGAATTTAGTCAAAATACTTCGGATTGTCATACCGGTACCAAATTTTAGTATGTTAATAAACATGACATAAACTATAGAAAACCACCGGGAGACAAGCTGATGGGGGCTTGTCTCCCGCAGAAATGACGTCATCAAGATGGCGGCCGCCACATTTAGAAAACTGCAAATTATTTGAATACCATAAGTTGCATTGACATGTGCATGGTATCAAATGAAAGCTAATTAATTGTTCTACATATTTGTCTTGAACTACGACCAGGTACATAGCATAATTTCGTAATTAAAAGACTTTATGTAAAAAAATACAGCAAATAATTTATTTGTGTGGCTATAGAATTCAAAATATTAATTTTTTGCAAAAGTGACGTAGGAGAAAAGTAACGCTTAATGCAATAGCTAAAAAGTTCTATAAGCAATTTATTGTTTAAATAAAGAGACCTTAAGTTACACTGATTTGAGTACAACGCTGTCTCTTTCCGCGCCACTACTTTTTGTTGTATATGCACGTGTATGGTGTCAAATGAAAGGTTATTAATTGTTCTGTATTATTCTTCTGAAGCTACACAGCATAGTTACAAAAAATTAAAAACTTTGAAAACTATTTTCTGTCGGGTTATAGAAACTAAAATAATACTTACTTACTCCACTGACTCAGCGATCCGAAGTGGATCTTGGCCTCCGATATAACTGCACGCCACACTTCCCTGTTCTGCGCAGTTTGCTTCCAATCAGGCTTTTGGAGTGAGTGCAGGTTCTTCAGAGTTTCGTCAATCAGTCCAGCGATATCTTAGTCGTCCGACAGGAACTCCGAAACAGGTTTGAGGGATTGGAGGTCTAAAATGCATTGAAAATACCTGGGAAATTTCCGAACCCGAGACACATTCTCTCTCTCTTCGTGTGGGACACCGAGTCGTTCAACGACCCGATGAGACTCATTAAAGATGTGAGATTTAAGATCTTAGAGAGAAAGAAACAACACTGAAAGAGAAAATGGTGGACACAATGTTGTGATATAGATGTAGAAGGAAGGAGAAATCACAAAACCCTAGCGGAACAAAATAAAGGTGGTAAAGGTACGATAAAGTGCACAACAGATGCAAGAACAAGGGTTCGTATTTACAAGACCGTCATAAGACCTTACCTTAACTCCTAATAATGTACGGATGCGAAACATGGACGTTATCCTTGACGGAGGAAGAAAAGCTCTTAATATAGGAAAACACTACGGAAAATCCTAGGACCAACTCAGAATGAGCATGGAACTTTTAGAAATAGAAAAATAGGGAGATAGAGGAAATAGTCTATGAGCCTTACATCATCGGAGAGAGTGAAGCCCATAGACTGCCCTAGCTGGCTTGGCCACGTCGAGCAGATGGAAGGGGAAGGCGACGGGCAAGCGTTCTGTCGGACAACCTGGATAACGCTGGACTGACGACATCTTATTTCCTGATAAAATTTGCGAATTTCACTTGATCTAATTAGTGTCTTTATTTCTCCAACTTTGCGTTCTAGGTGGTGTCTTTTCGCTTTCTTATAGTAATCTTGCTTCTTGTGTGTACTTTATCGTAGCACTCTTTATCTTATTCCGCTAAGATTTTGTAATTTCTCCTTTCTTCTATATCTATATCGCATCATTGTGTCCACCATTTTCTCTTTCAGTGTCGTTTCTTTCTCCCTAAGATCTTAAGTCTCTTCTCTTTACTGTGTCTCACTCATCGGGTCGTTGAACGACAGACGAGAGAGAGAATGCGTCTCGGGTTCGGAAATTTCCCAGGTATTTTCAATGCATTTTTAGACCTCCAAACCCTCAAATCCGTTTCGGAGTTCCTGTCGGATGACTTAGATATCGCTGGACTGTCGAAATTCTGAAGGACCTGCACTCACTCCAAAAGCCTGATTGGAAGCAAACTGCGCAGAACAGGAAAGTGTGGCGTGCATTTTTATCGGAGGCCAAGATCCACTTCGGGTCGCTTAGCCAGTGGATTAAGTAAGTATTATTTTAGTTTCTATAACCCGACAAAAAATAGTTTTCAATGTTTTTAAATTTTTGTAACTATGCCATGTAGCTGGTTGTGCTTCAGAAGAATAATGCAGAACAATTAAAAACCTTTCATTTGACACCATACATGTGCATATACAACAAAAAGTAGTGGCGCGGAAAGAGACAGCGTTGTACTCAAATCAGTGTAACTTAAGGTCTCTTTATTCAAACAATAAATTGCTTTTAGAACTTTTTAGCTATTGCATTGAGCGTTACTTTTCTTCTACGTCACTTTTGTTAAAAATTAATATTTTGAATTCTATAGCCACACAAATAAATTATTTGCTGTATTTTTTTAACATAAAGTCTTTTAATTACGAAATTATGCTATGTACCTGGTCGTAGTTCAAGACAAATATGTAGAACAGTTAATTAGCTTTCATTTGATACCATGCACATGTCAATGCAACTTATGGTATTCAAATAATTTGCAGTTTTCTAAATGTGGCGGCCGCCATCTTGATGACGTCATTTCTGCGGGAGACAAGCCCCCATCAGCTTGTCTCCCGGTGGTTTTCTATAGTTTATGTCATGTTTATTAACATACTAAAATTTGGTACCGGTATGACAATCCGAAGTATTTTCGGCTAACTTACGGGACTACTACAAACGAGTTCGATTCGTGTCAATTTAATTTTTAAATTCATTCGCAAGCTACTCGATGACAACTGAACCGGATTTTTTCTGTTCTGGATTTGTGATATATTTTTCTACTTTAATACTTACGCTACGTAAGGCATTTTATATGTCATACCAAGGCATAGTGCTACAAAATAAATTCTTGTTCCATAATGCAAGTACAACATTATTTTATCAGAGAATATTTTGCGTCAAGTTTTTTAATTCAATCCTTTGAATGCTAAATATTTTACAACCGAATAAGATCGACATATTAGTTGGTTTCAACGTCAATATTATAGGTTAAGTAGAAGTTATAAAAAAAATAACTGCAAATATTCTTTGAAATTAACCAGCCCATGGCACTTAACAACTTTCCTTAGAAAACATAGGTCGAAATATGAAAAATATAGGTAATCAAACATGCCATACATAATCAATTGGCCGGTCGGCTCTGTTTGTATGGGAGGGTGATTTTTCTGCACATATTAACCTTTGTTCCTCGGGGAAAGTTGTTCAGTTTCGTGGACTGATTCACCTCTTAAAATATTTACATTTATTTTTTTACCTCTTAAAATATTAGCATTTGTTTTAGGCAAAGGAAGTTTTTGTAGCGACCAATATCTGCCACATATCAACAGTATCTTCTAATTCTAGTTTTATAGCAAGTAAGTTCCGATAATGCTACCTGCTTTTTTAGCCTAAATCCCTATTTCCCAGCTTTTCCTGAAGATCCTGATGATTCATTTTCATGTTGTTACTATTTATTACACGTCAGCGTGTTTTCTTGTATTTCCTACCGGTTCTGTAGCTTCTACATAAATCAAACGCTCACGTGTGACGACAGCGCACGCTACAAAATGAATTACGTTTTTTATTTGCTTATAGAGATGATAAATTCGCATTGTAATAGGATATCGATTAACATAATGCTTATTTTCTGGAGAAATAGACAAACAAACGAGGATTGCAGTCATATTCATGCCTTTTTTGAGTACTTTTGACTAGATATTTTATAAATCTAGGCCAACTGTATTAAATCTATGCTAGGGACTAATTAAAATGTATTATTATCGGTCACTCGCTGCATTCATCGCCGTATGACAATTGTATGGCGTTCTCTTTCTTACTTGAGTTTACCACCAGTTGTCATAATCCATTCAAATTGAAATTTATGCGTTTGTAAAAACGCAAAAAAAAAAAACTTATTACTTACTAAAAGACAAGTCATTTACGACCTAAAACTGTTGGATTCACTGCATCCAATAATTTTGAAATCTACTCTAAATGTATAAGGTTTACGGGGAAGTACCGAATGACCCACATTTCCGAAGACTAAACAACTTTCTCTAAGAACCAAAGGCCAAATATAAAAAAGATTGGTCCTTTCATAGGAACTAGCTAGACCAGCAGAATTTGTTTTGTATGGACGTCTAATTTTTTTTGTTTCTCATTCTAGGCCTTTATCCGTTAGTTCTTGAGAAAAAAAATTGTTCAGTTTGTCTTATTATGCTAAGCGTTTTCCGGAACACTTTCCGTGTAGCCGTTAGGTACCACCCTGTATACCTAGTATAACCTCGTAACGCCCAAGTTATTTTTTTTAAAGCTAACTATTTTGTACAATATGATGTACATTGGGCGTTACAAGGTTAAGTGAACTATTACCTCACCTCTACCTGCGTCACCAGTCGCATAATTCGCGCATGACGTGACCGTTCCAGTGTTGTTGGTTTTGATAAGCCGTGACTGCGACTCGTGGAACTATGGGAATAACCGTATTGTTATAGGTCAAGTATTTATTGACTCAAGCATCAGTTCTATATAGGGTAAATTTTTACTAGTAACCAATAGCGGAAACTCAGAACCGGCTAGCGATAAAGAACAACTTTTCCCAAGGAACATAGATAGAAAAATGAAAAAAAACATACAGGTCTACTAAATTTCACCCAATATAAATGGTATGAGTATGCTCCGTATGCTAAATCCATACATATTCGTTTCATGACGTGACCGTTCCAGTGTTGTTGGTTTTGATAAGCCGTGACTGCGACTCGTGGAACTATGCGAATAACCGTATTGTAATTGGTCAAGTATTTATTGACTCAAGCATCACTCCTATTTAAGGGATTTTTTTTACTAGTGACCGATAGCGAAAACTCAGAACCGGCTGGCGATATGGAACAACTTTCTCCTAGGAACATAGGTCGAAATATGATATAAAAATTTGGCACTCCCATAGTAACTTAAATCAGCTGACCGGTAATTTTGTATGGGAGGTTCCTTTTTTTCTATTTTCGTCTTATGTTCCTTGGGGAAAGTTGTTCCTTATTACCATCATGTCCTTGGAAGTCTTGGTGTCCCACTCGAAGAAGAAGAAGACCAGCCGGTTCTGAGTTTTCGCTATGGTCTATATTAAAAGCTCACCCAATTATAATGGTAGAGGTATGCTAAATCCATAGATATTATCGCATGATGTGACCTCTCCAGTGTTGTTGGTTTTGATAAGCCGTGACTGCGACTCGTGGAACTATGCGAATAACCGTATTGTAATAGGTCAAGTATTTATTGACTCAAGCATCACTTCGATATAGGGTGAATTTTTACTAGTGACCGATAGCGAAAACTCAGAACTAGCTGGCGATAAGGAACAACTTTCCCCGAGGAACATAGGTCGAAATATGATTTAAAAATTTGGCCCTCCCATAGTAACTCACCCTCCCATAGTAACTCTAATCAGCTGACCGGCAATTTTGTATGGGAGGTCCAATTTCGTTTTTTCATTTTTCATTCTATTTTCCTTGGAAAAGTTGTTCCTTATTACCATCATGTCATTGGAAGACTTGGTGTCCCACTCGCAGAAAAAGAAGAGGACCAGCCGGTTCTGAGTTTTCGCTATCGGTCTCTAGTAAAATCTCACCCAATATAAATGGAATGGGTATGCTAAATCCATACATAATTCGCGCATGACGTGACCTCTCCAGTGTTGTTGGTTTTGATAAGCCGTGACTGCGACTAACCGTATTGTTATAGGTCAAGTTTTTATTGACTCAAGCATCACTATGAATGGTATGCTAAATCTTCAATTTTGTGAAAAAATATTTATGTAGACTCTAATTATCCGTTTAATTTATGTTTGACATTCACGTATTTTCGCCTCTCGTAAAAGACTTTATACCTACATACTAAAAACACAGGCCTACAAATTTCAAGTCATAACTTCCCCTTTTCGATCTGATGACTGATTCTAGGTAAATTTGACACGCTGATCACGAATATGTAATTAGTTTTTCGCCATCACGTCCAGATTTTTCATAATCGACAAAGAGAGAAAATTGCAAAAAAAACATACCCTTACATACAAAAAAAATATTTATTTTAAAGTACTTAGTAATAAAATAAATAAATATCAAAATATGATTAACAAATAAGTGCTTATTTCGAAAACATGTTATTCATCTTTGTGAAATCTAGTCCTTTTTTCTGCGAAGCTTCTATTTTGCGATTTTCTCTTAAATTTTCGATTTGGCTCATCTCGCTTCAGGAGCCAACAGTAGTCCGCCAACATGCTAGTATTCCATCTTTCCTGATGCCTCTTTTCCATGTCTTTCAAGTCCTGATGAAATCTTTCACCATGTTCTTCGCTAACGGCTCCTGAATTTTCTGGGAAGTAGTCAATGTGCGAATTCGGAAAATGAAGTTTAATGCTCGTAGAACAGCCCATCAAGCCGAAATTTGTAATCGTTTTGGCCACTATGTCTTTATAGTCAGGGTTTTTTCTGTTTCCTACGAAATCATTCACAACTTCTTTAAAGATTTCCATGCTTCAAGCTCAATGTGTGAAAGTTTTTCATCGAATTTTTTATCCTTCATTATTTTTTTTTATATCAGGGTCAACAAAATTCCTTCTTTCAGTTTACGAAGTCTGTTATGCTTGCTCTCTGT
The DNA here is from genome assembly GCA_024500475.1 of Phthorimaea operculella. Taxonomy (NCBI): domain Eukaryota; kingdom Metazoa; phylum Arthropoda; class Insecta; order Lepidoptera; family Gelechiidae; genus Phthorimaea; species Phthorimaea operculella. The sequence goes on along the minus strand of JANFCV010000024.1, from coordinate 2,265,058 downwards.
TTTACCGACATAAATTTACCACACATACCTATAAAAACTATTGGAAGAATTTAAACAATTTCGTGAAGACATTTTTAAGTTTACGTTGTCTAGTGCGTAAAGCAACTGTAATATTTTTTAAATGTTGTGGGTATTTATACTAAAAATCATTACAATCACCTTCATTTACCCTATTCTAATGACTGATACAAAAAGGGTACTAAACAACCTATTTATCTCTTAAAAATAGGACTATTAGTAAACGATCCCAAAATTACCCATTTTTAGCGTAACAAAGACATTTCTCATACTAATCATGTAGTAATTAACACATTATGAATTGAAAGTATATTAGTTATATACTAATAGATTAATTAAATGTAGTAACATTTAGATTTAACTCGTTGTTTTTTTTTTAATTATTTTTTTACTGTCCTCTCCGGGCGATTTTAAGCAAAATCTAAGTCTTGGAAATTTAAAAAAAACTGACGTGATGGATTTTTTTTACTATTTTTCCCATAATCAGTGTATCATAATCTATCGGAAACGCTATTTAGATATTAAAGGGGAAAACCATTGTAGGCCTGTGAAATTAATGTGGTTTAGTGACATACTCTAACGCAGTACACTAGGTAGGTGTGCTTACAACGATAAAAAATACGATTGTTTAGTTTTATGTAATTACTCGTTCTAACAATTGAAAAAAATAAGAATTCAAAACAATCACTGTGTAATCAGTATAAAAATTCTAAATAATTACGGTTACTCTGTTTAAAAAATCATGTTCTCGCGATCAAAAGTCCTACCCTACGTGATCCATTTTCAGCATAATTATATTTTGAAAAATGTCACCCTTGATTGAGGCAGGGAGAGAGAGAGCGAAAAGACTCTCCTAAAAATAAAATTATATTTTAAAATTTCAGTGGGCTCTTATCTCTCCATCACACGTAGGTTTGGGTCCACAACAACATGAAAAACCGCGTTATGGCGTCATGAGGCTGAAATCCAAACTTCTCCTGTATTGTTCACATCTAAACAAGTTTCGCATTCCAGGCAAAACCAGTCCTTCAAAGTCAATATGAATAGGTGACAAAATACCGAAATGAAAAAAATACCTAATGGTACGAACATATTATCAACTTTCTTATCTACTTGTACAAACCTTTGTGCATGCCGGTGTGTTTATCCTTCAGCACGGTGAGCTCGTAAATCTTGCCGAACTCCTCAAACATCGGGCGCAGATCCTCCTCCTCCAGGTGCCTCGGGATCTGTCCAATGAAGAGCTTCACAGCATCCTTGCCGGCCCCGGGCGGCGCGCCAGTACGCTCTGATGGAGTCAGCCCGGCAGTGGACCGCGTGTGGACAGGTGTCGGGGGAGCCGTCGACATCACGCTAGCGTTACTAGACGTCGGCTGCCGAGGCGTCGACGACGTCGACATTGGTAACTGCACGTTCAAGTTACCCATATTCGGCATATTCGGCAACTGCATACCACCCGGCATATTATACCCAAACAACATATTCGGGTTCATGTTCAAATTACAGATCATCGTACTCTATCACAGTAAACAGACTATTTATTCTTACTTTGAACACAAAATTGGGATCACAGTTTGTATTTGTACTTTTGTTTCTTACGCTATAAATTCGGTTTGTTTTTAAAGCTCACTTTCGTTTTCGCGGAGCGGCAGGGAGGGTGAGTGAGTGGGGTTTGTCTGTGTGCGTTGGCTCTCCTCTCGGCTGCCTCTGTAATGCGTAATATTATCGATCGCTATACTAGCAGTAGTAGGCAGTTCACCCTCTTGTTTTCACTGACGCCGGCCTCACTCAATGCTAAAACGTGATACAAATATTTATTTTATTTTTATCTCAGTGCTTTGCCCGATTGTGTCTCTCGAAAATCACTACGTTCGTTCTATTGCCTCTTCCCGCGCTAAATCTAAATTACGCAAAAGCTTATCCTACAATTTTGCGAAGCTTAAAATAATATTTGGCACGATATTTTTTACGTCAGATTTTTTGAGCGATTTTTTAAATTTTAGGACTTAACTAACATTTAAAAGGGAACTACGCTAATTTAGAATTATGTTGTTTGAATTTTGTGTTTATTTTTATACGAGAAAGCAAAAAATTGGAGTCAATGTTTGCGTAGCCGCGCGCACGCGGGTGTGTTTACAAACAACCGCGGACGAACACACTTTTTTTGTTTATTTTCTGTTAATATTTTCCACTCCACATTGTTTTATCAGCACTGTTTCCATCCGCAATCCGTCACAACAAACAAAAGTTGTAAAGTTGACACAAAAATCCACACCGAATTAATATTTACACTTAAAAATATTTTTACACACAAAAACACGACACGAGACTGTACAACGACGAACTATGACTTGACGCACAAAAGAAAAGCACAAGACGACACGAACTAAGTATGGCAACAAAATTGCCGTGTTCTCGTCTATATGCCTACATTTCCACTAACCTAAAATCCCTTCGAGTCCCCTCGGTGCTCGGCTATGGGGGGCCCCCGTTCTTGATACGCGGACGCGGACGACGCGCCTCCCTTCACTCTCCCTTAGATACGAGTATTTAGCTACGCGAGTAAATTCGCTTTGTTGAGGTTGATTATTTGGAATTCTCGCGTATGGATATGCCAGAAATGACGGCGTTTGTGTCTTTGTCGCAAGTAACAATCAAATTCTTGCGTTATTCACAGGGTTTACTGGTGCATATTAATTTCCGCGTTATGAGGTGGATTATTCAAATAAGGATTTAAAATAAAGCTGTAAAGAGTAATAAAGGGGCGCTTGATTTTACATTATTAACAAAAACAGCTTAAACCCACATCAAGCGTTACGACTGTGCGAAAAAAGTTCGCAAGTGAATAATTTAGCCCACCGACGCGCTTAGGAGGCGTCGTAAAAACGAACGCAAAATTCGGTAAAAGGTCTTCAATGTTTGGTCGTAGTATAACTCAGGCTCAAACGTCGAAAATAGCGGGGGATTTCCTCCGGCTCGCGTCCCTTCGGCCTCAGCCACCGAACTTCGGATGGTTTTAACGCGTTCGAAAAATTTTTTTTTTAATGGAACGCCAGTGTTTAAAAAAATATGATGATCAATTTGAGGTTGGCACTCTTGACAAGTAATTTGATTTAGTAAGAAATGTAAAGAAATGAATTATGTAATTTGTAAACTTTGGTAATGATCTCTGAACTTTAGTGTCTGAATATTATATCAAAGATTTTTCGCACACTTTTTCATAGGTACCTAATATAATCTAAAATTCTTTTAAGGATCCCTCAATTACTTTTTAAATAGTTGAGTGATGCCATTCTAATCTAGCACTTCACGGGAAAATGCCAGTCTTTGTGATAACACGTGAAACATTTTCATCAACGTGTACATTTTATTTTCTCGTCGTAATTTCAAGTAGCTAATTTCCATACTGACCACATCGCACTCAGCCGGACCGTGGCAAAGGCAGGATCATTATTACACTACTAACCCTTTCCAACGGGGTCCTACATAAATACAGTTATATCATACATTGACGGCCTTGTATTTTACAAAACGACTTACCTTGCTTTTTGAAGTCGAGGTTTAAATAATTTTTAGATGGCGATTGATACGGTTGGGTATACAGGGTTATTTTTTAGTCAGTGCGCAAACTTTGCAGGATGTTTCTCTACTCGTGATTCTGAGCAACTTTTACTACGGGGCCACCTGCGAAATCTTAAAAAAATTTTTGGTTGTTCCATACATTTTTGCCGAGTAGGTATGAATTTTTCTATGGAACATCCAAATTTTTTTTTTGCGTATTCGCAGGTGGTCCCATAATAAAAGTTGTTCAGAATCACGAGTAGAAACACCCTGCAAAGTTTGCGCACTGACTAAAAAATAACCCAGTATTATGGCATTTTATTGATACGGTTGGGTATTAACCGCCATCGTTAATTAAGTTATCATAGACAGCAATAGAAACCAGTGGTTAATGTGCCTTCCGAAACACGTAATCATCTTTTCATCCAGCTTCAGACAAACAGGTAGATCAGCCTGCAATGTCGTAACAAGACCGTATCAACCGCCTACTAGAAGAAGGTCGTAGAAAAACTCTGACATCAGAGTTCATCGAGTCATTCATTGACTGGGTGTCCTACACGATAAAAAAAAGCAAGAGCATTTTGATGTTTATCTTGAGTTCATTGTATTGACATTATCATCATCTTTCTGCCTTAATCAGTTGGGGTCGCCGCAACATGTCTCGTTTGAGCAAAAAATCATGTAGCAAAGAATTTGGCAATGTTCGCTGCCTGAACGTCAACCCTCTAATGGGAATGTTATTATTATTATTATTAACCATTTATTGCACACAAGAAACATTACAAGAGACATATACAAAGAAAAACGACACAACAGGACATGTTATTGTAGGTGATATCACCGCCACCATGCGGTTGACCGAAAGATATTCAGCCGAGGTCATAAACTCTACGTTGTCTTTTAAGAATCACTGTGAGGGGACTAGTCAGGGTGGCAGTATTATAGCCGCTACCGCATAGCTATGTTTATTGTATTGACACTCACAGAATAACCTGCAATGTATTTCAAACCAAGACTTATTAGCTGGGTAGTGTAATACCTACTTCCCTGGAACCGGGAGCGTTGGGTTTGATGCTGAATTATGCCGTTTCTCATTCATTCTCGTCACTGGTTTGAGACGGGTCTACGTTTTGCATTATGCTGTGGTCATCTGTCTGTAGAGGCAAAATTTTCTAGAGTTTGACCTGTGGTGTGTTAAAAATATATTTGTAGAACAACTTAAACATAAAGTATGTCCTTTGAATCCTATTATTTATGTGATAAAAACTAGGAAGGATATAATAAAACTGTCGTATAACTGGAAAACATGATATTATTTTTGGTTCTGTTCTGAAAGTTCACTTTATAGAGGTATATTGAATTGAGCTGATTACGATTACTACATAAATTAGTAGGTATTTAGAATAAAAGAACATAAAAACTTCAATTAGTTTAAATAGTTAAAATAATTAAGCTTTTTTGACTTTTTTCTGCGTAAAAAAGCAACATTCTGCCTAAAATTTCCGCGAACAACTAATTACACACGTTCCAATTATTCCGGCATTCACAGCACGCGACTGTTGATGACTATGGCGGTTTTTTAATGCCTTATAAACAAAAATAAATAAAGACCAACGTATGTCATACAACAAATAAAATTGAACCAAGTGAAGCCCTTAATGCTTATACAAGTACCTTCGTAGTCTATCTACGATGTCTTTGTAGCTCCGGCTACGCAGTTACTACGAGTGATGCGTAGCTGTTTGTTCGTCTTTAGAACGCACTTTATTAAAAGATTTTTCGATTGCCATTGAAGTTCTTATACCTACATACCTATATGTAAACTTAATAATTATAACAAACATATTTTTTTTATTAAAAATATAAAAGCTTCCCGCTGTGTTTATTTATTCTATGATTTACAATTTTGTGCCACACTTATTTTTGCACTGAATATAGTAAGTGTAATATTCAACAATCACCGAATAGTTATCAATTTACTGATCTTTTGAACTATGTCCCTTAATGCTTACCTATATAGGGTGAAATTTTAGTAGTGACCGATAGGGAAAATGCAGGTCAGGCTGGTGGTAAGGAACAACTTTCCCCAAGGAACATAGGCCGAAATACGAAGAAAAAAATTTGGAGCTCTTATACAAAATTGCCGATCAGCTGATTGGAGTTACGATAGGAGGTCTAATTCTTTTCTTCATATTTCAACGTATGTTCCTTGGGAAATGTTGTTCCTTCTCACCAGCCGGTTCTAAGTCTTGATATCAGTCACTAGTAAAATTTCACCCTATATAAGTTTTTCAGCTGGTTCATCAGAAGGATTTACCTGTGCTTCGATTTCCAATCGTCATCAGGCGAACACGTACTGGCCAATCCGACAGTGTTGTAACTCGGTTAGTGCTCGCCGCCGAGACTGTCCTTTGAGTTAGCCCTAACTTGATAGAACTCCGTCGAACCTGCACTGCTGTAGTAAAGCTACAGTATAATCATTCGATTAGGCAATATTTGACAGTTGTCAAACCCACACTAGAAGACATATTGTTAAAAAATAAAAATAGACCTTACGTCATAGCATTAACATGATTTTGACAATTGTCAAATGTGGTTGGTTCGAATGACCGTACTGTAAGTTGTACTTAAAGTACAATCCGACAGTGTTGTAACTCAGTTTGTGCTCGCAGTTGAGACTGTCCTTTGAGTTAACCCTAACTTGATAGAACTCCGTCGAACCTGCACTGCTGTAGTCAAGTTACAGTACAGGCCATATTTGACAGCTGTCTTGATTTCCAATCGTCATCAGGCGGACACGTACTGGCCAATCCGACAGTGTTGTAACTCAGTTAGTGCTCGCAACCGAGACTGTCCTTTGAGTTAGGCGAGGAACACACGCAACGTCGGTTTGTGCGTCGTTAGTTCGATTTTCCACCTTATTTTTATACTTCTTCTTCTTCTTTTCGTGTGGGACACCGAGTCGTTCAACGACCCGATGAACCCTGGTGTCAGAGTTTTTTTCAACCGCCTACTACAAGTAGCAGGCCTCTGGCATGGCTGTGTAACGACCGCCATCATAGACAGCAACCGGGACCGACGGCTTAACGTGCCCATCCGAAGCACGGAACCATCTTACTTGCGGACAATCAGGTGGTTCAGCCTGCAATGTCCTAACCAGACTGGGAACAAATTCACAAAGTGATAAATATCAACTTTGTGAGTGACCCCACCGGGAATTGAACCCGGAACCTTTGCGTGGCAGGCAGGCATGCTAACCACTGCTCCACATCGGTTGTCATTCTTATTTTTATACGAATACGGTTTATGTCAAACGATTTGACAGACAACGCAGTGTTGTGCGATGCCGTTTGACACAAACCGTATTCATATGCAGGTAGGGTGGAAAATCGAATGAACGACGCACAAACCGACATTGCGTGTGTTCCTCGCCTTAGCCCTAACTTGATAGAACTCCGTCAAATCTGCATTTCACACAAGTAAATTATACTAAAGCAAATATTTTAAGCGGTCAACCAGCCCATGAAACTGAATAACTTTCCCCAAGGAAAATAGGTTGAAATATAAACGGTCGAAATATAAATAATTCTCTGCTTTGATTTCCAATCGTCATCAGGCGAACACGTACCGGCCAATCCGACAGTGTTGTAACTCAGTTAGTCCTCGCCGCCGAGACTGTCCTTTGAGTTAGCCCTAACTTGATAGAACTTTGTCAAACCTGCACTGCTGTAGTCAAGTTACAGTAGAGGCCATATTTGACAGCTGTCTTGATTTCCAATCGTCATCAGGCGTACACGTACTGGCCAATCCGACAGTGTTGTAACTCAGTTAGTGCTCGCCGCCGAGACTGTCCTTTGAGTTAGCCCTAACTTGATAGAACTCCGGCAAACCTGCACTGCTGTAGTGAAGTTACAGTACGGTCATTCGAATACGCCGTATTTGACAGCTTTCAAACTCATACTGGAAGACATGTTAACGAAGAAAAATAGACCTAATGTCCCGGCGGTCGCTAGTGAATTTTTCAATTTTCTCATTATTTAATTTATGAGACGTAATGTCATAGCATTAACATGATTTTGACAGCTGTCAAATATGGCCCAATCAAATGACCGTACTGTAGTTGTACTAAAAGTACAATCCGACAGTGTTGTAACTCGGTAAGTGCTCGCCGCCGAGACTGTCCTTTGAGTTAGCCCTGACTTGTTAGAACTCCATCAAATCTGCACTGCTGTAGTGAAGTTACAGTACAGGCCATATTTGACAACTGTCAAACCCATATTAGAAGACATGTCAACAAAGAAAAAAAGACCTTATGTCATAGTGTTAACATGATTTTGACAGCTGTCAAATATGGTTAGTTAGAATGACCGTACTATAGTTGTCGTAAAAGTACAATCCGACAGCGTTGTAACTCAGTTAGTGCTCACCGCCGAGACTGTCCTTTGAGTTAGCCCTAACTTGATACAACTCCGGCAAACCTGCACTGCTGTAGTCAAGTTACAGAACGGTCACTCGAATAGGCATATTTGACAGCTTTACAAGTAGAAGACATGTCATCTAAGAAAAATAGACCTTATGTCGTAGTATTAACATGATTTTGACAGCTGTCAAATACAGTAGGTTCGAATGACCGTACTGTAAGTTGTACTAAAAGTACAATCCGACAGCGTTGTAACTCAGTTAGTGATCGCCACCGAGACGAGACTGTCCTTTGAGTTAGCCCTAACTTGATAGAACTCCGGCAAACCTGCACTGCTGTAGTCAAGTTAGTTGTACTAAAGGAAGGTATGGGCCCTGAAGGGTTGGAAATATCTGAGTAAAATTTTCGGTATAAAATTTAAAGGCATTGCTTTATCCTTATCAAATTAATTTTACGCTGAGCTACATTCATGTAACAACACTCATTTATTTTAGTGTTATTTCAAATAGTTTGGATAAAACTCCAAAGATTTCATAAAAATACTTCTATTTCATTTATGCATCTCACCTCTTCCGCAGCCATGAAAGAGACACTTTGCGACGGTCATTATTTTTAATGCATTATTACAACCAGAAAATAAATATTGCTCATAGATCAAGTTAAAAAGAGTTATTGTGCCAAAAAAAATCGATTTGTTGCGATACATTGAAAGCGTTTGTATAAAAAACATCACTTCACATCTCTCTTAATGTTTTATATGCGTCGCAAGAATCTACCTGTGCTTTGATTTCCAATCGTCATCAGGCGGACACGTACTGGCCAATCCGACAGTGTTGTAACTCAGTTAGTGCTCACCGCCGAGACTGTCCTTTGAGTTAGCCCTAACTTGATAGAACTCCGGCAAACCTGCACTGCTGTAACAGTAGTGAAGTTAGTACATAGGGTTTATTTTTTGCCCTGGAACTGACGTAAAATCAATTGGCCCTTTTCACAGATAACGTTGCCAATGAACTTTCTCTGAAATGTGTAAAAAAGAAACACTGTAAAACATAAGCATCCAAAACTCTTCAAATGGTTTATTTAAAAATATTTCTCAATGCTTGTAGTATAGCCCATTCACTATCATAATGTCATCATCAGCCTTCGCGGGAGGCCAAGTTAAGCTGGTCACGTAGTATACTAACATACCAGCGTAACTTTGCCTCTCGCTTAGGCTGGTCATGACACTATGATAGCAGATGGACCTTAACACTTGTTTTGTCGGAAAATTGTACAATATTGTAGACTTATCATTCTAATCTGGCACTCTTTCAGTACAGCGTCCTTTACACCCTATCTAGGTAGGTACGTTCCAATGAGATATTTATCATAACAAAAGATGCAACATAATAGAAGACACATCCCACTGTCGCACAGAATCACACGAAATCAACTCCGAACAAACCCCCGCGCCGAACCAATGCATAAATAGCCGAAACCTCCTAACTAGGTCATCGTCCCCTTTGTATAGTTCCCAACTTTGACTCGAGACCACATTTGTTCCAAAACGACAACCAGGATTGCCTTATTCAATAACAGTGTAATGCAAATAAACTGTTTTGTTGGGACAATTTCGTTCGAGACTTATAACGCTTTCCGTAGGATTGGGAATAGAAAAATGGGAGCATTAGGTTGGCTGTGTTTGGAGACTTGAAGTTGGCCGGAGGCAAGGTATTGTGGACTGGTTTAGACTGGTTTTATTTACTGGATACAAACTGTGCAAATACCTGTACTGAAGACTGGAGTCAGTGTATGTGTGTTTTGCTCGTGTTTACTGTATAAAAGTTAAGTATTTTTTATAAGAAAGTATATAGATTTTAAATAATACTCGTAATATGCCTAAAGTCACTCCAATGAAATTTGAGTTTATGGCCTTATTTTTCTGAAATATATATGAGTAAGTAGACACAAACGATAACCAATAAAAGAATCTATTTAAAAACGGCCACAAACTTCCAAAGAAACCACCTCGATTTTCGACCATTACATAATAATTTGCATGCAGGGGGAACAAATTGCGTTTTAATTCGAGCCCAAATAAAAATTACAAGCATTCGCATTTCCACAGCGCTATAATAAATACATTGCCAGTCTTGTTCGGTCACGGTCCCTATAGGCCACACTCCCACTTCGTTTTTAGGATCACTTTGTTGACCGTCCGTCTGTAGGTCCGTACGTCGTCCGTCTGTTATTTTGTCAAGACATATCGAGTTGAAATTAAAACCGTATACTTATGTCTATAAACGCTAGTAAATGTGAAAAAATTAAGCACCTAACTTCAATTAAAAAAAGATATAGCCGTATAAGCAGTAAAAACGCGTGTTTTTACTCTCTCAAGGGAATCAAAATTCAGAGGGTACTTCCCGTAGCCTTACAACAATGAAATTTGGCAAGTAGCTTCTTTTTGAAGTACGAATTAAGAAAGAATTCTAAAAATTTTCATTTTCATGAACTTATAATTCCACTGAATCAGCGACCCAAATCAGGAAGAAAATCCTGGCTTCCGAAATTACCTCTCTACGGATCCCTGTCCTGTTTTGACGAACTGACACAATATTTTTCTAAACAACTGTCCGTGACTAACTGGGACTCATTTTTTATGTGTGACGAAACGGAACCGTGGCAAACCGGTTCTTAGTAGTCCAGTGTACTCACAGGAGAATTCCGGTGGGCAATTTACTTGCAGTCATGATTACCAGGTATTTAAAATGTGTTTCGTGCGGGTTTGCATTGCCTTCGAGCTGTGGTTTATTGCGGTCGACACTAGATGTCGTTGTACTTTTGAGAGTATTTTCTGAAATAAAATTAAATGAGGACGTGCCTCTGCTATTTACGTGGTTTTAATTTTTATTTTGTTTTTTTTTTTAAGTCTGTCATAATCACATATTTACGCCATCGATAGGCGCAACGCAAGCTCTACAGAGGAAACGTGCATCGTTACATGTAAAAGGGCATGGTCGTCAAAAACATAAGACATGCGATATCGTGACGTTTGGAACCGTTTCCAAATAAAATCTATGAAACAGAAGAGACAAAGCTACACACGTGAGATGCGCATTGCATCGATAACCCATAGTGCGCGTCGCGTTGCGTGTCTTATCTATGAAGCTTTTCTATAGATAGTTAATGCAGATGTTTAAAAAAAAAATGTTACATTTTATGATAGATTCGATGTTATTTTCGTCATCTCATTACAATTTCAAACCCTTAACACAGGTTTATCGCAAAAGTTTTGTTATATTTCTATGTGCCTGCCTACACTTCCGGGTGAGCCTTCCGCTCACCAAAATTCAGCTAGGTGTAGATGTCGCAGTACGATGGCAGAATCAGGTTTTTGGCCAAAAACCTAGGTTTTTGGCCAAAAGCCGGCATATGGCAGAATCGTAGACTTCCTTCGGCCATCGTCCTGAGCTGATCCAGGTTTTTGGCCAAAAACCTAGGATTTTGGCCAAAAAACTAGGATTTTGGCCGAAATCCTAGATTTGTTTAGTATTATGGCTCTTTTTGAATTTCGGGGGAACTTCTTCGTCTTCGAGTGGTACACCAAAGCACCTCACGAGCTGATGGACCCTGGTATCAGAGTTTTTAACCGCCTACTGCAAGTAGCAGGCCTCTAACATGGTTGTGTAACGACCGCAGTCTAAGTGATCATAGAGAGCAATCGGGACCGACCGACGGCTTACCGTACCCGTGTGGTTCGGGGGAACGAGGAGTGGAGAGGTACTTTATGCACCTCCCTCTGATCTTTTGAGGGTAGACTTGGACACCGTAAATGGACACCCTGAAGGACGGGGGGTAACATCAGACATTCTGAACAGCAGGATTGCCTCGGATTCCCTGAAAGGCAGGGGGGAGCTTCAGACACCATAAGAAAAGGACGTACCACTGAACACTCTAGAGGATTGGTGGTAGCGTTGGACGCCCTGGAGACCAGGAGGTAGCGTCGGACCCCCAGAAAATCCAACGCCCGTCATCTTACATCCTCCAGAGTATCCGACGTTACCCACGCCCTCCAGAGCGTCTGACGCTACCTCCCACCCTCCAGAACGTCAAATGTTACCTCCTGCCTTTCGAGGTGTATGCCCGAACTACACGGGCACGTTAAGCCGTCGGTCCCGATTGCTCTTTATGATCACTTAGACGGCGGTCGTTACACAACCTTGTCAGAGGCCTGCTCCTTGCAGTAGGCGGTTTAAAAACTCTAACACCAGGGTTCATCGGGTCGTTGGGCGACTTGGTGTACCAGTCGAAGAAGAAGAAGTTTCCCCGAAATGAAAAAAAAGCCATAATACTAAACAAATCTAGGATTTCGGCCAAAATCCTAGTTTTTTGGCCAAAATCCTAGGTTTTTGGCCAAAAACCTGGATCAGCTCAGGACGATGGCCGAAAGAAGTCTACGATTTTGCCATATGCCGGCTTTTGGCCAAAAACCTAGGTTATTGGCCAAAAACCTGATTCTGCCATCGTACTGCGACATAGATATCGGGACCAGTAGGTAGTTATCGTAGGGACAAGTTAGGAAAAAAAAACAAATAATCAATAACACTATTTGTAGTAATCTTATCAAGAAATACATTGTAAAACAATCTGAAAACCACGCATGAAGCCTTTATCTGAAACACAATATTGGCCATTATGATAATAGCTCTACACAACACACGTTTGTCGACGAAATTCATTCTGAATAATTGTGGTATTTTTACGACTTCCCTCAGTTTTGTTTACTGTTTAATATGAAGGGGAAGTATAAATAAAAATGTCATATTAAGTAAATTGTGTAGCAGGTACCAATAGGTAGTTACCTACTAAGCTCTCACTTTTTTACTACCAAATTCATCTGTAGTTTATCGCTATTCCTTGTGAATAAGTTATTTTCCCGTAGCCAAAAGTCACTTTTTGCATAAAAGCAATTGTCCGTATAGGCATATTTCAGTAAATTGTATGTATTCATCCGTTTTCTAAACTGATTATTTAACGCACAACAGTATCACTAAAATATATGCAGCAACAAGACATTGAAACGTACCCGCAACCCATAAAGGGTGTTATTCACAATGCGCTTTGTTCCAAAGCAGTGGGCGCAAAAGGATCCCGTATTTAGTAGCCAAAGACCGCATAATCTTTGGGCACGTCAGCCTCTAATGAAAATAATTTAGTTGTAACGCATGACTCCTCCTTATTCGTTCGCAGTTCATTGGGTCTTTGGAAGACTCGGTGTTACCTGTCAAAAAAAAGTGACGGTGAAAGCAATGGTGACTAAACTGACTAGAAATGGCGTAAAACCCATTCACATATTTAAACATGACAGGACTTAGACATCTCCAGCCTGTGTGATTACAAAAAGATTAAGTGCGCGTTTAGACAGTGCTTAAATCAATTTTCCATACGATTTGACGTTGTCAAGCGATTAAACGATGTCGTAACTTTTTTTGTATTAACACGGTACCTATCCTCTTCAAAACCTATTTATAGCATTCAGAATTTATTTCCTGCATTTCCAGCAATGCCATAGGTTTGCGAAGCCGCATCTGTGCATTACGTGTCTATGGTATTGGCGAGTTTGGATATCTACATTCAAAGTGCTTGCCGTTTTCCGGTAGAGTTCCACCGAACGGGTGTTAGGATAATTTGTGGGTTCGAGTTCTTTCGACTAGAAATCGCATTTGAATTAGTTTTGGGTGTTTGGTTATCTACTGGGCTACTTGCTGTGTGAAAGATTCATTCTGTGCCGTGTGATACCGGGTAAGAATAGCGTCACCTTATATCTTTCCCGTGAGTGTCGTAAGAAGCGACTAAGGAATTTGAGAGTTGATGCGTATTACAATTTTAGGCGACAGGCTGACAATCTGTCACGATAGTGATACACAGTCTTCTAAATTTACTTTCGAACTTTTGTCAGACGTGGTGTAAATTTACCGTCTGCCAACCCAGCAAGCAAGGGTTTATCGGAAGAAAAAAGTATGTAAATTACTTCAAAGCTTTTTATATTAATGACCCTTGGCAAGATTCAAGAGCGAGATTTCCCGTTTCCTTTGGTCTATTCTAATCAACTATTTAGCACGCATGCATTTTTTTCAAATAGAAATGCGCTTTTATAGGGAAAGCTTATTTAAATAAAAATGCATTTTGCATTAAATCACGGCGATAATTTACGCATTTGCCTTCACCGGTACCACACAACTTACCGCTAATACCTAGTCTGCCAATCACCCGTAATGCGCGGTTTATTAGTGTATTATTAAATGCTTTATTATTTACAACGCAGCTATCTTTCTAAAGCAACTTCATTTCGTAGCCGATCCTCCTAACAAAATTGCGTATGTTTTTATTACGCTCACGTGAAAAAGCAACGACGCCTGCAATTTTGACAAAAGCGATAAATTAGGTTGATGGTGGCAACACTCGTAAAAGTTCCGGCTCTAGCTAATAAGTGACAGAGAAATAGGGCCTCGGAATAGGGCCCAAAAGAAAAATAAGCCGAAAAAAGATTTTACGACGCGTGTCTGCGAGAACTTCGTATCGTACGCATATTCCTTTGAGTTCAAGGTTGAAAAGTGTTCTTGTAATATCAGCACCTCTTATTCAAGTCTTATTCTGATATTTTTTGTCTTAGAATAAAGAGTTATGTAGTTTCTTGTTACCATAATTAATGTAGGTACCAAGTACCCTGTTCTGACAGAAGTTAAGAGCGAGTAAGAAAATGATGAACACATGTGTCCACTTACGAATGGGGGATTAATAAGATTTTGTCTACAGTTACAAGTTACACGGAACTTCGAATTAGAAGAATAGAATATGACAGACATCAAACATTTTTCTCCTACGTTGTCACATTTATTTTAATAAGATTTAAGCTTCAATGTCAAAACTTCATTAGATTAAAAAGCGTAGGTAGGTATAGGTAGGTACTGTCTTAAAATAGCCGAGTAAGATTATAGGCATATAAAATGCAGAAACGAACCGACAAAATAGGTTAAGGTATTTATGCTAAAATGCTGACAGCGCAGCATGCTTCTGTGGTTTAAAGCCGCAACGCTGAATTTGAACTAGGCTGGATATCTCCTAAATGTTACTCGCTTATTGCTGCTATCATCATACATAACACTAAAATGTATTTTCTGAATATAGAAATATTTATCTACATTTTCTTATACAGTAGTGTTACCTGCAACCGGGCATTTGTTCAAATTGGTGATTGTAGGATACGAACATCTTTTATTATGGGGTCATTTTTGAGGACACTTCTATCTGCGAATTGACGAGAGAAAAATCAGCTGGCCCATAGAAATTCCTACTGAAGCAAATGTATGACACAGCTGATTGTTTTTCGTGACTTTGGATGTTAGTATACCAAGTATACTACCTAGATGCTTATCTTTAGAATCACCAGTTATTATGAATGCCCGTTTGCCGGTAACACACTGTATATTTCATGTTACAAAACAAAACAATATCCAAGATGAACACGCAAATAGGGTGAACAACACTATTCCCTTCCGAACGACACGTATTATATTTCAAAACTACTATCAAATTCATACAAAGGTGCTCCACACAAGGTGGGCACGCGAGTAGGGTGCACGAGGCAGTTTCGACCACGTGTGACTGCTACCACTGCTACCCCACTTGACGACTCTTTCCCCTTACAATGGCATAGTAAGCCGTGAAATTGTAGCATTATTATGCCTTTTGTTATGCACTATTGGGTGTTTTATTATGGAGTTTTAAGTAGGTTAATTATTATCGATTGGCAAGTGCATAAAATAGGGTAAAACATAAATACCTAACTATGAATAAAATAGTTTGTAAAGTGTTTTACAGGTGAATAAAATTATTTCTACAGCATTGCAAGTTTTGATTGCCAATTTAAAGAAAAAAAAACGGTAATATTAAGCATAATTGATAAAATATACTCTTTGAAAAACAGCGCTCTTTTCTAAGGGTAGGCTTATTTTCACAACATCTGTTCAAACCAGTACCAGCTCTATACATTACATGTCTTCATTGTGTGCTAAAACATTAAAACTGGATTGCGCCAGTATCTAACACGAAATTTGTCCTCACCCTCAATCAATCAATGTTAGGGCACATCCACATCGCACCCCACTCTAATCTGCCCGAAACCAGTAAGGACCGGTTCTTCTTCGGACTACCCTCACGGAGGGGGCAATGACCCCAGGGGTACAATCATTGGGGCCGAGGGGTGAGGTACGTCGATATTGTTAGTACTTAATTTTTTGCAAAGGGCAATGACATGTTGTTACGTGGATTATGTTTGATTGATTGTTTTATTTTAATGTGAAGTACATTAAAAACAAGAATGCCGTGAAAGAAAGAAAACGTTTACCTACACAAAAAAAAGTTTGCTCGCTTTATGCTTTATTCTAAGCCACATCACTTTTTTTTTAAACTAAGGTACCTAGGCACTCTTATTCTTGCTGCTGTCCACTTAAAGTCTCGTTCAAAAGAAATACTAAACAGTTTATCAAAATGATCTTTCATTGAATAAAAAAAAAAACATATCAATAAACGCAAAGCGCAGTGCACCGCAACATTATTAGTTACCCTATTTTGTTCCCCCACGCCTTATTACTTCATCTCTAAGGTACGAGCAATTTGAGAAGGGTTACGTACGAAAACGAATTCAATAAAATAACTTTCCATTTTAATAACGAACGAAGAAAAAAGAAAAGCAATATTGTGCTAAAAGAAATTGCACAAATTTTCAAAACCATATCCAGGCGAAAGTGTTGAATACCATATTTTGACCTTCAGTAAATATATAAAGAAAATCGAAGATTTGATAAACAAAATATTTTATCCAAAAATTCTTCTCTGGTTATGACAAATATAAAGAAAAACGAAAATGTTTATCAATTAGATACAGTCAAAATATCCGATATTAGAGGTGTATCATTATTTTATTGACTCGGTTTTAGAAATATTATCTAGCGGTGTAATTAGTTATTTTTTAATTTTAGCCATTACGTAGCAGCCAAAACCTCATTATCTACAAGGCATCTCTAACAAAACAGTGTTTCGCACAAAATGTTACCCTGAGATAGGAAAGCAAGGAACACCTATCTACACATGTATATAAACTGGACAATAAAAAAATCGTACCTGAAAAAGCAACAATCCTGCACAAAAAGAGATTCAAACAAATTAATGGGTTCTCTTTATGAACATAGTGCAAGAACAAAACACCATTAAAAAGCCTGCCAATATTCTTAACGAAAACGTAGCCGCTCAAACCTACCTACGACATAACCGTATCTCTTATAAAAGGTGCCCCTAAGACAGGGATGCTGCGAGCACAAAAGACCCTCCCTCGCTCGCTAAACGCCATAAAAATCGATGTCCCTATCAATCACAAGATTAAAAGCGTCATGTTTATAAATGTTGGGATATTATGTTGCGTAGGTAATGTTGCCTGCCTAAATATTGATGGAAGATATTTAATATTGATTACTTCGTAATAGCCTGTGATGGATTTGTTGAATCGTTTCCTAGAGACGGTACCTTTAGGTGGGTTTTCACATGGAATTTAACACACTAACATGTTAGGAAAAGAGAGATGGACCCTAATACTCGTACACGTTTTATAGTTAGTGTCAAAATAGTTACATCTACGTAATTTGAGGTCGGTCGCGGAATTCATCGAAGTCGGTTGATGACAATATCATACAGTACTAAAGAATATGTCGCATTAAGATATCACACTGATTTGACAATTTGTTTAGAGCTCAAAATGGAATTAAATATCTCTTTCAGGACTAAGAACTAGATCACAATCAATAAATTGTATTCATTTACAAGTAAGTACCTAAAGATTCTACAGTGTCGTATACTTAGATAGACTGTCACATACACTGAGCCCCAGCCAAGTTATCGGCTCGTCCCTACTGTATTTAAAAGTAAAGAGAAGCGACGGATATGTGTAATGGGGAACAAAGGAGTGGATGGAGTCGTTTATTATTGCAATTAGGGTAAGTCCGGGATATATGCCCAACTAATTTTATTATTTTCATATCTTTTTGTTTAAAAATAATAAGCACATGGTTTTCATAAATATCCAAACTTTGGACCATTACTTATTGATTTTGAATGGTTTTTTGAAAACAATTCTATTACTGATCTGTATATTCCAAGTTAAAAATAAAACTGCAAACCGGGATAGATGCCTCACATGCCGTATATTTGCCCCAGAGTGATTTATTTGATGGGGATATATGCCTTTGGTGGGGATATATGACCTTGGCAAGAAAATAGATATTTTGAACATGTAAACATACATATATTAGTACATATTTATTATTTTAGCAAACAAACAACAACAAAACTGTATTGTCTCCTTGGCTGGCTGCTTTGTCTCTGGTAGGCTGCGTTGTCTCCTTGGCTGGCTGCTTTGTATCTGGTTGGCTGTATTGTCTCCTTGGCTGGCTGCTTTGTCTCTGGTTGGCCGCGTTGTCTCTTTGGCTGGCTGCTTTGTATATGGTTGGCTGTATTGTCTCCTTGGCTGGCTGCTTTGTCTCTGGTAGGCTGCGTTGTCTCCTTGGCTGTCTGCTTTGTATCTGGTTGGCTGTATTGTCTCCTTGGCTGGCTACTTTGACTCTGGTTGGCCGTGATGTCACCTTGGCTGGCTGCTTTGTCTCTGGTTGGCTGTGTTGTCTCCTTGGCTGGTTGCGTTGTCTCGTTGGCTGGCTGCATGGTCTCTGGTTGGCCGCGTTGTCCCTTTGGCTGGCTGCTTTGTATCTGGTTGGCTGTATTGTCTCCTTAGCTGGCTGCTTTGTCTCTGGTAGGCTGCGTTGTCTCCTTGGCTGTCTGCTTTGTATCTGGTTGGCTGTATTGTCTCCTTGGCTGGCTACTTTGACTCTGGTTGGCCGTGATGTCTCCTTGGCTGGCTGTTTTGTCTCTGGTTGGCTGTGTTGTCTCCTTGGCTGGTTGCGTTGTCTCCTTGGCTGGCTCGTCGTCTCTGGTTGGCTGCGTCGTCTCTGGTTGGTTGCGTTTTCTCTTTTGGCTATTGGCTGCTTTGTCTCTGGTTGGCTGCATTGTCTCCGTGACTGGCTGCTTTGTATTTGGTTGGCTGTATTGCCTCCTTGGCTGGCTACTTTGACTCTGGTTGGCCGTGATGTCTCCTTGGCTGGCTGTTTTGTCTCTGGTTGGCTGTGTTGTCTCCTTGGCTGGCTGCGTTGTCTCCTTGGCTGGCTCGTCGTCTCTGGTTGGCTGCGTCGTCTCTGGTTGGTTGCGTTTTCTCTTTTGGCTATTGGCTGCTTTGATTGTCTGATTAATTCGTTGTCTCTTTGGCTAGCTGCGTCACCTCTTTAGCTGGCTGCGTCGTCTCTTTTGCTGGCTGCATCGTCGCTCAGGCTGCCTGCATCCTCGGTCCAAGCAATAATTCGCGGTTGCACGTCAGTTTTACGCTTATATTTGCTGCGCATTTCCAATCTGAAATGTAAAACAAACATTAAAGTTAGGCCAGGGATATGTGCCCTTAGGGCCACATATCCCAAAAAATATCGGGGCACATATACTTTTTTACGGGGATATTTGCTCTTATCACAAATAAATATAAATACTAATATTTTATTTAAAAAAATGAATTATTAACAAACTACATACCCTAGTCCTTATATGTACGTAAAAAGAAAGTGCACTTACCTGGTAAATCCAAAGTTATTGAAGGCAAAAATTCGTCCCTAAAGTAAAATTCCGACCGTTTGTCACGTCGCCGTCTAAAACACTCCTACGCATATCAGCACGCGCCAACGCTTTGTGGCAGACTGAAGAGGGGAGGGTGTGCAATTGTATAATAGAGTCATTTTTTGTGTGTGTGTTTTACTTTTCACACAACTGAATTGAGGCACATATCCCGCTTGGGCGTATATCCCGGACTTACCCTACATGTATGGAACAAAATACCATAAAATTGTATATTTATATTTGTAATGTATTTAAAAGTAAAGAGAAGCGACGACGGATATGTGTAATGGGGAACAAAGGAGTGGATGGAGTCGTTTATTATTGCAATTACATGTATGGAACAAAACACCATAAAATTGTATATATTATCTTTTATTTTACTAAGATTTTTCTAGTTATATCATTCAACAGCTGTTGTTTAAAAAATATTAACTTTGATCGTGGATATTTTTTTCTTTGAGTCATCCAAAGATTCGAATAACCGTGGTGTCAGAGATTTTCAACCACCTACTATAAGCTATACGGCTTCTTGCAGAGCGGCAGAGTTAACATAAGAAAAATATAAATCTAGTAAAAGTTATAATTAAATAAATACTTAATTCAAATGTTGGAAAAAGGTAGAAAAAAACTACATTCTAACTTATTTTAAAAACAGCAACGGGCTCTTCAAAAATAAAGTGTCAGCAGGATATAATCGTCTCTATGTCTTTCCCTGTCCATCTCCGAAACTGAGTGGTGAGAGAAAGCTCGGACTTGGAGGCTTGGCACGATATTGATTTCCATTATACCTAAACCGTCGTCAACCGCGGTACAAGTCGAAGCGCAAAGCTGTATTCTTTCGCTAAATTGCGTCACCTATTTTGATGACATCATGAGCGTTCGTACACTGTTTAGTATTTTGAGTCATGTTTTGCACTATGGAATTATTACCGGAAGATCTTATCTTATCGTATTTAGGTGTGATGAAAAGCTCAAATGATATTGAATTCCATTATACCTAAACCGTCGTCAACCGCGGTACAAGTCGCAATGCTATGCTGTATTCTTTCGCTCAATTGCGTCACCTATTTTGATGACGTGATGAGTGTTGGTACACTGTTCAGGTATATTTTGAGTCATGTTATACACTATGAAATAATACACTGTATTTTTTATTTTAATTTTTATTTTTTTTAACATTGGAATTACAGTAATTATTGTTGTCATTACGATTAATTGACATTGTACTTACTTTGAATTATTATTATTTATTACTACCTTTTATTTTTGACATGTAAATTAACATTTTACCAATAAATTGATTATGATTATGATTATTCAGGAAAGGCTGGTATTTTAAAGGTGTGATATAAAGCCTCAAATGTGTCAGGCTCGGCACGATATTGATTTCCATTATACCTAAGCCGTCGTCAACCGCGGTACAAATCGCGACACTAAGCTGTATTCTTTCACTAAATTGTGTCACCTATTTTGATGATATGATGTGATGCTGATGTTGTAAGAACAGGTTTATATTTTGCTCAATATTTTCTTATAGGTTTGTAGGTGATTCTTATTTTTTTAGATAATCCATTAGGCCTAACTTATGGAGGTCGGAATCGCTGGTTTAACGTGCCTTTTGAAACACGAAACCATTTCACTTTCAAACAATCAAGTGGTTTAGCTTGCAATGTTCTAACCAGACAGGTACAAATTCATGAAGTGATAAATATCAACTTTGTGAGTCTGCCCGCGACCATGACTAATGACATGAAACTCAGTCGAAACGTCGGGTTTTCAGGTAGGTAAATCGCTTATTTACCTAAAAAGCTATCACGATAAGACCTGGTAAAGTAACTTTTTTGTGTGAAGGTAATCGAGAGTGCTTACAAAGTTAGACCCACAGGTAATCAATCCCGGAACCTTCTGCGTAGCAGGCAGTCGCACAACCACGATATCGGCCATTGCGCGCACACGATAATAATTTATGAGTATTGTATTGTATTGTATTGTATTGTGGGCTCCCTTTTCCGCATTTAGACTCAAAGGTGGTCCTTTATGCGTTGGGTGGGACGGTTGACTATGTTAGCCAACCCAGCTCCTTCCAGAAGCTCAGAAGTCTCCTGGGACGTTCACAGGCTTCTTGAAGCGACCCCGGATTATCGAGGATTTCTGCCCGGTGGATTGCTACTCCCTCGCATGCCAGGATTACGTGAGAGGCCGTTTCTTCCGCGTTCAGACAGCCCCTGCACAATGGGCTGTCTGTTGCGTTGATGGTGAAAAGATGCTTATTTAGTTGGCAGTGCCCTGTGAGCATGCCAACCATTATGCGCAGGTCTGATCGTTGAAGGCTGAGGAGTCTTTTGGTCAGTCGCGGTGATAGTGCAGGGACCGCTTCTTTTGACTGTCTACAGGTGGTGATTGATGCCCAGCGGGCATTGTGTTGGGTCTGGGTTTGATGACGTATCCAGGTTCTTATTTGATTGAAGGGGATGGGTAGGTAAGGTGTAGGACCAGCCACTTCCACCTCCGAACCTCTCCTAGCGAGTTCATCAGCCGCATCGTTGCCCAGAGATCCGCTATGTCCCTTGATCCATTGCAAAGTGACCTTGTTATTCGTGGCTATGGTTTGCAATGCAAGGTGACATTCATATATTAGGCTGGAAGACATAGTGTTGCTTTCCAAGGCCATGAGTACAGCCATGCTGTCGGAAAGTATTCTTATACCATGGTTTTCCATTTTCCTTTGCATGACTGCGTTGGCAGCTAGGGTGATAGCTACACATTCACATTGGAAAATAGAACTATGTTCCCTAGCGGTTGTGATAATTTGATGTTGAGATCCAAGGAGAACACCCCAGCACCCGTACCGGTTTTGGTTTTAGAGCCGTCTGTATATATACGGACCTCGTTGACTCCTGATTGGTCTCGCTCGGTCTCAGATAGCCGTATTTGATACAGCTTATCAAACACTAGTGTTTTAGGGATCCTATCACAGGGCGCCTCAATAAGTGGTACATTACTCAGCGCTCTGTTCCATATTATGGTATGATTGCCCCTAGGATAGTGCCATAAGCCTGCGTGCTTAAGCCTGACAGCAGCCATACTGGCTTCTTGCTGAATGAAGAGATCCAGTGGCTGCAGGCCAAGCAGAATTTCCAGGCTTCAGATGGCGTCGTTCGCATGCATCCAGTGACGGCCGAGCACGCCAGACGCTGGAATGACTGCAGTTTTTTCTTGGTGGTAATGAGTTCGGTTCTGGGCCACCAAACGACTGCACCATATGTGATTATTGGCCTGATAACAGCTCTGTAAAGCCATTGAGTTATTTTCGGCGTTAGGCCCCAGGTTTTCCCCAGGAGTCTTCTGCACTGCCAAAATGTTATGCTTGCTTTATTAATCTTGTTGTCAAGGTGTTTGTTCCATAACAGCTTACTGTCAATTATAACGCCCAGATATTTGACTTCATTTGTCAGGGACAGTTCGGTACCGAACAAGTGCGGTAACCGTAGGCATCCAAGATTTCGTTTGTGGGTGAACATAATAAGTTCCGTTTTAGACGGGTTCACTGATAGTTCGTGCACTGTGCACCATTCTTCGACGATCTTCAATGCTGACCTAGCAAGGTTGCAGAGCGTACTCTCAAACGGACCCGTAATGAGAATAGCCAGATCGTCTGCATAGCCTACCGTAAAGTGATCGTGTTCGTTGAGCCTGCTAATCAGCTCGTCGACTACGACATTCCACAGGAGAGGGGAGAGAACTCCCCCTTGTGGGCAGCCCTTGGCTACGATGCCCCTCGATGTGGTGTTTACGGTAAATTGTATCGCTCTGAATCTCAGCATGTTGTCAATCCTCCCGGCTAACGTGGAATCGACCCCATGTCTGGTCAGGGCTAGGCTTATGCTGTTGAAAGATGTTTTATCGAATGCATGCGCACTCGGTGGATTTGCCTGGGCTATAGGCATGTTGATTAGCGTTAAGCGGTTTACAAGGCAGCGCAGTGGTTCTAATGTCCCTATCACAGAGCCTTTCTAGAGTTTTCAGTAGGAAGGATGTGAGGCTTATTGGTCTGAAGGACTTCGGCTGCGTGTAATCGCTTTTACCGGGCTTGGGAATGAATACGACCTTGACTTCCCTCCATTTTATGGGAGTGTAGCCGAAGGCTAAACACGCTCTGTACAGGTGTACTAGGTGTTCCACCACACAGTCATCGCTCCATTTCAGCAGACCTGGAAAGAGACCATCCAGTCCTGCCGATTTGAACGGAAGGAAGCTGTTGATTGCCCATTTTACCTTGTCGAAGGTGACAGTTCTCTGGGCTCGTGTCCAGTCTGTTTGGGATGCTGTGTTTCCCGTCAACTCCTCCCAGTCTTGTGCCGCCGTAATGACACAGCCCGGGAAGTGAGTCTGGAGGAGGAGCTCACTTGTTTCCGCATCAGACTTGGTATAGGTGCCATCAGGTTTTTTTAAGGACCCAATACTGCGCTCAGGATCGCAAGTCAGGATATTCTTAATTCTGGTGGCTTGACTGTTGGATTCTATGTTGGTGCAGAAGCGTCTCCAGCATTCGGCTTTCCTGAGTCGGATCTGCTTTTTATATTGGTACTGGGTTTCTTTGTATCTGTCGCAGTACAGCTCTGCACATGTATTTTTGGCTCTGTTGAACAGCTTCCTTAACTTGCGACGTAGTTTTTCCAGGTCAGGGCTCCACCAGTTATTTCTAACTGCGGTGCCCCGCCTAGGCGTCACAAGTGGGCATGTTTGTTCGAAGCAGTTCATCAGCGTGCCCGTTATTTGGTTGTTATGTATGTCAATCTCCGCAGTGGTAGCATAGCGGGGGCAATTCCTTAAGATTTTCCGCGGTTAAGGTACGATACCTCACACGGTCCATCTTCCGGGAATGCGTCGCGGCTCTGCGGGACTTACCATGATGTTTAAAGTGAAGATGATCCACCTGTGGTCAGAACAAGATATCTCTTTAGAAACATGCCAATCCAAGATGTGCCGCGATATGTATTCTGTAGCTAAGGTAAGATCAATGATGGTTTGGGCTCTTTTGGTAACGAATGTTGGTTCGGAGCCCCGATTGATTATATTTAAATTGGTAGTGAGCAAATAGTGGAAAAGTTCATCACCTCGTGCATTCGACTTCTCGCTGCCCCAGATTATGTGGTGCGCGTTGGAGTCGGCTGAGATGATAAGCTCCAGTCCTTCTCTCTCGCAGTGGGCCACCAGCGCCATGAACTCCGGAGTGGGCACATCCTCGTCGCCAGGCAGATAAGCGGACGCAAGTACCAGCTCCGGCAGGTCAAGGGAAGGATTGCTCAGGAGCCTGATAGTGGTCAGGTCCCTGGAACAGAACTCGGTCATTAGAACACATGGTATATGTTTGGGTACAAATATGCAGGTCCTTGGATTACTTACAGACGGTGTCACCCAGCAGATCTTCCTCTTTGTCCGACCCCTCTACGTCGAACCAGTCCATCTTCTTGGTCTCCTCCGCCAGGGCTTTGGCGACCTCCAAGATGACCTGGTTTGGGGCGGCGCTAGGCGGCTGCTGAGCGGCCAGACCGTCTGTGCGCACCCCGGCGATCGATAAGGCGATTCCAGGGCCCAGTCCACCGGTTGCTGACTCCATCAGGGTGACGGTAGTCTGCTTCGGTGCGGACTCTGGCCCGGTTTTGTCTTCAGGACATGGTTTCTCCTGCTCTCCCGTAGGTGAGCTGTCCGAAACCTTGTCCTGGAACAAGATGTAAGCGGAGCCTAGTTTGTAGCAAACGCGTCGGTCTCGCTTCATAATAGCCGGGATTTCTGATTGCGGGATCCCAAGGGTGATGAAAACACCGTCCTTGTTCTCCTGCTTCTCGGCGCGGTAGAGGCTCCAGGAGTCAATGTTGTACCACGTATTCTGGCGTCGGAGCCTGACGCGCAGATCGTCCACGGACTTGTCCGTGAACTGTGGTAGGAACATGCCCGCTCTCACCCTTCGCGGTACCTCAGATTGGCGGCGAACCACCAGCCTGGTTCCTGCAATGGGCGAGTGGAGCCCCTCGATGGTGCTGCGTAGCCATCCCAGAGAGAAGTCGTCCTCGCACCGAAGTTTGAGGACTCCCTCGCCCAGGAAGGCCCTGCCGCGAAAGGAGGAGCACGATCCTCGATCGCCGACGATGTCGACGGGGCGAAGATGGCCTCATCCAGTGCCTTTTCAAGGCATCCTGGACGAGCACGGCGTGCTCTTCCTTGAGTTCATGGAAAGGCTCTGTTATTACAGCCACGGCAAGGTCACAAGACCCTATCGCGTCCGCATAACTGACCTTCCCTTGTGGTCCGCCCTTCGCGGTTCGGTCGGGCGTAGCACCGGTCTTGGCGCGCTTCCCTCCATCCTTGGGCGACAGGGTGTCGTTAGGACGAGCCCTTTTGGGGGGCTTGGTGTTGCCATTGGCCGCACCAGAGGTCCGCGCATTTCGCTCAGCCCGCTGCTTGCCCGAGCTCTTGCCGCGGTAGCGGGAGCGTTGGCCTTGCTTAGGCCCGGAAATGCCGCCTGACTGGCTGGTCTGGTTAGCTACCCCAGCACCAACGGGCGCGGGCGCCCGCACCTTGGTGCTAACGCCCTTAACCAAGTCGGCAGTGGGAGCAGCATCCCCCGCCCCAGCGGTTTGCTCAGCAGCAGTCGCCTGCTGCTTGGTCGCCGCTTTCGCCAGTCTTTTGGCTTTCCGCTTTTCAGCGCGTGCTTTCGCACGTCGAGCCTTGCTCAGCCGAGGCTCCCTCTTGGCGTCAGTGCCGACCTTTGCAGGCCGTGATTGAAGGGGGACGTCCCATAGTGCCTGCTTTGCAGCGGCGGTGGGCATCGCCTCCTTGAGTGCCGAAAGATCCAGCGAGCCAGTTCCACTGGCGGTCCCTTGCGGGCCCGGCTGGTTTTCGATTTGAGGGACTAGCGCGCTTGTGGGCGCAGCCTGTCCCTGTGATGTAATGACACCTTGCGGCGTCAGTTGACCTAGCGCATCCTGAGATGCAGCCCGGTTGGTGTTCTTTAAAGCCTTTTTATTACCCATGTGGAAAAAGATTTTAAGATTCATTCTCGGCGGCGATCCACCCTCCTTGGAGCCCGCAAAAGGGGACGCCGTGCGTCAAACACACACGAACGCCAGATCTACCCCGAGAATATAGGTCCCCTCCTCAACAAGGCAAGGACGGACAACAGCCCGAAGTCCCCGGGTACGATAGCCCCCATGCGGAAGGAATAACCGCATGAGGTCGCACCGGTTCCCGCGGATGAGCCGTCTCACCCCGAACAGATTCAGGAACCTCGCCTGTTATCCCTCTGACGGGTATGACGCAGCCGATTGACCACAGGTGGCTAATCCTGTGGTTCCCTTTTTGAGGGAAATCCGGGCCAAAGAGGCGTGTTGCTGACAGCGGACACTGACCGTCCGCTTGCCTGCTCAACCATCCAGGATCCCTTCATCCCCCCGTTTCGGGTCTCAAACACGTGGGTGACCATCCCCGCCGACCATCAGCAACAGTGTGATGGTAGGCCCTCAGCTACTTGTCACCTCACTGAGGTAAAGAGGGGGTGCCGGGGGGCCGGTTTTAAGGCGCCGGTGGTTCGCCTTCGCTTCCAATAGATCGGCTACTGTGACTCCGGAGAAGATGTTCGTTATGTGGAATCCGTTACCAAGTCACAGTATTACCGGCGTGCACGACAAGGACGTTCTACGGAAACTTGGTGATGGGCGCCCATAGCCACAGGTCCACATTCCCTGGGCGTACGCTGTTCGGCATTTCCTGGTGCTTACCGATACCAGTCCTCCGGCAGGGCTGATATCCCAGGACCGCTTGTTAACCATCACCCACGCACACCATTTATGAGTAAAGAAGTATGAAAATGATTTTATCTTACTAAAATACCAGTGCCAATCAAATCAAGTGATCATAGAAGTTGCTCCTATTAGGGTGACTTTATTCCAATAAGATACTTGACACAATATTATACTAAGGAGTCACCAGTCCTAAGGACCCTTCGCATAATCAAG
This sequence comes from Phthorimaea operculella, assembly GCA_024500475.1. Lineage (NCBI taxonomy): Eukaryota > Metazoa > Arthropoda > Insecta > Lepidoptera > Gelechiidae > Phthorimaea > Phthorimaea operculella. The sequence continues at coordinate 2,237,302 of JANFCV010000024.1, read as the reverse complement.
TCTGCTCTGAGAGAAATTTATGCACAGTCATACAACCTCTGGCTGATTTGACCTTTTTCAGTGACTAAAAGGCGAGTGGTTTCTATGAGTCATTTTGTGTCTGTAATCTTTTTAGAATCACATTTGAAATAGGGGTTGTTATTTGTATATGCAACATCCTGCATTGTGCTTGCCAATCTGGCTGTCAAGCGTGGTGAGTAGGTATCTAGGTATGACAATATCCTCCGATAATGTGAAGCACATGTTTAGCAATAATCTGTTTTGGCTGTTATGGTAGTTCCTTAAATACATACACAAGATGTATATCCATACCACAGTATAAAGAAGTCTATACACACGCTAGATCACAAACCAGTGTCGTCATCATGCGCACGGTCTTATTTTCTTCGAGCTAGATCAAAATATCATGTGACATTACAAATGTTTCGCGACACTCACATTCCCGAAGGCTTTTAAAACCATCCTTTATTGATGTAGTTGAGAGGGTCAGCCCGGAATAGGAAAGGGACAAAAATCCTTATCTCCTGATGGGTTCCGTCGTTTTTGTTCAGTGATGAGGGTAGCGATAAAGTTACAGCCTTCTTTTTTTATTTATTTGTCCGCCAAATGTGGGTTGGTTACGTCACCGCTGGAGTCTTCTAAAGGAATGTCTTTCATATTTCGCTGACTTGATTAATCGTGACATTACACTCAATTCAATATACCAGTTACAATAGCATTCCCAAAGAGGGTTTACGTCAGGCAGGCGGCCGCTCACATAACTACGGGGTATAAGAGACGGTGTAACGAAAACTTTGCAAGTGTACTCACTCACCATGAAACTGAACAACTTTCCCTGTGGAACATATCGTGGTAAACGTTTTTTTTTATTTCCCATACTTTTAAGGTCAGCTGTTCGTGAAATTTGTATGGGAATCCGGATATTTTTCTTGTTTCTCACGTTTGGCTCCATAGTAAAACTTGTTCAGTTTTGTTGTTAGATCATGCCTGCAAAGTTTTCGGTACATTGTCATTTACACCCTGTATGTAGAAAGTATCTACATAACATAGGGTCATAGGGAGGGTCAACTGTACTGTACGTAGGTTCTAGTAATATTTAAGATCAATAACTGATTAAAAAAAAATGATTGTTTACCTCCAGTACATGTCATGACTAATCTAATTTGATCATAAGATAAGCAATTGCGCCGCGAAAATTTGTGTTTTTGAGATCATAAGTATTTAATAATTTCTCAATTACAAAAATAAACACCTTAACGATGGTGATCTATTTAACTAAAATACGAATATGTATCCGTGCTTTAAGCCTACTGTGAAATTTTTGTTTGAAAAAGAGCCCTGTCTACGAAACAAAGAAAAGTCAAAGTCAATTCTGAAGTGTCCAACTTTTGAAGAGTTCCGAAGAATTTAACTCCTTTGTCTAAAGTTTTGGAGAAGTACTTTTATCTTAAATATTCTTACTGTGAAGCTCAAATAGGTCAGTTCTGTTTTATTCCTTTCAAAAACTAACATTGACCGTAGACCTTTTGATCATAAAGTGAGTTTTAGTCCGTCTCTGTGTTCTCAAAAGATAGATAATCCCAAAATTAGGAGATTTCGTTTATATACAAAACAGGTTCATTAAAACATTCCTATATATTCCATAACCTATTGAATTTTTTTTTTCAGTTTATGTAGGTTAACAAACAGTATTACAATACATATTCAGTACATTTGAATACTTATGAAAAGAATTTACTTAATGTAACACCAACATGGTTAACCATACATTACTAAACATTCACTTATTTGACACATAACTTGTTAGAAACTTTAAACGTATTTAATGAAGAATTATCATGTTAGACGACACACGAAAAAATAACAAGCTTTTAGTTATCACAGATTTTCGAACGCACTTCAAATCGTGCTTGAAAACGTGATTGCCACAATTTGCCACCCAGTTTTCTTACAAGCGAAATCTTTATCGTATTCTACTGACAATAACCTGGGACGCTTTTACTACCCACACTTACAATAGACATTCTAGCATTATCTAGACTGTGATCCGGGCTAGAACGGGGAGGCAACGGGTGTACCAGCGGCATGTAAAGTTCCTTGATGGTTGCAGGCGTAGCTTGAGGCGGCGCGGCGCAGTGTGTGGCAATCTCGAAGCCGAACTAGCTTGCAACTTCTTATACCCTTATGTGCTTTATTGAAGTGCTCTTACTGTTTGTATTATCGTGTGTCTAGGCTTTCTAGTTTTGTGTTAATATTTATATACTGGATTAGCGACCAAGTTTCTGTAAAAAACATTAAAATTTCTAAATTCATATTTGTGCGTGCAGATATGAAGCTCTGTATTCTTCAGCTCTTTTACTCTTCTGTTTAGCCACCACAGTCGGTTCATAATACGGTTACCAATCGACAACAGACATTTTGTTATAAAATAAGCGAATTCAAATTACCTATCTTAGTTCTGTCTGGCCTCCACACGGGTAAGTGAAACCGGGGTTTTCAACGGATGTTCGTCTTTCATTGAGAATTTGAAACAGTATTAAGTACGAAATAATTAAACTGACCGTCTGTAACTGTACTGACTGTAGGTAAGAATTTTTTGCCAGGTCAAGAACTCTTTCAAGTGTAATGGAGCCTATACAAATAACCCAAACATCTACTCAGACATTAATAACACAAGAAGCCCCATATCGGAGTAACAGCCGGTCCCCATCGAGCATTCATACTTGCGTTTGTTTTGATATTCGTCGCGATATCGCGGGTTGATAACCGAACCCTTTAGCCTTAGAGATAAAAGCAAGCTATAGAGTGCGCGTGTGGTACCGGCTTAGAATAGCATCACCCCATATCTTATTTTACCCGTCGTAAGAAGCGACTATGGAATTTGAGAGTGGATGTGTATTGTACCTCTAACATCCTGTCACTATGGTGATACACAGTCTTCTGAATGATTCTGAAACTTTTGTCAGACGATGTGTAAATGGCCGTTTTTAACAGCCGTTTACGCTCTGCCTACCCCGCAAGGGATATAGGCATGTATTAATAGAGTGCACATATCGCTCCGGGCCATTACTCCAAGCACAAGCAAAGGTTCTATAGATCTTACGTCAAATGTAATGATAATCTTGAAATATAGATGACATACAACAGTGTTGTCACTGGCGGATTGCTATTGACGGACAGAGAGGTTGCGTTCATAACCGTGCCAACCGTTCATACCTGGTTAGGCGCACTCTGTAGCTTGCTTATAAATTCTCTAACCCTTTTAGCCCATTCTCTCCTATCGCCCTTTATTACCCTCCTAGGGAAATGCTTCTTCAGTAATGTATGTTGCCCTGTTTTTGTTGAGGACTGGACAGATAAGGTAAAGTAGGTGAACGTCTATGGATCGCTGCAGATATTATAAGGGTTACGCTTTGGGCTGTGCGCAGCGTCGCGCGGTTGTTCGCGTGCGAATTTCACTTTACTCCAAGCGGTGAAGATGCAGTGAGTGAACTTCTCGCAAGTCCTCGTATTGCGGGTCCAGTCATGAATTGCTCTATCAAGAGAACGATATTGACAAATATCAGCAGTTCCTAATTTACTGAAAATTCGGTTTTAAGATCAATCTCAAAGTTAAGAGAAGAGAGCCAAATATTAAGTAAGTTATGAATACGGGATTAAGTTATTGACCGCTGAAATAAGTAATGGACTTTAAAAAAATGGCTAAATAGTTTGTTCTAAACTCTCCCTGAGCAGTGTATAAGAAAAATTATACCCACCAATATTTACAAACATACATTTATCACGCCTTTATCCTTTGCGGGGTAGGCACAGCGTACACGGCTGAAAAATTGGCCATTTACACCACGTCTGACAAAAATTTGCCGTGTGATGCCGGCTTAGAATAGCATCACCCCAATTCTACCCGTGGGTGTCGTAAAAAGCGACTAAGGGACATTCATCCAGGGAATGGGCAGCAGCGTTCCCTGTAAATGTAACATCTTGGCACTGCGCTCACCAATCCGCCTGCCAAGCGTGGTGAGTATGGCAATACCCCCCGATAGGGGGAGGTCCATGTCCAGCAGTGGACTGTTGTGGCTGTTATGGTTGACAAAAATTTGAGAGTCATTCAGAAGACTGTGTATCACCAATAGAGACAGGTAGCAATACACATTATTTCTCAAAGCCCTTAGTCTAACATATTATGGGGTGATGCTATTCTAATCAGGCACAACACGGCAAGAAAAGCTTCATCCACCAATCAATACAGATCTGAAAATCAATTATTTACTGCAGCTTCACCCTAACTGGAATTCTTTCAATCGTTCACTTCTCGATACTATCGGCAGAACGACCGAGTCATTTATTTCATTCATTCGAATATTTCATTCTCCGTGGAATTCTATTTCGTCACGTAATAAAGTTATAAATGAATGAACATTTTATTTTATTCGTTCAACAGTAAATTGAATTGAGTGAAACTGATATTCGGTGTTATAAACAACGTAAAATATTTTTGGTTCATATTTAAAATGTTTTATTGAAAAATGACATATTTTAGTGGACACTTATGTTTTTTGATGACAGTAAGGTGGTTTTCACATTTACAGCTATTTGACAGGTAGCCAGCAAATGTTGCCCTGTGGTAACCGCACGACAGTGCGGCATCGTACGTTCTTTTACATGCGGTTTCCACGACAGAGAGACAGATATACTCTATTTGCAATCATGGTGTAATGAAATGACATGCCCAGCCTAAGCTGGAGGCCAAGCTACGCTGGTCGTAATACTTAGACACTACGCGACCAGCATAACTTGGCCTCCGGATAAGGCTGGTCATGACACTATGATTTTGAATGGACTTTAGAGAAACGCAAAAAGCGACTTCATTGTATACTATTCAATTTACTATAACATATTGATTATTATGATAAAAAGTATATATTATACGTTTTCCTATACGCAGCATGCCAGCAGAGATTCCGCCTTCACCAGACCGGAGATCACAATCATTAAGACGGAGGAACATAGAATAAAGAGCATCCTTTGTTGGCAAACACCTCGCACCGTTGTTAATTAACTTTCTGGCTCGCAGCCAACGCGCAATAAGTCCGTAATGACATTCTATATCAAAACACACTCTAATCAGACCTGATTTTGTGTCGACTTTCCGAAATGTTGCGGATTTCGCTGGTTTAGCTTTCAGGTAAATATGGGCTCTGGTTTAAGATTGTACAAATTTCGGTCTTGTAAATGAAAAGAAAATTCAATTACCTATATCATTAGCTCATAAAGTGTTGAAGAAAACTTTTGATTGACATTCTATTAGTATTTGGACGTATGAAATGATAATTAAGGCCTGTTGTCTTGTCTTGTCAAATTTCTGTGTCAATTTGCACTACTATTACACACTTTTCAAGTTTTGACAGTTGATGATAATATGTGTGAAATATCCGTTGAGTGAGTCACACGTAATGGAAATGATTTCTTTTTCTTTGTGTCATATCATCCTATAACTTTTTATATACATACAAATGTCACGCCTAAACCCCTTGCGGGGTAGGCAGAGCGTCATGATAAAAATGATATTTATTTTCAACTAGGATGATCCAACTCATGGGAAAAATGTCTTTATTTACAAAACATTTCAATAAGCGTTTCTGCGGGAGGGTGCAATTTCCGAGAAATAATTAATAACACACACTCTACCCCTAACCGTGCAGTAATTGGAAATAATGAACCAATTAGGGACAATAATCGACTTTGATAATAGGTAGGTCTTTACTTAGTGGGTATTTTGTGATCTCACTTGCTTAGTAATTCTAAGCCTTTTCTTGGTTGTTTCCTGTTAATTTTTGTGTTATAGAGGTACTTAATCGAATAGGTACTAAAGTTTAAAACACTTGGGACAGTTCTCAAAAAATTGGCCGCAAGATTTCATTTTTACGTGTTTTTAAAAAGTTCGTGTTTTCGCGAAAAAAAATATCTTGCTAGCTAGACTAATGGTTCTTTATTACATATTTAGTGGAGGGAAGCAATTCTTTTCATTACTTTAGGAAATATGGGCAATCTAAATTACGAGGGAGGCAGGTGAACGACAATGTCGCCAGGTTAAGGACAATAGGTGCAGGTTAACGACATTTTAGTACAAATTTACTAAGTAACGTCAGCAGGTTAACGACTACGGGTACGGGCTGTAATTTCTCAGCAATAAAAACACAAAATACCCAATCATTTAGTAACTTAAATTCGTACAGCACACACATGAACATTTTTGCACTTCAACTAAATCAAACTTTTAATAAGTATAATAAAGTATCTCTATGAAAAATTCAATGTTTTTTAGAAAAACCCTTCTAAAATTATTGTTTAATAAATTTGGGACTACTTTTATCAAATTAGTAAAATATTAAGCAATGAATTAGATCATTTATTTTATATTATTAATTACACATTTGTATGATAATTGTCGCTAACCTGCTATTTGGTCGTTCACCTGCATTTTTGAGACAGGTGAACGACCGGCAGGTTAACGACTAAATAGCAGTTATTTCGTCATCACAGGAAAACCATTTTGTACAAGGATTGCTCACTTAGACACATTAAAGCAAACACTATTTTACACATTATAACTTGAAATGAGTGCAACGGGTAGCATAGTTTTTTACATAAAAGAGGCATAAAAACGACTACATACCCGTTACAAACTCCAGAATCCGATATATAGCTCGCCTTTTCTCCGGAAACTGAACAACTGACAAGGCCTTCTCTCAGTAGATGTTTGCTAGTGAATGGCTGGTTCAGGTGTTGCAGAGTGAGACGGGAGAGGTGAAGTGGTACCCGCGGTACGATCGTGTTTTCACATTTGCAGGTTAACGACAAAAATGTTCGTACAAAACTTTAAATTATATTTTATGTTATGAATAATGAATATTAGGTTATTATATTGTGTGATTCTTCTCCTATGGATATACGTGAATAGAAACAATTGGTAGAATATTTTATTTTTGCGCATTAATATATTTTTTTAATGCTTAAACTTAAGCACATCGTGAAAAGACACGCAGGTTAGCGACCAAATATACGTAAAAATCAGAATAAAAGTATATAATATACCTCGAGCGATATTATATACACATGGCCTTTGTGTAAGAACTGTGTTTAAAAACGAATATGGCAAAAGTTATCAGCTGGGTGCATAAATATAAAAAATATCTGACATAAACTGATGCACAGGTTGTGCGGCCAATTTTTTGAGAAATGGCCCTTGCCGTTTAGTAGGTATCAGCGGCGAAGGGTGACATTTTAACGAAGGTAGGCCCAGATTAAAAACAAAACTAAATGAAAGTAGATTGTTAAGATAGTATGGGTTTGTAAATTTCCGAAAGGGAAAGCCTATGGAAATCGGCATGTATGGACCCTTTGTCTTTGGTAGGTATAAATTTATAGAAAACTTTCAATATTGTCCACTTCAGACAGGATTTGAACTAGACAGGCGTCGGCAGTACGAAAGTCTCAGGATCAAATCCTACCTGCAAAGGAAAATTTTGCATGCTTTTGTAAAAGAAATACATAATAATGTTCTGAGAATACCTAAGTTAACAGGCTTTAGCATTAGGCCCGTTCTCATATTCCAAGTGTATATTTTTTTCCGCTCGATGCGGCAAAATGCCCATGTAGTGGGTGCTCCACCTTGGAAAAAATGAGAGTCATAAATCTTTGGGCTGTCAAGTAAAAGAGTACACTTCTGCCGTAACAGAATAAATCAAGACTCCCCGTATAGATTACATCAAAGAGGCGAATTGGGTAAAAAAACGCTCTATGAAATATTTGTGGATCCCTTCGTTGGGGCGATTTGTAAGTAGAAATATTTAGTTAGTGATCGGAACAGATTAGAGTACAACTTTGGATACACCGGGAGTAATAAAAAGGGTAAATCAAGCCGAAAGGAGGTCAAAGTACTTATGAAACTGAACAACTTACCCCATGAAACATGAGACGAAATACCTATGAAAAACAGATTAGGAATCATTGTAAATCAATCTACTGAACGGCGATTTTATATAGTACTCGTAGGACCAAATTTTTTATTTCATATTTCGACCCATGTTAAGTTTCATGAAAGAAAAATCTCCTTTCGGCTTGTTATACCGTTTTTGTTTTGAAGAAGTATTAATAAAATGAAATGCAGGATATTTTTTACGTCAAAATAAGATTTGTTAGTGTTAAAAGTGTCGGTCCTGCGAATATTTACTAGCCAGATTATTTGATTGTTAAAGAAAAGATTATTCGCAAGATTTGTCATATTATCTTGTGTCTTACAAAGTTTCGCGACCTTGTTCCAATCGAAATCTTACCACTAATTTTATTTGCGTCCGTAAGTCAGTAGACCAGCTTCTTAATGTTGATCCCTTGAAGGTGAATGTTTGTATGCTGGTCTGCTTCTTCGTCAAGCATCAAGATTAACATATAGTGTATTCTATTACTTATTACATTTATTTTTCTGCCGATACTAGAGTAACCTATATTCAGATAAGTGGTGTTTAGTGCGGCAGAAAATAAAAATAAGATTCCTATTTCTAGGCAAGCTGATAAATTGCTCCAATTTTTCAGTATATAGGAATATTTCTACAAATGCTATCTCGTAGCTTCAACGCGAAATATGTTCGAGTTTCAGAGATTATGTTGCGAGTGTATTAAGCCGTGTTTTTTCTTGCGTAAGGATTATTTATATTTGCGGCACTAGCTATGTAGAAAGCTACACAAGACATTCCGTGACAGGATAAAAAATAAGTACCTATGCTGAAAATGTTTTATGAGAGTCGAACCATCTTATAACAATGTAAAACTATTTCTCCAAGAAGACAGGTCAATATGAAAGGAATAGGTGAAAAACGTGAGTGAGAAACGTTGTGCTTTGTTTTTGCACTAAGTAACGCATGCGTTAGGAGAGTACGAATAAGAAAAATAAGGTGGAATAACGCATTTTCCTAACCTATCTTGCGATAGCGCTGCGCAAAAATAGTAAACGGTCGGTATATGTGTTTCTCGACATAATAGGTGTAATTTTTTACGTAGTACTATTAGGCACATTACGTTAACCGGACGTTAAAAGTTACCTGCAAACTTGCTTAACAAGACACCTCCTGCCCACTTACTAAAGTTCTTTCAAATTTAGAATGTGAATAGTATTTTAATGAACCATTAGCGAAACTTTTTACAGCTTTAAAGCGATCACCTTGCCGCCGCAGTCTAGCAAAAAGACCGCCTCATCAAAACTTGAAACAGTACAAAACCTTACCTAGACTTTCTTTTTACTACAGCTTAAGTTACTATTAAGTTTCAAAATCCATGAGAGAGTGCTTAAGGCGAAACTTTTATACTTACAAAGTCACTGAGCAATAAATAAAAACTGTGAACGAGTTCCAGCGAAGTCCAAATAAAGAAACAATTTTACCGTCCAACTATTTTTATTACAAAGTGCTATATTTAACCGATCGCTTTTGTTTTTTTCCGGCTTACGATCAACTTTTTAAAAGAATATTGATTGCGTTGCAGGAAACGACTACTAGACCGGAAATCTGTTAAAGCTATTTAAAACACAGAAGAGTCCCTTTGAGATTGAGATGGAATAAAAAACCTCTAAAGAGATATGAGTTTCTTATAATTGATAGGTACCTATTTTGTTTACGACTACACAACTTACATCAGATCTGTCCTAAGTACAGCCGCACGTATAAGCCATAATATTTGACAGCTGTAAAAATCATAACGCCATGACATGAGGTCTATTTTTCTTTGTTGACATGTCTACTAGTATGGATTTGACAGCTGTTAAACATGGCTTATTGCAGCCGTGGGCACATTAGGCCTTACTTCTTTACAGTGGCAGATATTAGAATTTTATTTTGTTTCAGAATCCAGAACTCTACCCTTTTTCTACAACGTCTATAATATATACTTTTCACGCCTATAACCCTTGCGGGGTAGGCAGCGTCTAGCCGTCCTTCATAAGGTTTTCTGTGATTCGCTTAAACCCTGAAACAGCTCTCCTCCATACAAAAAACAAACTAGAGATAAATCTTCAAAAGACGCAAGAGCCTCTCAGTAACAACCCAGCCGGGTAATCTATCTCTAAAAGAAATACAAATTATTCCACCTTTGTATATCATCAAAAGAATAGATGGATTTAAAAATCCATTTCCAAGTTATCTGAGTGAAGCGCCGCGGGTTATTTTTTTATATCCATATTCAACATCTCGCGAGCCGCGGGGTTTCAAGGTGGAGGCAGACACACGGACGTCAAAAACGTGAAATACTTTTTGGAAAACTTGCCAAATTTTCCGCCGCACGCAGGCCGGATTTGAACCTGTAACCATCTACTAAAAACTGCCCTGCCACTGCCATTCGTTAGTGAGGCTAGGATTAGGCTACGCTAGGAATGAACCGCGGTAGCCCAGTTGATAGTGGCGTCGTCGGCTGTACAGAATCCTGCTTACGGTGGAATATTTTGCAAGTATTCTAAAAAATTTATACATTACACGGGAAGTGTTTTAAAGATGTGGTATTCACGTGATATGCTGGTATATCTACCTCCTTTAGCTGGCTTAATTTATACGCAACAAAAGATTCTTCCTAAGTATTTGATTGATTTGTGACAGATTTTTGTACGGCCATTCCACTTATTTCATCCATTTATTTGATTTTTGGCAGCAGGATGCAATATAGGAATCTTAAATGGCGTGAAAAGGACAAAGGTTTTTTTTTTCACCAAACAGCTGTCAAAAAACAAATAAACGCTTGGAAGTACTATACCAGTACGTACCAGTTCACAATTTTGTTTTTAATCGATTGGTAGTTAAAGCCATTAAAATTGTTTAGCAATTTTCACTTCATTAAAAGTGTAGGTACCAACATTTTTTTGTAAAACACCGTCGTCTGCCGTATACCGTTTTATAGCAAGGTACCACAGCTCTTTGCCACCATCTTTCTATCTGAAAATAAATCCACAAGAATAAAACACAGTATAGGAGCTTGACAAACTATCGAATAGTTGGCAAAAATTACAGACACAGAAAGAAACAACCAACACTCGCCTGAGATTATATTTCGCCCAAACAAATCACCAGTGTGTCCACAATAAAACTCGATAGAAGAGTGGGTGTGACCATTTTATTCTCCCATTTCCCCGGCTCCGCAATTCGCCGGCTCCCAGCCCTACACCAAAGGGGAAGCTCCAGATGTCGCGCGTACAAATTATTTACTACCCTTCCTTTTGTCAGGAGCTGCATCTCCATATTTGTTATTGCAAAAGTATTGCCGGGATATGGCGCGCCAGGTAAGTATTGTGCGGGTTTACGACGCATGTGTGAAAGTTGGATTCAGGTACGCTATTTTCGTGTTTTCGCATGCGAAAGTCTGCTACTATGCGTGTATCACCGGTCCTACTACTGGAATCCATCTACATTGTATCCTATTCAATCAATAACAAATTTGAGTAGTCGAAGGTCTCACACGATACGAGTGGTTAGTAGACTAGTTAGTAGGTGCTTCCGCGCACGACTTAATAATTTCAATTTGATATTAAATATTTATAAAATTATTTGAAAACGCCCGGCGCCCGTCTTAGACATGACAGGTTTAAGATGAAAGAAGATAAAATAAATATTTACGCAAAGTACAGATTATGAAAAAAAAATACGCTTCCTAGAAATACTTGTTTAGACTTGAATGTCGTATTTTAAACAAATGACTCAAAAAATTAATACAATTACAAATAAGAGATGCATCAAGAGTGTTTTTAGTCTGTGAAAGTATAAAAACAAGAAGAACGTTTCAGAATGTTTCTCCCAGACCGGCTAAAAGCATCCGCCAATATCTATAACGTTTAAAAACAATCACAATATACGCGTGTAGCATTATTAGAAAAGCGGGCACTGGTCAGTCTCAGAATCAATAATTGGTTAGAAGGGACACTGCGAGCACTGAAATTAGAACTACTTGGTACATACATACAACCCTACTATACCTAAACTTAACCCGGGTTATTACAAAAAAAGTTAGACATGATTTAAATCGCATGACAACGCGCATCTAACTTTTTTGTATCCACCCCAGACATGTTTATATGTACCTATCTATACCTAAATAATTGGACTTACCTAAGCGGACATGTATTATCAATTCATCCAGTTTGATCCATATTTATTTACCTATTTGTTGTATTTTATATTCATTTTATTTCTACAGGTTTTTTTAAATACTGAGTTTGGTTTTGAGTTCGCATAATGTTGGTGAAATTCTATAATATACATAGTTTTGTTACGAAAAATATATGTAAGTATGATACATAAGTAAAATTAAACAGAATAATTTTTTGAAAATACAAGTTGTTTTCTACACATACCTGCGTTTGTTTTCGTTGTTCGCTCTAAACACATTTTTGGTCGGAGCTGGGAGTGCACTTGGTTCGGCGACATGTGTTGGCGACTTTTTTATGACTACCGTACGTTCCGGCCACATGTGTTATTGGCGGAATTTATCCGGCTTTTTAATTCCATTGCTCGGCTTATTTGGAGGTCCGCAGCGAAATGAATGAAAAGAAAATGGTAGGCAAAATGCGCACACTATTTCCATTTTGTTTGTTAGAAACCTGCTAAATGGAGCTAAACCATGGTTACTGGCATACTATACTTGTTTGCTGGCAGGTATCGCCTGGGATGAAGGTACCTACCTAATTACCTACGCGATTAGGTGTATACCTACTTATAGCGTTTCATTAATGACCGATAGCGATAAAGCAAGACAGGCTGGAGATAAGGAACAAATTTCCCCAAGGATGCCACATCGAAATACTAAAAACATAATATGACATGATGGTCCTCTCATAGTAAAGCGAATCAGTTGATCGGCAATTCAAACACATTTTAATTTTTTTGACTTATGTTCCTTGAGTAAAGTTGTTACTTATCACCAGACCGTTCAATAGTAAAATGCTACATTATATACAGGCCCCTTTTAGTCCTCAGAGTAGCCACTCCTACTCTCTGCCGCTTGACCGCTCTTATTCCCAGCTCTGTTTTCCCACTGCCAGTTACAGGGATTAGACGCGAAGTTATGGTTCTCATCTTAATTGAAATTTTAATGGCCTATGAATTTATTTCAGCGTTTTTAGCGTGCCTCCCGCCGTAATACTGATGCTTTTTTTCAATTATTCAGACTAAATGCGTAACCGTTTATGGAATTGTTGTTTAAGTCATTTGTGAGTTGTAAAGTGTAATGTCGTGCAATCAACCTGATGATTTTACGGTTTAACGCTGTTTGTTTGGGGAATGTGCTTTAGAAACTAAAACTTTATTAGACTTAAATACTATTTCAAATAAAATAATATATGCAACCATAACTTTTACAGCAAGTGGCGTGTGTATGAAAAGTATATGGAAATCTTAAACGACAATCATCAATGATCATACTTCAGATTCTATTTGCTTCAATCATGTAAAACCTAACTGAACTCAGTATACCTATTTTGATTCTATACGTGGGATAACAGACTTACACAATATGAAAATATTTCAAATCGAATGTAGGTAGGGTCAGGTAGGGATCGGTGACTCAGGCGGGTACATTGACTCACGCTTATATTTCGTAACAGGCTAGCTATATCTATCTGTATTCTTAACATAATGGTAGCTCTTGACAACCAAACACATACAAACCAATCATCCTACCACTCCAGTGCGGTTTGATTGTGAAAAAAATGTGCGATTGGTTTTGCACCTCTAAAAATGCTTTTAATGATACCCCACATGTATTTTTATCGGTTAAGATTGAAAGATGTAGGGAAATGTAATTAATATGATCGAAAGTGGTGTTCATATACTAAGTAATAAGCTAGATTTGCTAGCTCTTAGAGTAGTCTGGTAATATTTGTAGACTAATTATTTCAAAATGGCGTCGGCGTCTACACTGGCTCAAATTTAGGTGGTACACAGTGACTCTAACATTTAGTACTGGCTCATCTCTCTATTTTTAGAAACATTGACAGACAATTGTAAAATATGTCTTATGGCAATAACAACGATATGAAAATAATACTTTGACAAATATAATTGATTCTAATGCATAGCTTCAATAAATATTATACTTGCACGACCGGGTTGCCAAGTTCATATAAACTGTTAGAGTCACTGTGTACCACAGGGGTTGAGTCAGTGTAGACAGGTAGTAGTACACATTGACTCATATTTTTTTTTCTAGAAAAACTTGTCTGGTGGCCTAAGTGTCGTGTCGTTGCAAAAAATGATAATGCGAAACGAAAGAGTAATAATCAATGCATCCTAGATAAGAATTTCAGTTTAATACTTCAAAGTTTTCTATAAAATTTTATTGATTGAAGAAATCCGAGTCACTGTAGCCTACCTGACCCTACTTGGACTACACAATTTTGACAAAATTGATCTAGATGTATTGCGATATTGTCTAAATGGAGGTTAATACACTCAATGTTTTCATTAGTACGGTAAATAGTGTTCGTAAGTACACGAAGTATAAACTCGATAAGAACTTTCCAAGTAATTATGTATACGCATTTTATAGGTAATGGACTTCAAGTGTAAGTCCACTTAATCTGCATACTTATTATACAACAATTTGCATTTCCCGCGATAAATGCGTGTGTAAAATTTTATAAGTAAAACCACAGGAATTCCGTGGTAGAAGTTTTTTGCCCCGTAAATACCCAAGTGTAGGTGTTAATTTTTTTACATGTGGGACAAAAGTATTTTTCAAATAAACTGCTAAAATAAAGTACATACAATTGACGTTTTTATACTTAGGATATGCAGATAAGCAGAGCACCAGCAGGTAAAAAACGTTTTTTGCCTCTACTGATAAAAAATATATGGGTTTTTCTAAAAATTGTGTAAATTTCAATCTAAGTTTGAGTAAGTACACATTAAAGTTTCGATTTTTTTATTACCCAACACAGGAAATAAAAATACTTAAATAAACTAGTAACGTGACAAATAAAACAAAGCCAATGGGAGCTATCTCGGTGGCAAAATGTTTTGAACAAAATATTCATTTCATGCAAATCTACTGGACTGGATTAGGAACGACGCAGTATACAAGGGATGTCTCTTTTATAACCTTAAATCGAGTTTTTTATTATCGATACACTTTCAAAGCAGAATATGCAATTGTACAAAATAATATAGACAGACAGACAAGATCACTGTATTGCTCACATTGAAAACATAACATAAGAAACAAACAACACAATACCAGCAAAGGCAGTTTTATCGCTTTAAGCGATGTGGCGCAGTGGTTAGCATGCCTGCCTGCCACGCAAAGGTTCCGGGTTCAATTCCCGGTGGGGTCACTCACAAAGTTGATATTTATCACTTTGTGAATTTGTTCCCAGTCTGGTTAGGACATTGCAGGCTGAACCACCTGATTGTCCGCAAGTAAGATGGTTCCGTGCTTCGGATGGGCACGTTAAGCCGTCGGTCCCGGTTGCTGTCTATGATGGCGGTCGTTACACAGCCATGTCAGAGGCCTGCTACTAGTAGTAGGCGGTTGAAAAACTCTGACACCAGGGTTCATCGGGTCGTTGAACGACTCGGTGTCCCACACGAAAAGAAGAAAGAAGAATCGCTTTAAGCGATCTCTTCCAGGCAACTCATCCACAAAAATATTTTTAAGGACATTGTTCACAATTTTAACGATATTGTTTGAGCAGTTTTTGGGTTGTTTGTTATTTATAACCAATTGAAGATACGTGTACTGATAGATATTGTTACCATTCCAGTCATGATATTTTGTGAACAATTTTTTTTTCGTAGCCTGTATAGTGTCCCACTGCTAGGCAAAGGCCTCCTCTCTTTCACGTAAAAAATCAAATTTACTTCGAATAAATTTTAAATTAAAAATGAATTTCTAATATTTTTTCACAACCCTAGGGGATAGTGGGTGGTGCGCGATATTTGTGCGCTTCGTTGAAATAGGATTGAATTGGTCTAAATCGTCCGCCCGGTACTGCTGAAGCTTAACAGTCTGGGTGCTTAGGAAATATTCAAACTCTATTCCGGAATAGAAAACACTCTCAATAACGGTATTTACTCTTTGCACTACGTAATCATCTGAGATACGCTAGAGTAAATTTAATTTTATTAATAGAGTCTCAAACTCAGTAAGTACTCGTTTGTCATCGGTACTCACTATAAATAACATGTGTTGATACTTGATATAATCAGAAGTATAATATACATACCTACATACATACATACACCACGTCTATATCCCTTGCGTTAACGGCTGTAAAAACGGCCATTTACACCACGTCTGACAAAGTTTGAGAGTCATTTAGAAGACTGTATGTCACCAAGAGTTGTGAGAATACACAAAATACGTGTGAGTGCAATCATTTTTGCAAGAACAGTAGGTATGTCATCATAATATGGTGCGTGGTTCCGGCTTAAAATAGCAAGAACCCATGTCATAAGGAACGACTAAGGGATTTGAGAGTTTATGTGTATTGCAATTTTAGGTGTCAGGCTGACACTCGTCACTATCTATCGTGATACACAGTTTCTGAATGACTCAGCCTTCTGTAGGACGTGGTGTAAATGCACACTTTTACAGCCGTTTACGTTTTGCCTACCCCGCAAGGGATATAAGTGTGATATATTTATTAAGAATGTCTTCATGAACTACTCGTACTCGGTGCCCCACACGAAGAGAGAGAGAGAGAGAGAGAGATCACATGACCCGAGTATCTGCCAGACTTTACAAGTCCCACATTCAAAATGGGCGCCCATCATCTGTTCAGAACTCGGCAGAACTGCTGATGCAACTCCTTCACGCACGGGCTTGCATCTAATTTGGCCATACGTCATATGCCAGGCACCTAATTTAGTATCAATTTTATTATGGCATGTGGTGCCGGCTTAGAATAGCATCATTCCATATCTATCCCGTGGGTGTCGTAAGAAGCGTCTAAGGTATTTATGAAGTACTGTGTATTGTTATTTTAGGCAACAGGCTGACAATCTGTCTTTATGGTGATACACAGTCTTCTGAATGTCGCTCAAACTTTTGTCAAACGTGGTGTAAATGGTCACTTTTACAACCTTTTACGCTCTGCCTACCTCACAAGGGATATAGGCCTGATTTATGTATGTAGAATGTCTTCATGGTATGACCCGTTTATCTGCCAGACTTTACAAGTTACTGCCGAATTCAAAATGGCCGCCCATCATCTGTTCAGAACTCGGCAGAACTGCAGATGCGACTCCTTCACTCACGGGCTTGCATCTAATTTGGCCATACGTCATAATATGCCAGGCACCTCATTTAGTAGTAGGAACCATAAATGTGATGTCATGTGGTGCTAGCTTAGAATAGCATCACCCCCATATCATTCCCGTGGGTGTCGTAAGAAGCGTCTAAGGTATTTGAGACTTAATTTGCATTGCAATTTTATCCGACAAGCTGAAAACCTGTCACTATGGTGATACTCAGTCTTCTGAATGACACTCGAACTTTTGTCTAACGTGGTGTAAATGGCCACTTTTACAACCGTTTACGCTCTACCTACCATATATAGGCACGATATATGACTGTATATATTTAAGAATGTCTTCTTTGCATGCACCCGATATCTGCCAGACTTTACAAGTTACTGCCACATTCAAAATGGCCGCCCATCATCTGTTCAGAACTCGGCAGAAGTGCCGATGCAACTCCTTCACGCACGGGCTTGCATCTAATTTGGCCATACGTCATATGCCAGGCACCTAATTAAGTAGGAGCCATAAATGTGATGCCGTGTGGTGCCGGCTTAGAATAGCATCAACCCATATCTTTCCCATGGGTGTCTTAAGAAGCGACTAAGGGATTTGAAAATTGATGTGTATTGCAATTTTATCCGACAAGCTGTCAACTTGTCGCTATGGTGATACAAAGTCTTCTGAATGGCTCTCAAACTTTTGTCAGACGTGGAGTAAATGGCCACTTTTACAGCCGTTTACGCTCTGCCTATCCCGCAAGTATTTAGAATGCCTTCACTACATGCATCCAATTATCTGCTAGACTTTATAAGTGACTGCCACATTCAAAATGGCCGCCCATCATCTGTTCAGAACTCGGCAGAACTGCAGATGCAACTCCTTCACGCACGGGCTTGCATCTAATTTGGCCATACGTCATATGCCAGGCACCTAATTTAGTAGGAGCCATAAATCTCTAGCGCCTAGAGCCTGCTGTCTGCGAAATTAACTCCGTTCCAATTGTTACCGACTGCGGTTAACTGGGACTTGGTGCTGGCTGTGCGATGATACACTGTAGGAATTGGAATACAAAACAACGATATTTATTGACAAAGTTTAGTGAGAAAGTACTTATATATTCGATTACTGCTAGAGATATTCTTTTTTGTCTCTGTATACGTCAATTTCTAATTAATTTATTTACATATAAAAGTTCCGGCTTATCTTAAAACCAAAACACCGTGTCTGAACTATATACGGTGAGAGAAAAAACAGCTACCAAGTAGATGAGAATCTACTGACATAACTTCACATAAGCATACCCTTAAAAAAATACAACGTATCCCGAAAATATCTCGCGAGTTTCTCGCGTACCTCCGAAGCCTCGTAGCAAACCTCTACGCATGCTACGCTGTAGCAATTCTGTAGGATCTTTGAGTTTATACAGGAAGGTTTCTACTTTCGCCCGTCATAAAAACTGCAGTAAATTCCTTATGATGCCTTTATTACGGTTCCTCATTTTGTTACAACGTTCTTTTGTTTTGGTAATAACTTTTTTTGTGCTCAAACTTTATAGTAGCTTGTCCATCATTGTTATACGAGGGTGAGAGATGGTTTGTTAGTTAAAAGATGGGTTTTATTACAAGGAAATAACTACATTTCTAATTGAGGATTTAGAATAGAATCATCCCAGTTCTACCTTCGGGTGTCGTAAAAAGCTACTAACTACGCCAGCTCAGTGACCCGAAATGGATTTTGTCTTCCTCCACTGATCCATGTCCTGTACCACTTCCTGCCAATTATTGACTTGAAGATGGGGTCAGCTTCTACCATGTCTTTCTAGCGTTACCTAGCGACTAATTTGTGAGACCAGGTAATGGGCAATAGTGTTCCTAGTGAATGCAATATCTTGCAATGCGCTCGCCAATCCGATTGTAGTGCGTGAGTTTGCTAACAACCTCTGTGTAGCCCATGTCCATCAGTAGACTAATTTTGAAGTAAAAATTGTTTGCGATAGACCTACTTACATAAAATATGACAACGGAACTTCAACGGAAAAATTTAGATAGCTAAAAGTTTGATGCAATTTGTTCAATTATCAAACGTCAAAGATTTTTGACGCAAGATTTTTGTTCAATTCTGGATATTAGCCAGGTTCGCCAGGTTAGAGTTCAATAATACAATGTTCATTCTATAAGTTGGCTTAAAAGTATAACATACAACATAGCTCAAGCCAGTTTCATCTGGAATTTATAAAGCTGTACGCATTTATAATCCAAAGCTGCTATTACCGTTAAAGCGCAGCGGCGAGCGCGCAGTCGCGGTCAGTGCCGCTAAATCGCCTGTTTGCGAGCGAAAGCGAAACTATGCGTGCTAGACTATTGGTTTTTTTGGGAAAGTTGTAGGCCTTAACGAGATCTACATGACAGGTGTCAGCAGTCATACTAAAAAGTCGTTTTCATCGGAAACTATTGGTTTCTTTGGGAAAGTTGTAGGCCTTAGCTATTATCGTTAAAGCGCAGCGGCGAGCGCGCAGTCGCGGTCAGTGCCGCTAAATCGCCTGTTTGCGAGCGAAAGCGTTTTACTGCCCTTTTCTCTCTGTGTGATTTCGTATTAAAAAAACAACCTTGTTCTAAATTGAAATAAATTTTTATGTAGGAATTTGACACAAGAAATGAAATCATATCGCGCCGTCAACGAGCAACCACGTGGATTTTTAGTTTTTAGACAACTTTCACAAATAATGGTTACTAAGCGGGGTCGTATCGCGGTCTGCCCCAACCCCACCCAACCCCTGTATAGCCCATGTCCATCAGTAGACTTATGTTTAAGTTAAAATTGTGTATAATATGCGTTATACTTAGATGAAATATGACAACGGAACAATTTAGATACATAAAAGTTTAACTAATGAGACGTCAAAGTTTTTTGTCGCAAGCTTTTTCTTCAATTCTGTTTTTTAGTCACGTTAGAGTTCAATTATACACTCTTCATTCTAGAAGTTGGCTTGAAAGTATAACATACAACATACTCTAGCTCGAGCCAGTTTCATTTGGAATTTATAAAGCTGTACGCATTTATAATCCAAAGCTGCTATTACCGTTAAAGCGCAGCGGCAGCGCGCAGTCGCGGTCAGTGCCGCTAAATCGCCCGTTTGCGAGCGAAAGCGTTTTACTGCACTTTTCTCTCTGTGTGATTGCGTATAAAAAATAACTGTGTTCTCTAAATTGAAATAATGGATATGTCGCAGGAATGTAGCGAAATCCGGTTATTCGCGAAATACCTAGGCCTTTCGCGAAGAGCCGGATAACTGCGAAATGCATCGATTTATTCGCACATTTCCCGGAAATCTGCGAATTCGTTATTTGCATGGCCATATATCCAGGAAAACTGCGTATAAGGCGACACACGGCTACGACTTTTACCTCTACTCTTCGCCGCTGTGGCTCGAGCACAGGAGCACTCGCGACGCTTCGTAAGCTCTCGTTCGTCGCAGTAGTGGAAGGTTCCGCCGCAGTCGAGCCCCTCTCTAGTCTCCAGCAAAAGTTCCATATGCTGATCAGGTGGTTCAGCCTGCAATTGCCTACTCATTCACGTCAGCGGCCCACGGAACGCCC
This sequence comes from Phthorimaea operculella, assembly GCA_024500475.1. Lineage (NCBI taxonomy): Eukaryota > Metazoa > Arthropoda > Insecta > Lepidoptera > Gelechiidae > Phthorimaea > Phthorimaea operculella. The sequence continues at coordinate 2,216,436 of JANFCV010000024.1, read as the reverse complement.
AGTGTCGTAAGGGTTCTTCCATGACCACGACCACGATCTGGACCTGGACCTGGACCTGGACCTGTACCTGGACCTGGACCTGGACCTGGACCTGGACCTGGACCTGGACCTGGTCCTGGACCTGGACCTGGACCTGGACCTGGACCTGGACCTGGACCTGGACCTGGACCTGGACCTGGACCTGGACCTGGACCTGGACCTGGACCTGGACCTGGACCTGGACCTGACCTGGACCTGACCTGACCTGACCTGACCTGACCTGACCTGGACCTGGACCTGACCTGACCTGAACCTGACCTGACCTGACCTGACCTGACCTGACCTGACCTGACCTGAGGACCTGGACCTGGACCTGGACCTGGACCTGGACCTGGACCTGGACCTTGACTTTGACTTTGACCAATACTTACGACCCGAAGAAAACTTACGAACCGAAGAACCCTTACGACACTGGGCGTTCTGTTGGCCGCTGACATGAATGAGTAGGCAATTGCAGGCTAAACCACCTGATCAGCATATGGAACCTTTGCTGGAGGCTAGAGAGGGGCTCGACTGCGGCGGAACCTTCCACTACTGCGACGAATGAGAGCTTACGAAGCGTCGCGAGTGATCTTGTGCGCGAGTTACAGCGGCGGCGTAGAGTAGAGGTAAAAGTCGTAGCAGGTGCGTAGGCGGCTTCGTAGCCGCGTGTCGCCTTATACGCAGTTTTCCTGGATTTATGTCCATGCAAATAACGAATTCGCAGATTTCCGGGAAATTTGCGAATAAATCGACGCATTTCGCAGTTATCCGGCTCTTCGCGAAGGGCCTAGGGATTTCGCGAATAACCGGATTTCGCTACATTCCTGCGACAGATATAAGTCACACGCAGAGTTCAATATTATACACTCTTCATTCTTTATGTTGGCTCAAAAGTATTACATACAACATAGCTCCAGCCAGTTTCATCTGGAATTTATAAAGCTGTACGCATTTATAATCCAAAGCTGCTATTACCGTTAAAGCGCAGCGGCGCAGTCGCGGTCAGTGCTGCTAAATCGCCTGTTTGCGAGCGAAAGCGTTTTACTGCCCTTTTCTCTCTGTGTGATTGCGTATTAAAAAAACAACCATGTTCTAAATTGAAATAAATTCTTATTTAGGAATTTTACACAAGAAATGAAATCATTTATATCAGGAACACGTCGACGAGCAAACACGTGAATGTAATTTATTTTCTGTACAACTTAAATGTATGCTGTACATCTGCAATTATCCAATGATTACAGGAACTACATCCACTTCCATCAATAGAGATTTTACAGAATTTTCACTCGACCCTTTTTAGAATTTCCGCGATCGTCATTTGTTACATAGCCAGGGTTGCTATTGTCAAAAATATCGAAGTTTAAGAATATTAGAACAGCAAATTCTGACACATGAACGTATTATGAATCTGAGCCAATTTAAATCCAAGAAATATGAAGTTCGTGGCAACCATCTTCTAGTTACCTTGAGTTCTTCTGAGATTGCAGTTCATTCCAGTACTGAGTTGAAAAAAACTCTGAGACCAGGGTTCATCGAGTCGTTGGACGACCTAGTGTCTCACTAAAAGACGAAGAAGTACTGAGTAAGCGATCTGTAAAGGCGCCCCGCGCGCTATCTCCCTAATTTGTGATATTAGTCACGTCAGAGTTCAATTTTACACTCTTAATTCTAGCAGTTGACTTAAAAGTATAACATACAACATACTCGAGCTCGAGCCAGTTTTATTTGGAATTTATAAAGCTGTACGCATTAATAATCCAAAGCTGCTATTACCGTTAAAGCGCAGCGTCGAGCGCGCAGTCGCGGTCAGTGCCGCTAAATCGCCTGTTTGCGAGCGAGAGCGTTTTACTGCCCTTTTCTCTCTGTGTGATTGCGTATTAAAAAAATAACTGTGTTCTCTAAATTGAAATAATGGATATAAGTCACACGCAGAGTTCAATATTATACACTCTTCATTCTTTATGTTGGCTTAAGAGTATAAAATACAACATACCTACTATAGCTGAAGCCAGTTTCATTTGGAATTTATAAAGCTGTAAAGTATGGCCAACGAAACGAGATAATTAATGTAAACAACTTTTGTATGACTCGGTGACAGTTATTACAATCTGTCCTTATCTGTCATATGGTATAATGTCAGCTATGTTTTTTAGATTTGTTTACACTTTTTATCTCGTCTGGTTGGCCTTACTTTACGCATTTATAATCCAAAGCTGCTATTACCGTTAAAGCGCAGCGGCGAGCGCGCAGTCGCGGTCAGTGCTGCTAAATCGTCTGTTTGCGAGCGAAAGCGAAACTATGCGTGCTAGACTATTGGTTTTTTTGGGAAAGTTGTAGGCCTTAACGAGGTCTACATGACAGGTGTCAGCTGTCATACTAAAAAGTCGTTTATATCGGAAACTATGCATGCAAGACTATTGGTTTCTTTGGGAAAGTTGTAGGCCTTAACGAGATCTACATGACAGGTGTCAGCTGTCATACTAAAAAGTCGTTTTTGTCGGAAACTATTGGTTTCTTTGAGAAAGTTGTAGGCCTTAGCTATTATCGTTAAAGCGCAGCGGCGAGCGCGCAGTCGCGGTCAGTGCCGCTAAATCGCCTGTTTGCGAGCGAAAGAGTTTTACTGCCCTTTTCTCTCTGTTATTGCGTATTAAAAATCAACCATGTTCTAAATTGAAATAAACAATTATTTAGGAATTGTGCACAAAAAATTAAATCATATCGCGTGAACAAGTCTATGAGTAGCCACGTGAATTTTTAGCTTTTAGACACTCGCGATTACTTTCACAAATAATGGTTAGTAAGCGGGGTCGTATCGCGGTCTGTCCACAACCACGACTGATGCAACTCGGTTGAAAAACGTCGTTCTAGGTAAATCGCATAATTTTACCCAAAACTATCGTGATAATCAAATTTTCAGCAGTATCGTGATAGTTTAATGCAATTTCGACGTCAAAGATTTTTGACACAAGATTTTTGTTCAATTCTGGATATTAGACACGTTAGAGTTGAATTATACACTCTCCATTATTTAAGGTGGCTTAAAATTTTATTATATAACATAGCTCCAGCCAGTTTCATTTGGAATTTATAAAGCTGTGTACGCATTTATAATCCAAAGCTGCTATTACCGTTAAAGCGCAGCGGCAGCGCGCAGTCGCGGTCAGTGCCGCTAAATCGCCTGTTTGCGAGCGAAAGCGTTTTACTGCCCTTTTCTCTCTGTGTGATTGCGTTTTAAAAAAAACAACCATGTTCTAAATTGAAATAAATAAATAATTATTTAGGAATTTTACACAAGAAAATCTTATCGCGCTGTGAACAAGTCAACGAGCAACCACGTGAATTTTTAGACACTCGCGATTACTTTCACAAACAATGGTTACTTACTAAGCGGGGTCGTATCACAACTGATGCAACTCGGTTGAAACGTCGTTCCAGGTAAATCGCATAACTTTAAGAGGGCACGTTAAGCTGTCAGTCCCGGTTGCTGTCTATGATTACTTAGACGGCGATCGTTACCCAACCCTGTCGGAGGCCTGCTACTTGTAGTAGGCGGTTAAAAAACGATGACACTAGGGTTCATCGGGTCGTTGGGCGACTCGGTGTCCCACTTAAAAAGAAGAAGAAACAGTAAAATAAAAACCCTTATACATTTGTCTTGTCTTAAGAATTAGATTTTATCCTGTACACCTGCAATTATCCAATTATTACAGGAACTAGGTACTTCCACTCCCATCAATATTTTCTCTAACACTATCCGGCAAACCATGATGGACTATTATTCTCTTGCCTCTCTGTCTAGCACAATAGGTTAGAGCAGGATAAAGCATTGTTTTCAGAACAAGTTCCTCACGTTACAGCGTTTGCTCGCCTCTCCTGGATTAATGGAAAGCAAATATGCTGGTTTTATACTGCTTTGCAAACTTGTATGGTTTCATCATGGTATAAGGTGCAGCTTTTGGGAATTACAAAGTTTTTTCAGGGATATGAGAGATAAATTCAGCGAATGAATAGCAGGAATCTTAGTGATTGTAACACTTGTACTGCGCTTGCCAACTTATCTTCCGAAGCGAACCGTTGTGATTGCGACTAAAGATGTTGCATTATAGCAAACCTGTAAGCCTAATCAAGATGATGAGTTAAAAAATGAGGTGTGAGAACGACTCAAAAAACAAAAGAAAAGATAAAAATATAATAAGGTTCGTTCATTGAGTTATACTTTCTTTTTTTCATCATAAGAGTAATAAAAAAAATAGTAATGATCTTTGGTAATGGCAATAGCAAATGAAATGACCCAGCCTGGACATTCGTCCATCGTTTGCGGAAACGACCCACAATTTTTTTATACGTATCGGAACTTGTTCGACCCTACTAATTTTCAGTCCATATAACATGATGCTTTTATTTTTATTTGTTTGGGGAAGTATTATAACTTTTTTTGTTTTGTGTGACGTGAAGGACTACATGCAAAAACCACGTATTTTTTTACCGACGAACCGAAACGAATGAGGTTCTGAACTTGTAGCAAACTTTTTGTACTATACCTACTATTAGTATTGAAAAGATAAATAATATTGATAGCTAATGCGCTTAAGCTTAAAATGCGCAATAAGAATTTTTTTTCATTGCTATTGAAAAGAAAAACAAACTGTACATACACACACAGTGACTCAAAATTCACCTTCCTTATCATGCCCTTGACTTTGACTTACAACCTTAAATCGCAATGGTGCTCACGTAATAATTTTATTACTTCAAGAACACCATGAGGATCGGTAATAAAACGGGACCCTTTCAAGAAAAATCAACCCGCTTTTCCACAAGAAAAAAAAAAACGTTCTAAATACGTCCCAAGTGGATTTACGACCGCGGCGAGAACATGGGCCTATTCGTAATACTTACTTATCCGTGTTTTATAATCGGGCTGGCAGCAAAGAATACTGGAACAGAAGCACACTCCAGTGAAGTTAAAATAAAGGTAAGCTTTTTGTTGGAATACCTACAGTTCTGAGCAGCCTGTGAACAAAACAGTGCGGCAGCGACCCATCTCAGAATTATTGATTGAAATACAATTTCAATCAATAATTGATAATTTAGGTAAAGTATTTTGAAAAACAATTAAAATTGCGACAAATAGACAAATATGTAGATGCACATTAATTTCTTTAAAAAATCTGATTATCGACTTGTATTGTTAAACGAATTAAACTCAGACTGAAATGTTATGTACATTTTTTGATAACTTTTTCAAACATACCTACCTTCTGTACCATTAGTTGATTTTATTATCTATGCCGTGGCAAAAATAAAAGAGCGTACTTTGTAATTGAATGCGTGTGGTTTACGAGAATTTCACCCCGGGTACGTCCGGCCGTTGTAAAATAGGGGATGTCAGCCTGAAAGGGGAAGGGGCGATCTTTTTCCTGTTGGGCTCGCTCTTGACCCTAATTTTGGTGTATCACGCTCAAAAATAACCTCTATATTTAGTGGGTTTATCAAAGCGGTAGCGGTGATAGTGAATGGGTGGGGAAAATGGGAGATCGCAGCTTTTGGCGTACCCTACGGGAAGCCTATGTCCAACAGTGGACTGCTATAGGCTAATTTAATAATGAAAATAAAATCGACAATAGCCTAAATGAAACACTACTGCTTACTCGTTTAATCGTTATACCTATGTGACAAAAATCAAATGAACGTGACTCTTAATCTCAGACTGTTCGAATACGACAAACAAAGGTTTTCCGCCTAAGATGTCATATTCCATTCATAATATTGTAACTGCTATAAAATCCAGGAACAACCAGTAAAAGTTTCCATAATGTATTATACCTATTTCACAAAAGAGGCTTAAAGTATACGCTTTAAGTGTCTCCATCATCTAAAACGTCCGCAATGCAGGTGCGTTGAGTAACTCTATCAGACGCGAGGCTCTAACTCGTTTGGTACAATTAACATGGTAATATAAGGAAGGGGTAAGAACTAGTGATGGGAAGTTTCAACGTGACACGTAATCGATTTTTGAAATTTGTTTCAGAACACAACAACCAGATTCAATTACACTACGCAACAGTATTAGTGTAAAAACGTCAACAATGTCAACATACAACGTTACTTAAAACTGTACAGACATAAATCGGCATGCTGCTGGCTGCTGATATCTGGGGGCAAGCATACACTGCCGTATACACATTACACGTAGCAACTCCGCGACAGGTCGCAGCCATTTTGTGATAGCGTGTACTGTAATTTCACGAAGCATACTCGATGTCAAGGTAGCTCGTTTTTTTCGATTGTTTTAATACTTAGTCCCATCCGTACATGAGATAGGGCGCGGGGCGTCGCGGTAGTGCTGCTAGCTGCCGGCTCGCATCGCGAACATATTTATGGCTCCTTGTAAAACTCGGACACCAGGCTTTATCGGGTCGTTGGAAGACTTGGTGTCCCACTCGAAGAAAAAGAAAATACTGATAATTAGAATAGTTTTTAAATAGTTCCAGATAGCAAGTATTCATCCCATCCCTATGTCAGATAGGGCGCGGTAGTGCTTGCTAGCTGCCGGCTCGCGTCGCGAACGAATTTATGGCTCCTTGTAAAATTTAATTGTTTCACCTGAGAAATTATACCTGCGTAATTGACTACTTATTGTAACATTGTAATTTTTAAACTATATTTAGGACAAAACTATTATTAAAAGTTACACGCAAAAATTACACCGTTAAATATACAGGGAGTAACAAAAAGTCGAAACAAGCTGAAAAGAGGTCAAGGTACTCATGAAACTGAAGAACTTCCTCCAATAGAACATGGGTCGAAATATAAAAAGAAAATTACCTGCCATAGAAAAACGCCGATCAATTGCTTGATTTACTATGAGAGGTAAAATTTTTTTTTTGATGTTTCGACAAATGTTACATGGGGAAAGTTGTTTAGTTTCTTGAGTACCTAGACCTCCTTTCGACTTGTTATACCCTATTTTGTTACTCCCGGCAAAAAAGTAATCACAGTACCAAATACCTAAGTAGGTAACAGGCAAGTAAACAAAACGAACTAGTTGGCAAACCATTTAGATGGTTTAATGAGCAAGTAGCTTACCTACCTACCTCTCCTACTCACATTTTTCTACATTCTTTCCCCCCAAAAAATATGGACAGTATATATCATCCAGACGAAAAGGTTCATTATATTTTCTAACTTCAAAAAAATTCTCACGTGTAAAAATCACGAGGTGTCGCCGCCGTCCCGTAATTTTCGCGCGCAAGGCTTCCCGCAGTGTTGCCATACTGATATTATAAATTCGGAAAACTCTGTCTATGTTGCTTGCACATTTAAATTAGGTGACAGGCTGACAACCTGTCACAATGGTGTAGACAGTCTTCTAAAAGACTCTTAAGCTTTTGTCACACGTGGTGTAAATATCATTTTATTACAGCCGTTTACTCCTACCCAAAAGGGAGGCGTGATATTTGTATTTAGGTATAGATTTTGATGAGCATTGGCTAAAGTAAATGAACAAAGGCCGCTTTTACTACAGGGAAATTGACAAACATTATACATACGGCCTGAACAGCATTCAAACTGATGTAAGGCGACCAAAGTAGGTATAGAAAAAAAAGGTACTTGAACAGTTTTAAGAGGATATTTTTTTATTTTGAGATATTATGAGACTTCTGCTAGAGCAAAGAAAATTGTAAAAATTACTCTTGAAGTTAATAAAATTGCACTCACAAGTTTTAAAAGATATGTAAAATGTGTAAAATTTACTGCAGTGGCAACACTGCCTGCTTCCCGCTAATCTCTACCATGGTGGGAGAAATAAAACGGCTTTCCTGACTTTTTTTTGTAATTTTTTGTGCCAGTGTGTGTGTGCTCGTGTTTTCTTTTTTTTGGGGAAATTTTATGTTCTGTGGTGATGTAGTGAGTTGTAGATAGAGTGGATTCATTTGGAACAGAATGGGACCCTAAATTTTTGTGACAGGTTTTGTTGCCCTAGTATCTACAATTTCCTACATAATAGTTAAGGATTGAACCCGTTTGAAAAGTTCAAGTCAGTTCAAGACACTTGAACGTACTACTACTACTACTACAGCCACAACAGTCCACTGCTGTACATGGTCCTCCCCCAATTGGGAGGTATTGCCATACAGCACGCTTGTACTTTTGAAATATGACAAAATAATTTGAAAAATCCGGCCAGATAGACCTATATCACAAATAAAGCGGTTGGTAGTGACTGAATGGCAAAAATGGGTGTTCGTCCCTTATGTGTTGCATACTCTGGGGGAGGCTTATGTCCAGCAGTGGACTGTTAGGGACTGGTGCGATGATGTAACAACTCAATACGAGCGCAAGTTTGTTTTGATCGTCTAGCAAACTTCCATGTTTCTTTAGTCTATCGCATTAAAACACGTGTTTAAAATAAAGCATTAAAATACCAACATTGTTATGCACACGACTCATCAAAAGGTCTTTGAACTTTCGCGCAGCAAGTATTGTAACGTATGTTCGCCGTCTATCCGTCAGCTACTTGAATGTAAAGGCGGATTTATTGCCACGAGCCAGTGTACTGCTATGGGATGATGTGACAATGATACTCGTACTTATCTACACGACTTTGATCATCTGTTTATTAGTTTATCTATATTATAAAAAAATACTCAATCACTTGTTTAAAATATATACTCTACATCAAAAGGTCTTTGAACTTTCATGTAGCGCGTATTGAAACGTATGTTCTGTCTATCCCTCAGCTACTTGAATGTAAAGGCGGATTTATTGCCTCGAGCCAGTAAAAAGTAAATAAACGCCAAGTTTAACGCGCCCGCCGTAAAGCCGAACTGTCGCGGTTTAGATCGCTACAAGTATGTTTCGCCGGAATTTAGCAGGAAATTTTATTCGAGAACTTGAGGAATTTGGTTTCACGGCGATAATATAAATATCTTTTCTGTCGTAATAAGTTTTATTTACTCCCGTTTTACGGTTCGCGAGTTTTGCGGTTTGCCGTGAATTCGTATTGAGAGTACTGCCAGGAACGCTTCAAGTAAGGTACCTATTTAAGGGATCAGTGTATACTGGTTACTCTCTATAACTGTATTGAAATCCAATATAAACCCTCACATGGGTAAGGCATGGTAAGGTATGGTTAGGAGATTGCAGGCTGAACCAGCTAGTTGTCCGAAAATCAAGATAATACCGTGCTTTGGAGGGCACGTCAAGTTATCCCGAACCCGATTGCTGTTTATGATTCCTTTGATGGCGGCCGTAACACAACTATATCAGACGCCTACTACTTGTTGTAGGCGGTTGTAATACTCTGACACCAGGGTTTGTCGGGCCATTGGACGACTTGGTGTCCCATTCGCAGAAGAAAAAGGAATAGGTAAGTAAAATAATAATAAAAACGTATCTGCGTAGACATATCTACGGAGCTACATCGTGCTACGACGCGTAGCTACCTGACTACGACGTAGGTAATTTGTTATAGGAAACTAACACATGACGTCACGTTAATCCTAAGCCTAATTACAGACACGCTACCTGTATGTCACTGCCTTGTTTACGATAATGCGTACGCAGGTTTACACTGATGCTGTAAATAACGAGTAAATACTGGCTGCAATCAAGGTTTTCTTACAAAAGTCCATTTAATTTAGCAACATTTTTTTCATCCAAATGTTGTTTGACACTCTTAAACTTCAAACAGTCGTAAAAGATCTCCGTCTGGACCGTCGCTATTTCAATTATAATAACTTGATAGGAATTAAAAGTTAAAGGTCTGTCATATTTTTACAAACTGACTATCAGTAAGAAGCTATTACTGGTTTTACATCATCATTAAACTATGATGATTATTTGATTGAATTTTTGTTAAATAATAATGTGCACAATCCTTACAGTTTGACGTGAAGTTTTTAGGTTATAAAAAGACGACCGATCTAAGCTGCGGAAAGTGAAAAGTGACGACATTGTCGACCGCACTTACAATTTCCGACCACTTCCGCACTTCTGCCTCTAATGGAATGGCAATGGCTATAGAAATATCCGGTGCCCATTCTAGGTCATTCATTCATATCGAGTTGAAAATCCCTGTCACCCCCTAGTACATCGGTTCGTTGGACGACTCAGTGTCTTATCACAGTGTGTCTCACACAGAGATTGAAGGATAAAGAGTTGAAGAGAGATCGAACGACCCGTAGACGAGTTTTTCTTCTGCGTCTAATGGAATAATCCATTGCTCATTCTATGTTATTTACTTATTTCTAGTGAGAAATAAGTTGTGATAAGGGCAGGCAGATGAGTGAGATAAAGTGTTGACGAGAGATCCTATGAACTTCAGTGTTGGAGTTTTACTTATACTTAAATTGATACGGTAACATAATATTTATGTGTCCATTGAAATATCCGTTACCTGTTCTAAGTCATTCACTTGTTCCCATCGCTTGAAACACTAAGTTTATCCTAGGGTAAAAATGCGGTGAAGCTGTGCATCTTTCCTTCTCAAATTTCACAAATCACATCCTTGTAACATTGTGGCAATGGGAAATTTGATTTTGACTTCATTGACTCAAGTACTAAGCTAGTCTGGTAGTGGGTTAATAAGCGTGCATTGCCGGTAAAAATATGGTTATATTTTTTTTTATCCTGAATAAAAATGTCCCGAATTGAGGTTCAAATGTCGTAGTCTTCCTCTTCGTTTTATACACGTTTCAAGTGGATGAGCACAATAAGTTTGCAGCGTCTTAATAGTTAGTTGGCAAGGTTTGTTGGTCGGTGGCCGAATGTGAATCTGTGTGGAGCGGTCGGGTCGTAATCTGCAACATACTGGCCTCTAATTGCGGCCCTAATTGTCTCACCCCGTCCCACCCTTCTTTATTCTCTACTTGTTAACTGACACACTGATTTGAAGAATGAAACACTTGTAGCTGGAAGGAGAGCTTACCTATCTCGTTTTGTTACTTAAATACGTCAGAAAACCGGCAATAAAACGACGTGTTTAAGTAACTGGTAAAACTGATTAGCACCTTTTTTATTTGATTTTGGTAGTTAATTTGAAGGATATTAATACAAAATGTAAGACGCAAGTCAAAGAGAGGCCTGCAATCTAATAATTAATCGGTACTGCAATGCCAAGTACGATACTTTCACTAAATTCCCACACTTGGTTTGGTTGTAATGGCAGAATATAAAAGTGTTACCCATATTGTGTCTGGCAACACATGTGATTAAGCTGAGAAAAGCTCGTGCAATGCCAAGCATGATACATACCTCTAATGGCGAAATAACAAATCATGTGTCGTGTATTAATGTTAGTTAAACTATTGTGACCTGTGTGTCTCAAGTCTGGCCAACACATGCGATTAAGCTGAGGAGAGGCCTAGTGCAATGCCAAGCACGATACATTCCCCTAATGGCGAGATTACAAATCGCACCCTTATTCAGCTACTCTAAGTTTTGTTGCTTATGATGTTAGTTGAACACGTTGGCTGTGAGTCTCAAGTCTGGCCAACACATGCGATTAAGCTGAGGAGAGGCCTAGTGCAATGCCAAGCACGATACATTCCCCTAATGGCGAGATTACAAATCGCACTCTTACTCATCTATTTCGTGCTTTGTTGCGAATAATGTTAGTTGAACACGTTGGCTGTGTGTCTCAAGTCTGGCCAACACATGCGATTAAGCTGAGGAGAGGCCTAGTGCAATGCCAAACACGATACATTCCCCTATTGGCGAGATTACAAATCATGATTTGTTTGGTTATTATGTTAGCCAAACGTGTAACTCGTGTGTCTCAAGTCTGGCCAACACATGCGATTAAGCTGAGGAGAGGCCTAGTGCAATGCCAAGCACGATACATTCCGCTAATGGCGAGATTACAAATCGCACTCTTACTCATGCTTTGTTGCGAATAATGTTAGTTGAAGACGTTGGTTTTGTGTCTCAAATCTGGCCAACACATGCGATTAAGCTGAGGAGAAGCCTAGTGCAATGCCAAGCACGATACATTCCCCTAATGGCGAGATTACAAATAGCACCCTTATTCAGCTACTCCTTGTTTTATTGCGTATAATGTTAGTTAAACTTGTAAACCGTGTGTCCCAAGTCTGGCCAACACATGCGATTAAGCTGAGTAGAGGCCTAGTGCAATGCCAAGCACGACACATTCTCCCAATGGCGAGATTACAAATAGCACCCTTATTCAGCTACTCCTTGTTTTATTGCGTATAATGTTAGTTAAACTTGTAAACCGTGTGTCCCAAGTCTGGCCAACACATGCGATTAAGCTGAGGAGAGGCCTAGTGCAATGCCAAGCACGACACATTCTCCCAATGGCGAGATTACAAATAGGACCCTTATTCAGCTACTCCTTGTTTTATTGCGTATAATGTTAGTTAAACTTGTAAACCGTGTGTCCCAAGTCTGGCCAACACATGCGATTAAGCTGAGGAGAGGCCTAGTGCAATGCCAAGCACGATACATTCCCCTAATGGCGAGATTACAAATCATGTTTCGTGTTTTAATGTTAGTTAAACTTGTGACCCGTGTGTCTCAAGTCTGGCCAACACATGCGATTAAGCTGAGGAGAGGCCTAGTGCAATGCCAAGCACGATACATTCCCCTAATGGCGAGATTACAAATCGCACTCTTACTCAGCTATTTCATGCTGTGTTGCGAATAATGTTAGTTGAACACGTTGGCTGTGTGTCTCAAGTCTGGCCAACACATGCGATTAAGCTGAGGAGAGGCCTAGTGCAATGCCAAGCACGATACATTCCCCTAATGGCGAGATTACAAATCGTACGCTTATTCGGCTAGCTGAACCAGGACTCAGAGCTTCATGCTTTGTCGCTTTCGTTTTAACTAGCAGGATGGATGTTTACAAGTTGTATGGAACAGACTTTATCTAAAGCAAGCAAAAAGGCATTTTTATTTAGTTGGATTTTATCAATATTGTTTGACCAATCTTGTACGAGTTTTGGAGCGCAGTTTTATTTCCCGTTTTCGGTTAGATCATCTTAGTCGTCTCAAAGGTGTAAAAAATATAAAATATTAAAGCTATTGAACTCTAAAGTAACCCGAGAACTAAAAAAGTCTTATTTATAAGAACTTGGGTCATAATATGGTAAAAAATGGGGACCTTCCGTACAAAATGTATTTTAGTGACGTAAACCGGTACAGGCTCTTTTTACGGGCGGCCTCTTCTCCCATTCCATACCTATTTCTGAAGTATTTTACGAAATTACCATAACTAACTTCTCATCAGACCGCCTTTGTTTGACCTGACTCCGCCAAACTCGCGAAGAATCGAATCGCTCGTTATTAAAATAAAAGTTATGCAATATTAAAATCCAAGACGTCGGCTGTTTAACATCACAGATGACAGGGATGTTTTATTCATCCCGCGACGAAACTTGCGCCAATAAGTTGGGGGTAGTGATGTAGTAAAACATCTAGAGGTCAAAGATCGAGCCAAATGACGTTCATAAAAAAGTGATGCAAGCCAATGTCAGGTTACCGTCAAATTCATTGAATACCTAATAGCGACCCGCCCAGCATCCGTAGCTAATCGTTAATTCCGCAAAAAATTGACATTTTCCGGGTATGCATTACAATATTAACATAATTTTTTAATTACTCTAGCTGTTATAGGAAATTGCATCAAAATCCGTTATTGGTTTAGTAATCGATGGCGGTGTCCATAACAGGCAGACAGAGAAACAAAAAAAGCCACTATTTACTTAGGTACTATTTCTGTAGATGTACTCGTATATTAATCGACAGAAATGGCGGTTACTCTACCGAAAAAAACTAAGCTCTTAAATATATGCAGATATACACATATTCTCCACCTTCAAAACCATTGACTGACTTTGTAAAAAAATACGATTGCCAAAAACGTGATTGACTAGCAACAATTGATTGCCACATTTTATAAACTACTAGTACCTACTATCTAATTGTAAACACTTACCGATCTATCGATATGAAAATTCATCGACATATTTGTATACGATACATCACTAGCAGCGAACTAGCAGGATAAGCGAGAGATGAACTTGGCCGCGATAGGTTCAATTTACATTTTAATTGGATCGGCGGCCGACGCCATTAAAACACTTTTAATTATCAGGTTAAAAACACCCGATATCAGGCTGTATTTGCGTTGTAGTGCTTTTTAAAGTCCGCTCATTATTATATTCTACTCGATCTTTCCACGTACCTAACAACTTTAGCTAGGCGGTTTCAAACTAAGTTCTATATGACCGTTATTTGACAGCCAATGTGGCGCAGTGGTAATGCGACTGCCTGCAACACCAAGGTTCCGGGTTGGATTCTCAGAGGGGCACCCACAAAGTTGATATTTATCACTTGTGAATTTGATTCTGCTGAACTACCTAATTGTCAGAGACCTGCCACTTGAAGTAAATGGTTGAAAAACTCTGTCACCGGAGTACATCGGGTCGTTGGACGACGTGGTCCACAAAAAGAGAGAGAGTAAGAACCTAAAAAAACTGCCCACAAATGCCTTAAACGCGAAACCTATGTATCTTGCCAAGAATCAAACCGAAACTGGCAGGTAGACTGTAAACACATTGCCAATTGAAACAAACAAGATGTTTTACAAAGAAAAGTACTCAAACTACTTTGTTTTCTCTTTTTGCGGCTACAACATGCACTTTGGTTGTTGCTTTTTAAGGCGTTTTAATAAGCCGCTACTTTTCGCAAGGAATTTTCTTTTCTTTTAATAATGTTGGTTGTATTTGCCGTGTGATATCTTTATAATTTATTTATTGTAAGAGGCGCTAAGTGATTATACGGATTCATGTGTTTTAGAATGTATGGGACCACAAGTATGTTTTTTTGTTAAGAGTGTTGTAGAATGACTACAGCCAACTTACAGAGATACTCGTAATTTGACACTTGGTCTGATAAAATTAGCATGAATTAGCATCTATTAGATATGGCAATGGCAGCCGTATTTGTCTTTAAAAACTTGTTTATGTAGAAACACTGAAACGTGAAAAGCAAACCAAAAAATTTATAAAACGCAAAAACGTGCCACTTACCTCGAAAATCCCCGTGATACCGGGCAGGTGTACGGGCTGAGCTCCCGAAAAAAGTCTAGCCTTTAGACTGAAAGCAAAGCGCAGGCAGGTGGGTGGGTAGGGTACTCTAGATTCAAGGCTTGCCTGCAAAGTAATCGTGTTCACTGAAATTGAGTCTGCAACTTCAGCGTGACGCGTTATCGGATTTGTTCACTACGCTTTCGGAATGCAAGCAGCGGTATTGCCGCCTACTGAGGAGCTTTTGCTCTACCAAAGTGCAATGTAAGAAGTTTCTACATAAGATAGATACTAAGGCCGTGTGGTGCCGGCAGAGTAGAATAGCACCACCCCCTCTCTTCCCGTGGGGGTCGTAAGAGGCGACCGAGGGATAAACCCGACCCAAATAGCCAGGGCCAACCGTATGGTGGCGGTTAGTTAATACACCACAAAAGCATTCCCAAGGAGGGTTGACGTCTGGTAGGCAGCCGGTCGTAAAATTGAGCCGAATCCTTTGCAACACGATTTTGTGTTCAACAAAACTAGTTGCGCCGACCCCAAGTAATTGGGATAAGGGCAGGAAGATGATAGATACTAAGTTTAGGCAGGCGGTTAGTCAAAAAACATTGCCAAATCCTATTGCGACACGATTTTGTGCTTTAACAAAATTTGTAGCGCCGACCTCAACTAATTTGGGATAAGGGCAGGCAGATGATGATCTACCAGTCATAATATTGATACTTGAATCAGAATAAAAAGTGCTCTAAAGAATTAAAAACGATTGTGACTTCCATACAGAAAACCACTAAACTAAACGAATATTTTTGGTACAATTGTACCAGCCGCCGGTTTCTACACACGCTGCAAATTGTCGATACGGCTTGTTTACCGACGGCACCTGCTGCTCCCGTTACGGTTACTGTTTGCGTTGTGTTCCACAGAACACACATTGTATTCTTTCCGAAATACTGTAGGTATTTGTAGGAAATAGAAATAATATTTTCGGGTGACTTAAACGGCCGTGTGATGCCGGCCTAGAATAGCAGCACCCCATTTCTACCCGTGGGTGTCGTAAAAAGCGACTAAGGGATAATTATCCAGGGAATGGGCAGCAGCGTTCCCTGTGAATTAAACATCTTGCACTGCGCTCGCCAATCTGCCTGCCAAGCGTGGTAAGTATGGCAATACCCCCCAATACGAGGGTGGCCCATGTCCAGCAGTGGACTAATGTAGCTGTAAAGGAAAAGGTGACTTTCATACAGAAAACCACTAAACTAAACGAATATTTCTGGTACAATTGTACCAGCCGTCGGTTTCTACACACGCTGCAAATTGTCGATACGGCTTGTTTACCGACGGCACCTGCTGCTCCCGTTACGGTTACTGTTTGCGTTGTGTTCCACAGAACACACATTGTATTCTTTCCGAAATACTGTAGGTATTTGTAGACAATAGTAATAATATTTTCGGGTAACTTAAGCGCTTTACACATGTATCGTCCGTTTAATTGTCCGTTTAAAAGTCCGTCCGCATGCGGTGGGATAATTCGAATTTCGACCTTATTGTCAAACAAAATATGGTTTATGGTTTGAAAAATGCTTCCGTCAACTTAGCTTTGTGCGATGCATCTGGCAAGCCGTCTCCTATTTACCGTATTTGTAAGAACATAAGGTGGAAAATCGTATTTAACAAACGCAACGGATAGCTCTGCGCAACAATAACGCACAAACTCACGTTGCGTGTATTTCTCGCCTAAAAAGATCTTCACTCAACTTGCAACTTAGATAAGTAAGGTTATTTCTTTATTTCTTCCTTTTTCTCTCTGCCTAACGGTAGACAACTTTATGTAAGGCTCATCACGATTGGCTGATAGGTTGGTGTAAGATTCGTATGTCTTTATCACATTTAAAACGTCCACTAGCGAATTGGCTGATGCTATTCTCCGCCGGCATCACTCAGTACGTAATACTGAAATACAGTTTCAAGTTCTCAAATGTATAGGTACAATGAAGACCACAAGTCTGAAACAGCATCCTTCTTTAATCGTAATCCTCTGGGAGGGCGTATAGCATTGATTTATAGGCAGAATACTTTGATTTGGCCACGACACGTACCTATTTACATACATTTAAATGTACAATGCGAAAGTTTTTAAAGCTCAGACGCGTAATTTCCAATTGGTATGAAGTATGTATGACCTAATGGTATGACAACTTACGCAAAAAATATGATGCGGGCATTGGATTTAGCCACTTGCGTATAAAAATTAATAAGAAACTAACGTACTTATACAATAAAGAGCCCCATCTATTCCAAAGCAGTGCCTTTATTTTTAATTTTTTATCCTGCGCCTCATTTAAAATATAGGAACGTAATTAATCGTTTAAAAAAAGCAAATCGTGTCTTTAAAATTACTCTATATTTTCAATGACATCTAGGTATTTCTGTATAATATTATCAATCAATATGCGGCAATTTTATATCTAACATTAAATAAATATCGTTTTGTTACTCAAGTACACCCCTGATCTTAATCCCCCGAGAGGGCATCTAACTTAGCGTGACTCCAACTTCACCGCTAGATGCACTCAGGCAGTCAGGGTGTTTTCAACTTAGTACGTGCCATTTGTCTGAATAATTAAATAAACAACAATTAACAAGCACTTGGTTTTGTAAATGGAAAAGTTTGTTAGTAAGTTCATAGGTATTATAATAGGTACCTTTATTTGTGGTGCATTATTATAATTACATACATAAATAAAATATTATCTGGCTACTTAAAAACAGTTTCTAGTTAAAACCTAGTGCTCGAAAAAATATGTGTCGGAACACGCGCTTGCCGGTCTATACCCGGTTATATCATTCTCATATTTTTTTCTGACGACTCTGTGGTGATTAATAAACGTGTTGTATGACATTCTATGGATGTTATATGCAATGAGTTAATTTAATGTACTCACAGTGCTGCATCATACTCATAAAGTATTTTTTTCTTGTTTTTTTCTTTTACACGCAAGTGAGTTTCCAGTTGTTCTCATTTCCTACACTAGTAAGTGATGTAAAAGGCACCTCATATACTAGGTACCTACATACCTACCTACCTATCTCGAATAGTAACTCAGTAGTCCAGTAGTGACGGTAATCCCCCGAGCCCCAAACTCGGCGTGACCCCGACGTCTCGCCTTCAACTGAGTGTAAAGTTTAATACTGTTAACAAGTTAGATACCAGTAGCTTCAAATTGTTACTACGGGTTTTGATGGTCATGGAGAAGTAACACATTTTGTTATCCAACATTGGTGCTTTTCAATATATATTTTTTTTGTGTTTTCATTGTGATTTAGCCAGTGTCTAGTTTCTTTTACTAAGTTTATGTATTGGTGCTTTTTCGCGTTGCTAATGTATTTTTGCTCTTGCAGGCTCAATGTCATACGCAGTGAGATTTATACTCTTGCCAGCAAATCCACATAAGTACCTGCCCGTTTAAGAGACCAAGTTACGCTGGTTTACTTGTAGCTTTGTCTGAGGCGCTTTCGTATGTTAAGAGCATTAACTATGATAAATTTGTAATTATTACGGATTCGAAAAGCGCACTTCAACATGTGGCTCGGTGCACCTCGAATATTCGAGGAGCACCGATTGCTTACACCATTTTAGAATCACTATGTGAGTTATTATCGGCCAATAAAATAGTTAATTTACAATGGGTCCCGTCCCATATTGGATTAAGGGGAAACGAAGAGGCGGACCGTCTAGCGAACTTAGCTTCATCGGATGGAATTTCATATGACTTTTTACCATACTACACAGATTTGTTACCTTTCCTAAAAGAGAAATTGTTTATTTTGTTTAAAGAATATTTTGACGAACGATCATTATCAAAAGGTATATGGTATAGAACTATTCAGTCCGACCCTTTTCGTTATCCCTGGTTTGAAGATTCAAAAATGGAAAGAGAGGAACTAGTACTTGCGTTTAGAATTCGTTCTGGACACATTCCACTAAATAAATTTGCACATCTCATGCGTAAATCTGACTCTCCGAATTGTTTAGAATGCGATAAAATCGAAGATGTGTACCACATTTTGGTGGAGTGTGTTCGAAACGATGCTTTTAGACAACAGATTTTTAATAATTTCATGTTTTCATCTGTTGGAGGCTGTAACAGCGCCCTAGCTTTTCCTTATTCTAATAACGCTAGGACTCTGTACAAACTTGTTAAAGTTGGCTTACGTAGGCGTAATTAGAATTAATATTGTATAATGTGTATTATTGAAGTCCATACGAGGACGACATGGTCGCTCTGTTATTTGTGTACCAAGTCCTTTTAATAAATAAAGATTAAAAAAAAAAAAAAAAGTTACGCTGGTTTTTATACAAATACTAAAAAAATGGTATAAATTGATCTCTTAAATGAGTATGTCGATTTACTGGCGATAGTACAATGGAATACTATTCCGTTGAAAGTTTTCCTGTGGTATTCAAAGTAAGTATCACCCCGTGCATTTTCTCTCAAATTTCTGATATCGTAGTATTTGAAACCCATACTTATGCCATGCAAGTTCTTATGCATCTAACCAGCAAAAATATTTGTCTTATGATGCTTGCAGTTACGTGACACAGGCAAACCTCATCACCTGCATCCGACATGCCAATATGAGGAAATATGCATGCAACATACCTACGGGGATAGTTCACACTACCGCCGATTGGATATTAACGCACAAGATTCAAATAGTTGCGCTTACCATCTGTCCGTACTGAAATTCTTTACCTAGTAGGGCAAGGCCACACGTAACTTCCGTTGCTGTTCATTTTTAGCTCGTCCGTAACGCATGCGTCAGTCAGATATTAGAAAATTGCAAATTTCCGATTAAAATAAAAGCCTTTCTTAATTGACGCAACACGAAACGTGCGTTGAAAGTTTCATCGCACGTTAAATCAGCGCAGCGCAGAAACTGTTAGTTATTTTGACATTGATTTTTGGTATAGAATATTTGTAATTTGTACACATTTGACAGACGCATGCGTTAGCGCTGCATCAGCAAGGGACGTTTTGTGTGCGCCGCGCCTACTGGAGAGTGGAATTTATACTATTGAGTAATTTGGTAATGTAAATTGAACTTTTGTTATTCAAATTATCATAGAGTCGATAATGCATAAACTTCTTATTAATTTCGCATTATTTTAGTATTGATTTTTCTATTAAGTTTTCGGTAGTAGTGTGTTGTTTGCACATTATTGTTACGATACTTGTGCAAAATTGTTGAATGCTCCTCTTAACCTAAACAAAGTGGCACAGTTCGTAATAACTCTAATCGAAGAACACGAAATTCCATTTCAACAAAAGCCAAAGGGTTAATGTGTAATTTTGCGAATTTCTCGCTGGAAAGTTAAAGCGGTTTAGTTTTCAAGTGGAAGGTAATTTTGGTTAAAGCTAGATTGTATCAATGTTTGATTATAAGTCGATTGAACACTGACGTTAGCAGGAAGCCTCATCATTGATGCCGATAACGTTGGAAACATACGGCATAAGTTCACAGCAAGCATAGACAGATGAGTTTTACAATTACACATTGTTTCCTACTGCAGCCAGTTTGATTGTCTAAAAATGTACATTTTCAGAAACCATTCAGCAAAGCAAATTCTTCAAAGTAGTTTTCGAAATAGATACCGAAATTATAAATCGTCACAAAAAGGGTAGGCTTAAAATTTGCCTACCCTTGCGAGGCTTTTGTATCTATTAGTTCATACTTGAGATTCTTCATACAAAATAAACCATTATGCCTCCGGATCAAGCCAAATGAGTCCGATTCATTAGATAACGCTCTACTTGCTATCAAAGCAAATCAAACCTCCAAGAAATATGACCTGTATGCGAAGCATGCGCACCGAAGGAAGACTTATCTCGCGCGTGAGAAGACATCAGACGGGTCAAATCGTATGGAATTTATGATAAAAAGTGAAGAATGTTGACTTACAGACGTAGAGGAAATCTAGGTAGCGTGGCCGCATATTCAGGGGCTGAAGGGAGTGCTCGACACAAAATGTCTCTGTGTGTTCTCGCATTTTTTTTTTAATCTATGATGGGCTTACTCTTGACCCCAATCTTACCCTAGAGCAGAGATGGGATCTACGGTGGAGCGAGCTTGCCCAGAAGATGCCTATTCACTCTAGACTTAAAGAGATTCAGGTTATATGCACTCGGAAATACAGACGCAGGCAGGGAATTCCATTCTTTAGCCGTGCGCATAATGAAAGATGATTTGAAGCGCTTAGTGCGTAATGTGGGTATATCAACTAAGAACGGATGGTAGCCGGCCGTGCGTCTGGATGTCCGATGGAAGAAAGGAGACGGTGGTATGAGCTCATGCAGATCACGCGCACACTCTCCGAAGTACAATCTGTAGAAGACCGATAGGCAAGCAACCTTGCGGCGGTGAGCCAGGCTGTGAAGCTTAGTCGCCACCAGTTTTTTATCGCCTATTAATCTCTTGGCTCTGCGTTCCACCGAATCCATTGCAGCAAGTAGGTATTTAGCCGAGCCATCCCAAAGGTGACAGCAGTACTCCATGCAAGATCGGACTTGAGCTTTATAAAGAGTTAGAAGCTGTTCAGGCGTGAAGTACCGCTTGACTTTATTCAGGACGCCCAACTTTCTAGCTGCAATTTGAGCCTTGGACTCGATGGTGGTGCCGAAGTTGAGGTCAGCGGACAGCTCCATGCCAAGGAGTTGAAGAGTGTTGGTCACTGGAACAGATGTACCCCGAAAAGTAGGAGAAAAGGTGAAATGACTCCTTTTTGCGGAGAAAAGACACGCCTGCGTTTTTGAAGCATTAAAGCTGACGAGATTGTCATCGCCCCACTGGGAGACGTTACTTAACGTCAGGCTCGTACGCTCAATCATAGCCTTTCTCAATCTTTGGATTTCATCACCACTGGCTCCTGCGCCGGACAGATATTTCTCGGTGACAGTACTGTCATCTGCGTACCCAACAATTCCTGAAGATAGAAGGTCATTGATGTGCAGCAGGAAAAGCGTCGCGAGAGTACAGACCCTGAGGAACTCCGGCGTCAATAGCCTTGAGGTCAGAGGAGCAGCCGTCTATGACCACTCGGATCGACCGTTCACTCAGGAAGTCAGCCACCCAGCTACAGAAGCCAGTGGGTATGCCGTACGCTGGAAGCTTGCTCAACAGACTCGCATGCCACACCCTATCGAAGGCCTTTGAAATGTCCAGCGACACTGCTATTGCTTTGCCGTGGTTTTCAATGGCCTCGCCCCAGCAATGCGTTACGTACACTAGAAGATCTCCCGTGGAACGCCCTCGGCGGAAGCCATATTGACAATCACTGAGAAGATCATTGTCTTCGAGGTACGAAAGCAGTTTGCAGTTCAGAACTCTTTCCATAACCTTACAGAGTACGGAAGTGATGGCGATCGGTCGATAGTTGCTAGGGTCGGCACGGCTACCCTTCTTGGGCACAGGTTGCACATTGGCAAGCTTCCAAGATTTTGGTACAATTTTTGACACGAGAGAGAGGCGGTACAAGCGTGTCAGTACAGGAGACAACTCAGGCGCACAATACCTCAACAATCTTGCTGGTATGCCATTAATGCTGGTGTCTCGCATTAACCCAGACGTGGCCTATTACCTCCCACATGCAACGCTCCCGCGTGCAACAGTAGCTATCAGACATCAAGAACCGAGCTCATACTTGTGATGCTCGATACAAAATGTCTCAGTGTGTCCTCGCATTAAGCTAGACGTGGCCTATTATCTCCCACATGCAACGCTCCCGCGGGCAACAGTAGGTAGCTATCAGAGATCAAGAACCGAGTTAATACTTGTGATGCTCGATACAAAATGTCTCAGTGTGTCCTCGCATTAAGCTAGACGGTGGCCTATTACTTCCCACATGCAACGCTCTCATGCAACAGTAGCTATCAGAGATCAAGAACGGAGCTCATACTTGTAATGCTCGATGAATAACGTCTCAGTGTGTCCTCGCATTAAGCTAAACGTGGCCTATTACCTCACATGCAACGCTCCCGCGTGCAACAGTAGCTATCAGAGATCAAGAACGTAATTCCTTGTTGTGAAATGTGATGCTCGATACAAAACGTCTCAATGTATCTTCGCATTAACCCAGACGTGGCCTATTACCTCCCACATGCAACGCTCCCGCGTGCAACAGTAGCTATCAGAGATCAAGAACAGAATTCCTTGTTGTGAAATATGATGCTCGACACAAAATGTCTCAGTGTGTCGTCGCATTAACCCAGACGTGGCCTATTACCTCACATGCAACGCTCCCGCGTGCAACAGTAGCTATCAGAGATCAAGAACCGACTCATACTTGGCGTCTACTAATGCTTGCTTGCTTAGATCGTGAGTTTTGATTAAATTTGGGCAAAGGTTGTTGCTGTTCGGTAATTTGCACCGAATTAAAGTTGGCTATGAAATCAAGCCATTTCGTGGTTCGTTCTTGGCTAGTTAAATCGGGTGTTATTTTGATGAATGTATAAATGTGGTTAATGTGGCTGCCAAAGCATAGATTTTATATACAGAGTATAAGGGACAGCTCTCCGAATACTTATAAGGTGCATTCAGACGATAAAACTGGAAAACTATCCATAAGAAAATGATTCAGGAAACGATAAAAATGTTTTTATTTTCTTAGTAATTGCAGTCAGTAGATCGTTATTTTGTATGGATTTTTAGACGTTTCTTGAAATATTCTGCCACGGAAAGTTGTTCAATATTATAGTCAAAAAGCACCCCATTACCTATCATCCGAAAAGCTGTCTCTTACACCGCATAGAATAGTCGGAATCTTTTACTAGTATACGTATCTAAGTCTTAGGTAAGTAAGTACTTTCTAGAAACGGTTCTTGTTTCATCGTTGCATTCTTATTGTTATGTGTTTCAAATTCTTCTACTTATTCATAGCATATTTATCTTTTTGTGATACCCTATACAGAGCGCTACAAATGTTTATTAAGGCTTGTTTATTTACTTCATTTTAAATAATTATTAGTTACACTTGTAACTTAATTAATTTCCACTCTTAACAGTAAAACTGTATAAGTGCGAAATTATCGCCACTTATAAAATAGTGTCGTACTTAGTATAGAGTGTAGTCGTATTTAGTATCCTTAAAACTATTAACCTCCAAAGTGTTCCATTCAGTTAGCACGCTAACTTTCTCACTGTTCCCTGTTGGCTTAACCAGCACTTTGTGTAAGAGCTGAGCTAAGCGGCGAAAGGAAAATGGCTGATATTTTTTAGCATTTTTAATACTCCAAAGTCAGATATAGTTTTAGCAGTAAACACGGTCTAGGGAGTGGCGCAGCTGCGACGTCGTGCCTCTCGGAGCCGCTAAAAAGCGCATAAACCGGTATAGCCGATTGTAAAGACGTGGACGGTGGTGGAAGCGGACAGAGAATAGAGCATTTACTTACACCCTCAAATACCCTCAAATAGTCGTAACTCACTTACCTTGTATAGAAAGACACACTCATTCGGCCGACGCTAATGAATTTTTCAACTTTTCTTATTTTCATTTATGATACTTAAACCTTTTTAACGCAAGTTACCTAATATATTTTCTAACTTCACATAAAAACAAATTCAATCTTTTTACCAGTCAAACTGCTGGATACGGGCCTTTTTGACAGGACGGTATTGCCATAACTACCTACTCACCATATTTGACAGGCAAAATGATAGTGCAGTGCTGCATTTGCAGGGCCCATTCTCGGTAGAATTGGGGTAATGCTAATCTAAACCAGCATCACACAGATCAAATATTATGGCGTGGCTTTATCCTGGGTATATTTCGAATCCAAACTTCGCTTTACGTGCGGTGTTTATAGCAACAACAAGATCGGCCTTTTAGTTATTGCTTTTTAAACACGTCGATCGCTTTTCTCTTACATCGGTCCCAAGTAGAGGACAGTACTAAGTGCTCTCCAGGCAACCAGTGTATCGCACATAGTTGTACAGATTTACGACGCTCGATACTCAGTCCGGCTCGGTGCTACTGCATTCGCCGTGTGATGCCGGTTTAGATTAGCATCACCCCAAGTCTTTCCCATGGGTGTCGAAAGAAGCGACTAAGAGATTTTGAGAGTTGATGTGTATTGCCATTTTAGGCGCAGGCTAACAGCCTGTCACTATGGTGACTATTGGTGTTCTTAATGACTTTCAAAGTCAGACGTAGTGATAATGGCCGTTTTTTACAGTTTCTTTTTAAACCCGTCGATCGCTTTTCCCTTAGATCGGCCCCAAGTAGAGGACAGTACTAAGTGCTCTCCAGGCAACCAGTGTATCGCACACAGTTGTACAGATTTACGACGCTCGATACTCAGTCCGGCTCGATGCAACTGCATTCATGGACTACTCACGACACTTACTGCTATTCAATATAGAATGCTTGAAAACTAATAAAGATAATCAGCCAATTACAAGTAGACTTGAATTAGATATTAAAAAACTTTAACAGAACTTTGCATGTTAAAAGCGATTGCAATCACCTCATGAAAATATGGTAATTATCATTGAAATCGATGTAAATACTCTTTTTTACCCTAACCCCATAGTTTTAACTGCTGGATACGGCCCTTTCCTTAACAAAACGGTATTGCCATACCATACCCACCACGTTTGACAGGCAAAATGACAAGCACAGAACATGATGTTGCATTCTGTCAATGGTAGAATTAGGGTGATGCTAATCTAAGCCAGCATCGGACGACATCGGTGACGGAACCCTGATAAAATATTAGATATGGAATGGCAATTAATGTTAGGTATTTATTTCGAATCCAAACTTCACTTTATATGAGATGTTTGTATAAACAACAAGATCGGCCTTTTAGTTATTTCATTTTAAACCCGTCGCTTTTCTCTTAGATCGGCCCCAAGTAGAGGACAGTACTAAGTGCTCTCTAGGCAACCAGTGTATCGCACATAGTATCTCCATATATAACCAGTGTATCTCATATATCCCGGAAAAAATATATGAGAGCCTATGGAAAATTTATTGTATTTGTACTGTACTGTACCTATTGAATTTCTATATTTAGTTGTTACTATTGGTTTTATTATTTTATTTATATAACATTGCAATAAATATGAGACACCTTTTATTTTCTCATAGAGGGTGATGAAAAGTAGAGTGAATCACTCGGGTGCAAAATATACTTTGGCTCGGGCGACGTACTTTGAATCCCTCGCTGCGTTCAGGATTCTACTAAAATATCCCTCGCTACGCTCGGGATTCTACTCTAGAATCCCTCACTTCGCTCTGGATTCAAAAAAGCGCCCTCGCCGTAAAAGTATTATTTTGCGTCCTTGTGATACAATCTACTATTGTTTGAAATGTTTACTATTTGTAGACATTTTCCACAAGATAGTAATTATTGGAACACTTGGTGTTTTAATCAAACACTAGATATTGATATTAACTTTTTGGTTACAAAGTTAATACAAACAAAGCAAGCGGAAAAAATTCACGCCGCCAGCGGGATTCGAACCCACGTCTTCTGACAAGCCGGGTCAGACGTGTTAAGCCGCTACACCATGGCAGGCTCTGCCCGAGGCGGCGAAATTGTGATCCACTTGCTTCCTTCATATTTCTTTGTCACTTGACTACTCACGGGTAGCTTGAGCGCCATCTATGACTTTGTAGTAGAACTATATAGTCACTCAACTGACAACATTACGTATGTACAAGTTGACGAGAGATGGAGCTTTTTCCGATTTGTGAATGTTTACTATTTTGTAGACATTTTCCACAAGATAGTAATTATTGGAACACTTGGTGTTTTAATCAAACACTAGATATTGATATTAACTTTTTGGTTACAAAGTTAATACAAACGAAACAAGCGGAAAACATTCACGCCGCCAGCGGATTCGAACCCGTCTTCTGACAAGCCGGGTCAGACGTGTTAAGCCGCTACACCATGGCAGGCTCTGCCCGAGGCGGCGAAATTGTGATCCACTTGCTTCCTTCATATTTCTTTGTCACTTGACTACTCACGGGTAGCTTGAGCTCTAGTGTTTGATTAAAACACCAAGTGTTCCAATAATTACTATCTTGTGGAAAATGTCTACAAAATAGTAAACATTCACAAATCGGAAAAAGCTCCATCTCTCGTCAACTTGTACATACGTAATGTTGTCAGTTGAGTGACTATATAGTTCTACTACAAAGTCATAGATGGCGCTCAAGCTACCCGTGAGTAGTCAAGTGACAAAGAAATATGAAGGAAGCAAGTGGATCACAATTTCGCCGCCTCGGGCAGAGCCTGCCATGGTGTAGCGGCTTAACACGTCTGACCCGGCTTGTCAGAAGACGTGGGTTCGAATCCGCTGGCGGCGTAATTTTTCCGCTTGCTTCGTTTGTATTAACTTTGTAACCAAAAAGTTAATATCAATATCTAGTGTTTGATTAAAACACCAAGTGTTCCAATAATTACTATCTTGTGGAAAATGTCTACAAAATAGTAAACATTCACAAATCGGAAAAAGCTCCATCTCTCGTCAACTTGTACATACGTAATGTTGTCAGTTGAGTGACTATATAGTTCTACTACAAAGTCATAGATGGCGCTCAAGCTACCCGTGAGTAGTCAAGTGACAAAGAAATATGAAGGAAGCAAGTGGATCACAATTTCGCCGCCTCGGGCAGAGCCTGCCATGGTGTAGCGGCTTAACACGTCTGACCCGGCTTGTCAGAAGACGTGGGTTCGAATCCCGCTGGCGGCGTGAATTTTTTCCGCTTGCTTCGTTTGTATTAACTTTGTAACCAAAAAGTTAATATCAATATCTAGTGTTTGATTAAAACACCAAGTGTTCCAATAATTACTATCTTGTGGAAAATGTCTACAAAATAGTAAACATTCACAAATCGGAAAAAGCTCCATCTCTCGTCAACTTGTACATACGTAATGTTGTCAGTTGAGTGACTATATAGTTCTACTACAAAGTCATAGATGGCGCTCAAGCTACCCGTGAGTAGTCAAGTGACAAAGAAATATGAAGGAAGCAAGTGGATCACAATTTCGCCGCCTCGGGCAGAGCCTGCCATGGTGTAGCGGCTTAACACGTCTGACCCGGCTTGTCAGAAGACGTGGGTTCGAATCCCGCTGGCGGCGTGAATTTTTTCCGCTTGCTTCGTTTGTATTAACTTTGTAACCAAAAAGTTAATATCAATATCTAGTGTTTGATTAAAACACCAAGTGTTCCAATAATTACTATCTTGTGGAAAATGTCTACAAAATAGTAAACATTCACAAATCGGAAAAAGCTCCATCTCTCGTCAACTTGTACATACGTAATGTTGTCAGTTGAGTGACTATATAGTTCTACTACAAAGTCATAGATGGCGCTCAAGCTACCCGTGAGTAGTCAAGTGACAAAGAAATATGAAGGAAGCAAGTGGATCACAATTTCGCCGCCTCGGGCAGAGCCTGCCATGGTGTAGCGGCTTAACACGTCTGACCCGGCTTGTCAGAAGACGTGGGTTCGAATCCCGCTGGCGGCGTGAATTTTTTCCGCTTGCTTCGTTTGTATTAACTTTGTAACCAAAAAGTTAATAACTACTATTGTTTGTTTGAATATCTTTTTAAACCCTTCGCTTTTCTCTTAGATCGGTCCCAAGTAGAGGACAGTACTAAGTGCTCTCCAGGCAACCAGTGTATCGCACATAGTTGTACAGATTTACGACGCTCGATACTCAGTCCGTGCCGTGTGATGCCGGCTTAGAATAGCTTCACCCCATATCTTTTCCGTGGGTGTCATAAGAAGCGACTACGGGATTTGAGAGCTGATGTGTATTGGAATTTTTGGCGACAGGCTGACAACCTGTCACTATGGTGGTTAATGGATACACAGTGTTCTAAATTACTCTCAAACATATGTCAGACGTAGTGTTAATGGCCGTTTTTTACAGCCGTTTATGCTCTGCGCAACCTGCTTGGGTTATAGGCGTGATATATATTTGTTTGTTTGCATTTATTTTTGAACCCGTCGACCGCTTTTCTCTTACATCGGTCCCAAGTAGAGGACAGTACTAAGTGCTCTCCAGGCTACCAGTTTATCGCACATAGTTGTACAGATTTACGACGCTCGATACTCAGTCCGGCTCGGTGCAACTGCATTCATGGACTACTCACGACATTATTATAGTCTTAGTAAGATGTTCGCCGTGTGATGCCGGCTTAGAATAGCACCACCCCATATTTATCCCGTATGTGTTGTAAAAAGCGAGTAAGGGATCTGAGAGTTGATGTGTATTGCAATTTTAGGCAACAGGCTGACAACCTGTCACTATGGTGGACTGTCAATCGCTTTTCTCTTAGATCGGCCCCAAGTAGAGGACAGTACTAAGTGCTCTCCAGGCAACCAGTGTATCGCACATAGTTGTACAGATTTACGACGCTCGATACTCAGTCCGGCTCGGTGCAACTGCATTCATGGACTGCTCACGACATTATTATAGTCTTGAGATGTTTGCCGAGTGATGCCGGCTTAGATTAGCATCACCCCATATCTTTCCCGTGGGTGTCATAAGAAGCGACTAAGGGATTTTTTCAATTCAATTCAATTCAATCGTTTATTCAATAACAAAATACATTTGTGTTTGAAATATAATAAAATTAACAAAGTATGGAAAATAACAATTAATTATTTTAGAAATTTGAATGTCAATTAATATTAGAAATTTGAATGTCAATAAACAACATAAAAAAAGTTAACAACACAAAAACTAATAATATCAACATTCATTCAATAAGAAAAAAAACAATAATAATTACATCTAAATAGTATATTTTTTATTGACATATAAAATGAGAAAAAAAAACACATCAAAATTCATCTATTGTGTAGCAGCATCTCTCTAACAGAAGTGTTCTTAATTTAGATTTAAAGCTATTTATGTTTTTAATAGTTTTCAGGTCAGTAGGCAATTTATTAAAAAATTTGACTGCCTGATATCGAGCGCAGTGTTTGACTACTTCAAGTTTAGGGGCTATAGTGTTGTTAAGATCCTTTCTCCTCGTAGCCTCCCTAATAACAGTGTCCTTATCCGTCTCAAAAACTTCACGATATTTTATTACATCTGTTAATAGCACAAGGATATATAGACTAGGGACTGTAAGTATACCTAAGGCTCTGAAGTGAGGCTTGCAAGTTTCATAAGATGGTATTCGTACAATTGTGCGTATCGCCCGTTTTTGGGCTACAAAAGCTTTTTCAATGTTATACTTATAACTATTACCCCACAATTTGATACTATAGCGTAACTTTGATTCGACAAGTGCAAAATAAATAGATTTTAATTGTTCTCTTGTTAGCTCTTCTCGCAACGACCGAAGCGCATAACAAGCTGAACTTATGGATTTTTCGATAGATAACAGTTCAGGCTTCCAGTTTATATGTTCATCTATGTACACCCCTAAAAATTTGACTTTATTTACTTCTTTTACTTTTTCTTCATTGTTAGTAATATTAACTAATTTTTCATTATTACGCGCAGTAGTTTTAAAAAGCAGCACATTCGTTTTGCTAGAATTGAGCTTTAAATTGTTGCATTGAAACCACCTGTTAAAAACTTTTAGGCCATTATTTAACTTCAGACTGAGATCACACACATTGTCACTTGACAGTATGGCATTCGTGTCATCAGCGAAAACAACTATTTTAATTCCAGGAATACTGTTAGACACGTGTAATATTAGATCGTTCAGGAATAAAATAAAGAAAATTGGACCCAAAACGGAGCCCTGTGGCACTCCTCGTGTCACTTTCGTCATCTTAGAATTATATTCCATCTCATTACCGTTTTCTATTTGTTTTATTTGTACAAATTTTTGCCTATTCCCCAGATACGACTCTAAAATGTCCAGAGATTTATCTCTTATACCATAATGCTCCAGCTTATATAGCAATATATTATGGTCAACCATGTCAAATGCCGAGCTGAGGTCAAGGAACAACCCTGTAACTTTCTTTTTCTCGTTTATTGACTGCAGCACATCATCCATTAGAGTGTCAATAGCAGTGTTAGTTCCAATGCCCTTCTGATAGCCGAACTGGCGTGCATGTAGAATAGAATTCAAATGAACATGCTCTAAAATTCTACTTTTCAGCAACTTCTCAAGCACTTTGGATAATATAGGTAACAGTGAAATCGGTCTATAGTTTTTAGGGTCCACTCTACAACTTTTCTTATAGATCGGTACTATCTTGGCTATCTTAAGTTGGTCAGGGAAGATACCTTGATTTAAACAAAGGTTGAAAAAGTATGTTAAAGGCTCGCTTAAACAGTCAATATTATCTTTTATAATAGAATTTGGTATATCATCATAACCAGATGATCTTTTAGGGGCCATGTTTTTGACTATGTTTGTTATTTCTGTTTTATTCGTCATTCTTAGGGTCATATCTGTATCTACTCGTTTGACGCTACTAGTGAGTAAACTCTGAGCCTCTTGCGGTTGTTGTGCCAAATTCGTGTTACAGCTTAAGTTAAAAGTATCAACAAAAATATCAGCAATATCTTTTGGCCTGCTAATCAGCCTTTCATTATTCTTTAAGATGATTTTGCTTGTAATATTATTGTTCTTTTTGTTTTTATGTTTATTGACTACGGTCCAAATTTCTTTTTGGGAGTTTTTAGCGAGTTTTATTTTGTTTTGGACTGCCAAAGATTTTGCATTTCTTAATACTTTTCTATATATTCTTATGTATGTTTTCTGATACTTAACCAAAGTTTTATCATGTTGGGTGCTGTTGATGGGTACAAGAACACGTTTCATCTGACTTGACACTTTTATACCTTTTGTAACCCACTTTAGTTTCCTACACTTTTTTATATTAATTTTCTTCCTGATTTTCTTAAAGCTCACTTTAAAAACTTCATTAAATTTACTCAAAAAGCCATTAATTCCTAATTGTTTCCAGTTTACCTGTTGTATTCTATCGCGAAAAGATGCAATATTATTTTTGGTAAAAAGCCTTCTTTTAACAAATATAATAATTTCTTTTTTGTTAATATTGCTATGTTTCTCCATTTCTATGCGAGTTAGTATAGCATTATGTCCATCTGATAAACCATTGTTATCTACCTCAATCCCTAGTAATCCGTCATCCGTTATATTTGTAAGAAAGTTGTCAATACACGATTCAGAGCCGTTACGACTGAAAGTAATACTATCCACGAGATATTTATAATTATAACACCTCAATAAATTTATAAATTCGGTCCTTATTTTACTATCAGTCAATACGTCTACATTAAAATCTCCAGAAATCAAACAATTTTTGTCAAAGAAACGCTGCAACAACAACTGAGTTTTCTCCAAAAATTTCTCCACATTGTTATTATTTTGGTAACAACAGAAAACATTTAGGTTAGTTTCTAGATCTTTCACTCCACAAATCTCAAAACAATCAACCGCACTCAGATCCTTACAGTCAATAACTTCATATGGCCTATCTTTTTTAATTAAAATTAATGATCCTCCTCTGATTTTACTACGCCTAGTATATGCTGCTGCAAGTTCATAAGCTTCAAAATTTAAATAAGCAATAGTTTCACTATTTAAAAAATGTTCAGTAATACATACATAGTCAGGGTTAAGTTTTTTCTGTTCCAGATATAATTCTAACTGATCTTTTTTACTATTTAGACCACATACATTTTGGTGAAATATTTGGAGCATTACAGTGTTATTATTAGAGTCAGAAACATTACTTCCTAGTCTTCCTATATTATTATTATAAGTATTACGATTAGTTACGAAAAAAAAATTTGCACAAGAAGTTCCCGTATATTACTGAAAATAGTTTTTAGGCCAAAGTTATTCACCTCAAATGAGCGAATGTTAAACATTTTTTCGTCGTAAGTGAGGTTCCTATTACTATCTATTAAATAGGCATACTCATGCTCTTGTACATCCTCATACAACAAAGTATTGAAATTTTCAACTCGCCAGTTAAAAAGACTACAATTATGATATCTATATGTTGGGGAGCATATTACAATATTAGTATGATCTAATGCTAGCAAGGATTCTCTTATACAAACAACCAGTTCCTCATAATTTTGGGATGCAAGAAATCTTTTCTCCAATAAATATTAAACAAAAGTCGTCTTTACTTAAATCTGATATCTTTGCATGTAGATTATGTAATAATTGTTTAACACCTCTACCTGGACTTAGATAGTGACAAATTTCATACTCGTCACCTAAAAAGTGTTTCGCAGTTACTAACATTTTGTTTCGATTGTTGCTACTAATCATGCATATTTTACTTTTGCTGTCAGATTTCTTCCCATACAGATGTTGATACGAAGTTTCTGATTTTTCTGTGTCATGTTGGCGATCACCGTAGATTTTTTGATTCTTACTGTTCTGGCTCTGTACGTCACTGAATTCGTCTTCTAGATTTTTGAAACTGTTTTGCGTAGGAATATTATAAATTATGTTCTGATTCTGGCTGTTAATTCTACAAACTTCTTGCTGACTCTCGTCTAAATTATTGGCACCATCAAAACCTTTTTGAGCATGATCTAGATTAGTTATTTCTTCTATCAGGTTTGCATTAATGCTTTTCAAATCATTTAAATTTGAGATTATTTTTCGAATCTTCTGTCGCAGTTTTTTGATTTTACGAAGCCTCGTCCTACTGCTTGTAATCTTCAAGCCAAAACCTTGTAGCACTCGTTCGTCTTCACTTACGGTATTCTCGATTTCTTTCAGTTGCTGCTGTTCATCCATTTTAGAATTTTCGAGCATAGACTGCTGAAGCTTCTTCTTTGCTGAATTGAAAGCTTCTACATAAAGGGTTTTGTACAATGTCACATTCTTTTCTAGTTCCTTTATTTTTGCTTTTAGATCAAAATTTTCTTGCATTAAATTTTCTACCTCTCTATCAGCACTCTCTAACTGGGTCCTCAGTTTCAGATTTTCATGAGATAACTCCGCATTTTTTTAGATCGATAGCTCTTATAGATAAATCTGGGACGCTATATGAGGTAATGTCCCCTACCGATATTTTATTTGTATCATTGCTTCCAAAGGTCAGCGATAGTGCTCTGCGTCTTCTTTTGTTAACAAAACCTTCATCTATCGTCGTGATGTTATTAATACCAGTATCATGACATGTGTCCGTTTTCGAAGTTTCAGAAATAAGACACCTTTCTGGCGTAACGCAATCTACACATTCTTTTGTTTCTTCCGGAGGTATAATGTCCACTTGCGGCGTTTTAGCTGAGTGACTGGACAATTGAGATTGATTTACTGCTGGTATTTCATTTTGACTATCGTCCAGTAGTGGTGCTTCCTCAATTACGTTATTGGAAATTTTGGGAAGTAGTGCAGTGTTCTCTGGTAGGGATGAGGTGGAAGGTTGTGGTTCATTAAAAAATCCACTTTGCGTCTTTTCTGGTGTTTTGTTCTGAAATGCAGTTGGTAAAGCAGACTCCAAAGGCATTGGTGTAAGGTTCTCTGAATGAAATAAGGTAGAAAGTTTTGATTCATCCTGATAACTAGTTTGTGTCACTTCTGGTGTTTCTTTCTGAAAATCATTCGTTGTATTTTCATTTTCAGGTTTAACCACAGTAGGCACCACTTCAACGGCCTTTGGGGTGCTTGTCGAGGATGGACTAAGTTTGATTTTCCCCTTTAGAAAGTTAACGGGTTTTTTTAAATCAGAGATAATATCTTTTTTCGATAGTGCACTGGACTGAATTGCGGACAATCTTTTACAAGTTAAACATTTCCAGCAACTTTTTTTGTCATTAGCCATTAGGTCGCGGCGTTTCCTTGACACCGATGAGCAATTAGAAATTTCCTCTAAACAATATATTTTTGTACATGTCGTGCAAGTAATAAAATCATTCCTCTTTAATAATGAATGGCATTGGGCACAAAAACATTTTTTTGGAGACATGTTGTCTTTGTGGAAAGATTTTCAAGTTCTCAGAAGTACAATTTGCGTGAAATGGATCTCAACTCGTTATTGTGGTAGAATAACGCGTTATCGCGCGTTATTTTTGAGTGAACGCATCCATTAACAATCTTAAGTTGGTAGCATTGATGAGCTGTCACTGATAAGACACACCTCTATATGTCAACCTCCCAGTGTGCGTTCACTTAGTACTGTGTCTTTTTGTATAGCAATTTTATTGCACGAGTACATGACGACGCGGTTCGCTAGATGGCGCTATATTTTTTAATTCACATACCGGCTATCCATAACCACTGTTTGTAGTATTTGCAACACTATTAGAATTGCCAGAGTTGTTCCGTTTCTTGCAAAATACTTATGAAAACATAGATTGAATTCATATCAAATCAACAGTTATTCCAATTAAATATAAATAAATTAAATAAACTGGAACTATTCTGAAAGAATGAAAGCTTCCGAATTTGTATGTATTTTTATTTGATGCATTTATTGTTTTATGAGCACACTGCTGCGTGCGTAATGAAACGTTATGATATGACAGTTTCTTTCAATTTGACAAGTTGTTTACGATTGTTGTGATTACTGAAATTCATTCAATATTAATAAATGAAATTGTTCGTTTTCGTGAGTTTTTAGTTTACGTTTACCGGATCTTGACCTCGACGATTAGAATATAGACCCCAGAATTCGTATTTGGTCTCAGATTGTCGCCGCCTTCTTCTATTGACCCCAGCTAGATTTTTGGATACCGACACCGCTGCCTTCACAAACTACCTACTTATTTCGTCTGCTGCAGAGGAAAATGACTAATAAAAAATGTTGTGTACTCGAATGTAAAGTGATTTGTAAGTATATTCGTGTTTTATTCTAGTTGTCTACAATTCTACACTAATACAGGGTTATTTTTTAGTCAGTGCGCAAACTTTGCAGGATGTTTCTACTCGTGATTCTGAACAACTTTTACTATGGGGCCACCTGCGAAATCTAAAAAAACATTTTGGTTGTTCCATACATTTTTGTCGAGTAGGTATGAAATTTTCTATGGAACATCAAAATTTTTTTTTGCGAATTCCCAGGTGGTGCCATAGTAACAGTTGTTCAGTATCACGAGTAGAAATACCCTGCGAAGTTTGCGCACTGACTAAAAAATAACCCAGTATTATAAAGAGGAAAGAATTTGTGTGGTTTTTTGTTTTCTTTTTGTATGTTATTGATAAATGATGCTACTGGACCAATTTTAATAATTCTTTAACATAGCGAAAGTTATTCAGCATTATCGGCAGCTACTGCTGACACATGAGCATCCAGGGTCTGGAGTACCTGATGTCAATGAATATGATCCCAGCTAAACTACAAAAGATACGGAATTGGCTTCATAGCAAAAGTTGTTCAGCATTATGGGCCGCTACATTGCTGGCACATAGGCATCCAGGGTCTGGAGTACCAGGTATCGATGAACAGGATCCCAGCTAAACTATAAGAGTTACGGAAATGGCTTTATAGCAAAAGTTGTTTAGCGTGATGGGTCGCGTCTGCAGGAGTAGGTATGAGCATCCAGGGTTCCCAAATTTTTTTATGAGCTGTGTTCACTGGCACTCAGATATCGAAAATATGAAGAACCCGGTGCTAAATGGGCAAATATCCTATACCTACCCACGGGAAAACGCCTAAGTAGCAGCGGGTGAAACCGCTGGGCCGGCAGCTAGTTGTAAATATTCCTGCGTTACTCGCGCCGACATCGATAGGTACAGCGCGAATTTCTTCTACTTCATCTTTCGGGAGAATTATGTGCGAACTACTTTTTGATTATTATACTATTTACCGATGCCGTGTGGTGCCCACAGAGTAGAATAGCACCACCCCCTCTCTTCCCGTGGGGGTTGTAAGAGGCGACTGAGGGATAAACCCGACCCAAATAGCCAGGGCCAACCGTATGGTGGCGGTTAATCCACCACAAAAGAATTCCCAAGGAGGGTTAACGTCTGGTAGGCGGCCGGTCGTAAAATTCAGTCAAATCCTTTTGCAACACGATTTTGTGTTCAACGAAACGTGTTGCGCCGACCCCAAGTAATTGGGATAAGGGCATTAAGATGATGATGATACTATTTACCGATAGATTTAATAATTTTGAATCAATTCATTATTTCTAGGTGGTGAAGTCCCATTACACTCATTTCCAAATCCCGAAAAGGAACCAGATCAGTTTAAATCTTGGCTTGGCTTAAGGAGATGTCATGAATCAGATGATGCTATAGATAACCAATTCATTTATAAACGTCGAAGAGTACCTATGCTGCAACCACTTTGAATAAAAAAATAAAAAATTATAGTAAATATATGTGTTTTCTTTTCCAAACTTTAATTTACTTTTTAATTAGGCTAGAGTAGGTAGGTGTGTGTAACCAGCAATGGATAACCAGCAATGTATGCTGAACCGTGCACGGTATTCAGCCACGTCTAATAATACCCTCTTAAAATGTTGCCAAAACTCTTGGTCGGAGGGCGCTGCACAAAATTGCGGCTGATCTCTCTATACCCCTACAATATATAAGTTACTCTGTGTCAACCTCCCAATCAGCTGTTTCTTATATTTTGAGTTTATTGTGATTCGTCTATCATGAATCTTACTGTGTTTAAATTTTGGTTTATAACTGAAAATTCAATTCGTACCTCGGTGTAAATGTCCAAAAATTTTGTGTATTCCGTGAAACCAAATAGTCCAGTGTAAGTGTTTTTAAACCTTCTTTATGCACATCACAAAATTTGTTGTAAAAACATCAATTATATCACAAAAACTTAATTAAAATTGAGCAGCAGTTTGTATACAATCAAGGTTACGTTCCGTTCCGGAATTTGAGAGTTGATATGTATGATATGTATTGCAATTTTAGGCGACAGGCTGACAACCTGTCACTATGGTAGACTGTCAATCGCTTTATTCTTAGATCGGTCCCAAGTAGAGGACAGTACTAAGTGCTCTCCAGGCAACCAGTGTATCGCACATAGTTGTACAGATTTACGACGCTCGATACTCAGTCCGTGCCGAGTGCTGCCGGCTTAGAATAGCATCACCCCATATTTTTCCCGTGGGTGTCGTATGAATCGACTTAGGGATTTGAGAGTTTGTGTATATTGCAATTTTAGGCAACAGGCTGACAACTTGTCACTATGGTGATTGGTGGTGAATAGATACGCAGCGTTCTAAATCACTCTAAAACTTTTGTCAGACGTAGTGTTAATGGCCGTTTTTTACAGCAGTTGGCGCTCTGCCTACCCTGCAAGGGATATAGGCGTGATATAAGTTTGTTTGTTTGAATATCTTTTTAAACCCGTGGATCGCTTTTCTCTTAGATCGGCCCCAAGTAGAGGACAGTACTAAGTGCTCTCCAGGCAACCAGTGTATCGCACATAGTTGTACAGATTTACGACGCTCGATACTCAGTCCGTGCCGTGTGGTGCCGGCTTAGAATAGCATCACCCCATATCTTACCCATGGGTGTCGTCAGAAGCGACTAGGGGATTCGAGAGTTGATGATTGTGTATTGTAATTTTAGGCGACAGGCTGACAACCTGTCACGATGGTGGGTGGTGGATGGATACACAATGTTTAAATGACTCTCAAACATTTATGTCAATCGTAGTGTTATTGGCCGTTTTTTACAGCTGTTTACGCTCTGCCTACGTTTGCCTCCCTGATAAAGGCGTGATGTTATGTTTGTTTGTTAGAATTTATTTTTAAACTTGTCGCTTTTCTCTTAGATCGGCCCCAAGTAGAGGACAGTACTAAGTGCTCTCCAGGCAACCAGTGTATCGCACATAGTTGTACAGATTTACAACGCTCGATACTCAGTCCGGCTCGGTGCAACTGCATTCATGGACTACTCCCGACATTATTATAGTCTTGAGTTGTTTGCCGTGTGATGCCGGCTTGGAATAGCATCACCCCATATCTTTCCCGTAGGCGCCGTAAGAAGTGACTAGGGGATTTGAGAGTTGATGTGTATTGCAATTTTAGGCGACAGGTTATCTATCAACATGTCATTATGGTTACACACAATGTTCTAAATCACTCTCAAACTTTTGTCAGACGTAGTATTAATGGTCGTTTTTGACAGCCGTTTAAACTCTGCGTACCTACCCTGCTAGGGATATAGGCGTGATATATGTCTGTTGTTTGAATTTCTTTTTGAACCCATCGCTTTTCCCTTAGATCGGTCCGAAGTAGAGGACAGTACTAAGTGCTCTCCAGGCAACCAGTGTATCGCACATAGTTGTACAGATTTACGACGCTCGATTCGATACTCAGTCCGGCTCGGTGCAACTGCATTCATGGACTACTCACGACATTATTATAGACTTGAGTTGTTTGCCGTGTGATGCCGGCTCAGAATAGCATCACCCTATATCTTTCCAGTGGGTGTCGTAAAAAGCGACTAAGGTATTTGAGAGTATGAATTGCAATTTTAGACGACAGGCTGACAACCTGTCACTATGGTGGACTGTCAATCGCTTTCCTCTTAGATCGGCCCCAAGTAGAGGACAGTACTAAGTGCTCTCCAGGCAACCAGTGTATCGCACATAGTTGTACAGATTTACGACGCTCGATACTCAGTCCGGCTCGGTGCAACTGCATTCATGGACTACTCACGACATTATTATAGACTTGAGATGTTTGCCATGTGATGCTGGCTTAGAATAGCATCACCCCATATCTTTCCAGTGGGTGTCGTAAGAAGCAACTAGGGGATTTGATAGTTGATATAATTATATTGCAATTTTAGGCGACAGGCTGACAACCTGTCACTATGATGGACTGCCAATCGCTTTCCTCTTAGATCGGTCCCAAATAGAGGACAGTACTAAGTGCTCTCCAGGCAACCAGTGTATCGCACATAGTTGTACAGATTTACGACGCTCGATACTCAGTCCGGCTCGGTGCAACTGCATTCATGGAATACTCACGACATTATTATAGTCCTGGTAAGATGCCATGTGATGACGGCTTGGAATAGCATCACCCCATATCTTTTCCGTGGGTATCGTAAGAAGCGACTACTTAAGAGATTTGAGAGTTGATGTGTATTGCAGTTTTAAGCGACAGGCTGACAACCTGTCACTATGGTGGACTGTCAATCGCTTTATTCTTAGATCGGTCCCAAGTAGAGGACAGTACTAAGTGCTCTCCAGGCAACTAGTGTATCGCACATAGTTGTACAGATTTACGACGCTCGATACTCAGTCCGGCTCGGTGCAACTGCGTTCGTGGACTACTCACGACATTATTATAGTCTTATGATGTTTGCAATGTGATGCCGGCTTAGAATAGCGTCGCCCTAATTCTACTCGTGGGTGCCGTAAAAGGCGACTATGGGATGAATCCAAGTAATTGGCAGCAGCTTTCCTTGTAAATATCTACCAAAACCTTGCATTGCCCTCGTCAATCCGCCTGCGGTGAGTATGGCAATACCCCCCAATTGGGGGAGACCCATGTCCAGCAGTGGACTGTTATGGTTGAAGAAGTAAGATGTTTGCCGTGTGATGCTGGCTTAGAATAGCATGACTCCACCCGTGAGTGCCGTAAAAGATAATTAGGTACACTGGTACAGTGATATCCTCATTAATGAAGATAGGAAACTGCATACTCTGATAGCTACTGTGAGTACATCTTGAGTACATTAAAATCCCAATAATTTATGTTGGTGTAAGCAAAGCTTCATCATTATGGTTTAAATTCCTACTCTAATATGGACTAAACAAGTATTCAGTTGTAAACTTTTAGATGTCGCTGACATCGTCGCTTCAAGACGAACATCAAGAGGTTGAAAATTTCGTGAGGGTCAGCCAGGCGCTGGTAGGTCAGTGGGTAGAGCAGTGGGACTGTGCCCCATGGTCTCGGGTTCCAAGACCGGCCGACACTAACATTTTTCTGTTTAATTCTCATTTATAACTACCAGCACCCGTGGGAGGATAAGTAATGTATCTACGATTTACTCAGCAGTTACTCAGCTCTATACCAAAGCAAGACTTCATTCACACGCACTACTGCCTAGCTTTACTTGATAACGTACTATTAATCAACTCAACGGGCTTTAGATATGTCACAAACACAAACTGTAGCTGAGTCAACACTGTATGCGTATGTAGAATATTAAATGCCTACGTTTGAACAACACGTACAATTTATTACTATGACTAGCTGCCCGTCAGCGGTTTCACCCGCTGCAACCTATTATTCCGCGGGAAGAAAGCATTACTCGCCAAGAGATGTCGCTGTTAGTTTTCGGCGAAAACGTTTTAAACGCGAATCGGCTCAGTCACGCCACCTTTGCAAAAATATCGGAATATGCGTGATCCCGTAGGAATAAGACATTTTCCCGTGGTAAAAAGTAGCCTATGTGTTATTCCAGATAGTCTACTATATTTGTGCAAAATTTCATGTCAATCTAATCAGCCGTTTTAGCGTGATGTCGTAACAAACACACACACAAACATCCGCCTTTATAATATTAAGTAGGATAGGATTAGTAGGAAGTAGAATTTGTGGGATTCAAAATCTTGTTAAAACATTTTCATTGGCAAGTAATTTTTGTACGTACATGTGTTGTGGGATATACATCAATTTTGCCTTACTTACTTGCCAAGAGATGACGCTGTTAGTTTCTAAAACGCGAATCGGCTCAGTCGGGCCACCTTTTTCATAAATATTGGAAAATGCGTGATCCCGTGGGAATGAGAAATTTTTCCGTGGTAAAAATTGTATGCTATTCCAGATGCCCTTTTATATTTCTGCAAAGTTTCATGTCAATCTAATCAGCCGTTTTTGCGTGAAGTCGTAACAAACACACACGTAGGAAGTAT
This sequence comes from Phthorimaea operculella, assembly GCA_024500475.1. NCBI lineage: Eukaryota > Metazoa > Arthropoda > Insecta > Lepidoptera > Gelechiidae > Phthorimaea > Phthorimaea operculella. The sequence continues at coordinate 2,174,530 of JANFCV010000024.1, read as the reverse complement.
AGCAAGACCAGTGTGTAAGATTTTCCAATATCGTAAGACAAAACTTAACGCCGTGTGGTGCCGGCAGAGTAGAATAGCACCACCCCCTCTCTTCCCGTGGGAGTCGTAAGAGGCGACCGAGGATAAACCCGACCCAAACAGCCAGGCCAACCGTATGGTGGCGGTTAATCCACCACAAAAGCATTCCCAATGAGGGTTGACGTCTGTTAGGCGGCCGGTCGTAAAATTAAGCCGAATCCATTGCAGCACGATTTTGTGTTGGGGTATTACAAATTGCATATCAAATAAATAATCGCCTATCAATACATATTCATCATTTATATATTTTTTTACATCAAATTTCACTTCTTCACTACAAATAAACTAAATGTTTAACAAAACATAAACTGCAGATAATTCGAAATTTTACATCAATATGACATAACTTTTTTCCTCACAATGCAATACAGATAAATTTATTTTTGTACAAAAATACTACATACATAGCATGAATACTGACTGCACAGCAAATTTTCCATATTTCATAGCAAAATAACTATCCCAGTCGCATATTAACCAGTAAACATACGTAAGTAAACATAAGTTTATAGGTCCGTTAGGTTAGGTTAGGTTAGAACTTTGACCACAACGCACGAGCCGAGCGAGCGGAGCGAGCGTGCCGCGGCAGCGGCCGGCGATGTGCCAGAAACGACACGCTATGCGCGTCATCAATTTAAAATATGATTATCGATGTGTATGATTAACGATGATGGTTCATCTCTAATAAAAACTGCTGTAAATAATATAAAAATAGAAGCTATATTTAAAAGAAAAAGAGTTAACAGGTATAATGTGCATAAAGATTATTAGCTGTGCATTGATGAAAAAGCTTTTGCTTTAGGAAAAATCGCTGTACGCTGCGAAAATAAATTGTAGTGTGTTTAGTGATATTTTGAGTTGAATATTATGCTGTGCAATCAGTAATTTTGATGGGAATTTGGAATCTTATTGCATAGAAAAAGGATATTTTTTGATTTGCGTTTAAATACTACCCTTTTGTGTTTAGCAAAACGTGTTGCGCCGACCCCAAGCAATTGGGATAAGGGCAGGAAGATGATGTAAGACAAAACTTAAATTAAATAAAAGTTCGAAAAAATAAAAACAAAAATAAGGAGAACACTATCCGGATTCGAACGCGAGTCACCTTGTTTGGTAGGCAAGCGCACTATCGCCGCAGCTACCATGACTTTAAGATGACTGTTGAATTAACGGATATGCTTCCCCACAAAGACGCGAATCGGCTCAGTCACGCCACCTACGTCAAAAATTTTGGAATATGCGTGATTCCGTAGAAATGAGACATTTTCCTGGGGTAAAAAGTAGCCTATGTGTTATTCCAGATGCCCTTTTATATTTCTGCAAAGTTTCATGTCAATCTAATCAGCCGTTTTTGCGTGATGTCGTAACAAACACACACACAAACATCCGCCTTTATAATATTAGTAGGATACTTCAATATTTGTGCTAGCGATATTTTGTGCATTTATCAATGAATTGGAAATCAATACTCATGTGACTATTTTCAATAAAATTTATAACGTTTTCGCACACAAAATTTATTGAATACGTACCTAAAAACACTTCACGTGCTAAGCATACAATTTTTGGTAGTGGTATCGGCAGTACAAATGCCGAATCTTGACCGCGGTGGAAAAAAAAATAAGTAGATAAAAGATTTATTTTTCTTATTAATTGTGGTGGATAGATACTGTAAAACAGTTATATTGCTTCAAATTACATTTTCATAAATCTAAAACATCCATTACATTTGTATTTTTACTCAAAATTGCTTGTCTCTCGGATTTGTAGAAGAATTGGTCGAGATTTTGCGACGCTTTTTACAGGTTTTGCTGCCCTTTTTTACCAGTTTCGTAAGCGAGTGATTTTAATATGCGAAGGAGCTTAGTCTGCTTTCATATTCATAGTAAGGGTTGAATTGAAAAACGTTCTATTGCCAGCGACCTATATTTTGTACGAGTTTTATTCTGACACGTGTCGTCATTATTATGTGTACTATGTTTTTGTACATACCGTTAAAACAACAATGAAAGAAAAGCAACAATGAACAAAAAACAATAGCCAAACAAGCTATCTTCCAATATCTAGAGCTTTCATAATATGAATAAATAGGTAAATCTGTTTTACGCATCTTAATATGGAATTTATAAGACAAGCGCCAAAATGTTTACTTTGTGTAAGAAATATGACAGTCAAGATGTAAAATCTACATAAGTATGATTTAAATAATGTTTTATTAGTGTAGAAGTATGTAGGCTTCAGATTTAGACACAATGTTTAGTGATAATTTCACAAGCTAGCTAGCAATACCTACATTTTCGACCGTATTAAAAACCCAGCCAAAACAATAAAAAGACTGATCCTGTTCATTGTCTGTTAGCACATCCTCTTCAACTTTTCGTACATTTGCTAATACAAAGTTAGTCGAACAAGCTCACATCCAGATGGGAACTAAAGCTTCCTTTCGTATCGCACCATCCATTACAACCACTGAAATATGCAATGGACCTTTACACAGCGTCCAAATTCTGTTTCCCCAAATATATCCCGTTCGGCTGCAACTGAATCCATCTGCATGAACAAAAATGCTGAATTTCCAAAAGGCCGTACACAAAAAGCCAGAATTGACTACACAAATCTATCCATCCGATTTTCCATAAAGGCTGAGTTGAAAAGCTCACTCTGTTTGACATAAAAGCCTTCGGTAATGTATGAGAACATGGCTGTATAAAGCGGTTATTTACATGACAGAAGCATGGCTGCGAATTTGGGATGGGGTTTAATGTTTCATTATATTCTGCATCGGGAACGGATTTTCGGAATACATTGAAGCGTTGCTGGAAAATGGCGTAAGCAGTTGTTTAAAAATTACATACATTTTCCGCAATCAGCTGCTGATGGCAGAATAATTATTCACTTGAAAATAATGTACCATTTCATTTCGTAGTAATCTTGCTGGAAATGCTTTTGTACATTAATAATAATATATCTGATTTTGCACACTTAATAATCGAATGAATCCTACCCGGTAGACATGTGCGCCGATGATAAAATGATCGGCGGCGGCGTCCGGTCGAAAAAAGACCGGCGGCGGCGGCGTAATCGGCGTGAAATCGGCGTGGGTATAAATTTAATATTTTTAAGCAAAAAATCCAAAATAACCACACTTTTTGTGCTGAAACTGTTGAACGTTTTGAAAAATAGAATTAAGACTGGAAAGTCAGCACAATCTTGACGTATTACGTCGTAAAATCGACGTAATACGTCAAGATTCCTTAATTTGATCAGGAGTTTTACCTATGTGTTTACTAATAGTTTTAGAAAAATATTAGCACTTGATTCTCCTGGTTCGCGTAAGAAACCATCGTCAAGTAGGCCCTTGTAATCATCCTAAGGTTATTCCGGTTCATTGATAGTATCACGGAAGCATACGTCTGGGAAAATCCCTGTATCAGCAGCTTAGAGTGTGTTAGGCCTGCTGATCTCTTCCAGAGCTCTTGGGCTCGCTGATTCACCCATATGTTTAGGACTCTCCGAGGTGCAGTCTTTTTGTTGCCTAGGTTGGGCTCCGGCCCGACAGGTCGTGACCGGAGGCCTTCTCAGCCAGTTCGTCTGCTGTCTCATTTCCTCTAATGTTTGAGTGACCTGGGACCCAGCCCAAAGTCACATAATTTCGGGTGCCGTGATGGTTCAGGAGCGCAATGGTCTCCATGGTCAGCTTGGAACACACGTTATCGGATTGTAATGTCTTTAGCGCGCTAATGAGTATCCTTTGGCCTTCGTATTTCAGGCTGAGATGCACAGATTCAATGATAGCGTACATCTCAGCCTGGAAGACGGTTGCGAATGTTCCCAGGCTAATAGACCCGGTGACCTTGGGTTTCTGACAGAACACTCCAGAACCAGCTTTTCCCTCTCTCCTGGACCCATCCGTGAACCCATACTAGTTCAGCCTTCCTGAAAATGGGAGGAATAGTGTCTTCCTTCAATTCAACCCTTTCGGGTTTTATAACTTTGAAGAACCTCACAAAGTTATGTGTTAACGTCATCGCATCAGATGACATTGTCATGAGCGGAATATTCATGACACTATCCCTCAGGTTTCTCATGACACTCGAGTGCCAGCTCTCCCTTCCCATCTCAATAGCTCTAACCATGGACGATCTAGCTTCTTTCTGCACAAAAATGTGTAGTGTCGGCAGGTTAAGCAGCGCCTCCGTGGCCAAAGTGGGCATCGAGGAGATGGCCCCAGTTATTATCAAGCAAGCAAGTCTCTGCAGTTCATTTAGGGTATTGATGTAGGTGGTCATAGACATCTTCTTTGCCCATATTACCCAGCCGTAGGTGATCATAGGCCTCACCACGGCGGTGTACAGCCACATCGTGTATTTTGGCTTAATACCCCATCTGGACCCAGCCAGGCGACAGCTTGTGCCTAGCGCAGACTTTGTTTTCTTGACCGTCTTGTCTATGCGTTTGTTCCATGTGAGAGTGTGGTTCATGTGCATGCCCCGGTATTTAACCACATATGAAAATTCTACCGTTCTGTTGAAGAGTGTGGGAGGCCGCAGTCATTCCAAATTCCTCCTCCTCGTGAACGGAACTATAACGGTTTAGCCGGCATTAAGCGAAAGTCGGTTTTCCTTGCACCACCGTTAAACAATCCTTAGAGCATTCTGCATGAGATCTGACATCATATGGGGGCTCTGCCCACAATATGAATGACCAGGTCGTCGGCGTACCCTTGCGTGGGAAGGTTAGCCGAGTTCAGCTCGTTGAGCAGACAGTCCACTCCAATCGACCAGAGCAGGGAGGACAGGACACCTTCCTGCGGGCAGCCGCTGTTCACCCTGACTTCAATAGTCGTGCCCATGAGGTCCATTTTGACTGTTCTTGTAGTCAGCATGCCATAATCTTAGTAAACAAAGTTATAAATACATTATTCCGCCAATCAAAGGACTTCCGATACAAATTATATTATAAAAGTCACATTTAAGTCCACGCCGATTTCACGCTGGTCTATCCATCGGCGGCGGCGGCGTGACCGAAATCGTCGGCGGCGGCGGCGCGGCGGCGCGGCGCACACGTCTACTACCCGGTAGGTGTCTTAAGAAGCGACTAAGTGAATGGGCAGCAATCTTAGTTAATTAAACATCTTATATTGCACTCGCCAATCGCCAAACTCGTGGTGAGTATGGCAATGGCCTCCGATAGGCGGATGCCCATGTCCAGCATTGGAATTTTGTGGTTGTTTAAGTTAAGGTTAAAGTTAATAATCGACTACAGGCATACTTTTCCTTAAAAATAAAAAGTTTTCCTACAGTAAAAGTTAGTCCTACTTACCTGCCCTCACTACAGGAAAGATGGAAGTCGTAGAAAGCTACGACGGTAGAAAAAACACTGCGTCCATTTTATTAAAGGAGTACCTGACTATAAAAAAGTAGTATATCTTTACAGTAGTTGGGTATTGATAATATCATGGTACTTCTACGAAGATCTGAAAGATAAATGTTGTTCCAAGCAAACACTGAGCATAAAGGCAGTCATAAGTACCCCATAATTTGTCACAATAAAAAATACGTCCTACGATAAAAAACAGCGTACGCAATCAATGAAATTACTCCCTAGACGTGTGTTTTAAAGATCGATCGAGGCTTTTAAAAGCTATTACGTGATAAGAAGTACACTAATTTTTTTATGCTGGTAACATCAAAGAATGATTTAAGCTTGAGCATTTTAAAAAAACTTGCTGAACTTGCACAAAACCGAATTGCAAATTATTATAAAGGATTTTGTACAGGTGTATCCACGACATTTTCAAATCCACAGAGGTAAACAATGTACGAATGATTGGCTTCTTTACGGAATGCAGGGGCATTTCTTCGAATACTGACAAGGGCGCATGACGACAATAAAACTGAACAATTTTCCCCTTTGAACATGAATTAGGAAACGGAAGAATAATCGGCCTCCCACATGAAATCACGATCAGAAACTAAGCTTTTTGAGCAATTCGCGGTTCACCTTTCCCCAAGAAACATAGGTTTTGCGCGGTCTGACTAAAATTGAAGTTTATTCTAGCAAGCCAAAAATCCAGGAAATCCATATAGACAATTCAGATTAGCAAAAGAAAGATCTGGAGTATACCGTGCAAACTAATAGGAGCCGGCCTTAGAGTAAGCAAGTTATAGAGTGCGCGTATCACCCCGTGCCATACTGCGTAAGCATTTTTACATAGATACCTAAAGTGCGGCCGCTTGAATTAGCCATATTTGACAGCTGGAAAACCCATAATAGAAGACATTTCAACAAAGAAAATAGACCTTATGTCATCGCATTAACGTTTATGATTTGATAGCTGTCATATATGGCTTATTCGAGCGGCCGTACTTTACTGCAAATGTATGAGAAGTATAGAGGTTTAAAAGTGTTCCCAATAGCGTTTTGCTAGGTACTGATGGACAGAAAAGTTATGTTCGTACTAGTGCCACCCATTCTTTAGCTTGCTTATTTAAACTCTAAGCCGGCTCAACATGTTCAATAAAACCCGCCCCCGCCGCCCCACGGCAAACAGAAGGAAATTAAAATGGATAAAAATTTTTCAGACATGCCGTGGTCAGTTTGGGGGCCCGTACGTGAATTGAAGAAACTCTGTTGAATAGGTACGTTTTATTTGTCAGGATTGTGTTTTAAAGTTTGTTAGTGAAATGACGTGTAATGTCTTCTAGACTTAGCATTTGCATAGCGTCACACCACATTTTTTACTCGTTGAAAACTAGATGACTTCAAAATGTATCATTATATTGGAGCAAGAAAGAAATTCTGTCCCTACATCAAGAATGTGTGAATTAAATCTCTAACATTTAACGCACCTAGCATAAGAGCTGTTTACGCACTGTATACCTCGCAAAGAATATAGGCGTTTGTGTGTGTGAATTATTTATTTTTATTTTATACCCCGATACAGCTCCTACAAGAATTTTAAAGTTCAGTACCTTATAGTACTTACCGTAAAAGTTATTTTAAAACACTTCTTCAGCGTGTGACGTATCACACGTACATGTTTTAGTATGTAGTACCTATTTATTCTTTTATCACAGCAAACATGAATTAAGAGCGCATTCAATTTTTTCAAGCAAATTTGCAAATATTGGCTTTATAAACATGCGAGTTTCTCGAAAACCGTTATGTAAAATTAATATGTTACTTGTACATTTAATCAAGCATATCTTTATCTAAAAAATGTACAATGTAAATATTAACATTTTGGTTTTAAACATGTTACAAACAGCGATATCTAAAGCGACAAAACCAAAATTCAGGAAAAGACCTCAAATCAAGCGTGAGTTTTAAGAGTTTTGGTTCACTGTAAAAAAATATCAATTATACAAAAAAATAGAGTATTTATTTGAAAACAAAGTTTACAGTGAACATTTTACAATTTTATTCAGAAATATAGAATAATACCACGTTTTTATATACGAATTTTTGCAAAATAATGCGCCATTATAACAGCTTCTGTATGAATAAATAACAGTAGTAAAGATTTAAATAAAATATATGTTATTTAAGAAGATGTACTTAATCTAATTGCAGAAAAATAAATTTATTTTTGTTCATAATATCACTGTAAAAAATATTCAAACATTCCCATGTTTTTCGCAAAACGACGCTGCGAGCGGTCTGGCAGGGAAAATTGTATGGGCTTCGTGAAAACCGTAAGTATGATGTGGGAAATGATGTCCTCAGGTGTGTCGATGCTTTTTACCGCGTATAACCGCGTATAAACTTTTATAGCCACACCTAAAACCTGTACTCGTACTTCATGTAGAATGTATCACACGTAACAAAATTGAGAAGAAGCAATGTTTTTGATAAAGTCTAGCTTTATGGTTAAGCTCCAAAGTTATAAAAATAATATTGCAATGATTTAAAATGTACAAGTTTCAAATATTTTTAAAGAAATTTTAAACCATATTTTAGTACGTAACAAAAATGCTACCTACGGATATGCATAAATTGGGTACAATCTCTTCTGTATAAACTCACCTCTCAAGACTCATGCATATTGACTTTTACGGCTCTGTAGTTTCTGGATCTAGGTTTCTGAACCTATTCTTTTTAGATACAATTTAAAGCTATATGAATCATTCCTTTCAGACTCTTGCACTTTGTAACTTATAGTTCAACGTAAACTATATTAAATAATAGACAGAACCACAGCAGTTAAATCCCAACATGGTCTTCTCTATCCGTTCTCGTGGAACAAATGCGCGGGCTGGTGCAGTTCTATTTATCGGCATTGTAACTCATAGAAAACATACCTACGGATGGTTTTAAATGTGTTTCAGATGTAGTATTGCCAGAAAATCCAACTAACCATTTTTGGGATCAAGTTCAACTGGGTTTTCTTAGTATTCCCACTAAAAACCAGTATAAGTTGGTCCCTTAAATGGGTAGGTGGATTTTCTGGCGATAATACGAGCTAGATAAAAGGAAATGAAAACGTATTAGACCTAAATCGGCTCTAAGATGGACGCTGTTTAGGTACTTTATAATGCATGTCGAGATTTTTTTAACACGAATTATACGAAACTTTATTTCTTAATTCATATATTGTGGGACAACGAGTCGACGATAAAACCGGTGTAAGTATTTTTGAAGCCATCTTGCATAGTAACTATACATATTATTGATATTTTTCGATTCCATACCTACGTCAACGTTGCATTATTGTTACTTCAAAACCTTTCAATAGTAAAAACGGTCGCCCTTAGAAATGCAGCGCTACTCTACAGCACAAATAATTTACATATCTAAACGTTCGCCCACCCGCACAGAACGCGCAACCTACCAACAAAACGAACCGTTTAAAATCATAACCGGTGAACAAAAACAAACAAACAAACTATCCAGACGAACAAAACTCATAAATTTTTGTTACCAATAGCGCGAAGAATAGTTTGTAGCGAGTGTCAATTGTTTTGTGTGTCGTTTTGCGAGTCCCGAGTCACGATTATTGCCCGGGCTGGAAAAGTTGCGCTATCGTGCTAGAGGTAGGGTGAAAGAGGTAGTTGTGGTTTAGCCCGGCGCCATCCACGTTGGGTCAAATTGACCCGTCATTTTTTATTTTGCCGGTATTTTCAAGATAAGTTGTACATAGGATGTTGATTCTTTTAGTAGCTGGAGATAAGACTTTGTTTTATTCATTAGACAGTGCATCACAATCGTCGTGTGACATTTACGAGAGATAGACGCCTGCAAAGTTCAAAAAGGTATATTTGACCCAACGTGGCTTTCGATGTCATCATTTTATGCCATTATAGCGTGACAACTTTTTTAATTATTTGGTCGAAGAATCGCCACCCAAGCTTCCAGGTGTCCGTAAAAGGTGTCTAGAATGTCCAGCATAAAAAGACAGAAAGACCACCAATACCTGTCATGGATGTCAAAAGTTTATCTGCCCGCAACACATCATTCTGATGTACGCAACATATGCAAATTTGAGGACTAAAAATAATTAATGTTACAGAAGATTCTCTCATTATAAAATGTTCTATTTACATTAATATCTAAGAAAGCCTAGCCGTATTACCTAAAATAATTGTTAAAAAAACTATATTTTCATACTTTAAAGGGTCTAAAAGAGTTAACCTATTTTATTTGTTACAGTTTTTGAGTGATTTTTAAAAACAGATAATAAAAGCTGTTACTTTTGTATTTCGATGATGTTTTTATTTTTCAGGCAAAATATATGAATAATAGCATTCATAAACAAAGGTTTTTATGAATATTTTTAACTCGTTTCCAAAATAGACCATGATATAAATACGGGTTTTTTTGACCCAACGTGGATCTTAATGTAACATTTTGCCACCTGGACGACGCCGGGTTAGTATCTGTATGCCGACTTTTAGCACTTTGACGACTCTGGAAATTTTTCATGCATCTGATCGCACAAAGCTGACTTTTTTCAATCTAAGAATATGAGATCGCTCCACGGATACTTTTGTTTATTTACGCGAATTTAGTACCTATCAGAAAGCCGAGTTTTAGGAAACTATGTTCTATTTTAGATCTGAATGCAGAGTTTAGTATTTGCAAATAGAAAAGTTCATATGAGAGCTTTTTTATCCGCTACTACAGGTGGCCAAAAAATAAATCTTTTGACTTCATTGGAAGAAGCAAAAATACATTCTTTGATACGTAATGAATTTATGAATCGTTAACATTCGAAGTCTGTTAAAGTTTAAATGAAACAAAGAAATTATTGTCTGCAACTGAATAAGATCCCGTGTTTCGATGGGCATATTTTGTATTCATTTTCGGTTGTGTCTACCGTACTTTCATGATGGTCTTCAGACACCTATGTCAGATACCCAGTTATAAATAAGTTATCAAAATGTGTAACCATAAAATTTTCATCATATTTTGAAGTAGGTATAAGGAAAGAGCTTTTCTCTGAATTCACACATCGTTTACATCATTTCACGTTAACACAATAAACCTTTTTTTAGCACAAAACTCTCTACAAAATAATAAGCCACAGCGTAACTGCCTCGCTTGTTAGAAGTAAAATGCCTCATTTTCTTGCAGTGGACAACAATTACCACGCTTACCTTGCACTACCTACACAAATATAGCGTTTTAGTAGAGGCTATACATGGTGAAGGCGAAGGTTACATTTACTTTCTTTAGGGGCTTTGTAATTGAAATCCTCCTTAATCACGGTTTTGTCTATAAGTATGGTTTTCTTTCTGTTTTTTTTGGTGTATCACTTATGTAGGTACCCTACACTAAAATTTATTCGTATTATAAATTTTGTGCTAAAAGCCAATCTAAAACCTACGAGTTAGCAAAATCAGTTGCCTTTTAATATAACCTACAACGGCATTTAACAACCGATGTGACACAGTGTGGTTAGTACGACTGCCTGCGACGCAGAAGGTTTTGGGTTCAATTCCCGACCCCAACTGATTTGAGATTTGGGATCTCCTCGTAAACCACGCAACAAATTTTGATGGAATTGTTTTAAAACAGAAAGTGTTAAAGTTTACAAAGTGCTAGAACGCAGAAAATCGGCACGAGATCGTACCTTTTGACCTTCTGATTAAAATTGAAGGTGGTTTCTAGTGAAAGCACTCACTTTCAATCAGTATGATCAGGTCCTCCCTGATCGTCATGCTGATTTTCAGCTTTATGCAAAATTGAGGACCCCACTACTGACGGTTGCCTCCGTAATACTTATATCATGTTTCAATTTAATTACAATCCTAAATAAAATGCAACTAAAATCCGTTGAAGTTGTTTTAATTATCATGTTTCAAACTTGCACCGCAGTATATCCATTTAAGGTTCAATCTATGCATGCTATTTCTTTAGAAATAGTATAATTTTCTTGCATATGAGATATTCCTGGATGAACGCGAAGCTTTTAATTGTACCCACACACAAAAAAAGCTTGCAACACCAAACGGTCGAATTACACCTCGTCCACATTCTGCACCGGGTTGCAAATTTAATCTGAGCCGTACAGTCGACGACATATAAATGTAACTTTTGGATGACGTACAGTCACACACGGCTAATGTATGTGTTAATGTGCAGAGAGATTTTAATGTTACTTGTTGTATGGCGGGGCATTACGAGCGCTATGGCAAAATGCTTGGATTTTTGGCAAATAAAAAGTCGTTGTTCAGCAACATTTTTACTCGCCGCGACCACAGCTGACAAGTCAGCCAAAATGTAGGGATCCAGATTGATACGTCGTTCATCTTATTTACCCACAACTATCATAACTGACGCGATAATATAACTAAAATGTGTGAAAATAGTTTACTAGCAACACCCGGTAGTCCTATTTAGAGAATAATATTTAAAAGCCGTGCGGAGTGGTGCTGGCTTAGAATAGCATCACCCCTTGTCTTTGTCGTGGGTATCGTTAGAAGCTGCTAAGGGATTTGAGAGTTTATGTGCAATTTTAGGCGACAGGCTGATAACCTGTCACAATGGTGTACACAGACTTTTGAATGACTCTCAAACTTTTGTCTGACGTGATGTAAATGGCCGTTTTTAGTGCCGTTTACGCTCTGCCTGCCCCGCAAGAGATATAGGCGTGATATACAACGTGTTACAAAACAACCCATTAAAACTCCCATACAAATGGAGTTCATTTTGTATGGGAGGTCCAAATTTTTTTTTCATATTTCGACCCATGTTCCATAGGGAAAGTTGTTCAGTTTTACAAGTACCTTGACCTCCTTTCAGCTTTATTGGTTGTTTTGTAACACCCAGTATGTATGTTATGAGACTATTTGGTACACAGTTCTAGAAGTAACAAAAACATTTCAAAAATATTTCAAGTAAGTAATTTAAAAAGAAAAATCTCTGCGGTAGGTAACATTTTTGAGATTAATTCGACAGAATAAATTGTGGACTGCGAATATGGAGAGCATGAAATAGTTTTGTGAGTAAATTTAAATTTTAAACTTAAATTAAATATAATAAACAGAATATTAATGACTGAGTTAATTAAATTAAGTCCACTGGTGAAGCAGAAAGCATGGCACTGGGTTAAAACTTTAATTTATTTTGACCTTTCAAAAGCTATGGTAAGTAAGTACTCAGACTAATCGTTTGGATGTTTTGATATAAAATATCAGTTGTTTATTTTGTTTTTTTGGGCAGACAGACATCTTACTTCTTCTTTTTGGAGTGGGGCATCGAGTCATCCAATGACCTGACTGACTCTAGTGTCAGAGTTTTTTACTGTGGCCTCTGATTAACACTAAAATTGAGTATCCTGATTTTCACAATCATTCCATTATTCAATCGATCTACTTACGATAATGTGTGTAGCGCAGTTTTTTTTATTGATTATCCTCATAACGAAAGAAATAAACAATAGCTCATGCTATTTACCTTATTATTAATAGCCTATTGTGTCCCACTGCTGGGCAAAGGCCTCCCCTTCCTTCTTCCACTTATCTCTGTCTTGTGCAAGCACCCACCAGTCTTTGTGGTAGGCATTGAGATCGTCACACCATCGTTTGCGGGGTCGACCTCGTCGACGATTCTCATCATGAGATCTCCACTCTGTAACGATCCTAGCCCACCGTTTTGGGTGCATCCGGCTGACGTGTCCTGACCAGTCCCATTTAAGTTTAGCTGATTTGCGCCCTACGTCAGTATGTCAGCTATGTACCTACATTCTTTTATAGCTATAATAAATATGATGTTACGTACTATGCATGTAACTATTTATTTTGCAAAAACTGCTTGTATGTATAATCCGCTGTTTGCATTCGGCTGCAAATTTAATCAGTGCCGAGCTCCGCCGGAAATTCAACGAATTCGCAGCTTCTCACCGAAATACCTTTGGCGTTATTTTTTTTTGTAATCTGGCACTTTTAATTTATGCTTCTGAAATAATATTTAGCATATCTTTTTTATATATTTCGGGGCATCGATTCTAACGGTGCAAAATCCGCCATTTGCCTTTGACTTTCAGGACGTGACAATTTTATTTTCATTCTTGTCTAAACGAATTGTTTCTTTGATCTTTTCTTTAATAAATTTACCTACATTACTAAATCAAAACTAGTGTTTTGATCAAATAAATTTATAATTTAAAAAAACTTTATTAAAAATACTCAATTGCCTCATTATTTATTTGGCTATAAATAACTTTCTGACCTCACTGACTTTATAATCTGAAAAAGTGGCTTCTTTTTATATCGATACTTTGAGCTCCAAAATGAAATGAATACTTTTTGGAATTTATCAGCGTATCCACGATACAATACCTATTTTATCCGAACAATAAATCGTTCCCAATAAGTATTGGTGCGGTACGAATCACCAACACAGCAGTGGTATAATCCCAGAGGCGTGTACAGATCGAGGGAACGGGGTAATAAGAAATAACTGAACTTTGTCATTGAAACAAAAAAGGCACAGTTGAGAGTAGTGCCATTAGTTCTCTTGTTTGCTATCTCATAGAAACGGTATTTCAAAATTGATTCGTCATGCGATCGAAGCGAATTCCATCACTACTTACGTGTAATAGTAAATCAAAAACCCTACACCAGGGATGGGGAAATACATTTTGGAATGGGCCATATCAAAGAATCACAACTTGTAAGCGGGCCAAATAAGTTTATTAATTACTAAAAAAAAATACAAGAAATTAAGTTTGTTTTGATGTGCTTAGTCGATGAGATAAATGAAATTTTGACTGATCGTCTACAAGCACGTCAAAATTTGGCTTCAAATTACTTGACAAAACTTTTAAAATATGCATGTTTTCTTAAATTGGGAAACTTACATTTTTCACAATGACTTTGTATAATTAAATTTTTGTTGAATTGTTTATTATTTAAATGTCCAATTAAACCCGCGAAAAATGCAAAATCTGCTATCCATTTTGGGAATACGGGTGAGAGCGAGAGCGCTGAGCTCGCGGATTTTCTGATCGGGTGATAGGTGACGCACGACATCACGGACGAGGACTGGTAGCTGGTAGGTCGCTCGCTCTAGTAAACACCTAACTACCTTCACCAAATAGGTATAGGTACCTACTTATTAATGTGATTAATTGAACTTGAGGGCCAAACTTAATAAAAATCAGTCAGTGACCGCGGGCCGGATGAAATCACTCCGCGGGCCGGATTTGGCCCGCGGGCCGCCATTTCCCCATCCCTGCCCTACACAATGCTAGAATAGCTACATATACCTCATTTCTTTCTTCCGGCAGTTGGCCCATAATTTGGTAGTCGAAAATAGAGTGATGCTATTCTTTGTAAAAGATTATATAGGATACAGGATTTTGAAAAATTACTTCAAAATGTGATTTTTCAGACGTGTCGTCGACGTCATAACGAACATTTTTAAAAGTTGTTTAGGCATGATATTTATTTTTGTATCATTCGTTATAGATCATTATGTACGTACAATCCTTACCATCCACTCGTCGGATTGAGAGCACTCGTCACCTCTTAATCGATCCCCCGATATACGGCCTGCCCACTTCTCGATACCCACCACTATGACGTAGTTATATGACGTACCTTAACCCCCTTAACCCATTATGTCAAGTATCTGATCATTTTGACGTTTTGTGTAAAATGCATGTTAGTATGTGTGTGTGTGTTCTTCTTCTTCTTTTCGAGTGGGATGTCGTCCAAAAACCCGATGAACCCAAGAGCCAGAGTTTTTCAACCGCCTGCTCCAAATTGCAGGCCTCTGACGTGTGTGTGTGTGTGTTATAATTATGTTTGAAGTGCCACCTTATGTGCCACTTATGATTTGTGTACAAGCACCTTATAGCACAGATTAGATGATACACAAGTAGTTAACTTAAAGCTAGGTAGTAGGTAGGTAATGAACATGCCATATCATACGTCGGGCTGCTATAACAACCATTCTGAACACTGTCGTAAGTCATAAAGATGACTTAGATTAATTCATCCAGGGAATGAGCAGCAACATTCCCTGTGAATGCAAAGCCAACCCGCTTGCCGAGCATGGTGAATTAAATTATTAATTTAAGTGCAACAAGGCATTGAATTTGATGTACATGTCGGTCGGGGTGACATAACATCAACTATACTTATCACTGTCGACGGTCGTAAAGATCATTGAAGGTAATTCATTCATGGAATGGGCAGCAACGTTCCCTGTGAATGCTTTGGGTGGTCACCTGGCGAGCGTAGTGAATTAAATTATTAATTTAAGTGCAACAAGGCATTGAATTTGATGTACATGTCGGTCGGGTTGACATAACATCAACTATTATTATCACTGTCGTCGCTCGTAAAGACGCGGCTCGTATGAGAGCTTGAAGGGGTACTTCCGCAACTCGACAAATCTTTAAGAGAGGAGAGTAAAGGTCTAAATAAAGACCGAGCGTGGCGGCGTCGTAGTGCGACGTCAACGCGACAGCGTCGTTCATAGTATGAAGGGAGCGCCGCAGCGGGCCGCCCGGTTTTTCTGGCTTCTCCATATAAACCCATACAAAACAAGTCGTTTTGACGTCGTGTCAAACTCAGTCTTTAGGAGTATCACTAATATACCTACTAGCTAATATTTTAGTTAGTACGAAAACTTGTGAGATGACGCAAGCTAAACGAAACAAGGCGATTGTAAAGTTACTTGATTCATCAATATGTAAAACTTCTTCTATAAACCCATGTAGGTACGAAATCACAAAAAGCTATTCGTATATTTTATTGGGTCTATGGAGAAACTGTTCGCGTTTTCAGTTTTCTTTATTATTTCTTTACAAAGTTTAATAAACCAACAACAACTATCAAACAGGCCTCTCAAATTCCTTTGTAGCAAAGAATTATTGCATAAAAATATGTTTCCACCTTGCATAATAATCCGCTTAAAACCTACATCTAGAACCGTGAGTAGCACCGCCTCTCGGCGGCAGTAAAATCTCACTATCGCGAGACTCAGAAAAAAGGACTTTGACAGCTGCGGAGTAGAAAAGTAGAAAATAAAAAACGGCGGGATCCATCCAACGCTGTGGGCACATAAAAACTGCATTTTTACGGGGGCACCGCACTAAAACCAGGGTTCGTTGGACTAAGTGCTTCGCCTTAATGGTCACTGAGTATATTTCCCCGTCATCGCAGGTTTTTGTACGATTGTTTTCAGGTTATTTATTGCCTCGTATAGATGCTGTTTCTATTGCCGTTTGGTACCGGCTTGGAATGGTTCCTATCACCACGTTTATACCTACTGATCGTTTGAGTGTCGGTGTCGATGTCGATGGACAGTTGTGATTCGTGTAAATACAACAGCTAGCTCTTTGGTAAGCAAGCACCTCCGCTAGGGAGAGCCTATGTCCAGCAGAGGACTGTTGTGTTCTATTCAGTAATATATAGAGTACTTTTAATACGACTCTTACAAGAACCTTTCTTAGTGGCCCCTAAAAGTGAAATTTTGATAATATTGAATCCTGGCTTATTATACAAAACCTTTTCATAGCAGAAAAGTTTTGCGCCAGAATTTGAAATAGCAAGTAAGTAAAGCGGGTAAATTAAAAAGGCTCGAGTATTTTTTCGGTTTGAAAAGACTCGTTGAACCCATTAGCACAGTGTGGGAACTTCATAAGCGGCTGTAACCGAAACAAAAAGGAGGAAAGCTCGCCCGCAAACAGGTACTTCCGAACGGCTTTGATTTAAATGTGTACCATAATATTGCAGCCTATTATTTTTAGGTAAAATTATAAGTAAAATTGTCGAGCAAATACAATAGGTAACTAAACTTTATAACGTAACCAAACCACCAATATAAAATCTTCAAAATATGGTCAGAAGGACCCAAAAATACTCATTGGATATTTTTTTTGTGTTTTAGATTAACTTTTTATGCAATTGCGTTTACTTGGGAAAAAAAGAGGCTTATTTATTTTGGCGTTCAAAATCTTATTTTGATAAGCAATTAATTTTCTGCATTTGGAAATATTCGCCAGTTCTTTTAGAAGCTCTGAAAAAGTCGACCAACTCATTAGGCGAGTGAACTAACGTTTCCGTTTTTCGTAACTTTGGGTCGGTGCGGTTTGTGGCCAACCCTTACCTTAGGCGGTTTTCACACACATCACAAGATTGTCAGGTGTTTTGCCGAAAGCGGTTATCAGGCAAAAGTAAAATATGAAATACTTACTATTCAAATAACAGATAGACAGCCCCGCGCGCCGCTTCCCTAATTTGTGCCAGATACCATGGCACACGTCGTCTATCAGGTTGTCATTTCTACAGTGCACCCTGTCGTGAACCGCAAAATTCTTCGGTTCGTGTGCGATTCACCTTATCGTAAGGCTGCTTTTCAAATGAGTTCTTTTTTTGTTTACATTTCTTGGCAGTCTTTAATCTAAAAGTTTGGGACTTCATTTTTAAAGTTTCAGTTTCTTGTGCCTACGTCATCCGAGTATCAGTAAAAAAAAAGATTAAATGATGGTTTGGTTAGTTCAACGTTCTACAAGAATATAAAATCCAAAAGGTACGATTTTAGTCACATCAGTCCATATTATATCGCAGATTTATGATATTTTAGGGTCTTGATCAATAACCGGCTTTTGACAGACCACAAACTCGATTTAATCATAAACGAAAACAAATCGAGGTTTTTGATCAAAAACTTGGGTTTATGATCAAATTGTTGTAGATTTCTTTAGAGATTGACTTTAAGAGAGAGACATTTATAGAGGTGGTCTTTTCGCTGTCAACACTTGTCGACCAGTGCCGTTGACTCGTTGACAGCTGCCATCGACACTTTGTCGTTCCTTTGTAAGCAACTTTTATTAACATAAACACCCACAGTAGTCCACTGCTGGACATTAACTTCTCTCTATTGGATGGCATTTACCATTTTCACCATGCTTGGAAATTGCATTGCATGGGGCGTTGGATTCATATAGTAAGAGTTTGGGCAAGCGTGAGCCCAGGCGAAACAAATGCACATCAGCTTTAAGTCCTGTCTACAGCAATCTGCATCAATTTGATATTGGATTAAAAGCCTAAATTAGTTTGGATATTGTCAAAAGCCGGTTTTTAATCAAAAACTTGCTACAAATAAATAAGTATGACAATTAGCACAGAAAATCTTTGATGTCACATTTAAACTACATATATCCTAAATACTGCAAAGGTACACAGATTTGTTGTTTCTACCTTAAATATGATTATTTACATTCTTCAAACCAAGGCCAACACTTGTGAAAGTTTTCTTCTTGCCCGTGGTTATGCGAGGCCCATATTATACGCCCTAAAATATTCATACGGACCCCTTACGTGTTTGTTGTGGTTGATGCCGATATTCGCCGTTATTATGCGACTTCGTAAACGGTTTGCGAAGTTTTCTATTGGTTTGAGGGAATAAATAAATAAATATCTGTGTTTCTGTTTGTATTTTTAAGGACAAGAATTGAAAAACGTATAAAGCTTAGCTTGCTTTTGATCCGCTCAGCTGCAGTCATATCTAAACCAAAGCCAGGCCAAAAGTTAACTAAAGCATGCAATACATTCTTACATATATAAAATCACTTGTCTTATCCGCACGGGTAGGCAGAGCTTACATCCATTCACTTGCTACGATTCTGACACATCTTGCCTGATTTGAAAGTGCGAATCGTACTAAAAATGACGTATCTTTTTTTCCATCTCAAATTATAAAATTTTAATCAATTAATACAATTCCCATCAGTGGACCGTTGAGGCTGCAAAGGTAAATAAGGTTACAAAAAGGTGGTTTTAGTTTTTATTAGAAACCAAGTTAATCGACGTATAATCTACATTGATACTTTTACAAGTAGTGAAACTAACATTAATCACAGGCAAAGAAATAGCAAAGACTTACATCCGTTGTGCCAGACGAGCAGTTTTTGCAATAGTTTGTCCATCAGGGTCGCTAGCCAGAGGATTTAGAATCGTCTAGACTTTTTTAAACTCACCATTGAGGAGTAAACATTCATTATAATGTTTCTATATTTATTTGCTACAGGTTAACATCGGCTTACCTTAGGTGGATTGTTAGTATTCTTTGTCTACAGGTAACTTTTCCTCCTAAGGTCATCCATCTCATTTCATATGGACTTCTGTTAATTAAAATAGAACCCACCACAATAAAATGTGAAATTGCTAGTCTTATAACAATAAATCCCATATCATGAAATTACTGAAAAACTAAAATGGTGACTCATGGGAAATACTTATTTGTTTGATTAATATTTATCTTTGACAATTTGCCATTGTGACATATTGCTTCATTGTAATTTTTTCACTTGACAAGTAATATTTTACTGCATAGTGCTTTTAAAACTATCAAATACCATCCGCAGGCTAACTGAAATTACTATACATGCAAATAAACAAAGCAAACCAATTATAAAATCGCGTTATTTAGTAAAACGAATCAATAAGCATTGAATACCACAACATTTTCACAAAAAAGTTATCAACAGCTTCCAACACACAGCAAAAACCATCATGAAATAAATGTATTTAAACTTTGATAACACGCTTATTTTAGACCGAGAGCTAAATTAGAAAAAGATTGCCACTTGCCGCCGCCAACTTCTGCGGCGGTATTACGCCAAAATTAGTTTCACAGACAAACATAACTGTCCGGCGAAATTTATGCTGAGCGTCCGCTAATGTGACAGAAACTTTTAAACTGCTTCGCGGGTCGTTTTCAGGCGGACACCACACTTGACATCTGTTGGCGGCCGGTCTTAAAATTAAGCCAAATTCTTTTGCAACATAACTTTGTGTTAGAAAAAAATATGTGGCGCAGACCCGAGTAATTGAGTTAAGGGCAAAGAGATACGTAATACTAGTATGTATGTTATCACATCTAAAATTACAAAAAGAACAGTCGTTGGACGACTTGGTGTCCCACGCGTAGAAGAAGAACAAAAAGAGTTAAAAATTAAGTCACAAAGGCGGGCTTATCCCATTAAGGGGTCTCTTCCAGTCAACTATTGCGAGACTCAGAGGACACGTTTATTGCAGTTAAATAAATTGTAGTGTATATTGTATCTACTATGATAAGTATACTCAGAGACAGATGCATCAACGTCCGTATTTTGTATGGGGATTTAAAATTTCCTTGCATCTCACTGACGATGCGTAACAGCGCTTTGGGCTGAAATACGCACGCAGCTACGATCGTCAAGTATGGGATCTGCCATAAAATATGGAAGCGTACCTGTAACGGCAAGTGTAGCGCGGAGGTGGTTGCCTTTTACGTCAGAGGTTTGAGGTCGACTTTTCGTTGGTTAAATAGGTTTTTTTATGCAAAAAAATTGGTACTATTACCAGAAAATCCATCTTCTTATTGAAAGGACCAACTTTAACTTGTTTTTAATACAGAATAATAAGAAAAACCAGTTTATGTTGATTTTTTTTAATGGGTAGGTTGATTTTTTGGCTATAGTACATATTTTAGATGCCAGTACATAATTTCACGGAGAAAAGTAACACTTGTAATATAGTATTTTTTTACTGTGTTCTTTTTTAAGAAATGGTAAGAATCAAGAATAGTTTTTGATGCCTGCTTGTTAACAATATGACTTAGCATTTCGTATTTCTTAGAACACACCAAACCACAATAGATTTAAACACAGGTAAATTATAAAGGTTTACCTAAATATTATCGCGATAGACCCGGTTCAATACTTAAAATGCACAATAGATTTAGCGTCAAATCAACTATTATGGCATAGTCATTTAGCTCTCTTGTGAAATATGGTTTCTTTATTTTATTACGATACCACTATAACTTCCAAAAATCAATGAAACCCGTTTAAATAAAACCTGGAAACAAAAATCAATCTATGGCGACTTTAGTCTAGCACAAATTCAGCGTCGCTCTATCCCTACCGGCCCGAGGCTTCGGCAATAGTTGGGGGCTTGCAGGCTTCGGATACGAGGAACTTTGGGCGCACTAGTGATGTGATAGTGGGGGAAAAAGAAGGAGATTTTTAGATGATTCTAAAGCTCTGACACCAGGGTTCATTGGGTAATTCAGAAGAAGTCGGTTTCAGGCTTCGGTAATAGTTGGGGGCTGGCACGCTTTACGAGCAACTTTGTGTACTCTAGTGATGCGGTGGAGTGTTCGTTCATAGGTGCTAGCTACGGCGTAGCAAGTATCGTAGACTGTTGCTACGTTTTATACTAAAATATTTCTTTGGGCTTTGGATTTAAACCAGCTAATAGTAAGTTACTTTTACATAATTTACAGGTACCTTCAGCATTAGAACATAACTCAAACGCTAAAATCCAAAAAAAAATCTTTTCAATATCTGAATACTAGACAAATGAAAAATAACTGCTAGCAGCCCTATTATTGAGCTGTGGCAAATCCTCAACCGCACAGACAGTAAAATATCGCTGAGACGACGGAATTTGAAATTTATAAAATTCTGAATTTGAGCCACAGGATAGACCTTGAATATTTCCAACCGAGTACACTGAGAATTTACGGGATACCGGATCTTTAAATTACGTCTTCTTCTTTTCGTGTGGGACACTGACTCGTCCAACGACCCGATGTACCCTGGTGTAAGAGTTTTACAACTGCCTACCACAATTAGCAGGCCTCTGACATAGTTGTGTAACGACTGTCATCTAAGTAATCATACCTAGACAACAACTGGGACCGATGGTTTGATGTACCCTCCGAAGCACGGAACCATTTTTCTTTTCGGACAATAAGGTGATTCGGTTTGCAATGTCCTAACCAGACTGGGGACAAATTCACAAAGTGATAAATATCAGCCTTCTGCTTCGCAGAAAGTCGCACTACCACTGCACCACATCGGCCTTCGTTATGAATGATTAGAAGCAAATTGTTGAAAGCAATGACCCTGGAGGCAGCGTTTTAAAAACACCTGAGAGTCTCCGAAAATAATTGTGCTATGTGGTAGGAGTAAGAATACTGCAACCCCTAGTTCACCCAAGATGTTTCGTAACAGGCGATGTAGAGTTTTTGACCTCGGCAGTTTATCTGTCGACCATGGTCAACGGCATCAAGCTAAAAAGCTACAAGATTTCTGAGAAACATAGGCTTCTTTATATAACGAAAAATGCCTTGTTCTCACGGGAAAACCTTAGCAGCGGGTGAAACCGCTGGGATGGCCTCTAGTATTTAATATCTTTCACCGAGCCCATTTCCACTGATGACAACATAACTCCATATCCTTTATTACTTTGTTAAAGCTCTGTTCTTTCAACAATGTCCTAACCCCTGATTTATTATCTGGTGGTAAACGGGACAACTTTATTAATTCCAAGATGTCGGTCGTTAAAAGTTAGGTTGAACTCCTTTGAAAGCCAGAATCTACATAAGCAAAGTGAAGGCCTAAAATCTAACTTAGTGACTTTTTTGTAATGCCTTCTTCTTTGAGTGGGACACGAAGTCGTCCACCAACTCGGTAATTTAGATAATGATATATATCGACGCTTGAAAGGCAAAATTATCTAAGCGACATCAGAGTAACTTTACAGGAGAGCAGTTTAAAGTTTGGATTTTCAGAAAAAAAATCGTATAAATTTTTGTGATAGTCCTAGAAGCCTAGTTTTTAAATATTTGTTTTGTTATTTTTTTACCTAAATTTTAGTATACATATCAATTAAGAATAATGCTTAGTTTTAGAGTTAGTGTCGCTTAGTCAAAAATTACCTAAAAATAAATACAGGCAAATTTGACTAACCGACAAGCTGGGAATGACAAAGGTACGGTAAAATTTTAATAAACACCTTTTTTAAGAATTTATGACAGAGTAAAAGTTGCCTAACTAACATCAAAAATACTTCGAATTTGAGGCAAAACTACTTAGGTTACAATTTTATACTAAATTCTTCCCGGCAATTTGACTTAAATAACATTTGTTACAGAAAATTTACCTAATTATTTTAATTCAAGTGTGATATCAATAACAATAAAAATCAACACTAAGGTACACAGAGGCCTATTTCAACTAGGATCATCATCACATTAGCCTATAGCAGTCCACTGCTGGATGTAGGCCTCCCCCAGGGTACGCCACAAGGCACGATCATCCGTATTCGCCATCCATTTGCTACCAGCCGGTCTTTTTCATCGCCATCGGTCCATCTGGCCCGTGGGCGCCCAAAACTATGCTTGCTGAGGCTTGGCCTACACTCGAAAACCCGTTTACAACATAGTCTATCGTTTCTACGGCAAATGTGGCCAACCTACTGGACATTTAGAAGATAATCTCTTTCCGGGCCTTATCCATTAGCGAGATCTCTAACATAGACCTTTTCGTCGGTCTCTGAGTGATACATAGCCGATTAGACAATTTATTTGTCAGATTTCACGTCTTGTCTCCGTTAGTCATCACCGTACATGATAAGACACTCCGATTGAACATCTTGGTCTAGAGGCATGGTGACAAAGGTGGCTCCAGAATAAGACGAAACTTCCATAATGCTACCCAGCACAGCATCACTCTTCTGGTGATTTCAGCCTCGAAATTGTATCTTCCTAATTGCAATGTTTGCTCAAGGTATTCATACTTCTGGACAACTTCAAGGTCTACCTACGTCCTACACCTACCACGGATATTGGCGCAGGAACGACTTCATGTTCATTCAAAATTATCTTGCTCTTGACCAAGGTCATCCTGAATTCAACAAGCTGCGAGACCGTATATAAACAGGACAGCATTTTTTGCAGATCCTGAAGCAATTTGGCCATTATGACTATGGCGTCGGCAAAGCGGAGATACATAAAATATTCGCCGTTGACTTTGATACCAAACCCATCACACTGTCAGGTTTTGAAGACATCCCATGGCATTTTGGTGAAAAGTTTTAAGGATAAAACGTCATCCTGTTGTACATCTCGGTGTAATAGTATGGATCTTGTTTTGTGGTTTTGTACTTGAACGGGGGTCTTCGCCAATAGGCTTCTCAGCACCTTCACATACAGCCATTCGACTAGGCACAGCTGCAAGAACAATAGAACAGCCCAGGTTTCTCTCGAGTCAAAAGCTTTCTCGTGGGCTACAAAAGCCACACGCAACGGTTGGTTGAACTCTTCTGACTTCTGTATTTTAGGATGTGGTCTATTTGTACTAAAGCCTTTACGATACCCTGCCCATCCCAGTGGTTGTAATGCGTCAAATCTTAGTCGTTTTTTACGATCTCGAGAAAAGTCTATAAGACGTAGCTCAGTAGTGTGATCATCATCATCATTAACCATTCAGGGTTGTCCCATTTGCTATTACGGAGATAAAATTGTCTTTTTAACTCATCAAATCCAGGTTTTCACTAGCCATTAGCCATTCCTACAAATCGTAAAGCTACAGGCCCAGACGAGATCCCAGCTGACCTATGGAAAAGACTAGGTCCGATTGCCGAAGTCTGGCTCACTAAGCTATTTAACTATATCCTAACATCTAAACGCATCCCCGATTCCTGGCGGCAAAGTTATCTCCTGCCTTTCTACAAAAACAAGGGTGATGTAGCGCAGTGCGAAAACTACAGAGGTATAAAACTAACCTCACATACACTTAAGTTATGGGAAAGAATCATCAATAAGCGCCTCAGCGACATCTCTTATGTATCTCCAAACCAGTTTGGCTTCACAGCAAATAGATCTACTACAGATGCCATACAGACAGTCCGAATTATGATGGAGAAGTTTCGAATCAACAAAAAGGACTTGCACCTAGCATTTATTGACCTCGAAAAAGCTTTCGACCGAGTGCCACGTAAGCTAGTGTGGGAGGCTCTTCGTGCTCAGAATGTACCAGAATATTATGTCGATATCGTCAAAGACACGTACAACAATGTTAGCACCAAAGTCCGTAGTTTAGCCGGCTTAAGCAAAGCTTTTGAAGTCAGGGTGGGTGTCCATCAGGATCTGCTCTAGTCCACTACTCTTCAACTTAGTTATGGACTATCTCACTAAGCAAATACCGTCCCCACTGCCCTGGACGATATTATACGCCGATGACATTGTTCTCGCAACCGATACCGCAAACCATCTACAAGAACTTCTGAACACTTGGACAAACGCCTTAGAAAAGTATGGCCTAAGAGTCAGCAGAAGCAAGACCGAGTATTTGAAATGCTCCTTCAGCGGAAACGTGGCATTAAAAATATCTGCATTGGATCGACACCTATACCTACAGTAAATAAATTTAAATACCTGGGCTCCATGCTGACACCAGACGCTAATGTGGATGCGGATGTGACCCACAGAGTCAGCGTTGCATGGCAAAAATGGCGCTCACTAACAGGCGTGTTGTGTGATCCTCGTATCCCCATACCAATAAAGGGCAAAGTCTATAAAACGGCAGTACGACCAGCGCTACTGTATGGCTCCGAATGCTGGACAACAAAGAAGACGCATGAACAAAAAGTACATACCAACGAAATGAAGATGCTTAGATGGGCAGGAGGTGTGACCAGGCTTGATAAAATTCGAAACGAGTACGTAAGAGGCACCTTTAAAGTCGCACCAATTGCAGACAAAATCACTGAAAACCGCCTTCGTTGGTATGGCCACGTTAAAAGGCGCGAAAAAGACCATGTGGTACAGATCGCGCTCAACCTACCAGAAAAGAAAGGAGGTAGAGGCCGCCCGCCATTGACCTGGTGGTCAAATATTCAAAGAGACCTTAAGAAAGCCCAATTGCCCGAACCGACAACCCAAGATCGATTGACTTGGCGCAGGAAAGTGAGGAGACCCGACCCCAAATAACGGGACCAGGGATGGAAGAAGAAGAAGATTAGCCATTCCTACAAACACCTAGGAAATTTCGTCTGCCCAATCCGAAAGCTCATTACTATTTCAGAGCCACTGTCATAAGCTTTTTTCGAGAGTCGCATTGAATGGTCTGGCATCAATATTTGACGGTTTCTAGCTACTGGAACAGACCGAGTCTTGTAAAGGCACTGTGGACCACATTCATGCTGTACGGAAGGTTTTATAGAAATCAGAATAGTATGACCAACCGCTTTGTGTGGCTTTTGTGGACTACAAGCAAGCCTTCGACTTCATCGAAACCTGGGCTGTTCTTGAGTTTTTGCAACGACGCCAAGTCGACTATCGATATCCCCACTCAACAGATACTGAGAAGCCTGTAATTAATAGCGTATAGATATGCGTTCCAGTATATAGCCATTCAAAGTAACGAAAAGTATAAGGCATTATTTTGCGGAAGTCCATCTTGTTGAAAGTGATAGAAATATGTTTTGCTTCTTCCGCACTTATGAGTGAACCACACTCGCGACCGCAACTTAATGCAAATGTACAAGCGACGCACCTCTCCAACACCACAACCACCGTTTTACACTCTATAGGTATACTTCCACGGAGTATCCTCAGGAGATCATCGTCAGTCACGTTCCGAGGACCGACTAATAAGTAACTGCCCCTGTCGATTAAGTTGCGGTCGTACGTGTGGTTCACTCAGCAGCATAACTTGCCATCATAAGCGCGGAAAAAGCTGAACATTCTATCACTTTCTACTGCGAGGTGTAAAACAGGGTGATGTTATATCGCCCAAACATTTCACCAATGCGCTTGAAGACCTTAGCATGGAATAAACTGGACAATTTCGTCAACAGTGAATACCTCACAATCTCCGCTTTGCCACCTATATGGGCATAATCATCAGAGAGGAACATAGAATCGCGGCAGGTCCTGTCAAAGGTGTTCAGTTTAAATACGGCCTCGAGGCGTGATGGACTTGGTATGAATTTGAAAAGACCACGGTCCAGCTCAATAGCATATCTCCGTCGAATTTGTAGTAGACCTTGAAATTGTCCAAAAGTATGAATACCTTGGGCAAAAATTGTACTTAAAAAAAGATAACATTAAGGCTGAAATTTCCAGAATAGTGCGGCTGGACTGGGTAGCATTTGGGAAGACGTATCTTGTTCTGGAGTCACCCTCACCGCAATAAGGTGTTTGATCAGTGCATCTTACCGCTCATGATGAATTATGGAGCAGAGACATGAACTCTGAGAGTAAAACTGGGACACTGGTTACATGTCATTCAGAGAGGGGATGCTATGCTAGGGATCTCGCTAATATGTCGAGGTGAATCCGGAACGATTATTCGAAGACCAAAGTAACGGACATACTGGAAATAGAAGTGTAGCAAGCTGAAGGGTCAGTGGTCTGGTCACATCTGTCGTAAAAGCGATTGACGACGGAGTAAGCGGGTTCTCGAGTGGATGCTACGCTCAGAAAGAGTAATGACTTGAAGAGAGCAGCTGGTAAGGACTGGATGGTAAACGCAAGGATTTTACCTTGTGGCGTACCCTGGTGAGGCCCACGTTTAGCAGTGGACTGTTATTATAGACTGATGTGATGATGACCACAGGAGTAGGTAACGAGCTAAGAAACTGAATGAAGCGAATGAACAAAATTTATTTATAATCTGATTTATTTGTAAATTCTAATGAAAGTTTTTGAACTTGCTACATGAAAAGTGCATTCGTCATATTTGGCGACATCGTAATCGAAGCACGCGCGTGCATCCCAAGCGATGCCCTGCCATGGACTGAACTATCTAAGTAACTTAAACTTTAGATTTACTGTTTGCACAAGCGACTGTTCGTGTGTCATCCGTAGGAGTAACCAACATTTTTATGTAAACTACTTTAAATTAAAATATTCCAAGCGCCCGTACGTGATGCTACCATAGGTTCAAACCGACATTGGATAATCGTATTTGGTCAAGTAAAAATTGTCTAAATAAGAAAAGAACCTTTGAAAACGGCGGGTACAAATTGACTAAGCAACAATCAGATTTATTTTTAAGACAGGTAATATTTACTGAACCAACAGAATAAAGAAAAAATATAACAGGCATTTTTAACTAAACGCCAAGCACGCAGGAAAACGGGTATGCAAAAATTACTTAAGTGATGAAAAAACGAGATCTTTGTAAGGAAAAAAATAGCTATGCGCCTTACACTGTGTTGTCAGATTGAGGCAAAATTGACTAGGTGGAGAAAATACTGTACGAAGAGAACGGTAAAATTTGACCAAAGTCATATTTAGCATTATTTAATTTCGATAACCACCAAATTTTCTAAAATGGTCGAAAAACGTGTCGGTTAGTCAACCGAAAAAAGTGAATTTTCGCGAATTTTAAAATGTCTAAGCGACAAAAAAGTCATCGTAGAGAGACGTGAGTAGGACCAAACGACGCAGAAAAATCAGGCGATTCCAACAATGTATATAACTCAATTTGGCCAAAAATGTCGCTTAGATAATTTTGCCTTTCAAGCGTCGATATGATTTAAAAAAGTGCACTTTGGATCCCAATTTCGATTTTTGTACCATAAACATCTACAAAATAATCAGATATATTTTTTTGGGATTGTTGTTTGAGAGTTTTAACTTTAATCCCTTAACTTGGTTCTTGGGAAAAGTGGTTCAATTCGAAACACTAGCTTACCGCTTTGGTTTTATACATTCACACAAATAAATCAGAATAAATAAGGCGTTTACTGCCTTAAATTAACAAACTAAACCCAACTAGCTTTGAACAGAACATGGTAGCTCTTAGGAAAGCCTTGTTAACTTTCGTTTGGTGGGCATAAGTTGGCAGTTGGCAACTCTATCCGACGTTACGCAGAAACAGTAGACACAAACAAAGTCCGACTAAACCGAATTAGGCGACTAATCTCGGCAGGCTTGTAATAGTTGATGGCACAGAGGTTGGAAGTTTAGTGGATAGACTTGGCAAGCAAATGTTGTGTTCTTTGAAGTTTACAAAATAGTTAAAATCACATTCACACTCAAAGCCTCTACTAAAATTACCACTTTTAGTCTGAAAATGGATGGAAATACACAGAAACAAACACAAAGATCACCTGGACAAAGAATTTTTCAGAATCCATCAAACAAATACCTGCCTAGTTGGAACACAATTTGAGCCGTTGAAAAACGCACTACTGTTACGCGACACAGGTGGCTAAAGTGATCTTTCCGTGGTGGAAAATACCCACTTGGCCAGAAAAAGATAAAATCAACCTTTTACACCTGTTATAGACATCACCCACCGTGCACCCCATTAAAATACAATTCGTTATCATAATTTGTCACTTTTTGAGAAAATGCCGTTCATTGATAAATATCCCAGCCGCATCTCTGTCAGATGATACGTAATTTAATACGCTTTTGTCTTAGACGCGCATTCTTCTCGCAGACAAAAGGCGTTTCTGTCATTCCATTGTCTGTGCGGACGACAAGTTTCTGCCAGCATGTAATAGTGTAGTGGAATCTGAATGCTCTGCACATAAAGTTTAAACAATGAAACAGCCGTAGGCGCTTTATTAGCCTCATGTACCCTTTACAGGCCTAACTGACCTTCAGAGACCCATGAAACTCGGGAATGGGTCTAAAGCGTCTCTTGAAATGCGTTTATAGTCCTTAAAATGAGTCGGTGTTGAAACCTTATTATTTTGAAAACAAGTTACGTGTTAAGAGCATTCAGCTACGCCACGACTCGGTTCTTTTTGAGTTTTCGTATTCTTAAATATATTCTGTATGTGTCCCCTTTAGAATAACATAGAGCGACAAAAAAACCAAGAATAGGCATTAATGTTTTATGACTACTTTGCCAAAAATACACTTGCTCACTTCTAACTAGTATGCTTTTGACCTACCCCATTATGGTTTTCTTTGACTTGTTTATTGAGCTTTTTGTCAACACAAAACAAACTATTTTTTTTGACGTTTACAATTTCTAGCTGCTTCTTCTTCTTTTCCTCCCCTATAGTTGAAAGCTTTACAAAATTCATACATTTTACAGTATCAAATTTAATCAAGCTGGAGTTGAAAAATCTCCCCCAGTTTAATAATAAGACCTTGATGACAAGCTGACAAGTGTGGATTATACTCGCGTTCCCAAGGATAGCCCAGATGAAGACGTGAGCTTATGGCCACTGTCCGCAATATTAACTGAAGTTTTATACCATTTATGGTAGAGTGGCAGCTATATGAAGTAAATTGTAGATTTGTATTTTCCAGGCTATACGTACGTCATCATAAATATTGGAAAAAAGAAATAAGATAAGTGCGTGATTTTTATGTGGGATAGGGGATAGGATAGGTACCAAATCGATACCTAAATGACGCAATGATTGTCAATCAAAGTTAAAAAATTAAGTCGCTTTTTGCGTTTTTCTTTACAAATTCACTAATTCCTCTTAAACCATACATCGGATTTTGATGCGCTTACGAAGTGTAATTATGGTAGTTGTATTACAGCAATTTACAACCTGCCTACCCCGCAAGGGATATGGGCATGATATATGCATGTATGAATGTTATTCTTATTTTCATTAACAATGCTGGAAATGTCTTCAAGTTTAAAATTGTAAGAAGGTGTAAAGTTCCTCGCACTGAAAGTGTACAGTAGCGACTTAAGTGAAGTACTTCCTTCCTGATCCCTTTAAGAAACCTCGTCTTATTTCCCCAAAATGACGCCGTTGGGAAGATTTAGAGTGAGCTAAGCGTTTGTTGCACCATCTGAGACCTCGAAATCCTGGCTATAAAGGATGTAAAAAAATACTGCAAATATTTTAAGGGGTGAACTAGCCCATCAAACTGAACAACTTTCCCCACACGGCACACAGGTCTAAATAAGAAAAAAGAAAATTGGGCCTCACTTACAAAGTGTACCAGCCGACCGAGTCAATTTGTATGGAAGGTTCAACAATTTTTTATTTATTTCGACCTATGTTCCTTGGGGGACGTGGTTTTCAGTTGAATTTTAACACCTTATACATTTATTTACACCGCATTTCTTGGTCGACTCAACAGCTTTTTTGCATGTAGAGGTTTAGTAGATTTTACATTTACTTATTAGAATCTTAATGCACTCACATTGCTAGGGGGTCAAACCTGATATTCTTTCAATTTCTTCTTTTCATTTCTGACTGTTTTACGTTCTTTGAATTTAAATAATACTTATTCATAATTAAATAATAAACAGGCGATAAATAAAACAACAAACAAATTCAAATTCCGCAACCGCACTAAAGTACAGCCCTTAGAATTTGTCATAATGTGTTGCTGTGTGAATGCTGTCGAAATCATGTTAATGCTGTTATATCATTCTTAAGGTCTATTTTTAAAAGCTTTTATTTAACTTGCAGTGTACGTAAGTAAGGAAGTAAATATGTTTGTTCGGGGCAAATCTTGCAACTCAATTTAGAAGCAGATATCTTCAACCGATTGAGCTGAAATTTTGTATACACGTTTAGTTCGGATGACAATGCATGATTAGTTATATGACGTCATTCTAAATCTATCATGGCGGAATATCCAAGATGGCCGACAAGTAATTTTTGACGCACTCCTACAATATGGGTGTCAAATGAAAGGTCTTGCTGAGTACAATTCAGAAAATAATATGGCGGACATCTAAAGATGGCCTTTTAAGATAATTTACAATATGAGTGTCAGATGAAAGGTATTGCTGAGAATTACCTATTCGAATTATAAGTTGACGTCACTCTAAATTAACTATGGTGGACTTCTTAAGATGGCAGAATATCATTTTTATGCTTTTTTACGATATGGATGTCAAATGAATGGAATTTTTCAGAATAACTCGAAAAATAAAGTGACGTTTACGTCACTCATAATCATAACAAAAACTGATATGGCGGACTTAAAGTAAGATGGCGTATTAAGTTTATTGTTTTCTTACTAAGTGGGTGACAAACACAGAAAAATTACAGGTAAATACTAGTGTGAGCTAAATGACGTCGCTTCGCAAGATTTTTAGATTTGAGTGGTTATATTGTGTTGGGGTTTTTAGTCTTCTGTTCATGGCACTGTCAATGAAGAATGTTGTCAATTTATACCTATTATGTTCATGAATGCAATAAGTAGGTAGGTTCTATCGCACAACGTACATAATCAACTATGGCATAACAGATTTGTTTTTTAGAGATTACTAAAAAGTAAAAAATAAATTATAAGTAAAAAACATTTTTAAAACAAGCTTTTATTTGGATGCGCTAAAAAGCATAAAATAATCTAAGTATTTACTAAAACTTTAACTTGTTACTTATAATGGCATTAAATCTACGTCTTCACAATTTATACGATATAAAAGCTTGTCGCGAGATTTTACCTGTGTATAAATCAATAAATAAATTAGGTAGCCAGTGTAAATAATCTTGAACAAACTTTTAACCTAACACCACACACGAGTACCTACTTAAATCTCGCGACAAGCTTTTATATCGTATAAATTGTGAAGACGTAGATTTAATGCCATTATAAGTAACAAGTTAAAGTTTTAGTAAATACTTAGATTATTTTATGCTTTTTAGCGCATCCAAATAAAAGCTTGTTTTAAAAATGTTTTTTACTTATAATTTATTCTTTATTGACATGTGTGCTAGTATGGTTTGACATCTGTCAAATATGGCCTATTCAACTCAAATTCAAATTCCGCAACTTCACTACGACGCGTTTCGAGTGGTTTATAAAACTCTGACTGCAGACCTCGTCGGTTACAGCAAGAAAGAGAAAATATCATAAAATTCTTGCCAAAACCAAATCTCGTAGTACTCTGAATTTGTACCAACGAGATTGTTCTTGTAACTTCAAGATAAATGACGGCCGGCTCGACTACCCATTTTTTATTTCACTACGAATAAACAAAATTTTCTTGTCGTCCCATCCTGCACTTTCTTTGTCCATGAAGTTGAGGTTACTAAACAAGCGTTGTAAAAAAGAGGTCTCTCTCTATAACTCTCTAAAGATATCAGGCATATCAATATTTTTCAGTTTTACAATCTAAGTAGGCCGTTTAAGCCAATGTTAGAATTTACTTCATCCGCTATAACGATAATCCGTCTGGTTCTCAATATACCTATATCGAGAAGATCGTCTGTATATCGCAAAAGAAAGTAAGATTTTGACAGCCGATGTGGCGCAGTGGTTAGTACGACTGCATGTGACGCAGAAGGTTTCGGGTTCGATTCTCGGTCACTTTGTGAATTTGTACCCTAAATTGTAGTCTAATTAGGATATTGCAGACTGAACCACGTGATTGTCCAAAAAGCACGGATGCTTCGAATTGGCATTTTAAGCCGTTGGTCCCGGTGGCTGTCTATGATAATTTAGATGACGGTCGTTACACAATCATTTCAGAGGCCTGCTACATGCAGTAGGCGGTTGAAAAACTCTGACAACCGGTTTCATAGGGACGTTGGACGACTTGTTGTTGAAAAAGTAAGATTTTTATTTCACAAATAATTTATGGAAGTTCAAACCAATCTCCAGCCTCATGGCCTCGTCTGAAAGCGATCTTTTCTCGACTGCCACTCACTATCACCGCGCCAGTGCTGCCTCCATTCACCAGCGCGCCTCCAAAAATTGGACAAGAAAGCCCAACTTCTCGCCTACCCTCGCTTTATTTATGCACCACTTTCGTCACAGTAAAAAATAAGTTTTAGGAAGAGTAGAGTAGATACGTCATATTTTTCCTAGAGAAGGGATAGACAAAGGGCACATTGTTACATTTGAGCGTCATCAATTTTTACCCGACTACAGCAAAGCAAAAAGGAGGGTTATGATTTTGACCTGTATGTATGTATGTATGTTTGTATGTTTGTATGTATGTATGTGGCATAAATTTCGTCTGTTCCCTCATAACTCCCGAACTACTTATTGAAATTGGACAAATGAGGTATCAATAGAAGCGTTAGAGCAGTCTGGTGGTTATAGGCTATATAATGTCAAAATAAATTTAATATGGCGCCCTCTATACAGTGTGAAGTAACGAAGAAAATATTTATTTTCTTGTACTGGTATCGAGTTGGGTATCAAACGAAAGGGCTGAATTAGCACAATCCGGAAATACATATATTTTATCTCGAAAGCGTAGATTTTCTTAGATAATGAAGTAGGAATAAAGATAAGGTATCGCACTAACACTTTTGGCAAACATTTTATATTCGAGCTCATTTGACTCGGACTTGTCATATTGGTGATGATAAAATTTATTTGACATGTAAGCACAAGATACATAAAATATCTATAGCAAACCCGCAAACAAAATGTGCTTACTAGGTACGTATACACAACGAACATGTTAATGTAAAAGATCTTTTATGTATCTATAGTACTAACTGTTGCTACTCAGTTACAACGAAGTTACGAATGGGAGATTCATAATCACCCAGTGCGATCCAAACACGCAAAAAGAAACGTATACTTACGTGACATCTAAGAAATGTAGACATCTACTTTATTTAGAAGTGAAACTCGCACCAACCATCGACTCGGGGGGTTGAGGGGGGCTTGCCCCCCTCACAGAAAATAGAAACGTGGACATCTACTTTAGAAGTGAAACTCTTACCAGCCATCGACTCGGGGGGTTGAGGATGGCTTGCCCCCCTCACAGAAAAAAGAAACGTGGACATCTACTTTAGAAGTGAAACTCGCACCAACCATCGACTCGGGGGGTTGAGGGGGGCTTGCCCCACTCACAGAAAAAAAAACGTGGACATCTACTTTAGAAGTGAAACTCGCACCAACCATCGACTCGGGGGGTTGAGGGGGGCTTGCCCCCCTCACAGAAAAAAAAAACGTGGACATCTACATTAGAAGTGAAACTTGCACCAACCATCGACTCGGGGGGTTGAGGATGGCTTGCCCCCCTCACAGAAAAAAGAAACGTGGACATTTACTTCAGAAGTGAAACTCGCACCAACCATCGACTCGGGGGGTTGAGGGGGGCTTGCCCCCCTCACAGAAAAAAGAAACGTGGACATCTACTTTAGAAGTAAAACTCGCACCAACCATCGACGTGGGGGGTTGAGGGGGGGCTTGCCCGCCTCACAAAAAAAGAAACGTGGACATCTACTTTAGAAGCAAAACTCAAGCTAACCATCGACTCGGGGGGTTGAGGGGGGCTTGCCCCCCTCACAGAAAAAGAAACGTGTACATTTGCATTAGAAGTGAAACTCGCACCAACCATTGACTCGGGGGGTTGAGGGGGGCTTGCCCCCCTCACAGAAAAAAGAAACGCGGACATCTACTTTAGAAGTAAAACTTGCACCAACCATCGACGCGGGGGGGTTGAGGGGTCTTACCCCCTCACAGAAAAAAGAAACGTGGACATCTACTTTAGAAGTGAAACTCGCACCTACCATTGACTCGGGGGGTTGAGGGGGGCTGGCCCCCCTTACAGAAAAAAGAAACGTGGACATCTACTTTAGAAGTGAAACTCGCACCAACCATCGACGTGGGGGGTTGAGGGGGGCTTGCCCCCCTCACAGAAAAAATAAACGTGGGCACCTACATTAGAAGTGAAACTTGCACCAACCATCGACTCAGGGGGTTGAGGGGGGCTTGCCCCCCTCACAGAAAAAAGAAACGTGGACATCTACTTTAGAAGCGAAACTCGCACCAACCATCGACGTGGGGGGTTGAGGGGGGCTTGCCCCCCTCACATAAAAAAGAATCGTAAACGTCTATTTTAGAAGTGAAACTCGCACCAACCATCGACTCGGGGGGTTGAGGGGGGCTTGCCCCCCTCACAGAAAAAAGAAACGTGGACATCTACTTTAGAAGTGAAACTCGCACCAACTATCGACTCGGGGGGGTTGAGGGGGCTTGCTCACAGAAAAGTTAAACGTTAATATCCCTTTCATAAGTAAACCTGGCACCAACCATCTCCTCGGGGGATCGCTGCATTTACAGCCGTATGGCGTTCCCTTTCGCACTTGAGTTTGCCACCAAGTGGGAAAAGAAAGTCTATAAGGCGATGAATGCAGCTATTTGTCTTCTCGACAATAGTTTCACTTCAGGCGGTTTTAGGATGGTTTTGCGTTATTGGCCAAGGTACATTGCTTAATTTCTTAGGCTTTTCTTCTGTCTCTCTCTCTCCTACCTCTATGATGTATAAAAATTTTAGCGATATTTTAACACTAGAAGTATTTGAATTTCGAGGTTTTGGAGATTTGTGACAAGCATAAATCTTTTTAGGATGATTTAAAAAAAGACGAGGATCATCATCAGAACTTTTTCGTTTTAACAATAAATGTCTTCTTATTCTTTTAATGTATTTTTCTATAGCGAAACAGCTATCATTTACGTTTTGGAGTAGGTATGTACACTTTCCACATCTGCTACAGTATTACAAGAGTAGCTATATTGAGTATTCTTTGTTATTACAGGCGTGTTTGGAACTTATTTAATATGCTTAACTCCAAAATATTTAAAATAAAAAGAAGTCCAAAAACTAAAACCCGACTACTGAGAGATCGCGCTCTAAAAAGAAATAAACAAGAATTTTTAAATATTAACTACACACAATTTAATGCCTCTTTCGTCTACAAAAGTGATAAAAAGCTAACACCGAGATAATAATTACTTTTGTGGAAATTTAATATAAATTCATATTGGTTTTGAGGTGATAGCTGTGGTCGTGTGCCACGTATTCCAGTACTTCTTACGTAATAAAAAAAAATATAGGCAAAGTGGCACACGACCACAGCTATCACCTCAAAACCAATATGAATTTATATTAAATTTCCACAAAAATTAATTATTATAGGTGTTAGCTTTTTATCACTTTTGTAGACGAAAGAGGCATTAAATTGTGTGTAGTTAATATTTAAAAATTCTTGTTTATTTCTTTTTAGAGCGCGATCTCTCAGTAGTCGGGTTTTAGTTTTTGGACTTCTTTTTATAGCCTGCATCAATTATAGTCTTTTTAAGCACTACCAACATTTGTGATGTATGATAATTATCAAGATGTATAAAATGTAAAAATTAACCTACAAGAGTACCTTTCGGAATAATTGGGAATTCGCCGGTGTTATATCCAAATAGCTACCTACCTACGTACGTAAATAGTTCAATCATGTTTTGAATTTGATATAAAATATTTGCCATGCAAGTTGTGGTATCATATTTTATGACATGCAGGTATTAACCTATTTCAATTGATGCCCCATTAAGCTTCGAGTAAGTAGTTATCTAGTAGGGGTTTGAGTCAATATTCTATATTTTCTGCTTTAATAATAGTTATAAAATAATTATAGATCCATCCTTCAATGGGTGATTTCTTCTGGTGCAGACAGTACTTACCAGCCGCTATGATAAAAACAAACCAACAAAACCAATTAAAATATTTTCCCATCTTACATTCTTTTGCTCTCGTTCGTATAGGTAAAGTTGGACCGATGAGTGAATGGAATCCAATTACATTCCTGAACGAACGGTCGGCAATTGAATGACCGATATCGGAATGAAAAGATGTTGTTCCGTTGCTTTTGTTGATTTATTTTTGAGCCTCTCGAAGTCTGAGCTGAAGCATTTTTGATTTCATGGATCTTAATTTTTTTAAACACTTACTATTCTCCTATGAGAGCAATACCGAATTGTATTATACACGTAAACCATACTTACGTTGCCTTTATCCACATCGAGTGTTATAGCTGCGGCTCTGACACAAAAAAAAACTAGCAATATTTTGTCCAATTAGCTCTCCTTCGAAACTAATAAGACTTCCTTACGAGCTGAACTAACTCCCTCACGTAGTTTACGTTCTTGTTTTTCCTCTGTTCCCACAACTCAAACCACAATGCATCTAAGTTTGTATTAGCCCCCCTCCCCCCACCACACTTACCTGGACAAACAAACAAACAGATCGGACAGGCAAAGCAATTACAGCGGCTGGACCGCGGGAGCTCACTGTTTATCTTCCTAACCTGCGGCGTTTTGTTTTGGTTTCGTAGGAAAAATGTTAGATATTTTAGGTACACATTGTTCGTGTGTTTGTTCGTTCTTGAATTTTTCTTGGTCTTGACCACAGCGTAAGACGTTAAGTAATATAAAAAGCTAAACTAGCATTGAACGCTTAAAATATCTGCATAAAATCAACCGCTAGACACGCGTTCAAACTTGTTGGTGATATAGAGCCTATTGTGTTCATGCTACAGTATCTTTAAAGAATCTTGCTATGGTTTGGCGCTTTTGTAGTTAGTCTGAAAAAATAATTGTAATCCTCGAGGTAAACATTTCTTCAATTTGCCTACTTAATGGATCACCAATCAATACCTTTACTCATCTAAGGAGTATTTTTTTCCACTTATAGCAGACCCACGTAAAAACTCAAGACTATGAATGAAAAATATTACGAGTAAGTGGTATTATAAACAAAACCTTTATCCATATAAAGAGAATTAGCTGTACATCCCATGGCTGTACGTTTAAATCAAGGCAGACGCGCATTGTCGCGTACGGCTGTCGGTGCGGCTCGCGGCGGCCTGTCACTCGTGTTAATTAAACGAGTTCACGTAGATCTAGAGAGAGCCCTAGATATGCCTTTATTTCATAGTAACTATGACACCAGGGTTCATCGGGTTGTCGCGTACGGCTGTCGGTGCGGCTCGCGGCGGCCTGTCACTCGTGTTAATTAAACGAGTTCACATTGATCTAGAGAGGGCGCTAGATGTGCTTTTATTTCATACAGGTTGGTACCAAACAGCACTTTCCTGATAATACTATAAATAAATTAAAAATATTAAATGTATTAGATAAATTAGCTGTACATTCCAGGTTCATATAAAGAGAATTAGCCGTACATCCCATGGCTGTACGTTTAAATCAAGGCAGACGCGCATTGTCGCGTACGGCTGTCGGTGCGGCTCGCGGCGGCCTGTCACTCGTGTTAATTAAACGAGTTCACATAGATCTAGAGCCAGCCCTAGATGTGCCTCCATTGACAGAATTGTCGTTGCTGACAGAAGCCATAATTACAAAATCGAACTGAATTGATGTGCCATAATTTTATAAAGGGTAATATAGGTTAATAAAGGTAAGGCTATGACACCATGGTTCATAGGGTTGTCGCGTACGGCTGTCGGTGCGACTCGCGGCGGCCTGTCACTCGTGTTAATTAAACGAGTTCACATGGATCTAGAGACAGCCCTAGATGTGCCTTTATTTTATAGTTACTATGACACCAGGGTTCATCGGGTTGTCGCGTACGGCTGTCGGTGCGGCTCGCGGCGGCCTGTCACTCGTGTTAATTAAACGAGTTCACGCAGATATAGAGTCAGCCCTAGATGTGCCTTTATTTCATACAGGACAGTACCAATGTATTGAAATTTTGAATGCACTCACAGTGCTATAAATTGAAAATAAGAAAATTGAAATATTCTTAAGCGACCGCCGGGTCTTGAGCCCGGGGCCGTGGGTAGGGTACCGTCGCACTGCTCTGCCAACTGAGCTACGGGCGCCTGGCTGACCCTGATCAATTTTATTATGTTTATAGTCACAAACGGGACTTTCCTAAAAACATTAAGGTCTACACGTCAAACTGATTAACTGTCCATAAGTCAAAACATTCAAAAGAATTCACACCCAGAAGAAATGGTTTGCTTATCTGATATTTTTGTATGAGTAACTATTTTTTTTAACAAATAACAGACTGTATTTACTATGGTAAGTAAAAAAAAATATCCTGAAATAGTTTCTTATGGTACGTTGTTCAGTTTCATGGTCTGAATGCACTCTATCAGTGTTTGAAGAGAACCTGTATTTAGTTGGTAAAATAAATTCTATAAGCTCTTTCACTTCCAGTACATTCACATCCATCTTTTGTTTTATCGTTGTATATATGTGTTACAGTTTCACGTATATGCACGTAGTTTTACATGTGGGTAGGTAGAGTTTTTCCTTAATTGGTTTTCGATTTAAAGTATCGCGAGAGAGCCATCCAGCTTACACTATTTTATTAATTAATTTTGACTTAATTATATAACGAGTATTAAAGGATGGTGTATCGAAAACATTGGAGGCGTGATAAGCTTATGAACCTTAAATACATTTCCCTAGAAAAGTGTTTTGGGAAATGACGAAAATAGGACATTAGTATATGACAGATGTTAAATACGACCTTTATGGAACGCCCCATACATGAAGAAATATGATTTTTAACTATGTCAAACCAGTTTATCCTGAAGCGTATTTATTCACTTTAGGCTCAACTAGTTCAGCCTAGGATTAACTAGTTTCTCCTATCGGCCATCGGACGGACCGGTTTAGCCTAGTCTATACCGGTTTATCCAATCGCATGTAGGATAAACTACTTTGGCCTAGGAAAATCTAGTTTATCCTAAAATCGGGTTTGGCTGGTAACATTATACCAAGATAAAGAGTGCGCGTATCGTCCCGTACTGTCAAGCGTAAGCAACAGTTCTATACATACCTACGTCAAATAAATGAGAAGTATAGATGTTCAATAGAGTTGTCACTATAGTTTAGCTACTGATCTACAGAGAGGTTGCGTGCATACTAGTTCCACCCGTTCATACCGAGTAAGGCGCAATATGAATCTGAAAGTTTTCACAAAAAGTCCTCAGCCTTTTGTCATAATACATCGCAAACTTCCAAATCCCACATCCGTTCCAACTATTCCTATTCCAATAAAATCCAACTGAAACTCATGACGCACGGAAATTTGTTTCCATTCTTGCTGTGAAGTCAAATGCTATTAAAACTTATAATGACTTGGAGCATTCTTTGGGAGCTGTTCGAAGTGGTATTAATTAAAAAAGGGAGCTGGATCAAGCACTCGCAGCCTGAGAGTTGAGCTGGCTGCTTTGTATCACACACAGGGTTCACCAGTAAACGGACTGAGAATTTAAATACAGAGTTGTACAGAGTTGAATAGGTCCCTTCATAATATGTTAGGTACATATACAATTAATTTATGAAAAAAAAAAACAGGTTTGAACCTACGATTTTCGCCATCGGTACCTACCGTACCGGCGACGCCTTTCTTACCATCGTTACCATCTGAGCTACTGCCTGCGAAATTAAGCAAGTGCATCTTGGACCACTAACGCGTGGCAGGGTTTCATTTATTTTACAGATTTAAAAGGTGTCGCCAGTACAGATGCCGAAAGTCAAAGGTTCAAATGAAGCTTGCGGTGTAAAATATTGCAAGTTTTCGACGAAATCGAGGTTATTTTGTATTATGTAAGGTATTGATAAAGTATTGGTGGATTTGGCGGACGTTAATGTATGACACAGCATATTTGAATGAAACATCTGGCAACTGGCAATTACTGATTAGATTGTACATATCAGTGCACCTGATTACCTATTAAGTAATAGGCTTAAAAATAGGCTTAAACTCTAGATAACGGTGGATATGTAAACAGAATTTAAAAAATTCAAATAAGTTTGCAAGTCAGCAAAACATTGTAATAGTAAGAGCTGTATTACTACACAGAAATACACAGAAATTACACAAAAATGCAAAAATTACAAAAATATTGTTTTCTCCTTCTTTTTGGTAATTATAGAAAAGACGACGACAGAAGAAGCTAACAGAAGAAGAAATCTTCAAAGAAGTCTACAGTAAGCAGGTTGGTAATTACGAGATCCCATCTTTAGCTTTAGTAACATTATCTACTAGCTTTAAAACGGTCAAGGTAACATATTAAAGCATATTATCCCAGCTGCCACAAAACCTCTAAAATAAATACATTTTAAAGGCCCAAAAGAAACTTTCTTGACACCGTGCCAGCGACCGCTAACGAAACCGCTACAATCTCAAATCTCAATTGTCTCTAGATTCCGAACCGCACCAGAAAACCACCGAAAACTGCACGTGATGTAGCTTCACAATTTTACAATTCCGTGGAATGGTATCTTAAGCATCATAAAGGAAATCATATAGCTGGAATGGAGCCAAACATGAGTAAGATCGATCACGCACGGGCGCGCGCGAACAACCCCCCTACAACCTGATTGGGGGATTGTTGGCTGGTCTACGTGACCGTGTGTCTCAGGGACGCTGTCTGAATCGGTAGCTCGTCGAGTCATTCGATTCGGTGCATCATCTTTTTATAGCGCAAGAACGGGGTTGGGATTCGCTTTGATTGAAAATACTGTGTTGGATTTTTCAGGGTTAATAACGATTGTTCTGTTTTAAACACATTAGAAAGTTATCATAGGAAGGGATTTTGTCATTGATTTCATAATAATTTTGACAATCTTCAATATCTTCATCCCTAAAATCGCTCTTATTAATATTGTATGTATTTCCTCCAAAAAGGTAAAGAGTAGTAACTATAGCTAGGAAAAATTAAAAATAAAAGAAACGTTTGTTATTTTAAATGTCTTTTCTAGTACAAAATTATTATCTCTGTTATTTTTATCACATTCTATACTTATTTTGCATTATGCATGATGTTTGATTTTGTTACGACGCGCAATTTCTCGGAAAATCGAATCAAATGTATTTGACAGCAGCATTATTAGCCTATAGTTATATCTTTGACGTAAAATATTATAATGTAATGTAACGTCACTATCCCTGAGACGGCTACTTGCTGCATTCGCCACCGTATTACAGTTATTTGGCGCTCGCTTTCCCACTTACTGGTCAACTTAAGTGAGAAAGGGAGCGTCATACGGCTGCGAATGCAGCAATATATAGTATACAGTTAAGTGAAATCAAAATAATTTACGTCAAAAATATTTGCTAATGTTTTAGAATCAAGCAGGTATGAAAAAGTAATATTCATCACAAAGTAACAAAAAGGTATTTCTCCATGTGACATGGGTCGTAATATGAAAAAAAAAGTATGGACCTCCCATTCAAAATTCAAATCATTTATTTCTTTGCAGGAATTTACAAGGTTCTCTTAAAGAAA
Organism: Phthorimaea operculella; assembly: GCA_024500475.1. Classification (NCBI taxonomy): domain Eukaryota; kingdom Metazoa; phylum Arthropoda; class Insecta; order Lepidoptera; family Gelechiidae; genus Phthorimaea; species Phthorimaea operculella. Next base: position 2,131,262 of record JANFCV010000024.1, on the reverse strand, counting down.
GTCACTTTTTCTCTTTTTTATAACAATTTGAGTTCCTACTCTAAACGCGGCTCAGGCGGGATAAAATAAATAAAAATAAAGGCACTGCCTCGGGGCTGGCCAGGCTAACCACACAGCATGCATTTTTATGCCTCAATGAATGGCAATCTCTCTTTTCGTGGACACCGAGTCGTTCAACAAACCGATGAACCCTGGTGTCAGAGTTTTTTAACCGCCTACTGCAAGTAGCAGGCCTCTGACATGGTTGTGTAACGACCGCCATCATAAAGAGCGACCGGGACCGACGGCTTAACGTGCCCATCCGAAGCACGGAACCATCTTACTTGCGGACAATCAGGTGGTTCAGCCTGCAATGTCCTAACCAGACTGGGAACTTATTCACTAAGTGATAAATATATATGGAATAACATTCTGTCAATATTTTAAAAAGGAGTTACATGTGTATGGTCAGCCGGACCCCTTGGACAGGTTTCATGAGTACCTTCACCTCCTTTCGGCTTGTAATACCCTCCCCGTTACTCCCTGTATTTAGTTCCTCTCACCTTTTCTACCCCACGCATCGCCAACCCCATACTTCCGCCAATAACCGAAGTTTTTCATCATGCGTCGCGACGAGATTGATAACGGTTGAGCTCTCGCGCGAGGAACCCACTACACCGATCAATCACAATTATATCACCAATAACGGCGGCGGTAATACACTGCAACCTTACCCACACACAGTCACACAGGCTCATTTGATATACATTGCTGCTTATATTCTGTAAAATTTACATTAAATTCCTACACATAGGTATATATATTTAGTCTCTTTCACCTTCGCCAACCCCATACTTCCGTCAATAACCGAAGTTTTTCATCATGCGACGCGACGAGATTGATTACGGTTGAGCTCTCGCGCGCGGCACCCACTACACCGATCAATCACAATTATATCACCAATAACGGCGGCGGTAATACACTACAACCTTACCCACACACAGTCACACAGGCTCATTTGATATACATTGCTTATGTGTAAAAAAATTACTGTAAATATTGAAAGGACCATGGTTGAAACAGTCCATGAAACTGACAAAGGTAGAAAAATTAAAAAAGTTATTGGATCTCAATTTCCAATATAAAATTACTCGGCGCGTTGGTACATTTTGTATGTGCGTTCACAGAATATAATAATAAGTAATATCTACAGTACGGCCGTTTGAATAGTCTATATTTGACAGCTGTCAACATTGAGAACATACTATGACACAAGGTCTATTTTGATTTTGTATAGAGCGTACTTTAGTACAGTATGAGAAATACAAAATTTCCATATTTCTTTATATAGGTAGTTACTTTTTGTTTTGGTTCACACCTGAAAATATTTGCAGTTGATTTTTTACATCATGTGTTGAAATTGATGTTATGACACCCTAAAGATTATAAGCAATGTATTACAAAATGAGCCGTGTTTGCAAGGTTGTGTAGAAGGCACATAAGTGCAGAAAAGGGTTCCACAGAGTGACTACATCTGCGTGCAAATCGATCTTTTCAGTAAGTAGTAGTAGCAGTAATGTAAAACTCAATAAATTACTTACCTAAATAGATATAGTAGTAAACATAACAATGTTTGTCTTGCACACTGCCAAAATTTCAACATTTGAATTGCTTGCTGGTAGTAAAGCTCAATAAAGAATGTTCAAAAAAAATAAGTCACAACAAAATCATAAAGAGTTTCTTTCGTGAACATTAAATGGTTCAATGGTTTAAGATTTTCATACACAACAACAAAAAAACATGAATCCGGTATTCAAAGGCGACTTTAAAAGCCGGCATAAAAAATTCAATGAACGTTTATTATTTCAGAACTTCCGTCTCCACTGTCCGGCTCAGTGTTTCTTTATTCTGACCATCAGAAAAAATAAAAAGGTAGAGCAATCTCTGAAAACAATGAATAGGGAATGGTGCTCATACCATGTGCTCATATCATAAATTATCTACACGGATTTACTCGTTCTTCTTTTCGAGTGAGAAACCAAGTTTGGTGTAAAGTTTTCAACGAGCCGTTCATAAGTAGGTACTCCGAAATATCTAAGAACGAAACATTTATCTACACTGTACCTATGTCTAATTATAAGCACGTGTATTTATGAAGAAGATATAAATGAATCAAGTGCTTACAGATGCCTTTGAGATGCGTTTTGTCGGGTCACGCCGCGCCGGGTCTAATAAAATAACGTGTTTTAGTTTAATCTTACCAGCGTACTTTTTTATCATGTAGGACACCGAGTTGACGAACCACATACTAGGTTCCTCTTTTGATCGGCGTCCCCCCCTCTTGTTAGGGGTAGCCGATGAACGGCAGAGTGTAATGTTGTGGCTGCAGCATTGTAGTTACTTTTTCTAGTTCCTTGTTATTCGCAGGGCTCTATCTATACTATTCTTTACTCCGAGTTTTTCCGCAGTCTTTGTTTCAAAATCCTTTGGCCGGCCTCTTCGGTGGCCCCATTGATTATTTCCATGTTTTTAAATATACCCTCCTTTGTCTTTGTGCTTGTCTAAACCGGCAGAAGATTACTCCTCTGTGTATTTCCTGCAGTTATTAAAAATGCTACAATATTTCAACGTTTCCTTTGAGGCCTGAGCTCTTTATTTTACCACAAAGGCTAGTTTTTGTTGTCTTATTGGCGTTGCTTACTAACTAGTAGGCTAGTGGTTGAAAGAAAAGATGCAGAAGTAGGTAGGTAATGCATTCAGTTTGTGTGAAAAATTGAAGCCTATAATTGGGCTTTAGATTGGGCCCCATTATCACTATAATCATAGGAATTTTTCTGTTGAATGAATGAAATGAATCGTAGGAATATTAATATTTCTGATGATGCAATGGTTAAACATAATTTAGTCAAGAAGAACACTCGCTGCATTCACGGTCGTATGGTGCTTCCTTTCTCACTTGAATTTACCCATACGGCATACGGCAGCGAATGCAGCGTGTGGTCTTCTATTATCAGGTAGAATATCTATAGGTAGTATCAATAATATAACTTTACTTGTAGCATTTGGAGTTTATTTAGTTTCTTCAACAACCGTATAATTTAAGGACATAGGAGGTAGTTGTCCCAATAAAATGGTAGCTGTCGGTCTATGCTTTTTACACTGACAAATAGAGCTAAGAACCTATACAAAATGAGTAAATTTAATGTGGCAGTTAGTTTTCCTTTACTCTTGCTTGATATAATATCAGTGTTTTTACTCAGCATATTTACAGATGTTTTAAGATCCAGGGTTCGTAGGAGGTGACCCTGGCGAAACCAGCAGGGTAGCCCAGCTGACAGCCGTCTCTGTGGCCGAAAGAGGTTACTCCAATCTGGAATATGACAAAAAATAATGAATCTCAGTTTTCAGCTGTTTTATGATGTGTACCGTACATTCAGATATTGCCATATTCATCTCATCACGTTTGGCAGGCAAAATGGCAAGATGTTGCATTTACAAGGAAAGCTGCGGCCCCTTAGTAACTTTTTACGATATCCACGGGTAGAATTGGGGTGAGTGATGCTATTCTAAGCCGGTATCACAAGTAACTAAATCTTTTATGAAAAAAGTATTTACCAGAATTCTCGACGCACTCGTGGTCAAGGCCATGAGAGGGCCGCCCGAGTCTCCCTGGCAGGTGGATTGGCCTGCGGAGGCGTCGATGCAGATGGTGGAGCTGACGACGGCGCCACCGTACACAGCGGAGCACAGGGAGTTGGGCGCCACTTTCACGAAGGCGTGAGACAGTGGGTGACCGGACGGGTTCACTCCGTCGTTGGGACCTGTGGAAGAAAATGAGAATCCATATTTATACTTATACAAGAAGTAAAAAAATGCAAATATTTTAAATGGTGAAACTGTCCTTGAAACTGAACAATTTTCCCCAAGAAACATAGGTCGTAATATGAGAAAATCGAATGAAGCTGTCATACAAAATTTACTCTAGACTTAATTATTATTAATTAACACAAGTTAGTGCCATACGGCCGCGAATGCAGCGAGTCGTCTTGTCAAATATAGTATTAGAAATTATTTACGGCACATGATAAGGTAGTTACTAGATTCTAGAAAAACTTACCGTCACCGGTGCGACCGAATCCGATGATCGTTGCTGGGTCACCGACAAAGTTCAAGTACGCGTTATATTTGCCAGGTAATTCGATGGGCTGGACGTGCACTGCAATTAAATCATAATTTTGTTAATCTTATGTAATGAAGGTTTATTCAAATTCTGCGAAGTCAAAAAAACTAAAGAAGATGAACTGTGTAAAATGACGGTCCATATAGCATTACCATTGAACTCGATTCTCGGGATGGTGATGACAGCAATGTCGTTGTGTACCCCAGCCTCGATACCAATGATCAGCAGCCATGGACGCCACTCCTCGTGCATAACAACATCGCTGGTGACCACACGGGTCCCTCCGAAGAAGAGGTTGGTAGAGCCCAGGACGACGGTCATCCGATACGCGCTGCCCAAGCCGGCGTTCCAGCAGTGGGCTGCGGTGACGAGCTTCGTGTTGCTGATCAGCGAGGAGCCGCAGACGGACGTTCCTAGCGCCACTTCAACGAGGAGCCCGCCGAAGAACGGGTACTGTCCGATGGCTGACAAGGAGCCTCCAGCTATCCGTTTCCCGTCGAAGTCAGCTGCTTCCTCGCTTGCTTTGATTTCACGGGCCAGCGGGATACCGATGTTTTCGTGGTAGTGCAGGATGTCGCGACGGAGGCCGTCGATGACGGATTCCTCCGAGGCCGGCTGCCCGCAGGCCAGACCCAAGAGACCAAGTAAGACCACCAGCTTCATTTTGCGCTACTGATTGGAATACACAACAATCAAACTGGTTCTGCTTTTATACCAACTTTAATTCATTAAAACGATTATCTTTAAAGTGAATGATAGATAACTGATTTTAATTACGTCTATGTTTACCTCGATTTAATCTTTACACTCATAATCCTCCTATTTTGCGTTTGTCGAGATTTGTGGATAAGCTGATCTTCGATATGATAGTAGATATTGATTAAGAAATGAGTAATAGAAGTTTCTGTTCAAGTTGCTACGCCACATCATAATCTGACAATATTTACGTATTTACCCATATATAGCTGTACCAATTGCCGTGTCGTAGAAAGAAATTAAAGAAAGGTTCTACAACATTTTGCACTGCGCTCGCCAATCCGTCTGCCAAGCGTGAGTATTACAATACTCCTCAACTATCGGAGGCTCTGTAAAGCAGCGGACTGTTGTGACTGTTGGGAGATAGGCAGGGCGTAAACGGCTGTTAGAGACGGCCATTTACACCAAATCTGACAAGAGTTTGAGATTCTTGCAGAAGACTGTGTATAACCATATTGAGAGCCTGTCGCCTAAATTTCCAATACTTATCAACCTTCAAATCTCTTAGTCGCTACTTACGACACCCACAGGAAAGATGAGAGGTGATGCTATTCTAAGCCAGGATCACACGGTAATATTTGCTTTGACTATGGTTTGTAGCCACACACAATATACCATAATTTATGTATGTAGGTAAGAAAACAGTTCAAGACGGCGGGCGGCTAGTAGCGACTACTAGATGGTGAAAACGAGAATTGTGCCTTCTGTATGCGCAGCATGCGCACCGCAGGAAAACTTATCTCGCGTGCGAGAAGACATCAGACGTGTCAAATCGTACGGAAGTCATTAAAACAAGTGAATAATTTTGACATACAGTTGTCATCAGTTGAAATCTATGTCTCGTGTCGTGTGTGGTCGAATGTTAAGAGGACTGGTGTACACTGGAGAAGTTCTACGTCGATAGCAGAAAACTTATATTATGTGATGTGTGTTTTATGTGCTTTGTCGCATTTAGTTTTCTAAAAATCAAAATGTAATTAACAGATATTACATCCACACATTTAGCAAAAAACCGCATAATATAATATTGCTGTACTTCCTTTTAGGCAATTTTTTGGGAAAACCCGTATAAAAACTCCGGATTTAGATTGTATCGCGTTTTACATTCACCTTAAATTTATCTAAATGATTAAAATTTAATTAAAACAAACCAAAAAGTTATCAGCATAATCTCATCAAATCTTATATTTGGCTAAAATTAAACTAATCACATATAATTAATAACCCGATATTATCAAGCACATACTAGTTAAATCAAATTCTCAAGTTGCTATGGTCTACCAACAAAGCCATCGTATTCACTGTAGGTAGGTACTGTGACATCGCTAAAAAACCCACGCACATTTATAGGAATCAACTCATTTTTGATACAAATACTTAAAAACACAGTACAAGTTGATCCATTTAATAGACAGATGGATTTGCTGGTGGCATAGTGCCTTATCCACTTTGTGCGAAATTGCATTGGATGGATTTGAAAATAATAACATGAGTATTAGATGTATCTAAAATTTTGTAATGACAACAAATATATTATGCGTTATGTTGGTTAGTACATATTAATACTACACATGTTGCAAAGGGAATCTTTTTATCCTTGTAAGCAATGCGAGTAAGAAATTCAAACTCAAGAAGCACTTCGAGTAATATATATCGTAAAACGAGTGGCTAGATGACTCGTTGCAGGAGCGACAGTGTAACGAAAACTTAGCAGGTGTGCTCAGACCATGAAACTGAACAACTTTTACTATGGAGCCAATGGTGGGAAACGAAAAAAAATACAAAGTCATACAAAGTTGATCGTGAACTTTGTATGGGAGGTCGGAATTTTTTTTTCGCCTATCACGCCTACAACCCTTGCGGAGTAGGCAGAGCTGTAAAAATGGCAATTTACACCAAAACTGACAAATGTTTGAGAGTTATTCTAGTTCGTTACCGTAGTGTCAGGTTGCTAATACACATCAACTCTCAATTCCCTCATAGTCGCTTTTTACGACATCTACGGGAAAGAAATGGGGTGATGCTATTCTAAGCCGGCACCCCACGGTTATTTTTTTGGGAAAGGGAGGAGGAAGTATTAGATAATAATCGATTGTACAAAGTTATTATATTACATTGTACATATTGCACATATTTATTTTATTATCAAACTTTTCCGAAATTCAATTCAATACAAGCGGCCGACAAGCGAGAAAATATGAAGCGTTAAGAAGTAAATCTCCCATCTCGAGTGGAGGGCGCTTTGTCTAAGAGGCACACGTCTCTACTGTAACGGCTCTCAGACTCTCCGCGCCTCGAGAGGCACGGCGCTCCAAAACTCTGCACTATATTTACAGTATTTTGCCTCCTTTTTCAGAGTTAATGTGTATTGCAAATTCAGGCGACGGACTGACAACCTGTCACCATGGTGATACACAGTCTTCTGACTAACTCTCACGGTCACACTTTTGTCAGATGTGGCGTAAGTGGTCGTTTTTTCCAGCCGTTTACGCTTTGCTTACCTCACAATGGATAAAACCGTGATATATGTATGTACTTATGCACAAAATTAAACAAAAATCTATTGCGCATATTTATTTTATTATCAAACTTTTCCAAAATTCAATTCAATACTAGCGGCCGACAAGCGAGAAAATATGAAGCGTTAAGAAGTAAATCTCCTATCTCGAGTGGAGGGCGCTTTGTCTAAGAGGCACACGTCTCTACTGTAACGGCTCTCAGACTGTCCGCGCCTCGAGAGGCATGGCGCAAAACTCTGCACTATATTTATAGCATTTTGCCTGGATTTTGAGAGTTAATGTGTATTGCAAATTTAGGCGCGATGGACTAGCAACCTGTGACTATGGTGAATAATGGTGATACACAGTCTTCTGAATTACTCTCACACATTCGTCAGACGTGGCGTAAGTGGCAGTTTTTTCCAGCGTTTACGCTCTGTCTACCTCGCAATGGATAAAGGCGTGATATATGTATGTAGGTATGTACAAAGTTATACAAAAATATATTGCACATGCTAGGTAAAATCTTTATTATACGACACAAGAAAACCATTGTTACAAGATAAAACTTTAAGAAACTAATTAGAAAAATGTCCTGCGTCACAGATAAAAAACGTCCTCCTGCACATAATTCTTTTTATTTTATCAAACTTTTCCAAAATTCAATTCAACACAAGCGGCCGACAAGCGAGAAAATATGAAGCGTTAAGAAGTAAATCTCCCATCTCGAGTGGAGGGCGCTTTGTCTAAGAGGCACACGTCTCTACTGTAACGGCTCTCAGACTCTCTGCGCCTCGAGAGGCACGGCGCTCCAAAACTCTGCACTATATTTATAGCATTTAGCCTTGTTCAGTTTAGTACTGTCTGTAGGTATGTGATAAATCTATGACGTTACGTAAAACATAACACAAGCCAGAAAGAAACTCTATCCAAGAGATTCTAATGTAGCGGCTCTCGACGCCTCTTTTTTGAGAGTTAATGTATTAATTTGCAATTTTAGCCGACATACTGACAACCTGTCACTATGGTGATGCACAGTCTTCTGAATGACTCCCACACATTTGTCAGACGTGGCGTAAGTGGCCGTTTCTTACAGCCGTTTACATATTGCACATACTTATTTTTATTTAATCAAACTTTTTCAAAATTCAACTCAATACAAGCGAGAAAATAATATGAAGCGTTAAGAAGTAAATCTCCCATCTCGAGTGGAGGGCGCTTTGTCTAAGAGGCACACGTCTCTACTGTAACGGCTCTCAGACTCTCCGCGCCTCGAGAGGCACGGTGCGCCAAAACTCTGCACTATATTTATAGTATTTTGCCTTGTTCTGTTTAGTAATGTCTGTAGGTATGTGATGTAAAAACAGTAAAAAATAACACAAGCCAGAAAAAGTCTTCTCTAAGAGATTATAATGTAAAGGCTCTCAACGCCTCGAGCGAGAGACACAGCGCTACCAAACTTTTTTGATTGCTATCTCACCTGCTGGTAAATGATCATGCAGACGATGTTGGAGCATACATACCTGCCTAGGTAGTGCATATTAACTGTTGCCTTAAAAAGGCTTAAGTTGTAATGTTCCGGAAACAGATCCGTTAATAGGGAATTTCCACTCATTCGCATGATAAAACTCTGCACTATATTTATAGTATTTTTTCTTCAGTTTATTACAAGCTGATTATGACAAATTTTTGACGTCATGTTAAAAACAAAACGTGTCAGAAAAATCTCACACATACATACTCTCGCAAAACATAACCCTCCTTCTGAGCCATTCGGGTAAAATGACGTAATTATGAACTGTTTTTCAGCTTACAGAAGCAACATAGCGTAATGTTTTGAACTACATTTGTAGTTAAAACAGTTTCACGCTTGCTTGGAACAACAATAAAAACAAACGTAAAAAAGCAGCAGTAAATTTTTACGCCTATATGTTGGTATGACTCTATAAAGTACGCACCGCTGGTTTTTATCGCATCGGACAGTCGGACGCCAGAGGTACAATATGTTGTTAGAGATTTTTTTGTGACATCAATATACTAACTAATAGAAAAATCGGTTCACTTGTTCACATGTTAATTAAAAACATACCAATACACCTATTTCATAGTAAAACAGTTTTGCAAGTAACACAAAAATTTTATGATAATTCTTTCGTAACGTCGGTACAGGTTTTTAACAGCCAGCGAGTCAAATGAAAGCAATGTTATAGCCGCAAGTTCTTGAGGTGTCGTGTACCATTTTTATTTTTTAAAAACAAGCAGATGTATTATTATTAAAAAACAAAAACCTGACTGCGGTAATTTTAAAATTGTACTTCAATAAAAATCCGCCATTTTGAACTTACAAATTTTTAATATACCTAGCCAGTGCTAAGAGCCAGTGCACTTGCGCCGCTTATACGAATCTGATGACACCTCAAACGTCAACATCTGCCCAACCGTTTGGACTGTAGCCCGCGAAACTGAATTTCTTGTCTAGATACATACCTACAAACATAACCCTCCTACCAGTCGGGTAAAAAAATAGACGAAACCACTGAAAACTAACTTTATAGGTCAAATTGTAGGTACCTGAAATATAATAACAAATGAAGAGGCAACTAACCACAGCCGCGACGATAGTGACGAAGCGGTAAATTGCATGAGTGAATCCTCCGCGTTGAAATTTTAATTAGCTACGTACCAACTTACTCCAACACTTCTTCACTTCTACCCGTGGGTGTGGTAAAAGCCGACTAAGGGATGAATCCAAGGAATGGACAGCAGCGTTCCCTGTGAATATCTATCAATCCCATAGTCGCTTTTTACGACAAAAAAAGCTTTTTGCTGATGACAGCAGGCCTAATAATTCCTAAAATTAACAAAACTTTGACATTGACATATTTTCGACCAATCACAGAAAAAATGCACACTTAAGAGTGGTCCCATTAGTTCTCCAGTTTGCTACCTCATTGGGGTGGTGCTATTCTAAGCTATCAAAGATCATATCTGTAAAACGTCTATACAGTTTCTAACAAATGTTGCCGGCGGCGCTGCGGATCCAGCTGTTAGCTAACTTGTCGAAATAGACTTTATCTCTGCAGCTGACAGGGGTCAATGAATCTACCGGAATACAATATCCAGTATTTCAAATTCTCAGAAAACCCTTAAACTACGAGAAGAAAATTAGATATACCTTATATGCCTACAAATTCACTTGAGGATGTCACATATGTGTCCCGGCCTTTATTAATTAATATGTGTTTCGGCCTTTATAAAGATTTCAAAACAGCGACATCTATTGGTATAAGATGCGATTAGTACTTGGTTCTGTTCTGTCAAAATTGTTATAGAAGTTCAGGAACACAGCTGATAGATGGCGCTATGTGTATGAAACGGTGAAGTTGTAAGTTACTTTCTTGGTTTTCTCATCATATCGTTCGTATAGGCAAGTCTAAATAATTTTGGATAATTAGCTGATAGTTGCACAGCGTTTGCAGTAGCATTTATAATTTTTCGTGCTTATATGATACAGGACATAACATTTGCTATTTTGTTTAAGAGCCATCTATTGTCGAGTAGCGGAAACTGCAAAGTGTCACCTTAGACAGGGCCCTACTAGGCCTATTATAGTGCCATAGCGACTGAAATACCTAAGGTTTATTCTATTAGTCACACTTTCGGTTTATAGAAAATTGATGTATTTTCTAAAAATTCTATAAACCAACAATAAATGTTTAATAATATTGGTAAACCCATGATCTACTCAATATACACTAAAAGTTTTCCTTGGATGTCAGGATGGGTCGTGGCCCCTTCCCTGAATTGGTGTCTGGCAACAAGTAGCGAAACAAGACATTCTAAAAAATTCTAGAATAGTCGAATGTCTTCTAAAATGTGTATGAAAGAGAGGAGAATATCTTCTTTCGTAATGAGTAGCAGATTTCGAGAACATTATTCTTCTCGTAAGTTCGAAGCTTTTTGGTATAAAATAGCGAGCCATACGGCCTGCGTTCAGTTTTAGTTTTAATCGTGAAGTCTCCCAGGACAGAAAAGGAATACCTAGTGCAGTGATTAGTTTACCTATCAGTCCTGGTGGAGTCGTGCCGTGGACCAGAGAGTTTCGACGTTTGCCTGGTCACCCTCGATTCGCGAGTGTGTTTGGTTTGAACCCGTGTAGCACGTGGAGTGTGTTGTTGGATACAGAGGATGCGTGCTTCAGCGTGCACTGGAATCGGCATTGTGGATGTCGTCGTTGTTGGTTCTTCGTGTGCTGGTGGCTTCAAATTCCAGATGGATAAGTACAATTCATGCTTTCTTTCGAACCCTATCAGCAGTATATATTCCCTATATGAATGTTTACAAACATATTAATTACCTATGCTTGATAGTTCTGTATTCATTGAAAGCTGATAAGATTCGGAATATGGTCTTATGCTTTGGTTTTTAGTGCTAAGGTCATTTTATTGCAATAACTTTGTTTTGTTGTCGGGTCAAAATGTTTTAAAGAATCTGCGTTCTGATTGTTTCATATAAACTTTATAGTATCCACATCTAATCTTTAATTAGGAAATTTGGGCTATTTAGTGTGTCGGTAGATAGGTAAATTAGATGTTAGGAATAGGTAGGATACCCTATAATCCCATTACTCCTATTCCTTACTTGTCTATCTATCATGCCATATATATGACTTTAATAACCAAATTAAGAACATAATTTATTATTGCTATGCGCTACTAGCATAAAGTTCCTGTGTTAAAACTTACATAAGTAGATATGGTTAGGTATCTACTTATCTATTAATTGCTGTGGTCATCAGTGGATAAATTACTATTCTATAATTGCTGAGCGATCAAGGATTTATTTGATAAAATTCCTGTGGTTAAAACATACTTACATATTGTATCTACTTACCTACTGGTTGGCTTGGCCCATCAGTGGACAGATTTCTATTTTAAGTACTATGGTTTGACTTAATTGATTAATGTTTATGAAATATACATAAATAGATATTGTTAAATATCTACTAATTTATTGGTTATGTCCAACAGTGGACAAATAATCATTTACAACAGTTTCTTTGTCTTACAAAGAAAACAGTCTTCAGTATTGGAATATGTCCGGCAGTGGACGAACATTTATTTATAACAATATTTTGTTATACAAACAAAATGTACTTCAGAATGGGAATGTGTCCAGCCGTGGACAACACTTACCACAATAATATTTTATGGTACTTGCTATAATATCTTAGTTAGTACTCTTATCTAAGAATATGTATGGCTGGTAGAATGGATAATATCCTTTCCTATCATCCTATCCTATAACAGATTCAGATGAATCATATCTAAAGTAATATTCTAGTCATGAAGTTTTTAAAGTTCTTCTTATGACTGGCTAAAATGGTGCCCATCATAGTAAAACTATGACTACAACTTACTTACTAATTACAATGGTTGTCATCAAATGTCATGGGACAACTCTTATCAATTCTTCATCAAATACCTATCTATTTACTATCTAGCATTCGGTATGGTTGTAATGGCAGCTTCTGGTCGTAGAAATCCACATTCTCTCAGGAGGTTCATGTGAACATCATGGCTTATTCTACAACTATCTCTTGGGATGTGCAAAATATTGCTCTCCCGTCTTCAACTTATAAGCATGTATGCTCACATGTGATTTGGGACTTGCATAAAGCATTCTCATATTATATTCTGACTTCCGTAGGAGTTAAATGTGGGTGGAGACTGACTGACCAGTGCAATTTCATATTCGGTGCTTACCGGCCTAGCCGGTACCTCTTTAGGGAAACCTAAAGATAATTGTTGAAATCATGTCATTTGACTGATAACATACCTATTTACAACATACATACTTACTTAACCAACTAGACACTTGGGTGTCGGCTTGGTTAGTCATAAGACTGTTTATTCTAAACTACTTCATTTGTTCTGCAAAGGAAATCTGAATCTGATCACCTATCCTTCTTCGTGGTGCTTTTAAGCACCACAAGCGTCTGTGGCTGACGCATCTATTAGCAGAGACGCACGTCTCACCATATTTTTATCCTTCTTCTGGGGGAATCAGGTAATTTACCATTTGTATTTGGTAAATACTCTAAGAGTTATCTTTACATACATAAATTGGTTATGTGAAGATGACTGCGGAGTGTTTATGAATACTAATAGGTATAGTTGGAGTGGGATTCCACAATCCTCGGGCGATGCAGTTCTGGGGGCCCGTTTGGAGTTCAGTTTCCTGCCCTTTCCCTCTCCTGTTCATCAGAGTCACTTTATTACCCACGACGGAACGGAGACGGTATATGCGTTTGGGGTGAGAGAATGTGTGTTTGTTTGTTTGTTTGTTTGTGTGTGCAAACCTATGTTACCAAATATCTCCCAAACCACTGGTCCGATTTTGATGCGGTTTTCAGTAATAGATTCGGATTTGTTTGGTGCATGTTCTTAGGCAAGTATTACGTGAAAAACTCACCAGGGGCGCTGCAATAAACATTTGTTTGTGCTAATCAATGTTCCCAATTATCTCCAAAACCACTAGTCCGATTGTAATGCGGTTTTCAGTAATGGGTATCATTTTGATTGGTGAATGTTCTTAGATAGGTTTTATGCTTTTAAATCAGCAGGGGGCGCTGCAGTAAGCATTTGTTTCTGCAAATCAGAAGAAACCGTAAATAAATCTCCTTAACCAAAACTTTTGGTAATATCATGATCTAATAAAATCTATGGAAGTAATTAATGACATTGATTGAGTTGACGTTTTGCAAAATCAAAATCAAAGAATACTGAGACTTCTTTTGTTTCACCCGTCAATGGCAGACGTGTTTTTCAATTTTAAATTTTTATTTCAAGTTTATTCGTATTTTCACTGCTTATTTTTGATAGTAATTTAATCAGTCAAGTGCCCAATGTAAACATGGAACGGAGAACTTGAAATTGAAGAAGCTACTCTACATTTCCGGATGGTATCAAGAGGACGTCCTGGTTCCTGCAGAAGACACTATCATCATTCTGCTGGAGCCACCAACCGTCCGGCGCAGCAGCGCTGGAATCTCATTATACTGACACTGGCAGAATTACCTTAATTGTGTAGAAGTCCATATTAATAAATAAATAATAATAATAATACTATACTCTCACTGGCGTGGAGATCAAAATATTTAGGTTGGTTTTGACTAAAATAAATTGATTTTTGATTCAATAATATTAATAAAATGCATCATCACATCATGAATAATAATCAAATGAAGATATTTTGTGCAAAGTGGTGATTATAAAGTTTAAATCCGCAAGCTTTGCCAATGCAAAACATGTCACACTAAATAATCACATGCAGGTAATTTGTTATTATTATATTAATTTCATTACTGATCCTGATCAGACAAAAACTATTACTTCTTTCTTACACAATGTGTACCTAAAGCTAACAGATATCTCAGCTCCCTGGTTCACCCACGAAACCGAGTCACTGTATTTCATTATTTGATAGAAGATTACCTGGTAAAAATATTGACCAAACAATAACATACTTACTTGATGATTGTATATTGCAGTGCAGCTGTCTTCGGGAGACCTGGTTAAGCGGAGTGTTTTGATCTTCATACGATTGCTAATGCAAATTTTTTAAGGCCCTGCAGACCCTGGTTTTTGGGCATAAACTTGAGTGTAAATTAAAATAAGCCCATCGTTATCTGTATGAAATATCATAAATTACTGAAAGTGCTGTTAATATTCTTCATTTAAGCTAAACTCTGATATTAATCATATAAATATAAACCATTTTAGCCACCTAATCTGTTTTCATTTATCTTATCTAAGATCATAAACCGTTTTTGACTGTTCAATTAGCTATAAAGAACCAACATAGGGTTTGAGGGAAGCTTCGTGTCCTTCTCATAGAAAGACAATAGAAGCGCAGGTAGGTACAGATTTCTACAAGACGACTAGAATTTAAGGACCAACATCAGGGGGTTGAGAAGTGTTTTCCTCCACATAGAAAGACAATAGAATGTACAGATTTTTACAGAGCGACTAGTACCTATGAATGAACAACCAACAGCAGGTTCAAGGGGACTTGCCCCTTGGCAAATGTTTTTGAGTTTCGACTGTCGTGCCCTGCAATTTATGGACAGTGGCCGCCTAACGTAGAATGAGTGGAATCATTACATTTTCTATTTTACCAAAACTCTTATTCCATTGAAAAGATGTTGCGCAGCGCATCGACGGCCTATGTGGCGCAGTGGTTAGTATGACGGCCTACCACGCAGAAGGTTCCGGGTTCAATTCCCGGTGGGGTCACTCACAAAGTTGATATTTATCACTTTGTGAATGTATTCCTAGTCTGGTTAGGACATTGCAGGCTGAACCACCTGATTGTCCGAAAAGTAAGATGGTTCCGTACTTCGGATGGGCACGTTAAGCCGTCGGTCCCGGCTGCTGTCTATGATGGCGGTCGTTACACAACCATGTCAGAGGCCTGCTACTTGTACTTAGTAGGCGATTGAAAAACTCTGACACCAGGGTTCATCGGGTCGTTGAACGACTCGGTGTCCCACACGAAGAGAGAGAGAGATTGAAAAGATGCAGTCGCTGGTGCAGTGTCTACCCATTTTCATCTTTTCGACTTCTGCCATTAAACCGGTCAACAAATTGCACTAGCACTTTTTTTGGACAGCTCTCCGTCTTCCAACTGGTCTCTTCTTAAACCTTCTCACTCAACCACTAAACCACTTTCTTGCTGCCATTGACTAATCCTTATTACCTATATTATAAGGTCCTATTACATTCAATGCAAATATTTTCAGGATATGTTCTACTAGTGAAACTGAACAACTGTTCTTAGTAAAAAAAAATTGTGATATGAAAAACTAATTTTGGACTTGCCACCTAAAAATAGCCAAAACATACAGTTTGTATGAAACAAAAATGTATTTTTTTTCATATTCTGAAAAAAATAATTAAAAGAAGTTTGTTCAGTTTCACGACTAGAACACATCCTGCAGGTATTTGCATTGATTTTAATAGGAATACAGAGTTTAAATTATTTTAACTACGTACGCTCACATACTTAATCGGTAGATATTTTCTACTCACAAAACAAAACAACTCTTCATCGAAATGAGAAAAAAATCTAGATGTTCAGTGACGACCTTTTTCAACATGTTTGTATGAGAAGTCAATTTTTTTTCATATTTTCAATATTTTGATAAAAAAGTGTTTACCTTTGTAAGTTAAATACGCCTTTAAAATTTTTGTACCTAATTAAACTTAACCAAACATAGATTTTATATCATGTTAAACCTATTCTCTTTAAAAAGAGTAAAATAAAAACAAAATTAAAAATTTTGAAAGTACCCACGACAGTATAATGATGTTGAAAAAGGATAAAATAATTTTGAAACCCCCGACCTTAATAATCTATGTGATAAATAAGAGACAATTCACATTATGTAAAAGCTTTTATACAAGTGAGTTGATTTAATTGCTCACTGAGTCAGACATAATATGAACAACATAGTATTCGCTTTTTTAGCACTTTCTTACGTATGTATTTGATTCTTAAAGATGTAGGTGTAGCAATCGCATAGGTAATTAACTCCTTAAATTAATTAATAACACTAGAAAATACGTTGGGGGCTGTGTTGAAGTTTTAAATATTCATAGAGCAGCCCCCGACGTATTTTCTAGTGTTATTAATTAATTTAAGGAGTTAATTACCTATGCGATTGCTACACCTACATCTTTAAGAATCAAATACATACGTAAGAAAGTGCTAAAAAAGCGAATACTATGTTGTTCATATTATGTCTGACTCAGTGAGCAATTAAATCAACTCACTTGTATAAAAGCTTTTACATAATGTGAATTGTCTCTTATTTATCACATAGATTATTAAGGTCGGGGGTTTCAAAATTATTTTATCCTTTTTCAACATCATTATACTGTCGTGGGTACTTTCAAAATTTTTAATTTTGTTTTTATTACAATAATTAGTATAGAGATGTCTCAATTACCTTTAAAAGAACTTTTGGGTTACATATTACTTTATTTAAACACAACGTATGGGTCAATAATTAACTAGACATCACTTTTATATCACTAGCCAATAACTTATATTATACTTGAGGTCTGGGTTTCTATGAACACTAGAACTCAAGACATCATCTTCATAACAATAGAGACTGGCGGCTGGAGGCGTATGAGTCCTTCATAAGGCTGCGGGGTCGATTTGTTACAAGGATACACGTGTGATGCCTGTTTTTGGTCTTTTTATACAAACATATTCCCCTGATTTCTTCAAAAATAATGTTTGAAGAGCTATAATTTGTATTTTACTTATAAAAGTTTTGTATGAAAACTCTGACAAAAGTCCGCTTTGCATGCGACCACGTGACATAGACTCTCTCTTTTTTCACTTCTTTCGATTACTTCCTATGAGAGGTCTGTGATGCCTTCTCGCGCGCGAGATACCTGTCTTCCTTCGATGCGCATGCTGCGTAAGCCATAATCCTATCAATAGTATCAATTTTCTTGACTTTGCACTATTATTAATACTCATCATAACTGAACAATTTGAGCATCCATCACCACAAGCTCTATCTAAGAAACGAAGGAAATGTAATAATGTCAAATAGAAAACCTGTACCAATTGATTTATTGGGACCCAAAGAACTAAATAGGTACATTATTTTATTAGGATCTAAAAATCCTACGTATACCTATACTGTACATCGCCAGCAAATCAGCCAACTCATACTGGCTTTTCATACAAAAATTAAGAAAATCAAGTAAAAGTTGATCCCTTAAAAGGGTAGGTAGATTACATAGGTTCCAATCAGCTTACATGCAACGACTTTTCCGCAGAAAATATACTTCAAAAACAAAGATTGTGCTTGTGTATGAGAGGCTATATTTTTAGGACAATTTCAGCAAAAATCCCGAACATGGCGGGTGGGTAACAATCCTAGCCCGCGGCGATTTGCCCGTTCGGCTTTCGTTTGACCGGCTGACATTATCAGTGGGATTGTAAAACCCTGACATGAGTAACTTCTGTGTGTAGGTGTATTGATGTAGTATACTTACATCGGAATATGAAGGAACAGTTTTTTAGGACTAGCCGCCCGTCAGTGATGTTTCCGACTTCATCTCTTATTCCCAGGAGAAAAATACGTTTTCCGGCATATGTTATGTAAGCTAAAATGATTTGGTGAAAAGCCGCTAGTTACCCCGGGAATCGAATCCCATTTATAGTAAGTTGTGTTAGGTTCGCGTGGTCCGGATTAAGCGCGGCCGGGCCACGGAGATAGGGGTCCCTAGAGGGCGCCTGGCTGGTCGCTTCCCATTTAGAACATGAACCAAGTTTTAGAAACACACGTCCGTTATTTTTGCGCAGCGCTACCGTATGCGTAATAAAATGCGATTTTCCGCCTTATTTTCAAACAATTTGGTGTATTACAAACGGTTTCACAGACCCATCGTACAACGCTGCGTCAACGGATGCCACTGGCAAATCATTTGATATAAACTGTATATGTATGGGAATAAGATTGAAAATATATTCCTAAAATAATCATTTCTCAGCGTAAAAATAAGGGACTTTACGTGGATTTCTCGTCTAAAATGAATTGCTGAAAAGCTGTTAGTTACCCCGGGAATCGAATCCCATTTGTAGTAAGTTGTGTTAGGTTCGCGTGGTCCGGATTAAGCGCGGCCGGGCCACGGAGATAGGGGCCCCCGGGGAACGCCTGGTCGCTTCCCATTTAGAACGAGAAGAGAACCAAGCTTTAGAAGAGAAACACGTCCGTTTAAGCGCGTTTTTGCCTAGCGCTATCGTATGATAGGAAAATGCGATTATCCACATTATTTTCAAACAATTTGGTTTATGAAAAACGGTTCGTCAGATGCATCCTATAGCGCTGCACATCGCACAACGCTACGTCATTATCAAACCTTTTGATACAAACCGTATTTGTATGGGGATAAAGTCGAAATCTGTATCCGTAAGGTAAGCGCAGAAAATAACGTACAAACGGACTTTATGTGTAAATAAAATGCTTTGATGAAAAGCCGCTAGTTAAACCGGGAATCGAATCCCATTTGTAGTAAGTTGTGTTAGGTTCGCGTGGTCCGGATTAAGTGCGGCCGGGCCACGGAGATAGGGGCCCCCAGGGGCGGCTAGTCGCTTCCCATTTAGAACGAGAAGAGAAGCAAGACTTAGACGAGATGAACAATTGACGACCGTTTGTGCTTTAAAAAAAACGTTCGGAGAATGCGGTGTTCCACCTTATTTTAAACAATTCGCTTTACGACAAACGGTTCCCCTTTAGCGCTGCATTTATCCCACAAAGCTGCGTCGACCGATGCCACTGACAAAACGTTTGGGATGTACGGTATTCGTACGGGAATAAAGTCGAAATTAGTATTTTCCTATCAAATTCGTTACGTAGCGTAAAAATGACTTTACGTGTTTTTCTCGCCTAAAATGATTCAGTGAAAAGCCGTAAGTAAACCGGGAATCGAATCCCATTTGTAGTAAGTTGTGTTAGGTTCGCGTGGTCCGGATTAAGCGCGGCCGGGCCACGGAGATAGGGGCCCCCGGGGGGCGCTTGGTCGCTTCCCATTTAGAACGAAGCCAAGCTTTACGACAGTTCAGCAACATACATACTTACATATATCATGCCTATATCATTTGCGGGGAAGGCAGAGCGTAAACAGCCGTAAAACAGCGCTTTGCCTCATGTCTGATAAAACTTTGAGACATTCAGAAGACTGTGTAAGTGCGTATGACTGTGTAGTGACAGGTTGTCAGCCTAAAAACCTCATCATCTGCCTACCCTTATCCCTATTTATTTGGGGTTATCATGGGGTTATTATTTTGTCAGCCTAAAAACCTATCGCATAAAATTGCAATACACATCAACTCTCACATCACTTACGACACCCACGGGAAAGATATGGGGTGTTGTTATTCTAAGCATGTCTATTGCAATTTTAGGCCACAGGCTAATAAACTGTTACTATGGCGATACGCAATCTTCTGAATGACTCTCTAAATTCTGACAGACGCGTTTATTACTGCCGTTTACGCTCTGCCTACCCCGCAAGGGATAAAAGCGTGATATAATATATGTTGTATGTAGAACAGTTATTTCTTCATCAGTTGAGTCCTAGTGCCTGGTTACAAAGATAGGGGTCCCCGGGGATCGCCTGGTCGCGTCCCATTTAGAGAACGAGAACCAAGCTCTACGTCCGTTTAGACATAGGGGCTATATTTAGGTAACAGCAAATTGTTATCAATGAAAATAAGAAATTGAAAAAATTACGCATCGACCGGGACTCAAACCCAGGCTGCATAGGTCAACGCCCCACTGCTCTACCACTGAGCTACCGATGCACAGATCGATGCCTGTCAAAATATCAATCGTTTGATGCTCGTCTCCAAGCAATATTATTATAGCACTGTGAGTGCTGACCCCACAATTGATATTCTCGGCCGAAATAATACAGCATAGTGAGGCTTCTCAGACATGCAACATCTGCCTTGACGGGTGGTTTATATTGCAAATTCATTCCGAATTATCAAAAAATATGATTACAGTGTCTCTCTAGCGCTCAAATGTACGTCAACACGATTATTCCGAGCCAAAGGGAACAACTGACCCCACAATTGTAATTCTCGGCCGAAATAATCCACCATTGTGAGGCTCCTCAGACATGTAACATCTGCCTTGACGGGTGGTTTATATTATAAATTCATTATAGATTAGAAAAAACTATCATTAATTATAGTGTAATTATTATTCTAGCGCTCAAATGTACGTCAACACGATAATTCCGAGCCAAAGGGAACAACTGACCCCACAATTGTAATTCTCGGTCGAGTACCGGCATTTTGAGGCTCCTCAGACATGTACCGTTTGCCTTGATGGGTGGTTTATATTGCAAATTTATTCCAGATTAGAAAAAAAAACAGCTTTACAGTATAATTTATCATCACAGTGTCATTCTAGCGCTTAAATGTACGTCAACACGATTATTCCGAGCCAAAGGGAACAACTGACTCCATAATTGTAATTCTCGGCAAAAATAATCAAACATTGTGAGGCTCCTCAGAGTTGACGGGTGGTTTATATATTGCGAATATTCATTCCGGATCCGGATTATAAAAAAAATCATAAGTAATAATAACAGTGCCATTCTAGCGGCGCTCAAATGTACGTCAACACAATTATTCCGAGCCAAAGGGAACAACTGACCCCACAATTGTAATTCTCGGCCGAAATAATCCACCATTGTGATTGTGAGGCTCCTCAGACATGTAACATCTGCCTTGACGGGTGGTTTATATTGAAAATTCATTCCAGATTATCAAAAAATATAATTACAATGTCATTTTAGTGCTCAAATGTACGTTACCACGATTATTTCGAGCCAAAGGGAACAACTGACCCCACAATTGTAATTCTCGGCCGAAATAATCCGGCATTGTGAGGCTCCTCAGACATGTAACATCTGCCTTGACGGGTGGTTTATATTGCAAATTCATTCCAGATTAGAAAAAAACAGCTTTACAGTGTAATTTATCATTACAGTGTCTCTCTAGCGCTCAAATGTACGTCAACACATTTATTCCAGCCAAAGGGAACAACTGACCCCACAATTGTAATTCTCGGCCGAAATAATCCGGCATTGTGAGGCTCCTCAGACATGTAACATCTGCCTTGACGGGTGGTTTATATTGCGAATTAATTCCGGTTCGGGAGACGCATACAGAATGGACTCCGAATGCGAAATTCGGACGGACATCTTCATGGCTACTTATTTAGATGTTTAGAAATACACGAAGTTGAGATTTTAGTGTTGCAAAATGTTTTCATGGAAAAGCTCAGTATATTTTTTTAACCCTTATTAGAATACGACAAATTTTTGTTTGTTTTTTGGAAATATGGCTTGGTTTCGATTACTAAAAGTTATGGCACTTCATAAAAATAATAAACAACTTCTCAAAGTATGTTTTTTTGAGGTGGGAAATTATTTCCCTATGTTCGTTTAGAACAAAAAAGAAGTGGGAAATTATTTCCCTATGTCCACACGAGTTCAATTCGCTGCAAGACTAGTTGTGTTTTACGGGTTTACCTCTCGAATTATTTTCATTTTATTAATTATTTTATATAAAGGTAAAGGTAAATGTTGTAATTTAGGAACCTGCTTAGTAATGCCGCGTGATGCCGGCTTAGAATGTTATCACCCCATATATTTCCGGTGCTTTTATTTTATATTAGATATTAAATAAATTCCTCGGAATGGACAGAGGGAAATAATTTCCCACTTAGTCAGTTCCTAAACGAACATAGGAAAACTATTTCCCACTTTGTTTCAAACGTAAAATTTTGCCGAAAATACCAACTTAAGCACGATTTTTTCACATAAACGTAACGATAGATTGTTTTATTAGTGAAAATTACCATAAGATGTACTTACAAAGAATTTTCTTCTGAGTTACAGAATAAAATACACCACAAAACTGCCAATTTTGGCCATTTTCGGCATTCCAACAACTTGAAGTTCGTTTGACATTGACAGGTTACATCTTTACCAAAGGTGTTGCCATATATAAATGTGAAAAATAATAGGCTATAGTTGCATTCAGACTTTTCAAATAAAAACCATAGACAAAAATAAATAAACGTGTGTTTTTGAGTTATGGTATGGTGGGAAATATTCTCCCTATGTTCTAATAAGGGTTAAGGTACTTAGACTAACAGATCGCCAAGCGGTTGCACCCGCTACATGCCCGTTTGTTATCGGGTTCCCGTGACAATAAGACGATTTCCCGTCATGTATGTTAATTCTTCTTGAATCATTCTATCTGTCTGCTTCTTATAATGGTAGGCTTATAAACCAAGCGTCGCGACAAAGACGCGCGTCAAAGACGTTGTCGCTGCGGTCTTGTAGAAAAACCCGACCGCATCCCATACAAACCCTGAGCTTCTCAGCGCGCTGTCAACGTGACGGCGACGCGGCGGCGTCGTTGACGCTGACGCCCGGTCTTTCTGGTATCCCCATACAAACGCTGCGACGCCGCGACGCTTGGAAAATAAGGGTACCATAAAACCGCATAAAAATCCGTTGTATCGTTAAGAAGTAAGGTGGTCCATGACTCGGTGACAGACAGACAGGGAAACGTAGATAGCGACTACATTTTACACTATGTTCATATTGTTCATTACATATTGATAACCAATATCGGGTCGCCATCTACTAATTTGCGTCCTAGATAACAAAGTGATAGATATTTCTGTATTTTAATTAGCAATTTCGTAATCTACAAGGTGATGTAATATTTCTGTTGTTTTCTATATGAAAATGAATATAGGTATGATTAGATATACATGTGATAGATATTTTGATAAGAAACATTAGGTTAGGGTAGTAATTAAGTTACGTCATGATATGCAAAATGATGATATATTCCTGTGATTTACATAAAAAGCGGCCAAGAGCGTGTCAGACACGCCCACAAATAGGGTTTCGTAGTCAACGTTCAAATATCAGGTTATCAGTATTACAAAGTTAATTTTGTTGCTGGTTTGTTTGCAGCTGTATGATTACCAACCGCAAATAGAAAAACTTTTTTTATTCTAAAATCTTTAGTGGTACAGTATCCGTTATAGTTTTCATGGTAACTTCAGATTGAGAAGTACATTCCATATATTTTTCAAATTTTTAGCGTTTATACTTTAGGAGTTACAGCTGGAACAAATTATGGCTCAAAAACGCCCCTTTTAAAAGCAAATATCTCGAGATAGAAACATGTTAGTGACTTTCTTTCAAAGAAACCTCCCCTTAGTTTTAAAAGACCTATTCAACGATACCGTACTCAATATTACAGGAGAAAAAATTATTTTTTGCCCCCCTTTCACTTGTATGGGAGTCCAATAAATAATCAAAATATTTTTTTCTCATCAATTCTAAATTTGGGTTAAGACGATCTATATTCGCACCAAATTTGATGTCGATAGCTCTAAAACTGACGGAGTTATGAGGGCGCGGCATACAGACAGACAGACAGACAGACAGACAGACAGACAGACAGACAGACAGACTTGACGAAACTATAAGGGTTTCTAGTAGACTACGAAACCCTAAAAACAGTAATAAAAATAAACGTAGATATGATTAGATATCATTTTAATCAGAAATACCAACATGATTTAATGAATGACAAAGCAAATTTACATACATTCCTACATAAAACACGCCTATATCCCTTGCGGGGTAGGCAGAGCGTAAATGGCTATAAAAAACGACTAATAAATAACACCACGTCTGACAAAAATTGGAAAGTCACTCAGAAGATTGTGTAATTACCATAGCGACAGGTTGTCAGCCTGTCGCCTAAAATAGCAATACACATAAACTCTCAAATCCCGTGGTAGCTTCTTACGACATCCATGAGAAAAATATGGGGTGATGCTATTCTAAGCCGGCACCACACAGCAATGATAAAGCAAAACTTCACTTAAATCGAAATTAATCTTCATTGTTAGTACCCATCGTGCCTCATCACTTCTAACTAACTAATCTCTTGGGAGTGTAATTAATTAATAATAAGGTTAATTACACATGTCATTAGGTATAATGTATGTACAATCAGAGTACTGAATATGTTAGGCGATCAAGATGACGAGATAGCATGTTTATAAATTAAGTTCATCAAATGTATGCCGCCTAGAATAGAATAGCATCACCTAAATTCTACTAGTGTTGGGTGTCATAAAAAGCGACTAAAGCATAATCATCGACATAATGCGCAGCAGCGTTCTCTGTAAATGTAAAATCTTGTGCCGCGCTCGATAATCCGCCTGCCAAGCGCGTAGGGACTATGATAAAACCCCCGATAGACCAGCAGTGGACTGTGGTGACTTTACTTATGGAACATTTCAGTAAGTTTTTGAAGTCGTAACTGAAAATTGAAATGTTATGTACCTTTTAATTCAGCCACGTTGGAGTTAGTTAGTAAAGTAAAGAAAAATTTCAGCTGCAATTGGTAAGTGATCAAAGATACATTTTTAACGAGGGAGGACACCAGATGCAAAGCAAGTCACAAATCATAAAAACAAAATTAAAAATTTTGAAAGTACCCACGACAGTATAATGATGTTGAAAAAGGATAAAATAATTTTGAAACCCCCGACCTTAATAATCTATGTGATAAATAAGAGACAATTCACATTATGTAAAAGCTTTTATACAAGTGAGTTGATTTAATTGCTCACTGAGTCAGACATAATATGAACAACATAGTATTCGCTTTTTTAGCACTTCCTTACGTATGTATTTGGTTCTTAAAGATGTAGGTGTAGCAATCGCATAGGTAATTAACTCCTTAAATTAATAAATAACACTAGAAAATACGTTGGGGGCTGTGTTGAAGTTTTAAATATTCATAGAGCAGCCCCCGACGTATTTTCTAGTGTTATTAATTAATTTAAGGAGTTAATTACCTATGCGATTGCTACACCTACATCTTTAAGAACCAAATACATACGTAAGGAAGTGCTAAAAAAGCGAATACTATGTTGTTCATATTATGTCTGACTCAGTGAGCAATTAAATCAACTCACTTGTATAAAAGCTTTTACATAATGTGAATTGTCTCTTATTTATCACATAGATTATTAAGGTCGGGGGTTTCAAAATTATTTTATCCTTTTTCAACATCATTATACTGTCGTGGGTACTTTCAAAATTTTTAATTTTGTTTTTATTTAACTCTTTTTAAAGAGAATAGGTTTAACATGATATAAAATCTATGTTTGGTTAAGTTTAATTAGGTACAAAAATTTTAAAGGCGTATTTAACTTACAAAGGTAAACACTTTTTTATCAAAATATTGAAAATATGAAAAAAAATTGACTTCTCATACAAACATGTTGAAAAAGGTCGTCACTGAAAATCTAGATTTTTTTCTCATTTCGATGAAGAGTTGTTTTGTTTTGTGAGTAGAAAATATCTACCGATTAAGTATGTGAGCGTACGTAGTTAAAATAATTTAAACTCTGTATTCCTATTAAAATCAATGCAAATACCTGCAGGATGTGTTCTAGTCGTGAAACTGAACAAACTTCTTTTAATTATTTTTTTCAGAATATGAAAAAAAATACATTTTTGTTTCATACAAACTGTATGTTTTGGCTATTTTTAGGTGGCAAGTCCAAAATTAGTTTTTCATATCACAATTTTTTTTTACTAAGAACAGTTGTTCAGTTTCACTAGTAGAACATATCCTGAAAATATTTGCATTGAATGTAATAGGACCTTATAATATAGGTAATAAGGATTAGTCAATGGCAGCAAGAAAGTGGTTTAGTGGTTGAGTGAGAAGGTTTAAGAAGAGACCAGTTGGAAGACGGAGAGCTGTCCAAAAAAAGTGCTAGTGCAATTTGTTGACCGGTTTAATGGCAGAAGTCGAAAAGATGAAAATGGGTAGACACTGCACCAGCGACTGCATCTTTTCAATCTCTCTCTCTCTTCGTGTGGGACACCGAGTCGTTCAACGACCCGATGAACCCTGGTGTCAGAGTTTTTCAATCGCCTACTAAGTACAAGTAGCAGGCCTCTGACATGGTTGTGTAACGACCGCCATCATAGACAGCAGCCGGGACCGACGGCTTAACGTGCCCATCCGAAGTACGGAACCATCTTACTTTTCGGACAATCAGGTGGTTCAGCCTGCAATGTCCTAACCAGACTAGGAATACATTCACAAAGTGATAAATATCAACTTTGTGAGTGACCCCACCGGGAATTGAACCCGGAACCTTCTGCGTGGTAGGCCGTCATACTAACCACTGCGCCACATAGGCCGTCGATGCGCTGCGCAACATCTTTTCAATGGAATAAGAGTTTTGGTAAAATAGAAAATGTAATGATTCCACTCATTCTACGTTAGGCGGCCACTGTCCATAAATTGCAGGGCACGACAGTCGAAACTCAAAAACATTTGCCAAGGGGCAAGTCCCTTGAACCTGCTGTTGGTTGTTCATTCATAGGTACTAGTCGCTCTGTAAAAATCTGTACATTCTATTGTCTTTCTATGTGGAGGAAAACACTTCTCAACCCCCTGATGTTGGTCCTTAAATTCTAGTCGTCTTGTAGAAATCTGTACCTACCTGCGCTTCTATTGTCTTTCTATGAGAAGGACACGAAGCTTCCCTCAAACCCTATGTTGGTTCTTTATAGCTAATTGAACAGTCAAAAACGGTTTATGATCTTAGATAAGATAAATGAAAACAGATTAGGTGGCTAAAATGGTTTATATTTATATGATTAATATCAGAGTTTAGCTTAAATGAAGAATATTAACAGCACTTTCAGTAATTTATGATATTTCATACAGATAACGATGGGCTTATTTTAATTTACACTCAAGTTTATGCCCAAAAACCAGGGTCTGCAGGGCCTTAAAAAATTTGCATTAGCAATCGTATGAAGATCAAAACACTCCGCTTAACCAGGTCTCCCGAAGACAGCTGCACTGCAATATACAATCATCAAGTAAGTATGTTATTGTTTGGTCAATATTTTTACCAGGTAATCTTCTATCAAATAATGAAATACAGTGACTCGGTTTCGTGGGTGAACCAGGGAGCTGAGATATCTGTTAGCTTTAGGTACACATTGTGTAAGAAAGAAGTAATAGTTTTTTTGTCTGATCAGGATCAGTAATGAAATTAATATAATAATAACAAATTACCTGCATGTGATTATTTAGTGTGACATGTTTTGCATTGGCAAAGCTTGCGGATTTAAACTTTATAATCACCACTTTGCACAAAATATCTTCATTTGATTATTATTCATGATGTGATGATGCATTTTATTAATATTATTGAATCAAAAATCAATTTATTTTAGTCAAAACCAACCTAAATATTTTGATCTCCACGCCAGTGAGAGTATAGTATTATTATTATTATTTATTTATTAATATGGACTTCTACACAATTAAGGTAATTCTGCCAGTGTCAGTATAATGAGATTCCAGCGCTGCTGCGCCGGACGGTTGGTGGCTCCAGCAGAATGATGATAGTGTCTTCTGCAGGAACCAGGGACGTCCTCTTGATACCATCCGGAAATGTAGAGTAGCTTCTTCAATTTCAAGTTCTCCGTTCCATGTTTACATTGGGCACTTGACTGATTAAATTACTATCAAAAATAAGCAGTGAAAATACGAATAAACTTGAAATAAAAAATTTAAAATTGAAAAACACGTCTGCCATTGACGGGTGAAACAAAAGAAGTCTCAGTATTCTTTGATTTTGATTTTGCAAAACGTCAACTCAATCAATGTCATTAATTACTTCCATAGATTTTATTAGATCATGATATTACCAAAAGTTTTGGTTAAGGAGATTTATTTACGGTTTCTTCTGATTTGCAGAAACAAATGCTTACTGCAGCGCCCCCTGCTGATTTAAAAGCATAAAACCTATCTAAGAACATTCACCAATCAAAATGATACCCATTACTGAAAACCGCATTACAATCGGACTAGTGGTTTTGGAGATAATTGGGAACATTGATTAGCACAAACAAATGTTTATTGCAGCGCCCCCTGGTGAGTTTTTCACGTAATACTTGCCTAAGAACATGCACCAAACAAATCCGAATCTATTACTGAAAACCGCATCAAAATCGGACCAGTGGTTTGGGAGATATTTGGTAACATAGGTTTGCACACACAAACAAACAAACAAACAAACACACATTCTCTCACCCCAAACGCATATACCGTCTCCGTTCCGTCGTGGGTAAAAAGCTAAGCCAAAAACAATGGTGCAACAATAGTGGCACGGTCGGTTAGCGGACGACGCCGTACGTCTTGCATTTTGCGCCTTCTGCCGAGTTTGGCACTTGAATGTTGCTCTAACTTGCCCCTGACTGTGGCGAGCTACTATTGTTTCATTATGAGATGGTGGGTTAGAATAGCATCACCCCTTTTCTATTTACACATAAAGCTAAGCCAAAAACAATGGTGCAATAATAGTGACCCGGTCGGTTAGCGGACGACGCCGTACGTCTTGCATTTTGCGCCTTCTGCCGGGTTTGGCACTTGAATGTTGCTCTAAGTTGCCCCTGACTGTGGCGAGCTACTATTGTTTCATTATGAGATGGTGGGCTTGAAAAGCATCACACCATTTCTATGCACACATAAGGCTAAGATAAAAACAACCTAAGTGGGTTCTCATCGCCAAAGGTGTCTCTTTAGACCTTTACGTTTCGTCGGTAAAGCAATGGGATTTGATTATATTTATGGAAATTAAATTAGTTTTTCCAGTTGTATAAAACATCTGCCAGAATATCGGACGGCAACCCCACCCCGCAGGAGATATCATCATTGGCCTCATACGTCTGTGACAGACGATTTATTCAGTGTCTGAGGCAAGATTTTTCATGGCTGTATAAGCCGATACGGGAGCGGCATGACTTTCCGCACGCTCTACAAACGAAGGTGGAATTAGAGACTGGCACATGCATGTTTAGATGTCGTTTTTGCCTTTTGTTTGCGAGACCAGCGAACCAGGCATCATCGTGAGCTTTACGCCCATCAAACACACGCTTTCTCCATACATCCCTATTCTCAGCAAGCTTCTCCCAGCTTTGATGGTCGATGTCAAACGCAGCCATGTCCCGTTTGGCGCAATCTTTG
Source organism: Phthorimaea operculella (assembly GCA_024500475.1). Lineage (NCBI taxonomy): Eukaryota > Metazoa > Arthropoda > Insecta > Lepidoptera > Gelechiidae > Phthorimaea > Phthorimaea operculella. The sequence continues at coordinate 2,101,136 of JANFCV010000024.1, read as the reverse complement.
AAACGTAGCATCGGTCTTCCAACTCCTCTTTGGCGTTAGCTACGGCGCCAAGCAGGACACGCCGCGGTAGACGCGAAGGTTCCATGCGGTACACATGCCCTAGCCACCGCAATCGTCTTTGCTTAAGCAAAGCGGTAAAGCTAGGCAGCTGTGCAATTTCTAGAACTCGCTCGTTTGTGACTCTGTCCTGCCAAGTTATATGCAAGATGTTTCTTACGCAGCGCATATGGAATGTGTTGAGTCGACGTTCTTGTTTTGCGTACGAAGTCCAGGTTTCAGCTCCATACAAGAGTATGCTTAGAACGCAAGTTTGGTAAACAATTATCTTGGTTTTTGTGGTCAGGTGTTTATTATTCCATACTCTTGTACTAAGCCTGCCGAACATGGTCGCCGCTTTGCCGATACGAGTATTGATCTCAGCATCGAGGGTGAGATTGTTCGACACAGTCGACCCCAAGTAGCAAAACTTGTCAACTATGTTCAAGGGAACGCCACCGAGCAAAATACGTGGTGTTTCTCCACCTTGAGCTAGCACTACTGTTTTTTTGGCATTAATGGACATCGAGAACAGAGAACACGCGTGGGAAAACTTATCAACAATGTCTTGAAGCTCACTTTGAGAATTAGCAACGAAGGCTGCATCGTCAGCGAACAAAGGCTATCGACGAATAAGTCATCGCGGTTACGCTTTGACCTAAGAAGCGAGATATTGTACAGCTTCCCGTCAGCCCTAGTGTGCAGGTGTATACCCTGTTGGTCATCGCCGAAAGCAACTTTAAAAGCAATGAGAAGAAAATACCAAACAGGGTAGGAGCCAACACGCAGCCTTGGCGAACACCTCTACGCATTTCGAACGGCTCGGATGTATTGCCGTTAAAAACAACAGATCCTTTCATGTCCTCGTGGAAGGATTTAATGAGGCTTAGAAGTTTTGGAGGGCACCCGATGTTTAAAAGTGCAGTATAGAGTCCTTCCCTGCTCACGGTGTCGAAGGCTTTGTTAAGGTCGACGAACGCCACAAACAGAGGTGTTTTCTGCTCTCTACACTTTTCCTGCAGTTGGCGAAGTGTAAAGATCATATCTGTTGTGGAACGTTGGGCGCGGAATCCACATTGCGATTCGGGATATACACGATCAGCAAGTTTCTGGAGTCTTATTAAGACTAACCGAGCAAATAATTTACCTACTATACTTAAAAGGATATTCCACGATAACAGTTACAGTCACCGCGGTCACCTTTGCCTTTGTATAGGTAATGATGTTAGCATCGCGCATATCCTGTGGTATATATCCCGCTTCCCAACATTTACACAACAGATTGTGCAGGATGGGTAATATGCACTTGAGCCTGATAATTTCGGCGTGGGTACCATCGTTTCCAGGTGATTTTCCAATTTTAAGCTGCTTTACAGCCTTGTGGTACTCCCTTATGGTAGGAAGATCATCTAACTCAGTCCAGGTAGCTAGTTTTGGCATGCAATCTGCAGCTTCTGGCATTATGTTCACTGGTTCTGAGTAGAGACCAACATAATGTTCTACCCATCGTTCGAGTTGGCGTTGAGCATCTGTAATAACAGTGCCGTCCGCTTCTTTAAGGGGGCTGTTTTTAGGAAAAGGACCAAGGGCCTTTTAATCCCAGCGTAAACACCACCAAAGTTTCCCATATCAGCGCATGATTGAATGCTTTGACAAAGCTCGGTCCAGTATGCATTTGCGAAGTACCGTGATGTGCGTTGTAAAGCTGATTTTGCATTCGATAGGTCGATACGCGTCTTTTCGGATGGGTTAAGGCGATGTTTTAGCGCAGCTTGTCGTTTGGACTCGAGCAGAGGTGTAATGTGTTCGAGATTTTCAGCGAACCAGTCCTGGTTTTTGGCTTTCTGATGACCGAAAGCCGTACCGGCTACTTCTGTAAGTAGCTTTACTTTGCCCCATTCCTCCTATATCGGAGCGTCTACATCCCAGGTGGAAACTTCGTCGCGTACCAGCTCTTCATACTTTTGGACCACCTCATCGTCTCTGGTTTTTGGAAGATCGAGCTTCTTCCTACCAGGCAATTTGGATGAGTGGATCTTTTTGTGAGCTATAGCAACTTGTGATGCCACCAGGGAGTGATCTGTGTCACAATCAGCGCTGTGAAATGATCGCGTGTGCAGGGTCTCGCGGAGATTTTTCTTTTGGTAAGGATAAGGTCCAGTTGATGCCAGTGTCCAGAACGAGGATGTTTCCAGGACACTTTGCGAGTTGATTTGCCTTTAAAGTAGGTATTGGTAACACACAGTAGGTGTTTAGAGCATAGCTCTAATAAACGTTGGCCGTTTTCATTAAGCTTCCTATACCGTGGTTACCTATACAATCTGGCCAAGCAATGTTGTCCTGTCCGACCCTAGCGTTAAAGTCGCCCAGAATATATAAGCGGTCAGATGGTTTTAACCCGCGTAGAGTCTGGTCGAGCTGGTCATAAAACTGTGTTTTGGCTTCATCTGTTGAGGATAGTGTTGGTGCGTAAGCAGAAATCAGTGATACGTAACCATGGTCCGTATTTAATCGCAGCAACATAATGCGTTCCGAGATGCCGCAAGGAGCCTCTATAGATGTTAAGAGGTCGTTGCGTATGGCAAAGCCAACACCATACTCGCGCACAGCGCTGCTGTCCTTTCCTTTCCAGTAGAATGTATAATGTGTCTCACGCAAGGAACCCTCGTCAGGGGAGTCTGGTCTCTTGTAAAGCGCAAACAGCAATGTTCAGTCTGTGTAGTTCGGCGTCGATTACGGCAGTTTTACGCAGATCTTGTGCGTCAGTAGAAGAACCTCCACAGGTGTCAGGGAGGCCTGTCCTCATAGTACGGACATTCCATGTTGCAAATCGCATGGATAAGCGGGGTTGGTTTGTGATATTTTTATGCCTGTTAGTCGCAGGTGTACAATGTAACGGCGCCGATTGTCCAGTTGAGGCTGGTGCTCTCTACACCCTAAAAGAGCAAACCAGCACCGGGGCGGATCAGTACCTTATTGGTCGGGGGCTGCCCAACTTGGAGCGGGCGGTAACTGATCAGTGGGTCTACGATGGACCCTCCCACTGACGGAAGCGGCCCCTGGCGCCCGCACTTACGCCCATACGTGCAGACTTATAACCGGTCACTGCCACTTCCCGTGTTGTTATCCGCGAGACGCGGGTGAAGTTTCCTCTCCACAGACACTGCGTTTCCTGGGACGCAATTATGGAAAACGCAGGGCTGCCCAGGACCTGCGCCACCCTCTCGGCCTTCCTGGCTGACTCCACAGGAACGACGAGTCGATACGTGCGGAGCCAGGTCGGCTGCAGGAGTCTGCCGCACGATATATATGAGTTAATCGCACCTGACGGAGACCCCATTCCGGGTTTAAGTGTGGAGTTTTCCTTCTCCAAGATAGGCGTGATGTATATATGTAAGTACCTATGTATTTTGGCAAGGCTTAGTACAAAATAGGCCGCAAATTCTGATTCGAGAACAAATAGTACAGTCTGTGGTTTTTGGGAGGAGCACGGTCCGAATTTAACAGTATTAAATTATTTTCGATTGCATACAACTAGCAAGAAGTTACGGGCAAGTTTCCCGCCTGGATTATTCATAGTAGTTTACATTCGGGTTTACGACTAATAGTATTAGAAACGCATTTGGATGCATAACTGTAATTTAGTGTTTGGTAAAGTTTCTTGCGACTTATTTTTAGACGATATTGAGACACACTGTTTTTGTTTGGCTACCACACTTGACCGAGACAAGTAACGAATCATGTATTAGAGGCCAAGACACACTTTGGGTTGTAGAGCCACCCAATTGCATGCATGTAAAGTGCTGATATTGTACTGCGTTTTGATGTATATGTCGCAGTACGATGGCAGAATCAGGTTTTTGGCCAAAAGCCGGCATATGGCAGAATCGTAGACTTCCTTTGGCCATCGTCCTGAGCTGATCCAGGTTTTTTGCCAAAAACCTAGGATTTTGGCCAAAAAACTAGGATTTTGGCCGAAATCCTAGATTTGTTTAGTATTATGGCTTTTTTTGAATTTCGGGGGAACTTCTTCGTCTTCGAGTGGTACACCAAAGCACCTAACGAGCCGATGGACCCTGGTATCAGAGTTTTCAACCACCTACTGCAAGTAGCAGGCCTCTAACATGGTTGTGTAACGATCGCCGTCTAAGTGATCATAGAGAGCAATCGGGACCGAACGACGGCTTACCGCACCCGTGTGGTTCGGGGGAACGAGGAGTGGAGAGGTACTTTAAGCACCTCCCTCTGATCTTTTGAGGGTAGACTTGGACACCGTAAATGGACACCCTGAAGGACGGGGGGTAACATCAGACAGTCTAAACACCAGGATTGCCTCGGATTCCCTAAAGGGCAGGGGGGAGCTTCAGACACCATAAGAGCAGGACGTACCACTGAACGCTCTAGAGGATTGGTGGTAGCGTTGGACGCCCTGGCGACCAAGAGGTAGCGTCGGACCCCCAGAAAATCCAACGCCCGTCATCTTACATCCTCCAGAGTGTCCGACGCTACCCACGCCCTCCAGAGCGTCTGACGCTACCTCCCACCCTCCAGAACGTCCAATGTTACCTTCTGCCTTTCGAGGTGTATGCCCGAACTACACGCGCACGTTAAGCCATCGGTCCCGATTGCTCTATATGATCACTTAGACGGCGGTCGTTACACAACCTTGTCAGAGGCCTGCTCCTTGCAGAAGGCGGTTTAAAAATTCTAACACCAGGGTTCATCGGGTCGTTGGGCGACTTGGTGTACCACTCGAAGAAGAAGAAGTTCCCCTGAAATGCAAAAAAGGTCATAATACTAAACAAATCTAGGATTTCGGCCAAAATCCTAGTTTTTTGGCCAAAATCCTAGGTTTTTGGCCAAAAACCTGGATCAGCTTAGGATGATGGCCGAACGAAGTCTACGATTCTGCCATATGCCGGCTTTTGGCCAAAAACCTAGGTTTTGGCCAAAAACCTGATTCTGCCATCGTACTGCGACATATACATAATATCAAAAGTCTCCACGTCATGTCATGTCTCATATAAATATGACATGTGGTGACGGGACTGGTGGACTCTTGGTGGGCTTATCTTAGTTATGTTTAATAGTACGTATAGTAGATACAAGTACCTACTAAATAATTCGTCTCTCTATTGCGTGCTAATAGATAGGCTGAGGATTTTCTCAGATTTATAGCTCTTTCACATAGCATAGCGATTTTATTTCGTTCTAATTTATTCTCGCTTTTTTGTAACACACTGAATCTTATGCAAGTTTCCGCACTGATGGAAAAAATAGCGCTTGTATTTTTACATAAAATAAAATATCGAGCAAGAAAATTTGCTGTGCCGGACAGAGCCTTTAAGTTTTTTTTATTTATAGCACCAACTCTGAATTCAAAAGCTTCTTTTTTGAGATTTTCTTTCTTTCTTATATAAGATTGAAAGACATTCAACTCCCTTGTTTCCCGCGAAAATGCGATCATTGTTTTGTAATTTCCAAAACCCAAACGACAACCCAAAGTATCTCGGTGTGGTTCTGGACAGGTCTCTCACATATAAAGGGAACTGCCAGAAAGTAAAGAGCAAGGTCAGCGCGCGGAATAATATTATCCGGCGCCTAACAACTACTCGATGGGGAGCGGCCCCCCATGTTCTTCGCACAAGCAGTCTCGCGCTTTGCTACTCCGCGGGCGAGTACGCTTGCCCGGTCTGGGCGCGTTCAGCGCACGCGAAGGATGTGGACGTCGCCCTCAACGAAACTTGTCGGATAATCACGGGCACTTTGAAACCGACTCCGCTGGCTCACTTGTACTCCCTGGCTGGCATAGCACCACCAAGCGTCCGCCGAGAAGTTGCCTGTTCGATTGAAAAACAAAAGGCTGAACAAGACAACAGGCATTCACTACATGGTCATAGGCCGCCTCCTCCCCGCTTGAAAAGTCGCCGCAGCTTTATGCATCACACTGAGCCTCTTGATTCAGACCCATCTAAGGCTAGAATAAAGCTGTGGTCCAAAAAGCACCCTCCCAAAGATAGTTACTGCCCCATAGACGAAAAGCTGCCGCCAGGCCACAACCTCCCCTGGTCCACCTGGAAAGCGCTAAATAGACTTCGGTCAGGTGTCGGCAGGTGTAAGGAGCTCAGAAGAAGGTGGGGCTTCTCTCAGGATGATAGGTGCGAGTGTGGCGCCGTACAGTCTATGCCACATCTCATGTCATGCCCTACCTGTCCTGCTGCTTGCACACAGGAAGACCTCCTCAAAGCCAACCAAAATGCCATTGACGTGGCCACTTTTTGGGCACAAAAGCTGTAACCTGGGTTTTTACTGCCATTGACCCGAAAAGAAGAAGAAGAAGAAGAATTTCCAAAATAACATTGCGCAGTTGAAATTGAATTACGCAAAGAAAACGTGTTCGCTAAAACTCTCGGGAGTGCTAATACTGGGTCTTACGAAAATTGATAAGGAATATCCAACAATGATAAAAATAAGCATAGGTTTTTGCTCCTTGTGGGACACCGCGTCGTGATGTTAGAGTTTTTCAACAGGAGCAGGCATCTGATATTTTATGGTCGTTTGACCGCCATCTAAATATTTTTAGGTTGATATGCTAATTTATCACTTGCAGTCTAGGCTGAGTGTCAATAGTCTTAAACATTGTCTGATTTTTGTACTTAACTCATAATTAGGTTGTCAAATGAATGCATACTTAATTGTCTTTTATTTACGAAACTCATGGAAAAAAGAACTTTAAATCCGTCATACACTTTATTACTTATGTGAAAATGGAATCAATTTAGAGTCTAATTTCCATAAATATTAAATCAAAGACCGATTCGGCTAATAAGCCTTCGTTGACTTCGTTTTCCTTGAGGACCAATACTTTGATAGAGAGTCACCAATTTCTAAAATTAAATTTTAACCCAAGACTTCGTGAGCCTTGCCACGTTAGACGAGTGTTGTACGCGTGTCTAGCGTTTTTTTGTTTAAATTTTTATTTTAGACACCGTGTTCACTTGCCTTGTGCAGCAGAAGCAGACCTTGACGCTAACCGCGATGCATTGAAGCTCCGTCCTCCCGTCGCCATCAACTACAATTATACCAATGGCAAACTCACGCGTTTACGTTTACTGCCAAAATTGGCTGTAATAGTTACCCTGATGCATCAGCGCCGACTTGATCAGGAATAAAAATAGCCGCCATAGTCGAAACCTGCCGGAGGCCGAATAAGGCCCTGTATACCTAAAGAAATTCGCTTATGTTTGGGAAGCATTAATAATTCAGTACATGAAGGGCGCGACAAAACGCGAGCACAAGAAATGACATAAAGGACTACGCCAAATGCAAAATGCGCATTGTTGACATAAAAATGTGAAGCTATATATGCCTAAAATATGTGCTCCTTTTTTACTTGTCTTCTAATTAAATTACGGTTCAGACTTTTTTTCAAGATTGCATTGTGTAGGCTCAGGACAAAACTTCGACTTCGACTTTTTCCGTTGCGGATCGTTCAGTTTTTCGGAACTACCTATACGCTTTTCTCCTACTTACTAAATTATTTAGGTAATTAGTTCGGACAACGGGTCCACTATAGGTTTTCAGCGCTCACTGTTACAGTTTTGCTCGAAACTCAGAGAATATTTTCTGAGATATCGGCACCCACACAGTATGTGTGACTAACTCTAACTCTTTTTCAAAACTTTCATATTTTCCTAGCCTTTCGATACATTTTTTTAATTACTCTAGAAGCAAATTTTAAAATACCAAAACCAGCTTACTTAGCGAAACCGTAGCGGCGCGATTCCGAATAACCACTGTAGTCAAAGCTGCTAAAACAGATTTTTGCATATTCATAGCGTTTTTCCCCCGTCGTCGGCTGATTGCAAGACCGGCTTTTTTTGTTCAAAAACTTTGATTGGGTATTAGTCCTGTAACAAAGGAATTTCCGATTCCATAAAGTCCAGTCACTGAGCTGACGATTGTGGGGCACTTTTGGTATCTAGTAAATTTTATTTCATTGTGTACCTACTTAAGTTACGACGCAAAAACCATTTATTGGACATAAAGAAGGTAAAAAACCATAGCATAATCTTTCAACTGCTCATTATCACTCAAGTTCATCAAGACGTTTGACGAGGTAGTGTCTCACATGAAACGAAAAAGAAAAGCACTTTCAAGTGTAAGCATAGTTCAATAGTTTATCTACGTCAAATGTATACTTAGGTTTTGCTATTGCTGCTAATGGACAGAGAGGTTGTGTTTTCAATTGTGCCACCCGTATATAGCTTGCTTATAAATGTACTCTAAGCGCTCACTTCTTAGCCAGAGGCTTAGCCAAAATCACGTGCCTAGATCGCTAGGCCATCCCAGAAACTTCCATAACCACGACGTTATGCCGAATGCACCCAACGGCTGAAATAAAACGTTTGACGTTCTGAAGATGGTAAATCATTAATTGCTTTTTCATTCCTACGTGAATGATAGAGCAACAAACCCTAAAATGTATAGAAATCTGTAAATATGGCAACACTACACCCCAACTAATTTATTGGCGCGACCACGAACAAAACGACCGATTTTGCATTTGAAAGGTGAATGCGAATATTTTCCAAACTGATTGGATTTGGTTCACAAATTGAATGGGGCCGGTCGAGATTGAGAGTGAAGCTAGTTTACTCTTCTGTTGTGTAGGAGCTGAATGAGTATTGTGATTTTTATTATTGAGTTGAAGTGGATTTTTAGTAGACGCCATTTCACTTTCTTGTGGAGTGTATCTTCTTATGTAGATCTATATGGAGATAGTTCCACTCACATCTTACCACACGTAAAAGATGACTAGTAATAAAAGTAAAATATTGGAAAACATCGTGTTCTCACTTCAAATATTTAACATGTAGGTAATACCACTCGAGGCAAAGCGAATTTTAGTTGGTAATCTGGCCTAGAATCATATTTGTAAAACTCGATTACTTTAGTACTGAATTAGGTCTTTATCTTTTTGGAGTGCCCCTTCACAAGAAAACTAATGCATCTAATTTTCCCAAAAGTTTCGCTTAACAAGTAGCATTTCTCGCTGACTCTCAATTTCTAACCAATCTTGCTTCTCAGTATCCCCAGTCATCATGTGACAATTTAGCTTCGATCACCTCATCCTCATCCAATCTTAACTTTTCTTATCAACTCATCGCCCCTACTTGCTTCAACTCGAATAAAGTATTTTGTAAGCTGTGAGTCACGCTATCTCTATGCTTAGTTTGAGACTCACTTTTACCCGAATGACTCAGAAGACGGGTTATGTTTTTCCAAAGAATGGATGTAGATGTCGTACTGCGTATGTAGACAAGAAATTCGACTGAGCGGATCTTGACATTTTGTGAGGTGCCGTTCGATCTGTCTCACCAGCGCAAGTGACACTGGCTATACCTATAAAAATTCATAAATTCAAGATGGCGGATTTTTATCGGATACTTTAACTTTGAAATTACCGCAGTCGGGGTTTGTTTTTAAACTGAACAACCTGACTTTCTAACCTGCTCCCAAAATAATTTGACCACTTGAAGCCAGAATATTCTTGAGCTTTCAGAATAATATTTTTGGAAGAAACTGTGGCAGGGTTACTGGTTTGCAGGTAGGTACTATCACATCTATCCCAATTAATGCCTATGAAGACAAAAATTTTGAAATGAATCATCATCTAGTACATTTTGAACTCTCCATGATTGCATACAAAGCCATACATTTGCACTAGAATGCAAGCACAGTGTAAAGCAAGTCGTCTAAATTCACCAAGTCCATCCATCTCCAATTTGACGACTATGAAGGGAATCACGTGTAACGTCCGTTGCTGCGCTATCGCACAACGCTGCGTCACGGATGCGTCTGTCAAACCGTTTCACATTAACTGTACCAGCTGGAGGGCCGCTCGCCCGGTTTTTATTTTTTTTATGCGTTAGTTTCAAAATAACTTACAAAAACGGTTATTCACCAACAGATGTCGTTGTTAGTTTTAAAACAACTTACGAAAAATGTGTGAAACAACGACTCCTTTTAGATAATGAAACCTATCTAGCTAAATCGATATATCGGTCCCGAAAATCCCTAGTATATGTCGGCGGCACGAACGAAAAACAACTTGCAGTGAAACGTCATCGCGCCACTCCGTGAATCAGGCGGGTGGGGACGGAACGGCCGGCCCTTATAAGCGGGCGCACGGGCGTTCCGGCGCATTCTCAGCGAGGCATCCGTTCCGACCACATCCTAAGTGTGATACGGTTCACGCCTGAATCACAATAATAATTGTTGTAGCGCTTAATTATTAATTAATTAATGCTGATTAAATTATTATTACCAACGATTTGCTGGTTTTTCTTCGTGATGTCTGGAGATCACCTCGAGGACACTGTCGACCCTGAAGACATTCGACCACCTTCTCCAATCATTCGGCTTCACGCCGAAATCAGAAGTGGGGGCGGACGAGGTGGACCACCAGGTCCATCCGCTCTTGGGACCGGACGGGGTGCACCATCAGGATCATCAGCTCTTGAGGATGGGCGAGATGGACCATCAGGTACATCTAGACATGAGGCAAGACAATATGGACCGGCAGGGCAATCCGCTCTTGGATCCGGACGAGGCGAACCTTCAGCTTCAGCTGCTTTTGAGGCTGAACGAGGTAGACCACCAGCCTTATACGCTCCTGTGGCTGAAGCCATACGAGGTGGACCATCAAAACCATCTAATCAACGTCGTGGACCGTCAGCTCCACCAGCTCCACCAGCTCTGGGGGCCAGGCAAGGTAGACCATCAGGTCCATATGCCCTTGCAGCTGAAGCCATACGAGGTGGACCATCTGATCTTGAACTTGGACGACGTGGACCGTCAGCTCCACCAGCCTTGGGTCAAGAACAAGTAAGACCATTAGTGCCATATGCCTATGTAGATGGACAAGGTGGAATATCAGCTCCATTTGCCTATGGAGCAGCACAAGGCGAACAACCAGCTTCATTTTCGCTTCCTGGACGAAACATTGAAGAATCTGGTGCAAATCAGACGCTAAACGCGTTGACCACTATATTAGAGAATATGACGCGTCAGCAACAAGTTAATATGCAGACCAATCACGAGTTTCTTGCAGGTTTACTAAGCCAAACTGTGCCTCCCAGAAAACGACCTCGACTAAGCGACGTCTACATCGCACCATTTAACCCTGACGGAGACGTGCCAGTTAGGGATTGGTGCGAACACGTTGATATAGCAAAATCTCATTGGGAACTCACTGATTACGAGATATGTACGAAAATTGCTAGCTTACTACAAGGCCGCGCTAAAACTCTTGGAGACACGTGGCTAGTCAAATCCCCAGTTTGGAGCGACATGAGGGAAGCTTTGATCCAAACTTTTGAGCCTGAAGCGCGGTATTCCAATGATATAGTGAAGCTTCGAAACTTCAAATTCGAGATGGCAAATCCAGTTGAGTCTATTACCAAAGCATGGAATATCTGCAAGCGAGTTGTGAGTGGCGACATGGATAAGGATGCTGTGGAAGCTGTGATTGGCTGCATAGACAACGAATATCTTCGCTTGCGCTTGTTGTCAAGTAAATGCAGTTCGGTTCCGGAACTTATCTCTGTCGCAGCTACAATCAAGCCCAGAGAACCACGACTGGCACCCAAACCAGGTGATGGTACTAATCAAGATCCCGTGTCGGCGGTGGATGGAAACTGTACAACAGCTTCGCAAAAGTTCCAATGCAAGTGAAGGAGACAATGGTGCAGCACTTGGTGATAACGAGGAACTTTAAAGGTACTATGCTTTTGCTTTGTTTTTGAATTGAAACAATTGTTGAGTTGCTAAGTTGAGGACAGGGGCCTCCTTACTATAGAGTTGCTTAAGTTGAGGACAGGGGCCTCCTTACCATTGCTTAAGTTGAGGACAGGGGCCTCCTTATTATAGAGTGGTACAAGTTGAGGACAGGGGCCTCCTTACCATTGCTTAAGTTGAGGACTGGGGCCTCCTTATTAGAGTTGCACAAGTTGAGGACAGGGGCCTCCTTACTTCTCAGTTGCATAAGTTGAGGACAGGGGCCTCCTTATAAGTTTCTTACGTTGGGGACAGGGGCCTCCTCACTTCTGAGTTGCTTGCTTATGACAAAGACCTTTTATTTATTATTTGCATTGAGGCAAAAGGATCTTTTGGGGATCTAGTGGTGTGTGTATACAAAATGTACTGTGCGCTGTTATTTTATTTCAGGCCGAGGACGTCCTGTTTGCAGAATGGCCGTGTCGGCGGCACGAACGAAAAACAACTTGCAGTGAAACGTCATCGCGCCACTCCGTGAATCAGGCGGGTGGGGACGGAACGGCCGGCCCTTATAAGCGGGCGCACGGGCGTTCCGGCGCATTCTCAGCGAGGCATCCGTTCCGACCACATCCTAAGTGTGATACGGTTCACGCCTGAATCACAATAATAATTGTTGTAGCGCTTAATTATTAATTAATTAATGCTGATTAAATTATTATTACCAACGATTTGCTGGTTTTTCTTCGTGATGTCTGGAGATCACCTCGAGGACACTGTCGACCCTGAAGACATTCGACCACCTTCTCCAATCATTCGGCTTCACGCCGAAATATATGAGATATCGAGAAACTCGTTAGAGCCGTTTCCAAGATCCCAATTATAATTATTGCTCGTCTAAATTTAAAAAAATTGTATGAAAATCAGCCGAAAATTCGCATATTCTCAACGCAGGCAGTACGCATCGCTCCAATTGCGCAGCAACGGACGTTACATGTGAATCCCGCCTATAAAACAATCTCCTGGGGCTCCACTCCACTCCACTCCTCATAAACTAGGTCTTGTCGAGGTCTATCAACGAGGCTTACAATGTTAACGTGTTGCATTCTGATTATTATTTTTGAAACAATGTCTATGCAAACTTTGCAGGGTCAATATGAATAACTTTCACTCTCATACAATGGAGATCAAGAATAAAAATCTAGTATTTATCCCGACTAAAATTATTAGCACGCTACTCGTAATTTTTGAGGATAGCTTCTCAGTAATATGAGATTACATGGTTCACATGTTTGTACATGGTTCACAAGTAAAATATCCTGAAAAGTTTACATACCTATTGATTAGAATTTGTTAACTAGAACAATGCAGGGTTGAAAACTTGGTTGGGACTGGTTCAAAAATTTTCAGCTACCTATTTACGTTTATTCGTTATCAAGCCTTCAATAATCCAAACGAAAATAGTTATCTCACGTCATAAAACATAATAAAACTAGCTGCCCGTCAGCGGTTTCACCCGCTGCAACCTATTATTCCGCGGGAAGAAAGCATTACTCGCCAAGAGATGTCGCTGTTAGTTTTCGGCGAAAACGTTTTAAACGCGAATCGGCTCAGTCACGCCACCTTTGCAAAAATATCGGAATATGCGTGATCCCGTAGGAATAAGACATTTTCCCGTGGTAAAAAGTAGCCTATGTGTTATTCCAGATAGTCTACTATATTTGTGCAAAATTTCATGTCAATCTAATCAGCCGTTTTAGCGTGATGTCGTAACAAACACACACACAAACATCCGCCTTTATAATATTAAGTAGGATAGGATTAGTAGGAAGTAGAATTTGTGGGATTCAAAATCTTGTTAAAACATTTTCATTGGCAAGTAATTTTTGTACGTACATGTGTTGTGGGATATACATCAATTTTGCCTTACTTACTTGCCAAGAGATGACGCTGTTAGTTTCTAAAACGCGAATCGGCTCAGTCGGGCCACCTTTTTCATAAATATTGGAAAATGCGTGATCCCGTGGGAATGAGAAATTTTTCCGTGGTAAAAATTGTATGCTATTCCAGATGCCCTTTTATATTTCTGCAAAGTTTCATGTCAATCTAATCAGCCGTTTTTGCGTGAAGTCGTAACAAACACACACGTAGGAAGTATAGCAAGACCAGTGTGTAAGATTTTCCAATATCGTAAGACAAAACTTAACGCCGTGTGGTGCCGGCAGAGTAGAATAGCACCACCCCCTCTCTTCCCGTGGGAGTCGTAAGAGGCGACCGAGGGATAAACCCGACCCAAACAGCCAGGCCAACCGTATGGTGGCGGTTAATCCACCACAAAAGCATTCCCAATGAGGGTTGACGTCTGTTAGGCGGCCGGTCGTAAAATTAAGCCGAATCCATTGCAGCACGATTTTGTGTTGGGGTATTACAAATTGCATATCAAATAAATAATCGCCTATCAATACATATTCATCATTTATATATTTTTTTACATCAAATTTCACTTCTTCACTACAAATAAACTAAATGTTTAACAAAACATAAACTGCAGATAATTCGAAATTTTACATCAATATGACATAACTTTTTTCCTCACAATGCAATACAGATAAATTTATTTTTGTACAAAAATACTACATACATAGCATGAATACTGACTGCACAGCAAATTTTCCATATTTCATAGCAAAATAACTATCCCAGTCGCATATTAACCAGTAAACATACGTAAGTAAACATAAGTTTATAGGTCCGTTAGGTATAGCCTAACCGAACCTGGCGCGAAAAGCGCCAGGTTAGGTTAGGTTAGGTTAGGTTAGAACTTTGACCACAACGCACGAGCCGAGCGAGCGGAGCGAGCGTGCCGCGGCAGCGGCCGGCGATGTGCCAGAAACGACACGCTATGCGCGTCATCAATTTAAAATATGATTATCGATGTGTATGATTAACGATGATGGTTCATCTCTAATAAAAACTGCTGTAAATAATATAAAAATAGAAGCTATATTTAAAAGAAAAAGAGTTAACAGGTATAATGTGCATAAAGATTATTAGCTGTGCATTGATGAAAAAGCTTTTGCTTTAGGAAAAATCGCTGTACGCTGCGAAAATAAATTGTAGTGTGTTTAGTGATATTTTGAGTTGAATATTATGCTGTGCAATCAGTAATTTTGATGGGAATTTGGAATCTTATTGCATAGAAAAAGGATATTTTTTGATTTGCGTTTAAATACTACCCTTTTGTGTTTAGCAAAACGTGTTGCGCCGACCCCAAGCAATTGGGATAAGGGCAGGAAGATGATGTAAGACAAAACTTAAATTAAATAAAAGTTCGAAAAAATAAAAACAAAAATAAGGAGAACACTATCCGGATTCGAACGCGAGTCACCTTGTTTGGTAGGCAAGCGCACTATCGCCGCAGCTACCATGACTTTAAGATGACTGTTGAATTAACGGATATGCTTCCCCACAAAGACGCGAATCGGCTCAGTCACGCCACCTACGTCAAAAATTTTGGAATATGCGTGATTCCGTAGAAATGAGACATTTTCCTGGGGTAAAAAGTAGCCTATGTGTTATTCCAGATGCCCTTTTATATTTCTGCAAAGTTTCATGTCAATCTAATCAGCCGTTTTTGCGTGATGTCGTAACAAACACACACACAAACATCCGCCTTTATAATATTAGTAGGATAGGATTACCCTTACCTACCATGAATCTACCAATAGCGTATTACAGTAACTTTTACGCTCTGCCCTAAACAAATAAGAACTTTAGGCCCCCAGAACTCCTTACAACTTCATCGGAAGGTCCTCTAAAGACGCCATCTAAATTCCGGCGGGCCGAGGTGTCACCTTTACCTCCAATTTGAAGCCGCTCTAAATTACAAAGGTCTTCACATAAATTGTTCCAATATTCCGAGACGCCAACGGCATGTTAAGTTTAAATGGGCTGCCTGTGACACCGTGATGAAGCGAGTGCAGCGAACATTCGTGACGCCACCGCTGCAAGCAAAAATAAAAGTGTTAAAAAGTGTTAAGTGTCCGTGTCAATTAAAGCTCTATAAAATCAGGGATGATATTATTTATAACCCACGACACTCAAAGCCAAATTATGCCTTTTAACTTTAGAATGGCTCACCTTCATCCGACATCTATGTCTACAAGATAACAATGCATTTTGTTATTATTCTCAAATACTATTGAGAGACTTTAGAAAGCAATTCAAAGATAACGGTTATTGCTGCGCAAAATGGTACGGCATCGTGACTTTCTGCAAGTTTTGACTTAAGTCCTCATTGCCCGTGGTACAGCATATGTACCAGTGATTTTGAATCTTATTACCCTCAACTTAAAGTTCAAAATTTATGAAAAAACAGAACAATAGCTGGTATTTAAGCATATGTACCAGTGATTTTGAATCTTATTACCCTCAACTTAAAGTTCAAAACCTATGAAAAAACAGAACAATAGCTGGTATTTATGTTTCATATCTGACGTGTAATAGGGCTCGCAGTTAGGGCGTTTGTCCACCGCGGAGAGAACGACAACGAGAACAGATGACGGAACCGAAGTAGCGGTACATGCATTTGCGTCCACTGCCGCCGTCACCGATCGCTGTCACTTCATTCTAAACTCGGCCCCAAAAATCTCGTTCTCGTTCTCGTTTTCGGCGCGGTGGACAAACTCCCTTACAGTATTCGTATTCGCCGGCCTGGTATTACACTTCGGTGTAATTGGAACCCCTTCAGTCACGTAACGTCGAAGATGCGTCAGCGTGGATCGATGCGCGGCACCGTGCTAATATTTTGCTCCCTACTTTACTTGCTCTAGCTTGCGGCTGCACTTGCCTAGAGAGCATAGAAAACAGACTATGTATTTCTTGGAACTTCCACTGTCTTTGCTACGCTAAGCTGAATCGAAAAAATATTGTTACATTTCGAAGAGACTTATAGGCCTGTGACGCATTTGACTATCGTAGTTGAATTTCTTCTAATCAGAAATACTGCAGTTTGAATACATGATACCTATAACGCCCCACGCGCCGTTTCCCTTATTTGTGCCTATACACTTATGTATAGTGCAGTCACAGAAATGCGGAATTTTAAATATGTCATCAAAGATTTTTCGACTACACTACATGACTACAAGGTCCCAAACTATACATACTACGTTAATATGTTTGTGTTTACCGACCCTATTTTTTTATTATCAGTTGATGTTTACTATACCTAGAATGACCATTAATGAAACTATCACAAACTACGCGTATCCAGTCTTATATGCAAATCGTATGAGTCCGTATCATCAACACAGGGTGCGTGCAAATAGGCTGTAGGAGCAATTACCGGATGACGTCACGTGACGCCGGCCCGACGCGTCGCCCTCGTAAAGACCGCCGGCGCCACGGCCGATGCTGTTATATCAACCTGTATACGACTTCCGATAGCGAAAGGTGTTCACTTGGTTATACGCACGTTTTCCCCCAAAGGTTACAATTGAAAATATAAAAGGAATTGTTGACACGTCCATGAATCGTATTATTTAGTTAACAGCAAAATGTAAATGTATGTGGTCAAGAGGGTCGTACATCTTTTTTCAGGGTACAGTTCGAATATATAATTTTGTAGTATGAAACATGAGATATTCAAATAATTCGACACACCGTGATTTAACCATGGCTCACTTAGTACTAGCGACTTAAGGCGTTCCGTTTTCCATACAAAAATTCAATGGAGTTATGTATGTAAAGGAGACAAGAGCCGGTTTAAAAAACTTGATGGGGAGTCCCGTGGGTATATAAGATTGTCGCAAAACACTAAAAAGAATTTTTAAATCATCAGATTTCCCCGTAAAAAGCGAGTCGCCACTTTACGAAAATAGATGGAGCTACTGCTGCAATAAATACGTTTAATTTTATTGTGCAGAAAATACTGATTATCTTTTAACTATAAGTAGTTTTGCGACAAATTTACGTGTGCCTTCATCATTCAGAATAAAGTTTCTTTAAAAAGAAACTCTACAGCTCATGTGTAACCCGACTGAAGTGCAGTTTTTCGTTTGTATGACGTAACGAACCACCTTAAACTGAAAATAACTGGGGAACCTCAGAGGAAGATGGTTGCTACGTACGTCATATTTCTTGGATTTAATTGGCTCAGAATCACATGATGTTCTTGTATCAGGTTTTTCTGTTTTGATATTCTTATACTTTGAGATTTTTGACAGTAGCAACCGTGGCTACCTTTGCAACAAGTGACAGTCACGAAAATCCTAAATAGGGTCGAGACCATACGCAAGTATCTTGTCGCAAGTAGCTTTTGTATTTAAAATTCGTTTGAATAAATAATCATTCTCAAATGTTAACAATTTTCATCATTTAGGTACTTTTTCTTTTCCGTATTTATCACAAAAACAAAATAAAAAAACTTTATGAGCACATTAATATCTTTGAAACAATGGCAACAAAAACGCGTTTCATTCCATTCAAAGCGCATTCCAATTCATTTCAGCACACTTTATTTCCACCGCTAGATGTCGCTATAAAAACTCCATCGAGCACTCTCCGGGATTGCCGATACAGGTGCAAAAACAATCTAATATGTGTTTCATAAAAACAGCGGGAACAGAGAACAAATGTAGGGGCGACCATTTGTCATAGTCAACGATGTGTCGGTGCATATGATAAATTCTTCGCCTACGCGTTTTGTGGCCGAAACAGGGTTAGATAAATAACTAGATGCTGGTAAATAACAAACAACTCCCGAGACTATTTTTGCCTGACCTGATAGCGTAGGGAATAATAGGTCTGTACTCTACGTCGAAGATTGTGGGTTCGATCCCCACGTAACATAGTAAAAAATATTCCTCAAACATTTTTACATTTATAATCTCGCGACTGACGTAAACGCAGACATATTGTGATACCGGCTTAGAATAGCTATACCCTATTTCTACCCTTCAGTGTCGTAAAAGGCGAATAAGGGATGAATCGAAAGAACGGACAGCACCGTTCCCTGTGAATGTCTAAAACGCTCGGCAATCCGCTTGCAATTAGGAGAGGTCTATGCCCAGCAGTGGACTGTTGTGGCTGTAGTAGTGGAACTGCGACCCTCTCTCTTTATGTGTGGCACAACAAGTCGCCCAACGACCCGACTAAGGAGTTCCAAGTAATTACACACTCAATTACACCGAGTTATAAAACAAAGTGAGCAGCTCTCTTTTTACACTCCGTCTTGATCCGGCACTTGAGGAGTGTTAAGGAAGTGTCGCGTTGGTAATCCACGACATTTGTATCCACTTGTTCCTTGTGTCAGTGTTTAGGGTATTGTTTAAGAATTACGAGGGAGTCCCGAAAAGGAGATTTTCGTTTCGGGTCTCGTGCATGCGACATTCTTAAGAGTTGTAAATTATTTTGCTGTTTTGTAG
Organism: Phthorimaea operculella; assembly: GCA_024500475.1. NCBI lineage: Eukaryota > Metazoa > Arthropoda > Insecta > Lepidoptera > Gelechiidae > Phthorimaea > Phthorimaea operculella. The sequence continues at coordinate 2,081,895 of JANFCV010000024.1, read as the reverse complement.
AATTTGAAGCAAGTGTAGAAAATTAGAGCATGCTTCCATGTATGTATTGTATTACAAAAAAAAAGTGTTGTATTGGTGAAGACGTGTAATTGGCTCTGTAAATGCTATTAGTTCTAAGTATTTCTACGTAACTATATAGCTATTGTTTTCCTGAATAAATCAAATAAAATTATTTGGTTAGTATAGGTTTATCTTAAAACCTAATTTAGACTTAATTATTTTTTAAAGTTTATCTACTTGTTAGTATTAATTAATTTGTATCTTAAACTAACTGTTCCAATTTTCAATTTAATACTGTGTTTGAAAACTTTGAAGCATACGAGCCTATTAAACTGTACGAAGTCAGCACTTGATCTCAGCCGCTATCACCGATCAGATCAGGTGCCGAACTTGCACCGACTACAGCAAGGAGGTAATTAATTAAGCTGAGATCTCTAGAGATTGTTCAAACTTATAACGAACTTCAGTTGTTGCGAGTAATGAGTTCAAGCTGCAGTGCTGTGCAGCGGTTGCAAGTTATGACAATACTAACAAAACTGATATAATTAAAACTCGTGAAAAATATAGGAAAACCGTCTTCCAAAACTTTCAAAGCTCAAAATTTGTGCTCTACAGAATTGCATATCTAAGCATGATATAGGTAGGTTAGCAGTGGCGAAGCGTCCATCATTCATGCCGATTCCTAACGGCTTCCCTTTCAAATATTTAGAAATCTTTAGTCTCACATCAACTACCTATTTTTGACAAAATGTCACCTTTTACTACTGATAGCAAACTGATAGTTATAGTCTGCGCGCGATCTGATAGCATTCAAATGCGAGTTATTTATGTTCATTTAGGCGCCATCATATATTATCAATTTATCATAGTATTTTTCTGGCCGCCAAAAGCCAATATCGAGTATTCCTTTGGTTGTAACGGAGACAGTTTATTATTTAGACATTGAGTGTACTCGTGAAAGATTTTTTCTGACCTTAAGATCTAACTGCCATTAATATACAAGATTGTCCGAGACTTGTTATTGTTTTCAGTTTCGCTCAAGAGCCCATACAAATCGAGGATCAAAATTACCGTCCACCCGTTTTAGCGTTTTGCAACAAACTAACTACAAATATTTCGAATATTTGTACAACTAAAAACATACGAAAAATATTTTCAGCTTACCAGCCAAAACAAAGCGCCCGAACCGAATCAACCCTATATCCCGTGAAAGCCCTAATCTCCAGCACTTTCATCTGAAATCTTGAAGTCGATGGAATCGCATTTGCAACAAATGAATGGCTGCATCGAGCTCAGTAATCCGCCGGGAATTATTCATGCTGGGTCGCACCCGGCCGAGTGGCGACCCGGGTATACTTTGAACCGGGCACATTTAGACCAATATTAGGGGTGGCGAAAGCAAACAATTTGATAGTTTCGGTACTCTGCTACTGAGAAACAATTTCACAAAATTATGATCCTAGTTTGTAATTGTTTTGTTTACTTTTAACCATCCGATTAAGTTAATCTATAGAGCAAAGATTTTGTGGGTCTATTTGGTCTGTTACTCCTTCGCCTTTTGTCGTAGGGGATACTGATTCGATAATAACTGAATTTCGCCGGCTTGGAAGTATTTATCAGACATGGCGACAGCAACAGTTTTTTTTCGGCCCCTAACCCTCTACCTACCCTGAAAGAGGTTAAGTTTCCCTTTTTTTGTTTATACATGGGTGTGACTAAAGACCCTAAAACCGCCTGACATATCTAGATCACCTCCTGCGATAATTAGAATAGCTTTTTGTTTCAAGTTCTTCTTCTTCGACTGGGTTACCAAGTCGTCCAACGACCCGATGAACCCTAGTGTCACAGTTTTGCAATCGCCTACTGCAAGTAGCAGGCCTCTAACATGGTTTTGGTGAAAACTATAAGTATAATTCAGTAGCAACCCTGCGGTTATACCCGGGTGAACCCTTATAATGGCGACTGCAGCCACTTCTTAGTAATGACGTGATTGTTGCTTTCAAAAGACTTTATTTCGCTTATTGGGTGTTTAAGGAACGAAATGGAAACGCTTAATGCGTTTTCTTGTTTACGTTGTTTATTGTGTGTAGGTGGCGCTTTTCTTTGTCTGGTGCTGAGTAGTTTTTGTAACGTTGTTTGGGGAATAGAGCACAATTATTGTTAAACGTAAAAACATACATACGTATATCACGCTTATATCCTTTGCGGGGTAGGCAAAGATAAACACCTATTAAAACACTGCTATTTACACAACGTCCGATAAACGTTTGAGAGTAATTGAGAAGACTAGGTATCACCATAGTTAAAGGTTGTCAGCTTAGTTGTCAGCCTTTTGCCTAGAATTGCAATACAAATTAATTCTCAAATCTCTAAATCGCTTTTAATGCTACCCACAGGAAAGATATGGAGTGACGCTATTCTGATCCGGCAGCATGCGGCAAAAGCATAATGTGAGTAAAATCTGTTATTCAAAACTATAAATACTCATAAAATAATAAATGACAAATAACAACGACAATTTTTTCTATTACTTCCATATATTGGACCTCATACCGTAATTTCAATAGAGGTGACGCCGGACACAAGAGGCTGAGATAACGTTTAGGATCACTTGGCACTGCGCCGCAATAACTGTTCCTACAAGCATACTACTTAGGCTATGCCTAGACTTGGAGTTTCTCTTCTTCAGGCGTGAGAGACATCGAGTCTACAAACGACCCGGTAGAAATAACGTTAACACCAAATTTCAAACCACTTCTCGTGTTAGGTATACGGAAAACTTGCCAAATTTTCCAGTCACGCTTTAGTTGGCGATATACTTACTTGCTCAATTCGCAGGCTAGGATAGAACTGCGGTAGCCCAGTTTGTAATGGCGCCGGCAGTACAGATTCCGAAGGTCACAGGTTCAAATCCTGCCTGCGGTGAAAAGTTTACAACTTTTCCAGAAATAACGTGAACACAAAAGGCTGAGATAGCGTTTTCAGGCTAGTTTTATACCAGAAGTTCGATGCCATGCATTTTTAGCGCATCCGTAACGTCAGGTGTGGGAGTCGCCGAAAGGCTGAGATAGCGTTTAGGCTTTCTTGGCACTGCGCCCCAATAACTGCTCCTACAAGCAGGCTATTCTTAGGCTTGGACATCGGAGAATGTCATTTTAAATAAATCGCCCTGAAAAATGTACAAAGGAAATTATAAGGGGTGTAAGGGACAGCCTTATGAATACTGATAGGGTGCATTCGGACCATGAAACTGAACAACTTTCCATAGAAATAAATTTCAGACACGAAAAACGATCAACTGATTGCATTTTCTATATGAAGTCAAATTTTTTTTTGACATTGAATGAAATATATTTTTATGGGAAGTTGTTCAATTTCATGGTCTGAATGCACCATTTCAGTACCAATTAGGAGGGCTGTCCCTTACACCCTGTATATTAATATTGAGATGGGTGAATACAACTTACCCACAAATAAGTGTCTTGAGGGAAAGTTTACCAAACTGTTTTTTTTCTCGTGACGTAAACAGATAGATGGTAGGATGCTGTGAAGAATGCTGTGGGCGGTAGCATGTATCGAGCAGTCCACAAAAGCTACAATCGCTCGGAATGGAGGAGACTCTCATATGGTTGCGATCCTCAGCATTGAGGGAACGAGGAAGAAGAAGAAGAAGACGTAAACACAATATCAAATAATGAAAACATTTACGGCTTATTAATGAACTATCCAGGGCCTCGTTAATGAAAAGAAAATATAGGTAGTGCTCTCCAGATGCTTAGGTGTTATACAATGTTATCTCTTTATGCCTGTGGTGACGACTTAGAATAACAACACCCCATATCATTCCCGTAAATGTAGTAAAAGGGATTTAAGAGTTAATTTGCAATTTTAGGCGACAGGTTGACAACCTGTCACTATTGTGATTTACAATCTTCTGAATGGCTCTTGAAACATTGTCAGAGATTGTGTAAATGGCCGCTTTTTACAGCCGTTTGCGCTCTGCCTTCCCTGCAAGGGATATAGTAATAATGTATGTATGTATCGTTCATCACCCGGCCAAAAATATTATTCCATCTCTGAATGTACGATTTACATTACGAAACGTAATAACAACGTTAATTAAATCCGTCGTAGCATCTGCTACAGAGGGCCTACGAACAGGGTTACGAGGTGCTACGAGTGTGCGTAGAGATGCTACGCGTTTTGGACTTCATTTCTGGTTAGCTGTTGGAATATGATGGATAGATGACAAATAAATTGTTTTTTATTATTATGTATGATTATGACAAGGGGGTTCTCACTCAAACCGCATAGTTTACCGGTTTTTTCCCGGATCCGGTTTTTTGACAGTATGAAATCCGAGACAATAATCGAAATATCACTCCTCACGTCACCACGTCAGATTGCGGCTGTAAAAATTGAGTTTTATATTATCATTTCATTTGTGTGCTATTCACCGTATTACCTACTTTACAGCAGAGTAAGGCGAGGAACACACGCATCGTCGGTTTGTGCGTCGTTCATTCGATTCTCCACCCTACCTGCATATGAATACGGTTTGTGTCAAACGACATCGCACAAAGCTGCGTTGTCTGTCTGTCAAACCGTATTCGTATAAAAATAAGGTGGAAAATCGAACAAACGACACACAAACCGACGTTGCGTGTGTTCCTCGCCTAAGTGAAAAACAGACCTAATATTGTGCGTCGTTGTTCAACTAGACCAACATTCTACTCGACAAAAAGCGCTATCTACACTCATGAGACGTAGGACAAACGCTCGAAACTATTTCCACTTATAATGCATGATACAGAAAACGCAGGTCTCATCGCCAACGACGGTCGGCGTCACAGTGGTCATCTTACGTCTCACATTTCATGTATTTGGGTAGCGGTTATGAAGTGGAAATGAAATTCGCAAGCCCTACAGAATGACGTAGGGTACACACGCTCTACGAGTATTATGACGCTACGTCATTTACGTTCGGGTGCTACAGTGAATTCGTAGCGAAGATAATGCCTTGTATTTTTATGCTCATTACTGTATTTAAAAGAATGTTTTTTGAAACATTACGCCATCGTAAGAGAAATTACTGTGTATTTTTATTTAGGAATGGTGGAGACAGTGTGTTGTGCGGCGTTTGTTCGATTTTCCATCATATTCATAGATGCGTCTGTCAAACCGTTTGACATAAAATGTAGTCTTTATTTTGGGGAAGTCCACCATCTGACACCAGGATTCATCGGGTCGTTGAACGACACGGTGTCCCACACGAAGAGAGAGAGAGTCCACTTTTAGTATCAAATCGAATAAAATGAAGGTTAACTGAAAATCCAAAAAATACAAAAGCCGTAGCGACAGAGTTATTAATGGCTGACAATTTATAAAATTGAAACTAACGTTGTGAACTTTACTAACAGATAATATTTCACTAAAACTAGTATTTAAACGTGTGCCAAAAACAACTTTTGACCAGTTTTATATCATGGAATTTCAAATACAGGGTGAATGCAAAAATAAAACTCTACAAATGTTTGGTACAAAATGTAATCGAAAATTTTAAATTACAAGCAGTGAGTAGTCTTGAGTTGCGTTGTGAGATTTATATGTATCTAATTTAGAACTAGAAGTCATTATATTATTTAACATAATTTTAAAATGCATCTAGCGCGTCAGATGTTTTCAGAAAGCTCGGTCCTACCTAAACCAAAACATTCTTAGCTGCATTTTGTTACCTATCTATAGGTAAAATGTATATATTCCTTGATTTTATCACTAAATGAAAACAAATTACAGCAAAACTGCCGTGCGATACCGGCTTAGATTCGCGGGCGACAGCTGAAAACCATTGTTGCTTCCTGGCTAAAATACACTGAGTTTAGCCCTTTCACATCACTGCAGCATATAATGTGCATAACTTTATAGGACAAGTTATTGTTCTTAATTTTAATACACATTGGTTTTAATATGTAATCTGTTCCTACAAAATGTAATGGCCCATGTCTAGCAGAAGACTATGGCGACTGTTAAGGTAAGATTAGGTAAGTCTCTATTAAAAAAATTAAGCGGTAACAATTTGGGTGAAAAAATCACCCCTTACCATCCCGCTAGCACGTGGTCTCGGATCTAGCTAGCTGCCAACAAGTTTCCTTATAAATCGCGCGTGCTCCGGCTGATACGGCGGCTGGCAGCCAGCCTACTGCGGGGACCGAAAGTAAGTAATTCGGTGTACCCAGCAAGTACCACTAACGGTCACTAATATACTAGTAAGTAGGTAAGTAAAAACGCCTGCAATATCCTAACTAAAGATAAAAGATAAAATATACTTTATTGCACAAAAAACATTAATTATATAAACAGACAGAAATTTGAACAATTTGTACAAATGACGGCCTTATAGCTAAACTAGGTAATTGCTGTTTAGTTTTTTTCACGGTTCATGAGGTGTCAGACGTTCGTTGACTCGGTGTGGATATCGAAAAATAAAGAGACAGCAACTTAGTTATTTGGATACAAATAAATCACCCCTTACCCTCCCGCTAGCACGTGGTCTCGGATCTAGCTAGCTGCCAACAAGTTTCCTTATAAATCGCGCGTGCTCCGGCTGATACGGCGGCTGGCAGCCAGCCTACTGCGGGGACCGAAAGTAAGTAATTCGGTGCACCGGTCCCCGCAAGTAGGCTTGCTGGGAACAGTCACTGGTATACCGAAGTAAGTAAGTAATACCGAACCAAGTGAGTAAGTAAAAACACTTATAGAAAAACTTAACTAAAAATAATGCATTATCGTTGAACCATTCTCTACGATATTAACCATTAAGTGGTGCAAAGAATAGAGAAAAAAAGCGCATAAAGGTGAAAAATTACTGAATTACTTTCCGTTTCCTACACTTCTTAGCATGTCCTAGAAATTTTGATATAAACACAGATGGATCTAACAAATTCACAAAACAACTACATATTAGTCATTACTGGAGTTCCTACGTAGAATAGTTGCCTCAAGCAAGTCTCAAGTCAGAAACACGAGGTATTTGACAGGCTAGCATTTGATGCTGATACCAGGTAAGTTGATGAAGGGAGGTATATATCCTCTAACACAGTGCACGTCTTAGGTACAGTACGCGAACGAGTTCATGACCATGTTGAGGAATGCGGTAGTGCTGTGACTAAATTCATATTAATGTCGATATCGAGAACTGTTGCCGAACAATTCAGTTCAGACTACTCATAAATATTAGTTAATGGGTTATTCCGGGTGAATTAAATTATTTTTGAGTTTTTGTAACACTGTTGCAAGCATCATGGTGATAGGTTAAGCGTTGGGCTACCAGAGGCAATTATATTATATCTTGGCCGATATTTTAGAAGGCGAACGAAGATTACCAATTTTTTGCTTTTGTTTCAATTCTAGTCAATGTCTTTTTAGAAAGCCCAGTATAATGGACCACTCGATCCAAAGCGTTGTTAACTGAAAAAGCATAATAATAAGTTTGTTTTCTACACAAAACACAACACAAACGACGACAAATTATCGATAACTTTGTGACGCACTTTTTTCCATCACTCGACTGCGGGCGAATGCGGGTAGGTGGGTAAACGCGGGGCGCGCCGCCCCCGCGCGCCTCCTCATACCCCGATGGTGAAGAACTCGATCGCGTACTGTAGTTATTATGCATTACGACCCTTCCTGCAGGTCACTTCATAACCAAAATCCTGTAAAAAAAACTCATTCCTCAAAGGAAAGTAATCACAGCGATATGAAAGCTTATTCAGGCATGCAGCAAGGGCGATTGGCGCATCAAGCTCGCCTAATAGAGGCCTGGATACGGCGCGGTGCAAATCAGGTCACTATAAGTTTTCATTACCAAACCCTTAAAAAAACTCATTCCCCAAAGAAAATTCTGCATTAAAAAGGTAATCACAGAGATATGAAAGCTATTCAGGCATGCAGCAAGGGCGATTGGCGCATCAAACTCGCCTAATAGAGGCCTGGATACGGCGCGGTGCAAGTCAGGTCACTATATGTTTTCATTACCAAACCCTTAAAAAAACTCATTCCCCAAAGGAAATTTTGCATTTAAAAGGTAATCACAGCGATATGAAAGCTATTCAGGCATGCAGCAAGGGCGATTGGCGCATCAAACTCGCCTAATAGAGGCCTTGATACTTTTCAGTGCAAATCAGGACACTATAAATTTTCATTACCAATCCCTCCATCTTAAAAAAAACTCATTCCCCAAAGGAAATTCTGCATTTAAAAGGTAATCACTGCGATATGAAAGCTATTCAGGCATGCAGCAAGGGCGATTGGCGCATCAAACTCGCCTAATAGAGGCCTGGATACGGTGCGGTGCAAATCAGGCCACTATAAGTTTTCATTACCAAACCCTTGAAAAAACTCATTCCCCAAAGGAAACTTTGCATTTAAAAGGTAATCACTGCGATATGAAACTTATTCAGGCATGCAGCAAGGGCGATTGGCGCATCAAACTCGCTTAATAGAGGCCTGGATACTTTGAAGTGCATATCAGGTCAATATAAGAATATATATAAAAAACTCATTCCCCAAAGAAAATATTGCATTTAAAAGGTAATCACTGCGATATGAAAGTTTATTCAGGCATGCAGCAAGGGCGATTGGCGCATCAAACTCGCCTAATAGAGGCCTGGATACTTCGCGGTGCAAATCAGGTCACTACAAGTTTCCATTAGGCAACAAACCCTTCTCCTTAAAAGAACTCATTCCCCAAAAAAAAAAATGCATTTAAAAGGTAATCACAGCGATATGAAAGCTTATTCAGGCATGCAGCAAGGACGATTGGCGCATCTTCTACATCTTCTTCTTCGAGCGGAACACTTTGGCTGGATACTTCGCAGTGCAAATCAGGTCGCCATAAGTTATCATTACCGAACCCGTCACATTAAAAAAACTCATTCCCCAAAGGAAATTTTGCATTTAAAAGGTAATCACAAGCTTATTCAGGCATGCAGCAAGGGCGATTGGCGCATCAAACTCGCCTAAAAGAGGCCTGGATATGGCGCGGTGCAAATCAGGTCGCTATAAGTTTTCATTACCAAATTCTTACCTTTAAAAAAAACTCATTCCCCAAAGGAAATTTCGCATTTAAAAGGTAATCACACTGATATGAAAGCTATTCAGGCATGCAGCAAGGGCGATTGGCGCATCAAACTCACCTAATAGAGGCCTGGATACGGCGCGGTGCAAAATTGAATACGTCCCCGGCCAATCTCCGCGATAGATGCATGGCTGGCGGTGCAAGTGGTGAGAGGTAGCGAAAACCGAGATAGGTAATTCAATCAATCGTCAAGATATGTCGCGTTGACGTTTTTCTGTCTGACATGAACACCACTCGTCTTAAACCACGTGTCGAATTTTAGTACGGTTATAAATAAAAAAAAACATTCATTAATAGTAGACCATTTAGTAGTTCCACATGATGGCGGGCGTTACACATCCATGTCAGAGGCCTGCTACTTGCAGTAGGTGGTTGAAAAACTCTGACACCATCATCGGGTTGTTGAACGACTCGATATCCCACCCAGAGAGAGTAGTTCCATGATGGTACTAATCAATAAAGCATGTCTCTGACAGTGAACTGTTCTGACTACAACAAGTAGTGTTTTTATGCGAGACTTTGCCAAAGATCGTCTCTTGGTTGTGACTGACTATCTTTCTACGCGTGAGATAATTTTCTCTACTCTATTTAATGTGTAGGTAGGTTAAGAGGGACTGACTATTAGTTTTCATAAAAAAAAGCGGTATCTTCTCGCATGCACCACACGATCGAATGTAAACTGTAATAGTGAAGCCCGGATTGAAGCAAGATTGTAAAACGTGGCTCGATAATGTGTGCTGCAGCCTTATTTCACGTGCAATGAATATTTTCCAGCACAGGATCATAGGGAAGTAGGTATGATAGATAGGTATGTCTGACATATAAGATATCTAATGTAGTAAATGGCTATTAGGAAGCAGAACTTTGATACTTAAATCCCGTAAATTTAAAACTAAAGTAGCATGTTATTATTATCGATGTCTTATTCAAAACCTTTATTATCACAAGTAGTTCATTTCGTGATTTTTCTACTACTATACTGTACTACTGTGGTAGTAACAGCCGCAATAGTCCACTGCAGAACATGGGCCTTCTACTTTAGACTACGGGGGTATTGCCCACACTTGGCAGGCAGATTGGCAAGCACAGTTCAAGATGACATTCTTCTAATTGATAAAATCTCAGATGAACGCTTTAGAGGTTTCGTCGACAATCAGCAGCACATCAACTTGTTTTTCCTTTGGTGAAGGGATCATACTATACTGATTTTTCTTATAAACTGCACGAAATATTTGTAATAGCTATAGCTATAGTTGATCCTTCAAAGGGTATGTCGATGTTCTGCTGATAGTATAGATACGAGTAGGTATAATTATTTTTCAAGAAACTTGCTACAACAAACTTCTAATTAAATATTCATCACATCAGCCCATTGCAGTCAATTGATGGACGTAGTCCTCTCCCAGGGTACGCCACATGGCATGATCTCCCGTTTTCGCCATTCAGTCGCTACCAGACGCTCTTTTTAAGTTATCTGTCTACAAACGCTACGCTTGCTGAGGCGTGGAATCCTTTCGAGAACTCGCTTACCAAATAAATAGTAAAATTGCCTACTTCTAAAAATAAGTAATAAATCATAGCTTAAAAGCACCACAATACGCTTGAAAAGCTACTGTTATCGTTTCACAGCAAGCGGCGGCGCAAAGTTCAGACAAGTAGACAATAGCCTGAATTATCTATCGTGACCACGGCGGGCCACTTGCGCCGATTTATCGGCCTACTGCAAATTGATAGCGTTTACATGCCAACAGATTTGCACTGTTTCCATTCCACTACTAGGATCGTCAGCACTTTAATCTACCCTTCTAATGGATCACCTTATACGGTGCCCTGTGGTGATGACTTAGGATAGCATCACCCTATTTATTTCTCGCTTGTAAGTATTGTAAAAGGCGACTAAAGATTTCGAGGGCTTCATGTGTAATGTGCATCACAATCTTTGGCGATAACCCTACATATTCACTACAGTGACCTACATACACAATTTTTTTGGGACGGCCGTCAAATATTTTTCGAACGTGGCGATAACGTTCTGCCTACCCCATGTGTGTTGTGTGTATGCAAGATGGTCCTGGTAGAATGATGTGCTACCGATTGTACACTGTTTTCATGTGCAGTATTTTACGGAGTGACGTTTTGGTTGTTGACTTATCAAGTTAGTTAGATTTATTGCTTAGCGGCTGGTTTTGGGTTAGCATACACACAGCGGTTTCAATCAATTTATTAGTGCTATATTTCCGAAGTTGAAATTATCACAAGAGGCGGCAAGTCAAACTCTTGGTTGGTTATACTTGCTTATTAAAATCATTTTCTTTGTTTATAACTGCGGCTGATTATTCACTGGTTACCCCTCAAGGCACACAGGCTTGACTCTATCAACATTATCCTACACCCAGGTTAAGATGTACAGCGATGCCGGGCCGTTGATACACTGCCTGCCCTTCAAACCACACAGGCGTGACTCGATCAACGTTATCCTATCTCCAGGTTAAGATGTGCAGCGATTCATTAAGGCGCGTCGGGGCCGAATTGTTCCTACTTCCGGTAGACTTCAACCACCCGGAATGTTCAGGATATTAACCCGCTAACTTCCGGTGGTGCTAGTCATAGGAACATCCGAATGACTGAAGTAGGTTAAACACGCAAGTGGACGCACGTATGTTAGTAAAACAAGCATGTCGGGTTAACACTTGTATTTCAAATAAAATACTAAAATTGCATAACGCCACTTAAGATGATGGAAACTAGTAAAGAAAAAAAAATATAGTTAAACGTAACTGTAATAGATATTTCAAAATAACATTGACTTTATCAACTAACTTCATTTTCTGAGATAGGTATAATCCATTACCTTTGGCAAAGAAATTTTACGCAAGCTTAATTACTCAAGTTAAGGGTGCTTCGTAAAAGACGACGTAGAGTTTTTGACCTCGGTTGAATATCTGTCGACTATAATCAACCGCGAACTGACGTCAGTACTGACATGAAACATTGCCAAATCCTTTTGCTACCTGATTTTGTTCTCTAACAAAACATGTTGCGCCGACCTCAAATGATTTGGGATAAGGGTATGCATATGATGATGTCAAGTAAAATCAATCTGTCTCTATTTATTTCCCATGGAGCTTTTGAATTAGACCGAATTTAGAATAATTCCATAACTAAAGCCGGATCAGTTACCTTCTCTATTAAACCTGTTAAGTTGTCGGTCGATAGGTTTCCAAGTGACCAACTTGGTTATTATATTACTTCATTCCATTCCTAAATCAAACGGACCTAGAATTATCACAGAAGAGAAGAGAATTTAGATTCTTGAAGCCATCTTGATGGCGGATTTTTATCGCAAAATGCAACTTTGAAAATACAAATATCACGCCTCTTGCGGGGTAGGAAGACAGTCATCATCATCTTCCTGCTCTTATCCCAATTATTTGGGGTCGGCCCAACACGTTTTGTTCGAACACAAAATCAAGTTGCAAAAGGATTTGGCTTAATTTTACGACCGGCCGCCTGCCTGACGTCAACGCTCTTTGGGAATGCTATCGTAGTCAAAAACTCTTCGTCGCCTTTTACGAAACACCCTGAGTAGAATCGGGGTGGCAGAATTCTTAGCCGCTACCACTCGGCAAGGGGTAGGAAGACAGTAAACGGCCAACGGGTAAAATCGGCCATTTAGACCACGTCTAACTAAAATTTGACAGTCATTGAGAAGACTCTGTTTCACCATAGTGACAAGTGGCCAGTCTTGCACCTAAAATTGCATTACTTATCAACTCTCAAATACCTTAATCGCTTCTTACGACACCTACGGGAAATATATGGGGTGATGCTTTTCTCGGAACATGAAAATCACTCGAGCTAGATTCAATCAAACCCACAAGTTTTGGCGTACCACGCACAACTGATATAGAAGTAGTTCAATCTACTAAAACTGTTTTACAGATAATTATAGGTCAAGCCAAGTAGTTATACTTAACAAAATAATAATCGTGTAGGGAATGATAGATAACGTTTTAATAAAAAATTCATTCTTAAAATCAAAATGTGATAAAATGTGCTGTGACAAGAAACAAAACTACACCTAGTTACAACATTCAAGTAAAAAATTTCCACCGTATTTCAAAATTTACAGGAAGTACCTCAAATTGTATTTGAAGTAAAGTAATCCAAGAAGTGGCATGAAAATCATATTTATTCCTTCGCTGGAAGACATTAATGACAGTTTTGTGTGCGCTGTTATTTCTGTATGCCATGTTGCGAAAACATTAATACTAAGATCATTTGCATCGCATTACATGCCGGTTTCAGGTGACGGTTAAATTGCAGTCAACAGTAATCGTGTTAGGGAGTTGTAGGTAGAGGGATATTTCAGATATTTTATGTAAAGTTATGAGACGAAGTCACTTTTGACTAAAGAAAGTTCTGAGAAGCAATTTTTTAGATAACTTATCTGTTTTGTGTCTTTGATGATTGTGTTCATCACCTGTAGGCATTAGCTAAATATAAGAATGAGATTTAGATTATCTTGCGCAATAAAAGACTGCAGACGTGGCAAATTATAAAAACAAGGGAAGAATTTTGACATAAAGCGGTTGAGATTATACCTAAGCCCACTGGTAATAAAATTATTATTATTATTATATTATCAATAAGGGAAGCACCAAAGGCTGCATTGCATATAAATCAATAAGATAGGTAAGTATCCAAGGATTACATTACGTTTATCGACTGAAAGAGAAAGGTGTCGATTTGTTTATATGAAAAGGTGGAAAAGTGTTTAACTCGAAGCTAGTAAGTTTTCGAGCTGCCTAATTTTATAAAATACCAACGACATGCTTGTGTTCAAATTTAATGCAATTTTTTGTACATTGTCAAACGTAAAACTGGAAAATTAATTGTTTGCTAAATTTCAGCTCGCGTGAATCATGTGTGAACATTTTTGCCTGCTTACATGGTAACATGCAGTTTAGGGGGAGACTTACAAATTGAAAATTTACCCTCCTCATTAATCATAACCTCTACTGAAACTTTAAAAATATATCAAAATAAAAACACACCATTTAGTGTGCAAAAAAGTGATATTGCTGTTCCTGGATTTTTATTTAAAGCTTGTTATAGATAGATAGGTACCTAGTATAATGTATCTTCAGCTGTGAATATGGTCTTTCTAACTGTTAACCCAAGTTTATCAAAGTTGAATTTTAAAATAATTTGTAATCGGTTTCACACATTTTTGATCCAACATGCCACCACCATAACCACCATAACAGCCACAACAGTCCAATGCTGGACATGGGCCTCCCCCTATCGGGGGGGTATTGCCATACTCACCACGCTTGGCAGGCGGATTGGCGAGCGCAGTGCCAAGATGTTACATTTACAGGGAACGCTGCTGCCCATTCCCTGGATGAATATCCCTTAGTCGCTTTTTACGACACCCACGGGTAGAATTGGGGTGATGCTATTCTAAGCCGGCATCACACGGCAACACATCACATCCAACATACGTTTATAATAAATTCTAGTTTCATATAACCAAATATCTAGGTGCTGGGCTATAAGTAGTTTAATTGTGACAGCCGATGTGGCGCAGTGGTTAGTATGACTGCCTGCCACGCAGAAGGTTCCAGGTTCAATTCCCGGTGGGGTCACTCACAAAGTTAATATTTATCACTTTGTGAATTTGTTCCCAGTCTGGTTAGGACATTGCAGGCTGAACCACCTGATTGTCCGAAAATTAAGATGGTTCCGTGCTTCGGATGGGCACGTTAAGCCGTCGGTCCCGGTTGCTGTCTATGATGGCGGTCGTTACACAACCATGTCAGAGGCCCGCTAATGTTGTAGGCGGTTGAATAACTCTGACACCAGGGTTCATCGGGTCGTTGACCGACTTGGTGTCCCACACGTAGAGAGAGAGAGTAGTTTAATCGCATCATCCTAAATCTACTCATGTCATCTAGGGAATAGGCAGGAAACTTGGTCTATAATAGAAAATATACCTGATTATGGCAAATTTGTATTTTCATAACGCCGGTTCACATATTGGGAGGATCGGGCCTAAGAGTACCGCGCCACGCGCTTAATGTAGTCATTCATTCTTTTACTTATACACATACAGAGTCGTCTGTAGTCCGTAGTACCATCACATCAACGACGGCATTGCTTACTAGACACACAAATCAGGGAAACGGTGCACGGAGCGCCTTTACAGATGGCTCACTCAGTACAAGCGACGATTTTGACGTTTACTGGCTTTAGCTGGGAATAACTAGAACATCAGGGGAACTTATAGTAACTAAGAAGATGGTTGCCAAGAACGTCAAATTTCATGGATTAAAATTGGCTCAGAATCATAATGACGTTCTTGTACTTTGAGGTTTTGACAGTAGCAACCCTGGTTATGCAACAATTGACAATCTTGAAAATCCTGAAAACCTTGAATGAACTTTCTGTGCACTAGACACCTACTTAAGGTGTCACATTCTCCAACCACTCATTCTGTCAACAAACTGAGGTACGCTGGCCTAACGAGTGGTTATAGATGCATTCTGATTTGCCAGTGGACGCATCATCTCATAAAATCATCAGAATCATCACTGACCAAATCGTACGACTTTCTGCCAGTGAAAAATATCTGGTGAATAAAGTAATTCAACACGTATGTCACAGACGTACGAGGCCATTGATTCAGTGTGTTGTATATGGTGTGTTTTGTAAGTGCTTGTTGTAACACAGTGTGTTTCAGTATGTTGTGTGTTTGTTGTCTGTTCTTTTAGATGCAAGTATTATCAAAAAGCATTCGCCTCCATTATGGCGTCTATGAGTCTATGTGGTCGTCGCCTGCAGTCTGTCGTGCCATCACACCGACGACGGAATTTGCATTTTATTAAAATCACAATTTTATTTTTGAGCCCCGTCAGCAGTTTGCGGAAGTCTCTTCCGGTTACCGGCGACTTTCCGGCGAAATATTCATGCTTCAGTTTTACGGAAATTACGCATTTAAGATCCAGGATGAGAGGCCGATGATATAACAGAGTACAAACGTCAAACAGTACAAATTAAAGTAGCTTTTTGCGTTTCCCAGCCTGTCTGTCATAGAAAGACAACTAACTACTATTAAACCACGAAACTGATTTTAATGAGTTCTTATTGATTAGATAGAGTTGTTCAAGAGGAAGGTGTATATCTAATACACAATGACAGTGGGAAAATGTCTCATTTTTACTGGAAAACGGCTAGCAGCGCGTGAAACCACTAAGCACGCCGATAGTAATTAAATATTAAAGTAGGAATAAAAATATCTTGCGTTCCACAGAACTAAAAATATGAAGTTAGAAAAAACACGGTAGATATCTTCTAAAATTTGCATGCTAGTAATCTGTTAGGTCGAGCTTTGGTACCATTACATTGTCAGTAATAATTGTCCCCAATAACGGGTAGTTTGATTCCAATTTCAAAGCACTATATCTGCACATATCTGTGACTGGTATCAAAACGATTGGATCGCGAAGCTAATCGTAATTTTGTTCTGTTTTTGGCTAGTCTATATTGCTATAGGGCACGCTACTTGATTCTTCGAATACCTAGCTAGGTCTTATTGGAAAACTTGCAAAGTTTTACCTAGTTTTTATTTTATGGGGCACCTTATAGGTAGGTTTGATGACGACTCGGTGTCCTGTTTGAAGAGATAGAGTCCTAGGTATTTCGATAGTATTAAAGTAAGTATATCTATTTTTAGCTCCAAAAAGTTTTACAAAATAGGTTGTTATGACGATACGAAAATCTTTGTCATATGCTTGGTCATATGCATAGTTAGATAGGTAGGTTAGATTTCAGATTGCTTGATTATGACACCGAATATTATTCGCCAGAGTTACGTCATATTCGTAGTTATTTAAAACTCAGCGGCAAAACTAGGTAGAGAACTACTAATAAGTTGTAAAGCTAAATCCATAGAAGAGAATAAAATTACTAAAAACTTACCAAATATTTTACCATGAATGCCAACTCGATCACCGAACACCCCAAACTCATCTTTTTCATTCCATCATTTGTGAAACTCTATCCTTCAAAAATGCTGCCGACCGGTACACAGATAAGGAATCCATTTAGACTTGATCATGCGATTAATAATAAATGGCGAGTGTTTAAATCTGTTTCCCATTATAAAAAACATTTTAATTTTAAGAATTTTAGGCAATAAACCAAGAAATAGTATATTTGTTGGTTAATAATTAAGCTTCTTTTCCAAGACATCTCACTAAAGGCCAAAAGCATTGCTCTACCTAGCACGTTGGCAGCATTAGATACCTTTATTTCGCCCGATTGCTTAGACTTTAACCTATTCCATAAAAATAACTCTGTTTTAATTGTCTTACTGTGTCACATCACGAGTCGTCTTCAAAAAAATATTCGTATCCAAGCTCCAATGTATTAGAGACTGTATAAGGTAACATGCATCGTCTGACTATGAATGCAGTATTCCTCTTCCTAGTCTTCTTTCGAGTGATTTGACGAGTGACCCGAAGAACCCTGGTGCTGAAAATCGTGTCTTGCATGGTCAATTAAAGTCACACAGTCAGTGCAAAGAATTAACCCTCTCCCACCCCCTAATGCGACCCCCCCACGTCACAGGATTTGGCAGTGATTCATGATTTGTTTTGGCTATGAACCGCTTCTTCAAAAGACGACTGCTCACTGACTAATGGTCCCGTGTTTTGTGTAAAAATTTGCTGAATTTTAAACTTGGACGTCTGCACCTAATGGCATGGATCTTTCGGCTGTGAATGATCGGGGGTATTCTTTAGTCTTTGGTTTTTATAGAAATGGAACGCTCAGTAAAAAGTGATCAATTTGAACAAAAGTAAATTAATAAAATGTAATTACCCCATTACCATTACATCTTAAACTAAAGTCAGTCGCGTAAGTAAGGCAAGAAACACACGCAACGTCCGTTTGTGCGTCATACGGATGCGTCTGTCAAAACGTTTGACATAAAACGTATTCATATTACAATAAGGTGGAAAATCTAACATACGATGCACAAACGGACGTTACTGTGTGTTTGTCGCCTATTAGGTATGCGATTTGACAAATCCTGCGGTAAATGGTAAATACTATTTGACGTCGTGTTCAATTAATCTGAAATCCACTATACGAAGGCAGTCGTATTTTTCTATAAATAACTCAGTATACCTATCTATTTTAATAAACAATTCTACCATGGAATTATACGGGTGCACGATCTATTCACAAAAGTGTACAATAAAAAACTGATAGCAATCTCCCGCCTATTTTCCAGTACAAAAGGCTTAAATAATACCTATTGTTAATGTTCCTACTACCTATATCATACATTCATACAGTTTATTGGTAATACTGACAAAAATATTTACGTACGTACATTAACGTTCACGATAATGTAAGGACAGACAGAACTATTAATACCACGAAAATATGGTTCTTAAACCCAAAGTCCCACGATTTGCCTACAATTTATACAGAAACTAAGAGACTTCGCAAGAAATTGGGACCAAAAGACAATTTACGTATCATAACAATCTTTATGTGATAGGACAGCCATAATGCGTAATTCATAAGGTCCCGTGGCTCTCGTAAGAATGGTATACAATCTAAGGGACTTGATGGCAAAATTCGTAGATATCTTTTTATATGTTTTATGAGACTTCCTTCAAATTATTCTGGTCAGCATTTTGAAAGGATTACCAACGTTTGGTAGTTACGCAAAAGTGAGCTAATGGTACGGTTATACACCTTTTAGGGTGT
The DNA here is from genome assembly GCA_024500475.1 of Phthorimaea operculella. Classification (NCBI taxonomy): domain Eukaryota; kingdom Metazoa; phylum Arthropoda; class Insecta; order Lepidoptera; family Gelechiidae; genus Phthorimaea; species Phthorimaea operculella. The sequence continues at coordinate 2,062,973 of JANFCV010000024.1, read as the reverse complement.
ACTTAACCATATCAAACGTCTACTGGTGGTAGTAAGTAGGTGGTTCAAAAACTCAGACAACAGGATTCATCAGGTCATTCGTCGACTCGATGTCCTACACGACGAGCAAACGAAGGTAGGAAATTCACCGATCTTTTTTACCTACATTTTCTGAAAATGAGCACTTTTCGAATCAAAATACTTCAAGCTTATAAACGAGTGAATATTAACAGCAATGTTTGAACCCCACTGCATCCACTATCCATTCGATAAACAATAACATTTTGACGTTGTCATAAAACAACAACGCGGTGAGCAGTGTTTGCACATGGATTCGAACCTGCACTACGCATACTGATGATAGTCACACACAAATAAACGCATTTACGTGACTTCGCTGATAATATTGGATGTATACGGAAATTAAACACTAAAAATAATGCGTGTTAAAGTTTAGGTTTTGATTATTCTTCTATCATGTAGGACACCGAGTCAACCAACGATCCCATTAAATTTGGTATCACAGGTTTTTAAAGCGCTAACACTACCATTAGATCACTAAGATAATTTTGTAAAGACCGACGGCTCAATAATTTATAGACAGTTTGAGACTGTTGGTAAATGACGACTTGTCAGTATTTCGCGCTAATTCTCGCGTGACTTTGTAGAAAAAAAAACATAAATTGTCACTGCAAGTACTACGAAAAGCGTAGCAGTTTGTAGCTCTTTGCTACGATATTAATCTTTATATTGCTCCCGCTGCACCTCGTTTCCCCAGTATATATTATACATATAAATAAACCTTCCTGTTGAATCACTCTATCCATTACAAGAAACCGCATCAAAATTTTTAAGTTAATGAGGAGTTAGCGAATTCCACGACAGACAGGCAGACAGACGGAGAAACGCAAAAAGCGACTTCATTTTATACCATGCATTGAAGTCGTAGGCTGTAATATTTTGAACTGGTGATTTTCGCTGCAACGTATTGGATGATAAATAATGATATGCAGTAAAACAGCTAAAACTATGCAAAGATTCAGCTGGATTATGCAAATGCGCACTGTTTGCGCTGCAACGCGGCAGCTGCGCAAATAATGCGCGCCACGCTAATACCTGCGATGCTACTAACACAAAATAGAGAGTTTCCATAAGGTTCACTCGACCCAGTTCAGGATTTTTGCGATTTTCATTTGTTACATAGCCAGAGTTGCTACTGTTAACAATCTCAAAGTATATTAAGAATATCAAAATCTGATGGAAAACGTCATATGATCTTGAGCCAATTTCAATCCAAGAAATATGACATACATGGAAAACCTGCATTCCACTGCAGGCAGAATTTGAACCCGCGACTTTCACCATATTATGTACTGGCGACGCCTCAATCAGTCTAGTGAAATTAAGCATCAGTAGTGGATCTAGGCCTCTAACGCGTGTCAGGGCTCCACCTACCGTTTTACAAAAATGTTCTTATACGTAACACGGAAAGTGTTTTAAAATAAATAATTGGTATTCGAAAATGGACAGCTTTCTCCCTAACGCACTACGCATATTAAATGAAATAATCATTTATAAAAAAAAATTCGTTGTCACACTTTCCTGCTAAGAATCCATATTAAGGTAGCAATAATTTATTATATCACCACTCTGAGCCTTCTTCCCATCGCAATAAAGATATGAATGGCGCCAATTATCCCATTACCCTTTTCTCTTTAGTAAACACAAACAAGTCGTTATATTTGTGTGTAAATATCCTGAACCCTTGTTGCAAATTGGCAAACAAGTTTAAATACTTCAAGAAAATTACACTAGCTAACTAGCTTCTTTAGAGAACTAATTATTTTCACAACTTAAAATTTTGAAAAAATGTTTGTTTAATATAGGCAGTATGACAGTGCGACAATCTTTTGTATAATATCTGCTAAAAAAATATATTTGACAGTAAAGTTGCGGTAAAAATCTAAGGTAAATGGTCTAATGATAAATAGTCAAAATTGTGTGTCATAAATGTGACAATACCTTTAAAACGCGATCCAATCTACTAACTGCTTATTGGTGTGATTGGACATTAATATAATTAAAACAAGATTTATTTTGCTTTAAACCAATAACTTTAAATGAACAAAAAGCCAATCCATAGTAATTATAGCTTTAGACAATTTCGACATCTGATATCCTATTATTATGGTAGGCGCCCTCACCCTTAATTTTAGTAGCACCCTTTCAATCGTAAATCTATGAAAATCAACTCCTCTCAGGGCAAATAAACTACTAAAGCCAACGTTAATTCCAATTGGAACCTTAACGCGTCTCTTTAAAGGTTATAATCATTATAGCACTTTAACACATGTTCAATTCAGGTAAAATAATCATTTAAACTCAATTCAAAAAGAACATGTAATATCATAACCAATCTAAAATTATAATTGTGTTGCGGAATTTCAGGTAGAGTGATAAAATATCAACGCAAACAATCTTTTGTTTTTAGAAAAAAAAACTAGCATAGGTACTTTACCACTTAGGTAGGCATAAAAAGATACCTACCTATCATTTGCAAAATACCTACGCAGAGACATTATTGACACTACAGTAAGGGTGATTTTACAGAAGAGAGAGAAGAGTCATCAAAGGAAAATGGACCCTATGCTATAGCATTTGCGCAAATCCGACATCTGTCAAATCGGACTTATTAAGATGGAATGTAATTCGCACAGCAAAAACAGAAGTGCAAAAGGACCCTACCTATTTATCAAAGTTTACAACTTAATTAAATGGCAAGTTTCATGTTTCATCACGTTCGTCTCGTGCATTTCTTACCCTGTAATGGCAGTAATGCACAATTTTCTCCCACAGGACATTATTAAAGGAAACTTTTAAGTGTGCATAGTCACGCGTTATCAATAAATTACAATAAAAAAGTGTCAAGTCAGAAAGATAACTGAGAAAATGGGTTCTGTATGCACATGATATACAGTTTATATTGCCATCTCAATACCGAAGTCTCATAAGAGTCCACAATTATTATCAATGCATGCTTGTAGACATAAATACGTACAAATTCAAATACAAAATTGTCGTGTTACCCAGGTTCCTAGAGGCACCGGCACTCAGGGAACCGGGGTAACCGCAGGTGTAACTTAGTAGCTAGGTAGGGTGGAGTGGTCTCGCTAGCACGAGTGCCTGTGGCCCCTGGGGGCGTGAGTGAGTAGGTGTGGGTAGAGTGTCCTGTGTGTAGGCGCCCTAACAAGCCTGGTGCCCTCGCGCGTAGTGAGGGGCCGCGGCAGGAAAAGATAGTTAGTAAAGGAATACTACTTTTATTAGCCACGTATACAAATAAGTACCTCCTGACACCGAAAAGGCCACAAGACGCGCGGACTCACACAGCGTAGGATCGCCCTCCGACGGTCAGCGTGCGCTCGGCAGGAACTTGGGTCCTTCAGGCTCGACGGCGACTCGGCAACTCGTCGTGGACGCTTGCGGACAGCAAAGCTTCTTTAGCTTCTGGACTTGAGGCTTCTGAGTTCTTGAGGCTTCAGAACTTACTTCACTTACTTTGTTACTTCACTTTAGACTTTTTACTTCTTTTTTATTTCTTAGATAATTGGAAGTAGAGTAAAGACTGGTAAATACTGATCTTTTGACAGCTTGACACGCCTTATATATGCTTGCCAGGCGTTCGAGAATGTTCTAGTCTTCTTTCTGATTTCGAATTTCAAAGACCTTGAGGTTTGTCAGTGGCCAGTTTTCTTGCAAGTTGCCAGTGATGATGGTGGTTTGGCGCCCCACGTTGGGCGCCAAACTGTCGTGTTACACCTGCGGTTGCCTCGGTTCCCTGAGTGCCGGTGCCTCTAGGAACCTGGGTAACACGACAAAATGGACTGATTTAAACTTTGTTCAAAACACATAATTATTCAAAAGAGTGACGTTTTTGGCAGTCCTCTTGTGAGTATGAGCTGAGTATGAGCGTCTTTAAAGTTCAATAAAAATATCTAACACGTATCTACGGTGCTATCAATAAAGAATTGTAATGCTATTAGAAGTACTAGCGTCGAGCCAGGAGAAATACAGTTTATTTAAAAAATTTACAGGCCTTACAATAAAACATGCGTCGATGTGACGGTTTATCGATTATTTTTAGCCAATGTTTAACCATAAAGATATTAGGACCTTTTTACAGCTGTACCCTAAAACGGGGAGCATACCATCGAGCATCTTACGGAAAAATTAGGCGAAGCCAGGTGAAGCCCATAATGAGAGGAGGCACGGGATCGCCAATTTAGATATTCAAATCGCGTTCAGTTCATTTTGCGGGCGTTTTCAAGAGAGGGTGGGGCCCATAAGCAACGTCCGTTGTTGCTCATTTTAAGCGCAGCACAAACGCAAGGTAGATTTTTGCATGTCCGGACGCGTCTGTCGAAGATCGCAAGTTTCTGCGTTGCGTTGTTTTGACGTCGTTTTTAGTATGTGGAATTCGAATCCTTGCATCTGACAGATGCATGTGCTAAAAAAAATGAGGAGAAGCGGACGTAAAAAATGTGTAGAAGCAGACGACGTTACGTGTCGGTTTGTAGTATGGGGATTCGAATCCTTGGATCTGTGCTAAAAAATGCGTAGAAGCGGATGTTACGTGTGGGTCCCACTCGAAGGCGCAGTGCAGGGGGTTCTTTATTTTGTGTGGGGTTTACCTACTTGAAGAGATAAGTGTGTAAGCAAAGTCTTTTCATTTCAGTGGGGAAATACGGTATTTACCTCCCTATAGGTATGTTTAATGGGTTCCACCGTACTTAGCCGTGCTTAAATAAAACAAAGCGCAAAATATTAACAAAAGTGCTAATTGGGTAGGTAGATTTGCTGGCGATAGTACTAATATTAATCGCTAATCTTTTATTTTTCCGTTCGACAAAATTTAAATCAATAATTTAGCAATAAAAAGAATTCGATCAGAAAAATTAAATCTAATTTGGGAATGAGTATTGAATTCTAAATCTTACTAGTCTTTTGCTTTTAGGCCACTGGTTTAGAAGAAATAACTCAGAAACAGAAGCAACAAAGTTTTATAAGAAATAGGTTTCTTTATTTTGGTGGATATTTTATATTTTCTATCCGGACTGTAGGATATCGGCTGGCTTGCCAAAGTGTTCCTCCCGTATATCACAGAGACACGAGTCAGCATTTTTGCAGATTCAGATTCCACTAAGATAGCCGGGAGATATTTCAGAATTCCGAAAGTATGAGTTCTTCAAAGATAGCTTATTTTCATCTGTTATCGATATGTTGGCTTCATATATTTAGTAGAATTTACCTGAGCTTTAATACAACATGTTTGAAATGTATTGTCTCTTTCTTTTTATGTGGGACACCGAGTCCAATGAACCCCGGTGTCAGAGTGGTGATAATGTATTGTGCAAAGCACATGCTTTATGTAACACAGTACCTATTAACGCTAGATTATATAAAAATAATTTCACTATCCAAAACATAATGTACCAACACATTTCTATATAAATAAATTGGAAACTTATTTTCAGACAACTAAAGCTAATTTTCCAACTTATTGACTGCATAAATAAAATTCTGCATGTTTTGCTAACATCAATTGCAGGTCCTTTTTATTACGCCCCAAGTTTTTTATAATAACAAACAATACAATTTATTTATTGGAAGTTTTGCAACACATATACCTAATCACACTATTATAAATCAAACACGCAAATAGGTTTTTGTAAGCATTTTTATGACAAAAAAAAGTTAGACATAACTAAACTTAATTCGCTTGACAACGTCAAATTGTATCGAAAATTAATTTAAACACTGTCTAAAAGCGCGCCTAATTTTTTTGTAATAACACCGTTATTTTTGTGTTTACAAGTGTAAAAGTAATGTAAATACATGTAATACGCAATGATTTTTTCATCTGTCTTCCTGTAAGTATAATACGGACGGCGCAACTATTGTAGTCAAAATAGTATTGCAGTTTAGACTTACGAATAGCTGCCATTTTTTGTTCATAACACAATACACGAACTGAATCATGTATTAACAAGAAATCGCCCCTAAACTCGGCTACAGTTGGAACGTTCTCTGCGTTCAAGTTACAAGACTTGCTAAGTTTTTGTGACAGCCACAGAGATAAGGAATGTTTAGGAGAGGATGCTACAAGCATTTAGAATTAAGACATAGAAAACTCGTCACAAACAGCACTCAGATCAAAGTAAAAATGTTACCATAAACAACAGCCGTGAAACGTCCGTTGCTGAACATAGAGCCTTCCCCAGGTGACGTAGGCCGCGTTTTTGCAAAGTTGCCTACAAAACCTATACGGTCATCATCATCTTCGCTTTCTAATACTTAGCAATACAATAGCCAATATTCGACATAATTTTGTGTCCTCGTGTACGCACTTGCGTTCAATTGTAACAGCTGACTAATTCCATAGGCATAAGACAAATAATCGAGTTTTTAGTTGTGTTTAAAAATACGTTAAGTATTATAACTGCAGATCCATTCATTGTTTCTCCATAGGTTATCGCTTGATAAATTTTTCCAAATCTATTAGACTAGTAACAGTCATTTCGTACATCTTTCTGAAACACACGAGTCCCGGCAATTCTGTGAACTCATAACCTAGAGTTCTCGGACTGAGACAAGTTTTTCTTGGCTTCACTTTGGTCGTCCGATGGTTCCCTCTGAAAACCCACTTGCTCCGAGGGTCGTCAAGTCGAGTTAACTCGGTTGCAAAACGCGCGACTCGCAGCAATTTCGCGAACTCGCGACGTTGCGACTGAGTCCAAGAGTTTTAAGACTGAGACGAGTTTTTCTTGGCTTCACTTTGGTCATCCGATGATTCCCTCTGAAAACCCACTTGCTCTGAGGGTCGTCAAGTCGAGTTAACTCGGTTGCAAAACGCGCGACTCGCAGCAATTCCGCGAACTCGCGACGATGCGACTGAGTGCTTAGTTAATAGAGTTGCTTAACTCGCTGCGTCGGCTCATATCTGATTAGCGAGCTTTTATGTGTCAGGAGAATATGCGTTGGCTTTCCAGTTTCAACTAACAATATAATATATAGACTTATAAGTTTTAAATAAATATTCCATTTGAGATCAAATGCTCAACAATGGGACGATACGGGCTAATTAAGATAAGATAAGATCAAATAACTCATATTGAGGTTGGTAATTTAAAAAGAATGTGATACTACTGTCTTCTTCTTTTCAGGTCAGTGGCAGAGAACCCTAGGTTACTGTTGTGCCTAAAAAGTCAATGGCGTGTTGGTTGGCTTTCTATAGATCCACCTGAATGCAGGCGGCAGGACAGATAGGGCATGACATTGCATGTAGCATTGACTGTATGGCGTCACACTCGAATAATTTTTCTAAGCTCCTTACACCTGCCACAAACAAAGTCCACTGCTGAACATGGGCCTCCTCCTAGTAGGGGGGTATTTGCCATACTCACCACGCTTGGCAGGCGGGTTTGTGAGCACAAAACAAGATGTTGCAATACGATTGCGAAATTCATCTAGGTATTGAGAACCCCTACATGAATTTATCCCTTAGTCGCCTCTTACGACACCCACGGGAAAGATATGGGGTGATGAAATTGTCATCACACGGCAACACCTGCTGACACCTAACCGAAGTCTATTCAACGCCTCCCAGCTGGCCGAGGGTAGGTAGTGACCTGGCGGCAACTTTATTTTATTTTTTATTTTATTTTATTTGGATAAGGTTCACCAACAGTATATACATTTAACACTCTTAGAATTAGTTCCAATACAAAATTACTAATATATATACCAATTATAGGTGTACACGGCGTTCACTAAAAACTTACAACAGTAAACTTAAGTCTATTAATATTACAAAATTTAAATATGTTTAACAAAGTTATACTTTAAGTGTTGTATCTATACTTATATTTAATTAGGTACTTTTTATTTAATTAAATGAGATCAATAAAAAAATTAACAATGTTTACTTAGTGCTAAGTGACGTAAAATTTTACGTCTGAATGTTACGAGTGAATCACTAAATATATCGATATCTTGGCATTTACTTTGCAGTTCGTTATAATAACGACTCATACGCACTAAAGGTGAATGTGCACCAACATTAGTACGACAGTACGGGGTATGCAAAATATTTCGAATAGAATGTCTCGGATATTTGTAAGGGACAGAAAGAGAAATAAGTTCTAAAAGGTCCTGGCAACTAATATGAGAGTTCAAAATTTTATGTAGGAATACTAAGTCATGTCTGTTTCGACGAGTTTTTAATGGTTCAATCTTCAAAAAAGATAAGCGCTGCTCATAAGGGGCTCTATGAGTTATACCTGGTGTATGAAAAGCAATATGACGTGTAAAGGATCTTTGAACTGATTCTATGCGTTGAGAAGCTACGCTATACTGAGGGTTCCAAGCAACGCTCGCAAATTCTAGATGGCTTCGCACAAGTGCGTTAAATAGAGTTATCTTTGTCTGAGGCATACGGAAGTCTTTGGTATTTCTTTTTATAAAACCTAACATTTTATTCGATTTCCGGACTATTGTATCTATGTGAGTATTAAAATTTAATTGCTGATCTAAAATAACCCCCAAGTCTCGAATCTCGTGAACCTCTTGTAGTGGTGCACCGTTGAGTTGGTAAGTAAATGGAACACGGTTTCTCTTCCTAGTAAATTTTATATGATAGCATTTTTTAATATTGAGTATCATATTATTGGCTGTGCACCAATCCCAAACACTATCTAGGTCGGACTGAAGACGAATACAAGCGGTAGGTGAAGCTACAGTGTAAAGTTTTAAATCGTCAGCAAATAGAGAGAATTTAGAATATTTAATAACTGAATTTATGTCATTTATAAATAACGGAAAAAGAATCGGGGCTAAGTGAGAACCTTGGGGGACACCTGACAATGCATAGTATGTGTGGGATTTATAGCCATTGGTTGTAACTAACTGTGTTCTATACTCTAAATAAGACTTGAACCAACCAAGAAGTGAACCGCATATTCCACAAGATTTCAGTTTCTGCAATAGTAAAAGATGGTCTACCTTGTCGAATGCACTTTTAAAATCAGTGTAAATAGCATGAACTTCTTGGCCTGTGTCAATCGCACTGCTAATGTCTGTTATGTAGGAGACTAAGTTCGTTTGAATCGATCTACCGCTGTGGAATCCGTGTTGGTGGTTCGTAATAATATTTCGCACATGATTAGAAACTATGGGAGTAACAAGAGATTCGAAAATTTTTGCAAAACCAGATAGAACGGAAATGGGCCTATAGTTTTCAATATTGCTTATGTCACCTTTTTTATGTACGGGAACAATTTTAGCCTGCTTCCATTGAGAAGGGAACGTACCATCCTGCAAGGACTTGTTAAAAATCAAATATAACGGAAAAGTTAGAGCTTGTGCGCATCTTTTTATGAACAAGGGATGTACATTATCTGGACCACATCCTTTAAATATATTAATATGCTTCAGTTCTTTGAGTATCAGATTTTCAGATAAAAATATATGACTTAGAAGATTGTCAGATAAACAGGGCAAATCGTTAACAGTACTAGAATTATTGGTGTTGCTAGAGAACATGGATGCAAAATGAGTGGCAAAAAGGTTTGCCATTTCGGTTCCGGTGTTGGCGACTACATCATCCTTGTACATTAGATTAGGTAACGCTGATTTACCACCTCTTTTATCTTTGAAATAGCGCCAAAAGGCTTTAGGGTTTTTATTTATATCAGTTTCTATATTGTGTTTATAATTTACCAAACACTTGTTAAACAGATTATGACAGCGTTCTCGTAAAATCTCAAATTCAATTTGGTCGCGAGGGTTATTAAACATTTTATATTTTTCACGGATTTTATTTTTTTCTTTTAATAATTTAATTAACTTGTTAGTGAACCATGGAGGGTATTTAGATCTCAGAAGTTTGCGCTTTGGGACAAATTTTTCTATCAAATTGTATAGAACATTGTAATATGCCGACACCATTTCAGTAACATTTTTATTGCTGAATAGTTCAAGCCAGTTGACATTGTTAAGCTCAAATATAATACTGTCAAAATCTGCTTTAAAATAGTTAAAATCTTCTCTAGCTTGGGGTTTCAGAAATATTTTGTCGGGGAAATCAATAGTAACTAGCAGATTTGGATGTTGTATATCTAGCTTTGATAATATTTCTAAAGGTTGGTGGATACTTAAAGACGAGATGTTGCTAATTATTAGGTCAAGTATAGTGTCATTATTATTAGGTATATAATTAAACTGATACATATTATTAGATGAAATAAAATCTATCAGATTATAGCCCAGAGGGTTTTGATAATTAGAAGGAATAGTATGTGACCCATCGTTACATGGAGCCCAGCTTATTGAAGTTAGATTAAAATCTCCAAGAATTACAATATCATCAACTCGATCTACTATTGAACAGGTATTATTAATAAATTTAGTTTGGGTGTCTAACTTGGCTGGAGAAGGAAGATATACACCACAAATGGCAAGTTTTCGGGTCATATTATTTACTTTTAAGTTTACTGTAACCCATAAATCTTCACATGCACTTTCCCATTGGCTCATACGAGCTGAAGGGATATCCTGCAACACTGCAATCATTACCCCTCCTCCATCCAATTTAGAACTGTTAATACTGTCACGGTCTCGTCTATAGACAATATATCTGCTATCAATAAATTCTTCATTACATATATTGTTATTTAACCAGGTTTCGGTAAAAACTATTATTTGATAATTATTTTGTAAAATATTATTATAAATATCATTGGTTTTTGTACGCATACCACGCACGTTCTGATAATAAATATTGATAGGGCCCATTTTAAATGCTTTTGAGTACAGGGAAAAATACAATAAAAACTTTTTATGTTATAAGGTTAAGGCTATCAATATTGCGAATAAGAAGACAAGAGCAGGTTTCATCCTTACGTACGTAGATACGTCCATCGCGTACCCATGTAAATTTATATTTCATTTCTTTCGCTTTCTTCCGCGTAGCTGCGTGCAGGGATTTGTTAGCAGGTGTGAGGTGTTCGCTTACATAAATGGGAGTCGCCGTGCCAGGTAAACCTATTTGTTGGGAGTTGAGTTTTTCATCGTTTTTTTGTTCTTGTTGAATTTTCCTACAGCAGCCAGAAGGACGTCACGCTGACGGACGTTTCGCAGCTTTGCTATTACTGCACGCGGCCTAGCATTTTCTTTGTCTAGTTTTGCGACTCTCGTGATATGCTGTATGTCATTGTCAGTCAATGAGCATCCAACAGTTTCGCCAATTTTAATCAAGGTGCATGCCAAGTTTTCAGAGCGGCTTTCTGGGATACCATTTATCTCTACGTTGTCTTCTCGCATAAATTGTTCAACACTGCTAAGACGTTGCGTCAGATCCCTGACAGTGCCGTGAAGTTCCTGGTTATCCTTTTGAAGGCAAGTAATCTTCTCATCTTTTTCTGCAACTGATTTTTTAAGATCTTCGAATTGCTTGTTGAAGAAATCAAACGCCTCGTGGTAGCTTGCTAATTCGTCCTTTATGCTCTTTAATTTCTCAGAGACCCGTTGCTCTATTATCTGAGACATTTCTTGGCGTAGAATGTCGCGAAGTCTATTCTCAGTCACGTATGCATCTTTAGTGGGTCCAGTAAAAGGCGTAGGAGAGCCGCCGCCGGGTTGTTTGGTCTTGTTGTCGCTTACCTTCGTCGCCTTAGGTGGATTAGCGGGTGAATTTCGGCTCATCGAGTTACTGTTATCACCACGAGGAGACTCACTGCAGGAAGGGCAGAGCACTGTACGTTTTAGCTCATCTTGATGTTCCCGAAATTTTGCGGAGTCGATGTTCAAACATGTGTAGTGAAAGCGTTCTTTGCACTTAGAGCAGTTGAGAAGGCAGCCACGATCAATCTTTCTATTGCAACTTATACAATTTTGGTGATTTTGCCGTGAATTCATCTTCGTAACTTGCGTGATCCGCGCGGGTGACGAAATAGACGTAGAGTCAAGTAGATACGGTCGAAACTCGCGAAATGCGTCGCGGTTTGCCGTGGCAAGGTTAATGACCTTCGCGGCCAAGATGAGCGAGCGAGCCCGCGCAAATCACAGATTTTTATTTCAGGATTTTGTCAAAAATACCACTTATTGTTAAAAACTAATTACTCCACTCTTTAGCACACACTTCCAGTAGTATTTTTATATAGAGTTTAAGGCAGAAATCTTCGATAATCACTGATTTTGAGAAATATTTACACGGAGCGCCGAGAAACGATGTTTACTGTTGCGAGTGTTGCCACCCTGATTGCCACCACTTCTAACACTACCACAAAATGGAGAGTTTACAGAAGGTTCACTGAACCCTATTTAGGATTTTCGTGGTTGTCACTTGTTACAGAGCCAGGGTTGTTACTGTCAACAATCTAAATGTATAACAATACAATTAAGGCAAGATACAAGAAGAATAGGTACAAGAACGTCATATGATTTTGAGCCAATTTTAATCCAAGAAATATGACATTCGTGGCAACCATCTTCTTAGTTAGTTCCTCTGAGATTCCAGCTGTTATTTCCAGTTAAAGTAGCACAGAATGCAGAGTTCACCGATTTAGTTAAATAAAAAACCAACTACTCTGTAAAAATATCATAAAACATGAGAAAACGCTGTGAAATCGTCGGACTCACGCTCGAAAGCCCAGCTCGCTATGCAATTGGCCCACAGCCAGTAGGCTTCAACAAAATTGTGCATTACATTTCATTGTCAAAGTAATAAACCGTTATCATCATTATTCATCACGCCAGCTCGTTACGGGGTGGCTAGGCGGACGCGTAAAACGGTTTATGACGAGTAACAATATGAATCCACGCTTTACAATTTAAAGTAATTATGATTTAAACAGTCACCAAAAGTTACTTAGCATCTTCTCGTTCATCAATATACGTGTGCCTCAGCACAAAAATGTTTGAACAATCCGTGTCACTGACAACAAGTCAAGTGAGGGATGACCTATGGTGCATCTAGACGTAGTCTTTAACTGTGGGTCTTCGTAACTTAATTATTTTAGACACGGTTATTTTTGTCATGTTTAAAACGATTGAATTTCAGATTTGTTTATGTGAGTTTTGCCAGCCTGGAGTCACCCAGCGAGCCATGGAGAGGGCAGTGCCCGGTGTTTCTCAATGGCGGCCGGTCATAAAACATCGCTAAATCCTTTTGCTATATGATTTTGTAGTCTGAACAAACTGATTTGGGATACGGGCAGGCAAATGATGACGATTTACGAGTGTAAGTGCATATGTACAAATACACTGACTCAAATCTAGCTAAAACCATATACTAAGTAAATTATTCCAACATAATATCAGTAAGAAAATGAAGCCATAAGTAAGCCGTCATATTTTCATACGTTCCACACATCACCCAAATGCTCGCTACGGTAAAGTGACTTCATAATACCCCAACCTACTCTCGGCTGGAGTACCTAGCTCTTCCTACCCTTACTATAGCCATTTTACCTGATTCCGTATGAAGGTAAAGCATAGCGTCCTTACGTAAAGCTCAGTTCACATGAAACACAATGAGATTGTGTTACGAACGAGCTTAAAGAGGCATAGCTAAGTAGCACGTTCCGCTACTAATGTATAACAAGTAGATGTGATAAAAAACAAGAAACCCGACTGCGGTAATTTTAAAGTGGTATTTTGCTGTAAAAATCCGCCATCTTGAATCTATAATTTTTTAATATAGCCAGTGTCCCTTGCGCTGCTGAGACAAATCTAACGACACCTCATATGTCAAAATCCAACTATCCCTTTGGGCTGTAGCCCGTGAAAAAGAATTTTCTTGTCCACATGTATGTACATACATACTCTCGAAAAACATAACCCTTCTTATGAGGCAGTCGGGTAAAAAGCACGAACGTGACAAACCTACTCTCACTAATATTTTGATTAGACTTTTTACTTAGGTAGAGACTGGGGCGACAGGGAACTCGACCCAGCAGACTGGAAAAAGAACGTTCTTAGGTCGCCAAATAGTTGCTAGCTTTCTTATGTTGCCACTATAAATCCTTACAACATTTGTATCAAATATCCATCTTCCTTCTATAGGATCAGTCACAGAATCAACTAAATGTAATATGACAACTAGCACAGAATATTTTATGTCATATTCAAACAATCTAAAATTCCGCAACTCAAATAAACGTTGGTGTGTTTCGGCCCTTAGGGCTTCATTAGAAGGCTTTCGCGCTGGCTTTAAAATGGGGAGCGTTTTATTAACTAGGCCTCGTATATTTTCGCTCCTGATTAAAATTAGTGGCTGGCGTGTGACAGCCTTTTTGCTTGGATATTTGTTTTAACCGATTTCTAAAAGAGTATTATTTAACTAATTGTGAGTAGATAACTTATTATTTCTTCGCTGATATAGTAGTTGTCTACTAAGTCGAAAAAAACTTACTAAGTACTACTTTTAATTAAGCATATTTGACGCTTCAGTTTTTTTCTTAGATTTATCAGCAGCAATTACGTTTTGAACAAGTATTGGTTTGAAGAGCAAAAATAACTTAAAGATAACGACTTGATACCAATTTAATTGTGCAACATAATACCTACCTATTTCGGGAGTAATCAAAACACAAAATCAGAGTAAACTTTTTACTTCATTAAACTTAACGAAGCTTCAGCATGAAATGCGATATGTATGCCAAAAAAATACTTAATTTAGGAGAAAAAAGCATCTTCTTGTTCTCCTTAATTTACTTCACGCTTTCAGGTAAGTGTTAAAACACGGAAGAAAACTGGGCAAATATGGCCTATAACCAAATTTTTATTTCTCTTAGTTTAAATACAAACGTAATCACATAAGTTCTGATAATATTAAGTTACTTTTAATTAAATACTTATATTTTGAATTTTATATTAGCCTTTTAAATTTTTCGATGGATCGCGACGACTTGCACGTATAAGTTGGTCCCTTAAAGCATAAATAGTTTGTTTATGTGCTGGCGACGTAACTGAACATTTTCTGCACGCAATAAGGTCTTTGCTCCACCGTAGACTCAGATTCAGATTACTAGTGACCATGAATATCTGTCGACTACAATAGCATTCCCAAAGAGGGTTGACGTTAGGCAGGGGACCAGTGCCTTGATTGAGATAGGGCAGGTAGTTGATGATGATGCAGATTAATACTGGGTAGAATGTGGGGTAGACAGATAGGCCGTGACCGTAATAGTAATTTGCCAAGCTCTGCCGACTTGTATTTTTCGATGGTTTGAGTAAGCAATAATAACAATTGCAATAGTCCAAGAGCAAAGTTCAGCAAATGTCACTACATCGCTACAGATCTCAGTTAGCTGGAGTGGCGCGTATCGCCCGTTGCTATAAACAACAATATCGCTTACGCGGTTTGCGCGCGTAAATTCTCATTTGAGTGGCAACGGACTGTAGGGCTGCCCTTGGGTTGGAATCGTCAAGAGAATTAGAATGAAATTCGCCCGACTATTATAAACATTTCCTAAGTGTCAGTGAGAAGAAAAAGATGTTTAGAGATTGGATGTTCCGGAATTGTGGACATAAAAGAAAACGACTAGAATATACTTACCTATCGAGTAATTACTAACCTTTAACTGAATAATCTTGTCATACCACCCTAATCCGTAGACAGTTGCTACGAAGCGTTACGACGTAGCAGCTGCGTTTTTTGTATAAAGATTTTTACACGCGTTCAAAGCTCTTCCAACATTTTGTGGTAAGGCCCTTTAAGTTTTAACCGAATAGGTATGATTGATGTTGGCTATCAACCGCACTTCGGTTCTTCATACAGTTAGTAACCAGTATAGATTGATCCCACAAAAGGATAGATAATGCTGATAGAAGGTATCGTCAGCACCTAGCTACTACCATCATTATCTTATCGAAGTTTTTGAGGGAGGAACTTATACTGTATGTTTTCACACAAATACTAAGAAAAACCAGAATAAGCTGATCCCTTAAATGGTTAGGTTCATGTGCCAACGATGTACCATCAGTTTTTTACAGAGATAAGTAGGCACTTAAATAAAATGTCTTCAATTTCCTGACTCGTGAGACGTATGAATTAAGTATTTCAATTTTCTTGTCTCGCAGTCGAAATTAAACGGAATTTCCCAGCGGAGACACTTCAATTAATTCGCCCTGGACGCAGACATTTGGTAAAGCTTCGCAAATTATGTCGTAATCATAGGCACGTGCCTTAGGTAAGGTATGGTACCATAGACTTATATATCCAGGGAGTAACAGAAAGGGTATAACTCAAAAGGTACTCATGAAACGGAACAACTTTCGAACATAGGTGGAAAAAGGAAAAAATATTTGGACCACCCATACAAAATCGCCGATCAGCTGATTGATTTACTATGGGAGGTCCAATTCTTTTTCATATTTCGACCTATGTTACATGGGGAAAGTTGTTTAGTTTCATGAGTACCTTAAGCTCCTTTCGGCTTGTAATACCCTTTTTGTTACTCCCGGTATCAGGGTGTCAGGGACGGTGTAACGAAAACTTTGCAGGCATGACCAGACCATCAAACTGAACAACTTTTACTATGGAGCCAATGGTGGGAAACGAAAAAAAAATTCCGACTTCCCATACAAAGTCAGTCAGCTGATCGTGAATTTTGTACACAGTCCCTAACATCCTGTTTATAAGGTAAGGTACTTACTTATGGCCATTCGTAGATGTTCCACGAAGTTGCAATATTTGACAGCCAGCCAACAAAATATAATGACACTCTCTAACAGCTGCGTGTATAACAATAATAACAATCTTACTAGAGTGCGTTTCATCAAATAGTTCCTCTGGCGTCATGTTGGTAGCATTGTAAATGGACGCCTTCTTAATTCGGATGAATTATACGGCGGCCATAATATTACATGCGGCTCAACATGGTCACCGTATAACCCGTTCGAATTAAGAAGGCCCTCATTTCCAATGCTACCAACATGACGCCAGAGGAACTATTTGATGAAACGCACTCTAGTACCTACTCGCCAGTTGATTTTTTTTACAATAGGGTTCATCCCATTGAAAAAGAAGAAAATCGATAATTTATAGTTAATCACCCAAACCAATAAAATATGCGCATAGAACTACCTACATGTAACAAAGAGATTTTTCTCCCAAACGCGATTTTACTTACCTACATGAAATTTGCACGTAGCACCCCTGAAGCCGCAGCATACTGTGCGATATTTCATAATTCCGCCATTGAACTGTAAAATATTCCCAAAGCTAGAATTACCCTCGAGACGTGATTTATATTGTGAAGTGGGTGCGTTTTCCGGCCACGTGCGAACGTGAAACTCGAGTGTCGAAAAATACCTATGATCTTGAGAGTATAAGCAAGCTATAGAGTGCGTGTAAGGCGCCGCGCCGTACTGTCAACGCGTAAGCTGATGTCAAATGAATGAAAAGTTATAGAGGTGAACCTGCTTAGTTATAGTGATTGTTGATACGAAAATAAGAAATCAACAGTCAAATACATAACAAAATTTTTGGTAAAATATTCCCAAAGCTAGAATTACCCTCGAGGTGTGATTTATATTGTGAAGTGGGTGCGTTTTCCGGCCACGTGCGAACGTGAAACTTGAGTGTCGAAAAATACCTACTAAAAAGGTAGACACGCGTTTAGATAGTCTTTAAATTAATTTTCCATACGATTTTACGTTGTCAAGTGATTTAAACCATGTTCAACTTTTTTTTTTGTAATAACACGGCTAGGTATCTTTAGAGTATAAGTAAGCTATAGAGTGCGCGTAAGGCGCCGCGCCGTACTGACAACGCGTAAGCTGTTGCTCTATAGACACTGACGTCAAATGAATGAAAGTTATAGAGTTGAACCTGTTTAGTTATAGTGCTTGTTGATACAAAAATAAGAAATCAATAGTGAAATAATAGTAATTAACGCATTTTGGTAAGTGTCGAAAAATACCTACTAAAAAGTTAGGCACGCGTTTAGTAGTGTTTAAATTAAATTTCTATACGATTTTACGTTGTCAAGCGACTTAATAATATGGCTAGTGTCTTTAGAGTATAAGCAAGCTATATAGAGTGCGCGTAAGGCGCCGCGCCGTACTGTCAACACGTAAGCTGTTGCTCTATAGACACCGAATGTTAAATGAATGAAAAGTTATAAGAGGTGAAACTGCTTAGTTGTAGTGCTTGTTTTTTTTTTTTTTTTTTTTATTTATGATGGGCTTACTCTTGACCCCAATCTTACCCTAGAGCAGAGATGGGATCTACGGTGGAGCGAGCTTGCCCAGAAGATGCCTATTCACTCTAGACTTAAAGAGATTCAGGTTATATGCACTCGGAAATACAGACGCAGGCAGGGAATTCCATTCTTTAGCCGTGCGCATAATGAAAGATGATTTGAAGCGCTTAGTGCGTAATGTGGGTATATCAACTAAGAACGGATGGTAGCCGGCCGTGCGTCTGGATGTCCGATAGAAGAAAGGAGACGGTGGTATGAGCTCATGCAGCTCACGCGCACACTCTCCGAAGTACAATCTGTAGAAGACCGATAGGCAAGCAACCTTGCGGCGGTGAGCCAGGCTGTGAAGCTTGGTCGCCACCAGTTTTTTATCGCCTATTAATCTCTTGGCTCTGCGTTCCACCGAATCCAGTGCAGCAAGTTGGTATTTAGCCGAGCCATCCCAAAGGTGACAGCAGTACTCCATGCAAGATCGGACTTGAGCTTTATAAAGAGTTAGAAGCTGTTCAGGCGTGAAGTACCGCTTGACTTTATTCAGGACGCCCAACTTTCTAGCTGCAATTTGAGCCTTGGACTCGATGGTGGTGCCGAAGTTGAGGTCAGAGGACAACTCCATGCCAAGGAGTTGAAGAGTGTTGGTCACTGGAACAGATGTACCCCGAAAAGTAGGAGAAAAGGTGAAAGGACTCCTTTTTGCGGAGAAAAGACACGCCTGCGTTTTTGAAGCATTGAAGCTGACGAGATTGTCTTCGCCCCACTGGGAGACGTTACTTAACGTCAGGCTCGTACGCTCAATCATAGCCTTTCTCAATCTTTGGATTTCATCACCACTGGCTCCTGCGCCGGACAGATATTTCTCAGTGACAGTACTGTCATCTGCGTACCCAACAATTCCTGAAGATAGAAGGTCATTGATGTGCAGCAGGAAAAGCGTCGCGGAGAGTACAGACCCTGAGGAACTCCGGCGTCAATAGCCTTGAGGTCAGAGGAGCAGCCGTCTATGACCACTCGGATCGACCGTTCACTCAGGAAGTCAGCCACCCAGCTACAGAAGCCAGTGGGTATGCCGTACGCTGGAAGCTTGCTCAACAGACTCGCATGCCACACCCTATCGAAGGCCTTTGAAATGTCCAGCGACACTGCTATTGCTTCGCCGTGGTTTTCAATGGCCTCGCCCCAGCAATGCGTTACGTACACTAGAAGATCTCCGTGGAACGCCCTCGGCGGAAGCCATATTGACAATCACTGAGAAGATCATTGTCTTCGAGGTACGAAAGCAGTTTGCAGTTCAGAACTCTTTCCATAACCTTACAGAGTACGGAAGTGATGGCGATCGGTCGATAGTTGCTAGGGTCGGCACGGCTACCCTTCTTGGGCACAGGTTGCACATTGGCAAGCTTCCAAGATTTTGGTACAATTTTTGACACGAGAGAGAGGCGGTACAAGCGTGTCAGTACAGGAGACAACTCAGGCGCACAATACCTCAACAATCTTGCTGGTATGCCATCAGGACCACTGGCCTTGTTCACGTCCAGACTGCGAAGGGCTCTACGGACCTCTTTATTGTGCACTGTGATCTCAGACATCAAAGAATCACAGTGAGGTAAGGTGGGTGGATATTTCGAGCCAGCGTCTATACGAGAGTTGCTCGCAAACAGATCGGCAAATAAATTTGCTTTCTCTGCCGCGGTGTGGGCAAGCGACCCATCAGGTTTCTGCATTGGAGGTAGTGAGGGACGGCAGAAGTTGGATTCGACTGATTTCGAAAGGGACCAGAACTGCTTACTACCCGGTGGGTGTGATGCAAGCTTTGCCCCAATACGGCTAATATGGTCGAACCTAGCTTTTCGTAGCACCCGTTTGCAATACCTGGCGGCGGCATTATATGCTCTCTTCTTTGCTCGCACTCTTCTCGCTCGCACTTTTCGATCACGAGCTTTTACCCAAGCAGTAAGCGGACTGTTTACGAGCCTCAGCTCGAGCACAGTCCGCATTGAACCAAGGTTGGGCTTTATAACCGAGCAGGATATCGGAGAAAGGAATGAAATATTCCATTCCCTGCCGGATTACAGCTGTGATCGCATCAGCGACGTATGAGGGTCTTCCGAAGAGAAACACATTTGCCGCCACGGGTATGAAGCAAAGAAAGCACGCATCTCGTCCCAGTCTGCTGACTCGTATCGCCATACTCTCCTCGTGCCCCTAGGGTGTAATCCGGAGGAGAGCAGATGGACACGGATTTCACCACACAGTGGTCGGATGATCCCAGCGGAGCCGAGACCGAAACCGAATGTCTGTGCGGATCAGTTGTCAGCAGAAGGTCCAGGCAATTGGGTGTGTGGTCTGTGATATCTGGTATTCGCGTCGCTTGTTCCACCAGCTGGGTGAGATCTAGCGCCAATGCTAGTTTCGCGCCTCTCGCCCAGCATGGTCAGTTTTCTGGTATGGGAACAGCCACTCTTTATGGTGAGCATTGAAGTCCCCCAGAAAAACAAGCTCTGCTGTTGGATATCGCTGAATTGCTGTATCTGCCGTCTCAGAGAGGTACTCCATGAGTCTAGTCGTCTCCTGATCTCCGCTGTGCGAACGATAAACACTGGCGTAGAGAGTTTCTCTACTCCAGTGTCAACCAAAAGCCACAGCACGGGAAACCCTGAATTCTCAAAGCCACGGAGACGCTTACAGCAAACGTCATCGCGAACATACACACAGACCCCTGCACGCTTCTTAAACTTGTGCTCAAGAGTGTAACCAGGGTAGTTGAGGTATGCCACGTCCAACGGTGTTGCTATCTGCGTCTCCGTTAAGAAGAATAAGTGCGGCTTCTCGGTCTCCAGGTGGTGATGGACCGGGTCTAGGTTTGTGTGTAAACCTCGGATGTTCGTGAGGTGCACTTTGAGTGGGAGGAAGTGTTGCCGTTGGTCAAACTTTTTCTTCTTTTTTAGCTTTTTCATGTTTTTAAAAGAGTTTTTGTGGGGGAAAGAAAAGATAGTCGAGGCGCTGCTTAGAAACCCTACTCGTACCTTTCGGTTCAACTGATCAGAGAGGAAACTCGCTTGGAGACTGCGGGGACGCCCGAGCCCCCCCGATAACACTCCACCGGGTCCTCCCATCCAGCCGCCAACTGGCACGGTGGAGTATACCGGGATTTTTCACAGTTGGCGGGGCAGCCTTTGCGCGTGGCTAGCGCGCAAGTCGGGCCCCCTACTGACTGCGGTCGGCCAACGGCTAAGACCGTGCCTCGGATCCCGCTACCCTCCAAAACGAGTTACCGGATACAGCATCACCTAAAGACAAAGACCGGTTCCGGCAGCGCAACTGACTACATTGCTACCCCCCAATGGCACTGGCAGTCCCGCACACCGACGGAACACAGCAAGGCTGTTTGGCGCCGGACTCCGGCGGGATGGTGGTCGCGAGCCAGGCGGCCCCTTTCATGGCCTACCACCGCTTTTGGGATCTTCAGCCGCCAACACGTATTGTGAGGACGTTGCCCGGGGTGGACCGCTAGGAGGTAGACCCCACCCACCCCAGGACGTTGCCCGTTGTTGATGCGAAAATAAGAAATGAATAGTGAAATAATGGTACTGTAATTAACGCATTTTGGTAAATTTTTGGTAAACTATTCCCAAAGCTAGAATTACCCTCGAGGCGTGATTTATATTGTGAAGTGGGTGCGTTTTCCGGCCACGTGCGAACGTGGAACTCGAGTGGTGAAAAATACCTACGATCTTAGAGTAAGCAAGCTATAGAGTGCGCGTAAGGCACCGCGCCGTACTGTCAACGCGTAAGCTGTCACTCTATAGACACTGACGTCAAATGAATGAAAAGTTTTAAGAGGTGAAACTGCTCAGTTGTAGTGCTTGTTGATGCGAAAATAAGAAATCAACAGTGAAATAATAGTAATTATCGCATTTAGGTTTTTGGTAAAATATTCCCAAAGCTAGAATTACCCTCGAGGCGTGATTTATATTGTGAAGTGGGTGCGTTTTCCGACCACGTGCGAACGTGGAACTTGAGTGTCGAAAAATACCTACTGAAAAGTTATTCACGCGTTTAGATGGTCTTTAAATTGATTTTTCATACGATTTTACGTTGCCAAGCGACTTAAACCATGTCTCACTTTTTTTTGTAATAACACGGATACTAATCTTTAGAGTATAAGTTAGCTATAGAGTGCGTGTAAGGCGCCGCGCCGTACTGTCAACGCGTAAGCAGTTGCTCTATAGACACCGACGTCAAATATATGAAAAATTATAGAGTTGAACCTGCTTAGTTATAGTGCTTGTTGATGCGAAAATAAGATATCAATAGTGAAATAATAGTAATTAACGCATTTTGGTAAGTGTCGAAAAATACCTACTAAAAAGTTAGGCACGCGTTTAGTAGTGTTTAAATTAAATTTCTATACGATTTTACGTTGTCAAGCGACTTAATAATATGGCTAGTGTCTTTAGAGTATAAACAAGCTATAGAGTGCGTGTAAGGCGCCGCGCCGTACTGTCAACACGTAAGCTGTTGCTCTGTAGACACCGACGTCAAATATATGAAAAGTTATAGAGGTGAACCTGCTTAGTTACAGTGCTTGTTGTAAAATCAATAGTGAAATACTAGTAATTAACGCATTTAGGTAAATTTTTAGTAAAATGTTCCCGAAGCTAGAATTACCCTCGAGGCGTGATTTATATTGTGAAGTGGGTGCGTTTTCCGGCCACGTGCGAATGTAAAACTGGAGTGTCGAATAATGCCTCCGTAGTTAAGAAACGAATGTTCTGAATGTATGAGATAAAGATATTTATGACAAGTTCAGACCCTGTCCGCACGCAGCGATTGTTTTATCGCAATTATGTACACATGCGGTTTTTTTCCTTGATACAATATATACGACGCGAATGAAACGCGCTGCGCGGATAAGATCTTACGCTAAAATATTTAAGGATTTAAGGTACGTGTATCGATGGTTTTCTGATGCGGTTTAATAAAATTTATTAAATAAAAGGTACTGACTTCATTGTAATATGTATGTTCAAACAATCCAATACTCTACGTCTGAACTACCTACACAATCGCAATATTTTGACTGGTTGATTTGATATCAAAGATTTTCGGGCTCTACTCTTGGATGAAACTATACAAGGGAAAATTTTACATGCAATCCCTGCTGTACTGTCGATGTGCAATCGCATTTTCTACTGACATATAATGAAAATTATGAAACGAGCTCCACAGAATAGGATAAGAGACGTAAGATGTCATTTGTCAAACATGTGATCGTCGGACACGTGAGAAGTGCGACGTCGTGACGCCTGAAACCGTTTACATATAAAATGTACGAAACAGAAGAAACAATGCGACACACGTGAGACGCACATCCTATCAATAACGGCTGACGATCGCTTGTCTGACAGATGTTATATTGCGCGTCGCGTCTATTCTGTGGAGCTTGCCCCTAAGAAACTAAAACTTTCTACGAAAACAGCTCAATCAGCAAGTACCCACTATCGTCACATAAAAGTCGCCATTAAAAATTTATCAGTGCGTCGTTAACCGGTTCGCGTGACGTCATCAAGCGTGTCGTTACGTTCCAGTTATTTGCTAATTTGACGTTAGATAGAACGTGACCTGACGTGCTTAGCTTCTCAAGATTTGAAGTGGCTAAAGCACAGAGCAGATACAAAAGTCATTATCTTCCTGCCCTTATCCCAATAACTTGGGGTCGGCGCAACACGTTTTGTTGAACACAAACTCGTGTTGCAAAAGGATTTGGCTTAATTTTACGACCGGCCGCCTGCCAGACGTCAACCCTCCTTGGGAATGCTTTTGCGGTAGATTAACCGCCACCATACGGTTGGCCCTGGCTGTTTGGGTCGGGTTTATCCCTCGGTCGCCTCTTACGACCCCCACAGGAAGAGAGGGGGTGGTACTATTCTACTCTGCCGGCACCACACGGCAGCGGCACGGAGCAGATACAAAAGTGTTCTCTTTTAAATACCGTAGATTGGATGAAATCTTGTGCGGGAATCTCAGGGGTAAAAATTCTATGAAATATGGAATAGAAAATGTTGAAAATCATTTTCATAAAACAAAAAAAAAGGTTAGTTCTCTCTCTCATTTCATGTGGAACCAACGAATGTGCTGACTAAGTTAATATTAATCCAACATTAGCTTATCCATCACGAGGAAAAATTTGTAAGAGTTGTCGCAAGATACTTCATGAAACCGACGCTCTAAATTAAAAAAAACTCCTTTATTGTACGCAACGCTCTTAGACCAAGGTCTCGGTCAATTTGGTCGAGAAGTTTTCAAAACTTGACTACCTCCGTGGTCTAGCGGTATCACCGTTGGTTTCAGAGTCCCAGGTTCAATTTCCGGGGGAAGCACTCGCAAGGTTCGTATTTACGACTTTTTGAAATTGTGATTGTCCCAAAAGGAACCGAAAAAAAAGGAAAGAAGAGTTCCGTGCTTCGGAAGCCACTTTAGGACGTCGGTTGCTGTCTATGATCACTTATACGGCAGTCGTTACACAACAACGATGTCGAAGGCCTATTAGCAGTAGTATGTGGATGAAAATCTCTAACACCAGGGTTCATGGGGTTGTTGGACGAATCCCACTCGAAAAAGACTTAAAGACACTAACACCCGTTATTTTAGTCACGCTGTATTCCCGTCACACTTTATTTGAGTCACATTTCGTCTCCACTCCACTCGGATAATAAACTCAATTTACTGACGACTTATTAGAACATTTCAGTCTCTTTTCGACTGCTTTTAAATACTTTTACATTTAAGTGCTACATTTAAGTTTATTCAATTGAAGTAAGTACTCTTTGTGTAACTGTGTATTGTATGTAATGATAATAATTAGGTGATTTTGTGATAAACAGGCAGTTTTATTAAACGTGCTCTAAACTGTTATAAAATGTACCGTTGATGTCAAGCGTAGAAAATTATAAATAGCGACAGATGATGATTATACCACAAATTAGGGAAACGGCGCGCGATTTTGTGATCATACCTACCCTACCTACCTACAAGCGCAAAGATTGCATGCAATTATATCGACGTCATACATACCCTACTACAGTCCGCGCGCGATTTGATGGCAGCCACATGTCATACAGATAGTATCATTAATATGTCACAAAATTTAATACGTAAGAGTTTGCATTAAATTAATCGTGTATTTAGAACTTTCGAAGAAGAAATAGCATCTCTACCGCATAAAAAGCGTCTCGAATCTTTTTAGTAATTTATAGAGACAGGTATGTTTATTTCCATTAATATAATGCATACCATTAGCCGTATGAAAAATACACTCGGCAGTAAAATTTAGGGATCAACAGAATCGTAAAAGCAAAATTTGTTGTCTGCACCGCTAGCATACATTGTAAGGTCGTCGAACGACTTTACTGTAGCCCATAAAAACATGTGTGGTAGGTGGATTTATCTGAGTATAACAGTTTAGCTGTAAAACCGAAAGGGATGGACTGGTTTTACAATTTGTAACTGCAACTGGACATCGCTGTCCATTTTGTTTAATGAAACTGCAAAAAATGTTTAACTTAATTGAAATTCCATCATATTACATAAGTCCACAGCAGTCCACTGATGGACATAGTCACGATCTCCTGTTTTCGCCATCCAGTCGCTACCAGTTAGGTAAATTGTTAGATGTTATTACGACAAATCATTAACATTTTTGTTATGTGTTTAAACAATCTGGATTTCATAAAACTAAATTAATACTCTATGGTTTCAGATCAGAATCTCAAATACATCAAACTGCCCAAGCAGCAGAAATCTACCGTTTAGTAGGTATTTTTTTACTTTCGTTGGTGTAAGCTTTCTACAGTTTCAGACAATGCCCTGGAGAACTCCGATACCAAGGTTTATCGGATTGTTGATTGTGATTGTGAAGAAATAGAAACATAACCTCAAACGAGGTACTACAAAGTTTTTACCAATTTCCTACTTTCAAATCCGTAAAACGGAACAGAAACTGTCTCCAGTCAAACGGCGAAAATAAATAAATCTCAACCACTACACCGTACATTTATTGAACTGAACCGAATCCACTTGAACTCAGTCAGAAGACATAGCAAATAACAGGAACAGTTGGGTTCATAAAAATGTCCATTACAAGCACATGATAAAGAACAAGCTTCCCGTGATAGGTTTTCTTTCCAGCCTTTAACTTTTCCATTTTAAGTTTCCGAGTTTGGCTTCAACCCAACATCGGGTCACTTACATCGGCGGGATTTTATTTAACAAGGCTTATTCAAAACCGAAGCGGGTTGATAGGACGCCAAGTCGGAGTAATCTTCACCTGAAAGGTTTGGGAAAGTCTTTGGCACGGCTCGCCGGGAGGCAAAGAGGCGGTAGGTGCTTACCGTGTGCGCTGAATGGCGATGCGGTTTTTATGTTCTTTGCTAAAAGCGTGAAATGGCGGGATAGATTAATGTAATGTATGTGAATGCTTAACGGAATAGACACATAGGTATTCTCGATTAGTAAATGAATATTTACGGTATTGCTTCTACATCTTCCAATTTTTCATCATACGTCTTCCAAGCACTGGAGATAAACCTCACCCAGGAATATAACTACTGCATTATTGTGCCTTCTCTTACTGCATCGAACGGCACGATGTACTAATTCAAACTTTACATATTAACTGAAGGTCGCCCTAAACCCTGCCTGCGGTATAAATATTTCGCAAATTTTCTAGAACAAAACGGTGTTCAGCACAATTTCCTGGCAGCTATTCTTGAAGCAAAACTTCAGCCGTGAGCCAGGTAGGCCCGTAACGACGTAACGACAGTTGCTAACTCGCATGAGAGTAATTACCGTCTACTGTCTACAGTCGGCCATTTAGACCCACTGCCTATTAGACCCAGTCACGAAAATGACGACGACCGATGTGGTACAGTGGCAATGCGATGTAAAGTTTCCGGGTTTGATTCTCGCAAAGCAAAGATGTTAATTATGTGTCTATTTGTGATTTTTTTAGAAACAATCAAAGCTGAACTACCTGATCGTCCGAAAATACCGGAACTACATCAGTGTCCCACACGTCAAAAGGCGCTACTATTGCCTGAACTCAGCAATAAGAATTGACGGATTAAATTCACCTCATTCAGCAGTCACAGGTTCAGCAGATTAAATGCAATTTCACATAGTCCCGAAACGAGCATCACAGATTGTTGGAGCCTAATATGCAAGGACCACGGCGGGCGGTGTGCGGTGCGCGGGCGCGGGGCGTTCGCCGCCATATTCATTCCATCTATTGATCAAAACACATCTACTTAAAAAAAAATCGTCAAAACTGTCAGTGAAATTACGATATCTTCATTAAAATACTTACAAGAACACCAAGCTGCATTTTCATCACCACCACCAATGGAGTCAGATACCTAACACCACACAAAGTTTGGAGAACCCGACGAGATTTGGACTTCGCTTGGAAGACGTTATTTCTCGAAGAAAGAGGTGAAACAATCCGAAATCAAGGGAAGTACGCCCATTCCTATCCATTTTCCGTCATTTTCTTTAAGAATTTCATTCGATTTGTGCTAATTGCGTCGATTTATTTCTCGTTGTTAAAGTTAACTCACGCCGTTAAATGCGAGTTAACAACTTACCTACAACATTTTTATAATCGAAGTAAATTGCGTCATATTTACGATATTTTCGGTGTTCAAGTCCTAATTTCATTATATTTCCTCAGATTAGTAAATATTTCATACATTTAATAACATTTTCCACAGAAATAGTGTGTAATTACGTCTTATTTTACGTAGCAAATACATGGGCGTGTCCCTATCTACCTACACGTAAGTGACTTTTACGCTATTTCCACGTTTTCCATAGTATTTCCAAGGAAATTTCCTTACTTTCTCAAAGTTTTCCATTAGGCATACACTAAAGTAATTACAATTTAATCAATCGTCCCTTTTTCTGCTGCCAATTCCAGGATATTCCGTGGGAAAACCGGCGAGAATTATCATAGAATAAAAGTGCATTTTCTATCAATAATTGTGCCGTAAATCGCATCCGATCAGCTGTACTGCGAGTATACCTACCGGCGTCCGGGATAACGGTACTGATAAGGATAAAAGCCTACTGTTCGACACTTGTGGAAGGTTTGTGCGGCGTAAACAAGGTTGTATTCTTTGCATTTACCTATTTTAACGTATTGATTACATTTTTACGATCGTATTTATTGGATTATTGTTTGCGCTTTCAATATGACCGAGTTAGCAAATTTTATCGCCGAAAGGGGACGTTTAAAAGCACGCCTTACTTTATTTCAAAAATTCTTAAATCCGCTACTGGATACAAAACTAACTAAAACGCAATTTCATGAGTTAACTTTGAGACTTAGTAAAATACAAGACTTGAATTTTACTTTTGAGGAAACACAAAGCAAAATTGAATCTTTGGATGCGAACGAGGATGTTCAATTAACTGAGAGGGAGGAATTCGAAAATAGGTATTTCAGTTTGGTCGCTCAAGCGCAAGAATTACTTCAAAATTACGAAAATCAATCCCGCAGGACTTCTGATAGTGGTTCCGCCTCCTCAGCATCAACTGTTGTTCATCATCGTAGCAATATAAAGTTGCCGCCTCTAAAGATTCCTTCTTTTAATGGAGATGCCAACAAATGGTTGGAATTTCGCGACATGTACATGTCTCTAGTCCATAACAGTGATAGTCTAGATGACGTGAGTAAATTTCATTACCTAAAATCATACTTGGAAGGTTCAGCTAAATCAGTCATAGATTCTGTAACCGTTGCATCTGATAATTATTCAGTCGCTTGGTCCCTTCTCTGCGATAGGTACGACAATAAGCGTCTTTTGATAAATGAACATATCAAGTGCCTATTTTCCTTGGAAAATATGTCGAGGGAGTCGGAAAAGGATTTACGCAATTTAGTTGATTCAATATCTAAAAACCTGAGCGCGTTGAATTCACTTGGTGAGCCTACACAGCACTGGGATTCATTAATTATTTTCATGGCATCTGCTAAATTAGATCCAAAAACTGCGCGAGATTGGGAGCAATTTAGGAGCACATTGAAATCTACAACATTAAAAGACTTTTTCGATTTTCTTCGTCAACGGGCTACTGTATTGGAAACGGTACATGTAAGCAAAACTGAAAAACAAGATAAACGTCACAGTTTAATAAAATCAAAATCATTTACTTCGTCTTCATCTCCCGCCATCAATTCCGTAACACATGGTACTTGTTTAAATTGCAAACAAAATCATAAATTGTACGAATGTCACAGATTCAAATCTTTGCCCGTAGATGAACGCATTGCAAAGATATCTCAGTGGCAAATTTGCGCGAATTGTCTAAGGGGGGGGCACAGAGCTTCCCAGTGTGGTCTGGGTGGCTGCCGCATTTGTAAAAGGAAACATAATACCTTAATTCATAAACAATCTTCTTTAAATGACAATATGTCTACTCCGCAAACCCCACAGCAGAACGTGGACCATGCTTCCTCTTCTTTTGTCAATGCATCTTCAGGGAGCTCTGCGAATGTTGAAACGCCATCCTCTGGAGCGAATCAACCTGCTGGGGTAGCTGGGGATGCTTCTTGCGTCGTGAGTATGTCTGCTGTCGCCCAGGGTCAGGCTCTTTTTTCTACGGCTTTGATCAAGGTGACAAACAATGGCAAAACCTTTACTCTACGTGCACTACTGGACCCTTGCAGCCAGTCTTCTTTTATAACCGAAAAAGCTGCGGCTACAATCGGTTTAATCAAAACCAAAAATCCACCTCGATCCGTCTTCGGTCTTAACAATGCCGTCATCAATATAACAGAACATTGCGATGTTGCAATAAAGTCTTCTTATACTTCGTATTCGACATCCGTCCAATGTTTCGTAGTTCCTCTTATTACGGACGAGGTTCCTCAAATGAGAATTCGAGTAAACGACTTAGACATTCCTCAAAATATTCAACTTGCTGATCCTCAATTCTTCTGTCCTTCTCAAGTTGATATGCTTCTTGGTGTCGATGTCGTATGGGACTTGATTGGTATGAATAAATTCAAACTAGGACCAAACAAGCCTTACCTAATCGAAACTCAACTTGGGTGGATCGTTGCAGGTCCACTGGGGTGGGAATATTACGTCACATCTCCACCGTCTAATCGATCATTTTGCAATTTCAGCAAAAACATTCAACAACAGTTGTCCAAATTCTTCGAGCTAGAGGAAATACCCTCAGAAAAGGCTCCCTCTTTCAATGAGCATTATTGCGAGAAGCTCTTCAACGAAACC
The DNA here is from genome assembly GCA_024500475.1 of Phthorimaea operculella. Taxonomy (NCBI): domain Eukaryota; kingdom Metazoa; phylum Arthropoda; class Insecta; order Lepidoptera; family Gelechiidae; genus Phthorimaea; species Phthorimaea operculella. The sequence continues at coordinate 2,032,435 of JANFCV010000024.1, read as the reverse complement.
ACTTACCGCGATGAAGATGGTAGATTTAATGTGCAAATTCCTCTTCATGAATCACCAGATGTCCTGGGGGATTCTTATCATCAGGCTGAAAGAAGGTTATTTCAATTAGAAAAAAGAATGAAGAAGAATCCAAAGCTTGCTCATGACTATACTCAGTTCATGCAAGAGTATCAGGACTTGGGGCATATGAGTGAAGTCACGAATCCATCACCTCGTGGTTGCATCTTACCTCATCATGCTGTCATCAGAGAGAACAGCGAGACAACTAAAACCAGAGTGGTATTCGACGCAGCAGCTGAAACGTCTTCAGGCAAATCGCTGAACGACATCCAATACGTGGGTCCAGTTGTTCAGGACGATCTCTTTTCCATCCTTTTAAGGTTTAGGCAACATCAGTATGTAGTGTCAGCAGACGTGGAGAAGATGTACCGTCAGGTACTGGTTCAACATCAGCATCGCCCTCTTCAGATGATACTGTGGCGCGATAGCGTTGATCTTCCTATAAAAATATTTCAGTTGAACACAGTTACCTATGGCACAGCTTCTGCTCCTTTTCTTAGCACACGTTGCTTGCTTCAATTGTCAAAGGAATGCCCGGACAAAACCATAGCTCAGCTAATTAAATCCGATTTTTACGTCGACGACTTTCTTTCAGGAAGCAATTCTAAATCAGAACTGAGTCGCATCATTACTTCAGTCACTGAAATTCTTCATTCCGCATGCTTTCCCTTACGAAAGTTTCGCACAAATGTGCCTTCTATTTTTGAAAATAATCCAAGTACCCTCATACCCAAAGACTTGGATTTTACTTCACAATCCAGTGCACTGGGTCTCAAGTGGGATCCAGCCGCTGACGTCTTGATATTTCCAACAGACTTTCAGTCTCCTTCTGTAGCAACGAAAAGAACAATATTGTCCAACTCTGCAAAACTCTTCGATCCTCTTGGTTTGCTAAGCCTTTGCACAATCATTCCAAAAATGGTTCTTCAGCAACTATGGCTAACAAAACTCGACTGGGACGATACTATTCCTTCTGACACAGAGAAAATGTGGTTGAACTTTGTTTCAGGGTTGAACAATCTATCTTCTCTTCAAATACCCAGGTGCGTCCTCAGCAAAGAACCATATGACATCGAGCTCCATGCGTTTTGTGACGCTTCGCAAAATGCATTCGCAGCTTGCATCTACTTGCGTTCAGTGGACAAATCTGGAAAGGTTGACGTTCATCTTCTTTGCGCCAAAGCTAAGGTTGCTCCAGTAAAACCACAGACGATTCCACGCTTGGAACTCTGCGGTGCTTTATTAGCAGCACGTCTAGCATCCAAAGTCATCAAGGCACTTCGACTAGACATTTCAAAACAATTTTACTGGACTGACTCTTCTGTTGTTCTTGGTTGGTTGTCTTCTCAGGCTCGTGACCTGAAAACATTCGTCTCAAATCGAGTCGCTGAAATTCAGCAGCTGACGTCTTCTGGCACCTGGCGCCATGTCCCAGGTGTTGATAATCCGGCTGACCTTGCTTCTCGCGGTATTGACCCGAAGCTCATTCACAAAGCCTCGATTTGGTGGCAGGGACCTTCATTCTTACTTGAAAACGAGTCTGATTGGCCAGCTAATATCAAACCCATTAATGATTTACCTGAAACAAAAACTAAGATTACACATCAAAATGCTAATTCTAATCCTAACATCAAAGCATTCGCTGCACCTAATTCTAAAGAGACTTACCTCAGCAGTACGGTAAATTTTCAGAAACATTCAAAGTTCACTATCCTGTTACGTTCAACAGCATACGTACTGCGATTCATTCATAACTTAAAACATAAAAATTCAAAACGAACCGGCATCTTAACAGCTGATGAACTCGAAGCTTCATTAAATCATTTAATCAAAGAGCATCAAGCTGAATGTTTTGAGCATGAAATAAACCTTATTAAAAATAAAAAATCCTTACCTTCGCGGTCACGGTTGCTTTCTCTTCATCCTTTCATTGGAGAAGATGACTTCCTTCGATTAGGTGGACGAATCCAAAGAGCTTCGGAGGCCTTCAGCCGAAAGCATCCTATTCTTCTCGATTCAAACCATACATTCACAAAGTTATTACTTGCACATGAGCACAAGAAGCTTCTTCACGGTGGTCCGCAGTTACTCCTCGCTAACATTCGTCAAACTTACTGGCCCGTCAGTGGCCGTCGTCTGGCTAGAAGCATTGTAAATAACTGCAGGCTGTGTAGGATCATGAAGGCAAAGACTGTAAATCCTGTAATGGGAAATTTACCATTATCTCGCGTGACGCCCAATTACCCTTTTCAAGTTTGTGGCTGCGATATGGCTGGGCCGTTTTCTATTAGAGACCGCTTAGGACGCGGATGTCGAATTATCAAAGCTTACCTTTGCGTCTTCGTTTGTTTTAGCACGAGAGCATTGCATCTCGAAGTTGCATCCGACCTCAGCACTGATGCGTTTATTTTGTGTTTGAGACGTCTTATTTCGCGGAGAGGAAAGCCAAGAGAGATTCACTGCGACAATGGTCGAAATTTTGTGGGTGCAAATAATGAACTCCGTACGTTCATAGAATCATGCAAAGAATCCATCTCTTCTTACGCCGCCGCCGAAGGCATTACTTTTAAATTCTCGCCGGCTTACTCACCCCACTTCGGTGGGCTTTGGGAGGCAGGTGTCAAATCTGCTAAACATCACTTCTACAGAACAATAGGTAGTGGTACTCACTTAACATACGAGGAGCTATCGACGCTGTTCGTGCAGATCGAATCAATTCTCAACTCGAGACCCCTAACTCCTCTTTCATCGGATCCTACCGACCTTCTTCCTTTAACTCCAGGGCACTTCTTAATCGGGAGACCTCTAACCTCGTTACCATCACCGAGACTGACTGATGTCAAACCCACAAGACTCGACAGATTCCAGCAAATTGAGCAAATGCGTCAACATTTCTGGGAGAGATGGCGCAACGAGTTTCTCTCTGAACTACAAGAGCGATCCAAATGGCGCTTGAACAAAGGCGAGCTACTTCAAGGCGATATGGTCATCCTGAAGGAACCAAATCTACCACCACTCAAATGGCGAATGGGTCGCATACATCAGCTTTACCCTGGAGCAGACGGCATCGCGCGTGTGGCGGATGTCATGACATCAAAGGGCATCGTACGTCGTGCAGTTAGAAACCTCTGTCCTCTTCCATCAGAGAGGCCAGAAGAAGAATCATCTCCTCGAAATCCCATGGTCTTCGAGGGGGGGGAATCTGTTGGAGCCTAATATGCAAGGACCACGGCGGGCGGTGTGCGGTGCGCGGGCGCGGGGCGTTCGCCGCCATATTCATTCCATCTATTGATCAAAACACATCTACTTAAAAAAAAATCGTCAAAACTGTCAGTGAAATTACGATATCTTCATTAAAATACTTACAAGAACACCAAGCTGCATTTTCATCACCACCACCAATGGAGTCAGATACCTAACACCATACACAGATATTGATAGTATGGCAGTGGCAGTTGAGACCCGGCCACGACAAACCTTTCTTTTTAATTACTTATTTTGATCTGTGGTCCCACTGGGTCTTATTCAAGTGGACGACTTACTGTCTACTGTCTTCCAGTAGGTAAGTTTGCAAGTCGGAGTTTTAGTTGGCGCAAATTCGCGGTAAGGGACTAGTTAAGATACGCAGGTAGTAAGTTCAAGGGTACTGACGGGAGTAAATGCTTCAAGACTGAAATAATAAAGTTTTTTTATGTATAAAGTGTACCTCGTTTCAGTATTAGTAAATGAAGTACCTTTTTCGGCTGAGGATGTAACTGAATAGTTATCATTCGTTCTTAATTATTCAATATTTAAGTACTTAATTATTAAAAATAAATAACTCAAATATTTAATGAGATTGCTTTCTCAACTAAGAAACTTTAAATGCTAGCGCTGCGATATTTTAAGCATACACTTCTACATGCTTCTACGGCGTAGAACCACTACGAACCCAGAGTTTGCTACGAACCGTAGATCTGCTACAGCAAGCCTACGAGCGCTAGGCATACATATGTTACCGGCCAAACCCGATTTTAGGATAAACTAGTTTTTCCTAGACCAAAGTAGTTTATCCTACATGCGGTTGGATAAACCGGTATAGACTAGGCTAAACCGGTCCATCCGATGGCCGATAGGAGAAACTAGTTAATCCTAGGCTGAACTAGTTGAGCCTAAAATTAATTAGTACATTTCAGGATAAACTGGTTTGGCTTAGTTAAAAATGGTTAAGGCTACAGTGACGTAGCTCTAGACGGTAAAGGGTAACGTCGGACAACCTGGATACATCGGACACCCTGGAGACTCGAACACCCTAGAGGGTGGGGTGTAGCATCGGGCATCCTGAAGGCTCCGACGCCCTAGAGTAATATAGCTCTAGATAAAGCGTAAAGTGAGGCTCGATTGCCCTGGAGGGTCGGGGTAGCGTCGGACACCCTGAAGGCTCAGACACCATGTAGGCCCTGATGCGAGCACTTGCAACGTTGCTGTCGGCGATAGCTCTCACGAGCTGTCACATCACAGGTGTCTGTGGGAGTCCAGCCCACGGCAGGCAGCGTCCGAGCATTTAGGGTGTCCGACGCTACCCCGCATCCTCCAGGGTGTTCGAGCCTTACAGGTGTTTGATGCCTCCAGGGTGTACGTAGTGCCTCACAATAGGGCGTCCTTCCAGGGCTTCCGAGCCTTCAGTATCCAATGCTACACCCCACCCTCTAGGGTGTTCGAGTCTCCAGAGTGTCTGATGTCTCCAGGATGTCCAACTTTACCCTTTACCGTCTAGAGCTACGCCACTGTAGCCTTAACCATTTTTAACTACGCCAAACCAGTTTATCCTGAAGTGTACTTATTAATTTTAGGCTCAACTAGTTCAGCCTAGGATTAACTAGTTTCTCCTATCGGCCATCGGACGGACCGGTTTAGCCTAGTCTATACCGGTTTATCCAACCGCATGTAGGACAAACTACTTTGGCCTAGGAAAAACTAGTTTATCCGAAAATCGGGTTTGGCCGGTAACACATACATTCATAAATATATCACACCTTGAGGGGAAGGCAGAGCGTAAACGGTTGTAAAAAACGACCATGTACACCACATCTGACAAATGTTGAGTCACTCAGAAGACTGTGTGTCTGTGAAGCGCTAAGCAAATGTTGATATACATTTTATATCATTAGAATATACTTAGGTAATCCTTTAATTTTTAGAATTGTATATTACAGTGAATAAAACTGAAATAGCAGTTAATTCATATTATTAATATTTTTAATAAATAAATATTTCTAACTTATTTTCAAGTCTTACTGTTCCGAATTATAGTGTGCACTTATGAATAAACTACCGCTTCTTTCTTATTCAAACAAAAGCTGCACCACTCGCCACATAAATCAAGTTAATTTCCAAAAGAAAAGGGTAATGTTCTCACTAAATTTATTCTCATTACCTATGGGTATCACGCACTGTATCTCCGCTTTAATTAAATATAGTCGTTAAAAATATTTATAACTGCGAGCTAGCGGCCTTTGCATTTTTATGGGATTTTAAAAGATAGAAGGAGGTGGGTGACCACAGTTTATACATAAAAAATACATATGCAAAACAAGAAGTAACAAACGTAAAGAAAGTGAGAATGAACAAATATTAGGTGAGTTTAAACAAAATAAATGAACAAAACCATAAGCTTTTAATAATGAAATGTTAAAAAGGTTAGGTATAAACTCATCTATAATGTTGTATGTGATATGTCTATTTGTGCAAAAAATATTAGCGGTCATATTTAAACATACAATCTGCGATTTATTTTGACATTACAGCTTTGATAGATAATAGAATTGAAATACTTACACGTTTTATTATCATTGATTTAAACAGATAGCACCACTAGATTCAATACACCCACTGTTACTGTCAATTTCTCAAATGGTCCCTCTATCTACATGATGATTGTGCACACTCGATATCCCGCTCTGCCTACCCCGCATGAGATATAGGTGTGATATATGTGTGTGTGTTATCCCGGCAGCGTCGGCAATGTCGGCACCGCACATTATCATGTGTGTTGATTGCCGTCATCTTTGATAGCCGATGTGGTGCAGTGGTAGTGCAACTGCCTGCGACGCAGAAGTTTCCGGGTTCAATTCTCGATAGGTATATAAGTAATCTAATTTATGGGTGTATTTTTATATGCAAAATTTTATGTTCATTTTAACAGGTTAGCAATATAGTCAATGTTTATTCGAATAAAGCACTCACCGACTCTTGTCTCATTTACATTCGAAACTATGGTCACCCTACACCCACCCGCTGCCTGAATGAAAATAGCCCACATAATTGCCGTAGAATAAGATGTTTTTAAAATTATAATGAAGGAGAACTTATCTGTCCTCGTGTTCTATAAAAACAAGAGAAATTATTTTAGTTTTTATTCTAAGGTTGAAAATAATAATATTTAAAGCGCGAGCTCTATTTTCAATTTATGAACAGAGCGTAAGTACCTATTTGTAAAGTATAATCCTGAGTGAAGGATTCGTATTTCATCAATAATTTCATACATCCTCTTTCGTTGTAGCTCTATAGTTAGTATTTATTCCTTTGTGGATCACTCAGTATAACAGGCAATCAATACCGGAGATACAGTGACAGTTCCGTGATTTGTACTTTTTTACTAGACTGGGTTAGGGTTTTTCGAGAGTATGTCTGTATATTATTATGTATGTAGACAAAAATATCTTTAAAGGGCTACTGCTCAGCTCAACTGGCTGAGCGGATCTTGACATGTGAGGTGTCGTTAGATTTGTCTCAGCAGTTCGATTGACACTGACCATATTAAAAATACATAAAATCAAGATGGCGGATCCTTATCACAAAATACAACTTTGAAATTACCGCAGTCATGCTTCTTTTTTTAATACATCCGCTTGTTGTGAGTTATAGACTCTACTCCCTCCCTTCTTCATACTTTTTAATTTTGAAGCAGATCCAAAATTGTATCCCTAATGAGTCCCATTTGGTCCCAGATTGATGGCATGTTGTTCATCACCGTCCCTCACAATATTGGTTCCCAAAACGGAAACTCAATAATTACATCGAATTTATTCTCTTATTGAACGATATAAAATATTGTGCTATTGATGCTGAAAGTTAGTAGGTAATTTGATCGTATTTTGTGGAACGGCATTCTGCAGTAGTTTTTGCTATCCACAAAGTTAGGCTGAGTCACATCAACAATAGATAGAGTATACGGGAGTAACAGAAAGGGTATAACAAGCCGAAAGGAGGTGAAGGTACTCATGAAACTGAACAACTTTTCCCATGGAACATGTGTCCAAATATGAAAAAAAAATTTGGACCTTCCATACAAAATCGCCGGTCAGCTAATTGATTTACTATGGGAGGTCCAAATTTTTTTTTCATATTTCGACCCATGTTCCATGGGGAAAGTTGTTCAGTTTCATGAGTATCTTCACCTCCTTTCGGCTTGTTATACCCTTTCCGTTACTCCCGGTAGATGGGCTCTCATTTTGAGGTATTTACCTTCCTACTCATCATAGGTGCAATTCCAAATATTAAATAACATTGGATTACAAATAAATATAAGTATCTAGGTTTATCAAATAAGGTCAGACCAGATGTCAAAAATCAAATTGAGAATGAATATAGTGAAGAAATGAGTGTCAAAATAATTAAAACGCAGATTTTCCGTCCCGTTCCTTGAGCCTCTATACAAATCGATAAAAGAACACTCTGGATTAATCACTTAGTGAATCTTTACGACGCCCCATTATAAAATTCGGTGGTGCTATTTTACATCAAACCGCTGATGTTCTCAGCTAATACAATAACCTAAAATTTTCTTCCAACAATGTAACTAATATCAACAACATTGTGACAAAGTTTGTGGGTCTGTACGTCGCGGCTAAGTGTTCCGTTAATGCGTTATATTCCGGTGATAAACCTGCAACAATCTTGCGTTTGCGGTTATAATGTGGTTGGGGGGGTTGAAACTCTGTTGACGCGACGCCATAAACATATACTTACCTTCATCAAAGTTGCTTACGGTTTTCTAGCTAATCTAAGCTTTACTATAGCTTTGTTACGACGTTATTTTTCACTGCGTAACGCATGCGTTGGGACAATACGCATTCCAACCTTATTCTCATGCAAATATGGTTAATGTTACATTGTTTAACAAATGCTTCCGTCAACGCAACGCAGCGTCACTCGACCCCTTACAGCTCGACCCTTTTTAGGATTTTCGCGACTGTTACTTGTTACATAGCCAGCTTCCAGGGTTGCTACTGTCAAATTCTAAAAGTACTTACACAAATTAGGGAAACGGGTGGTACTATTTATTTGAATATCAAAACAGCATAATCTGTTAAACGAACGTCATAATATGATTCTGAGACCATTTTAATTCAAGAAATATGGCGCTCGTTATTTTCAATTAAATCAAAGTCGAAATCGTCGCTAGTACTGAGTGAGCCATCTGTAAAGGCGTCCCTCGCGCCGTCTCACTATTTTGTGTGTGTGTCTATGTTGCCTGCGTACACTGTGATTTTATAGAGCCAGACAGATCCTCGGCAGTCCAAACCCAGACAGTTTCCGCAACTATTCATATAACCTCATATTACGCCTCAATTTTGTTAGCAGCGAGCATTTTATCAAAATACTGGAAGCCGAAACTTTACGTACACAAAATTTGAACAGTTGTGTCGTAAAACTGGTATCAACCTCCGTCGCGGACAAAGCCTGGAGATAAACATATGCTCGACGACATAGACTTGAGACGAGCATCATAACATGTAGACTTCTTAGTGTGGCTTGAACAGAGGAGGCATGAAAATAAACTGGATGGGATTAAGAAAATGTGTTGGTAAAATATAGCCTCAATAAATTATAAATTAGCGCTTGTATTAGCGCTTTCATATTGCGTCTAAAACATAGAAAATGATAGAAGACATGTACCTGCATCTTCCTACTTATTATATCTAGAGCGAGAATCGAAGATACCTAAGTATGACGATTCTCTATTAATAAAATAACCCTGATGATTCTTGATCACTGTTTATCACTGATCAATTTCCATTTCATAAGTCTTCCAAAAATCTGCACAGAAACAAAGCAAAGCACAGCAAAATGCACTTCGAAAAATACACCCGACAAATACAAAATCATCTTGCAATATCTCAGATCCACCCAGTTGGTAAAACCGGATCCTCTCAAGTTCCGGCCGCAGCGGGGAGCTTGCCAACCTACTTGCCAACTCATAATAGCTAGTCAGCCTACAGATATTGACAGTTTCTTGGCAAGCCGGATTTAATTACCGGCCGGTTTTTTACGAACTGGGCGCAGCCCGCCAACGCGCGGAATATACGTGAGTGTATTTCGTTTCAAACACTCGCAATAGGATTTTTGTTTGCTGGTACCAACCAAACCAAAGACATAATTTAATTCATGCTAACTGTAAAACTAATTGTAGGGTAAGATACACTTTAAAAGGGCTCGCGACCGCTTACCGACTAGATGGACAGATCTAATAAAGTCTGTTACTGAACAAACCATCAACGAATGTTCGCGCGAAGCCACTAATAGAGCAAGATGGGGACGCATAGAGACGAAATCAACGCAATATCCGACCAATTCCTGAACACGGCCAGAGTGTACGACTGATAAGAGAACCGTAAAACAGCCATCTGTTGATGATCGTCAAATGATGGTTTCAACAGGTGGCGTTAGTAAATCAGACTTAAGTTTTTTGTTTTAGGATAGTACTCCAGTGATCCGTGTCATGCAACTAAACGCTAAAAGTTGATATAATTTAATTGGTGTAAACATTTTCACATTCAGTTACAACATACATATAAAACTAAGCTAGTTTGTCTCCATTCCAACTTTTATTTACAGCACCACCATCTAGATTATAGCAGAAATTTTTGAGGTATGTTTTTTGTTCTGAGTTACACGAACATTCCTAAAATATTTCTTTTATGGTGGCGTGAATTCTAGCGGCTCCGAACGCAATATCTCTACGTGTGTCCCACACCATTTTTCTGGCGCACCCAAATCGCTGTCACGGATGTTTTCGCGCAGTAATTTATTCCTATTGTCTTTATTTGCTGACTGCAACTGTTGCTGCGTTTCAATCTGGCCAGGCTGCACCGTTTTATGACCGGGTTCCGTTCCGGTTCTATGTGCGATCTAGGAAAAAATATTGGTTCATATCCAATTCTACAGCTTTTTTGGCCAGTACAAAAATAAAACGCAACGTTGCAAGGCTTGATGAGCGGGACCCATTATGTAGTACGTAACATCCGATAACCGCACTTCATGGTCTAAAATTATTTCGTGCCTAAGCAAGCAGTAGATACTGCTGACCAAAAAGTTTAAAACCATTGCTTGACTCTTGTAAGATGTAGCAACTTTTCCAGTCTACCTATGCCAAAATCTTTGCACAGCCTGGAACTAAATGCCCATAAATTTCCCCTTCCGTATCTAAATTTTCGATTTGCCTGTAAATTCCCTGTTTGGTAGATTGTAAAGGATCAGCAAATGCTGCACCAAACCGTTGACTTTGGCGAAAAATTGGAAGTTTTCTCTTCTCGGCGGCGTCTGTCGCAAACGGTCCCGGGTATGTTAAAAAGGGGCCGGCTAGTGATGGGATGAATGTATCTATATGAGGCTCCTCATTTTAGCTGCTGATCAGCATTTAGTTAGACACCATCTTTTGAGATTCCATTGTGGAATTTCATATGCCGAGATATCTAGTATGGTACGACTAAGAGATATGACAAAACGCGCAAAAAATCTTTGATGTCATACTTATTGCAACATAACCATATAAATATTCTGTGACATTACGAAACGTGTTTGAACAATATAGGTACGTAAACCCTGAAGCAGATAGAATATTAAGAATATTTAGATGAAGGAAGGTAGGTATTCCTACTATTCCTACTTCCTCGTATTACGTCAACGCGATTTTCCAATGTATACTTATTAATTAGGTATTTTAAATATGTAAGTAATTCAAATATTCAATGGATATTCCTTTAAATATTTAAGCCAAATAACTATGCCCTTGTATATCCTAGGTATATAATCATCATATTGAGAAGCTCTTACTGGTTGGCCACATGGAAGGGAAAGGAGCCAAGGCAGAGCCCCCACCCACTGGATGGATGCCATACTAAAAACAGTCGGCTGCAACCTTAGCTGCAACATACAACAGGCGATGCACTAGGCGCAGAATAGAGTGGCCTGGAGACAAATCATCTCTGGAGCCTGCTTTTGGTAGTCACGACCCTCAGCCTTGAAAAAACGCAGAAGATATTATTATCCTAAGTATTCAAGATAACAAATAAAGGTAATGATCCCATCACTACGAAGAGCGACACACTATACTTTGCATTTCAAGTGTACGCTCAGGGCTCACTTTTTGCACATTACGGGTGAGGTGCCTCACGCCGAACTTAAGGTAAAACTTATGTAATTTAAGTTACATGGAGAGTCGTGCTGAAATTCTTAAGTTGGGTGCCTACAAGCTACGTAGTAAGCCTACAAGTTGGTTTAGTAGACTGCCAAATTATGCAGTTCCGTACGCAAAGAAAAATATTGCTAAATTATAAAAAGTAATTTTTGCATGGTGTTGAAATCAAGTTTTCAGACGCAATTAAACATTCTGAAATTTATTTTAAGGGCAAACAGCTTACAGTCGTAATGGAACTAATTAAACGAAGTAGATGGGTAATTGAAGCAAATAAGAATAAGAGGGACAGGATGCAACCATTAGAGGTTTCTAACGACATCAGCGACTAGGATTAAGGACAGCCGATGTGGCGCAGTGATTACTGCGAAGTAGAAGGTTCCGGGTTCAATTCCCGGTAGGGTCACTCACAAAGTTGATGTTTCTCACTTTGTGAATTTGTTCCCAGTCTAGTCAGAACATTGCAGGCTGAACCACCTGCTTGTCCGAACAGCAAGATAGTTCCGTGCTTCGGAGGGCATTATGCCTATGATCACTTTAACAGCGGTCGTAACACAACACTTTAACAGAGGCCTGCTTCTTGCAGTAGGTGAATTAAAAACTCTGACTGACACCAGGGTTTATTGTGTCGTTGGACGACTTGGTGTCCCACTGAAAGTTACCGTAATCGTCCCACACTGAGCCGTTTCCATACATGACCTCTACTCCAGAACCTAAAGACCCGTTTTGAGCGCTATCTGCTACAGCCACTTCAAAATAACGAGTTGAATTATTCCTTTTCCACAAAAGAGCTTTAACCATCTAAAGTCTGGCCGTTTTATTTTTTGGCGCGAATGCACACTTAATCCAGTGGCACAAAAACTACCCGCAATTGATGTAACCACAGTTCTAGCATGCGCCGGATCCCGACGCGGTCATTACACGACCGCAGAGTATTTATAGTGGTTGGTCAGGTGACTACACACTGCCTGACTAGGTCACACGACCACATGTAACCATAGTTCTAGGATGCGCTGGATCGGTCATTACACGACCGCAGAGTATTTATAGTGGTCGGTCAGGTGACTACACACTGCCTGACAAGGTCACACGACAACATGTGACCATAGTTCTAGGATGCGCTGGATCGGTCATTACACGACCGCAGAGTATTTATAGTGGTCGGTCAGGTGACTACACACTGCCTGACGAGGTCACACGACCACATGTGACCACAGTTCTAGCATGCGCTCGATCCCGACGCGGTCATTACACGACCGCAGAGTATTTATAGTGGTCGGTCAGGTGACTACACACTGCCTGACGAGGTCACACGACCACATGTAACCACAGTCCTAGCATGCGCTGGATCCCGACACGGTCATTACACGACCGCAGAGTATGTATAGTGGTCGGTCAGGTGACTACACACTGCCTGACGAGGTCACACGACCACATGTAACCACAGTCCTAGCATGCACTGGATCCCGACGCGATCATTACACGACCGCAAAGTATTTATAGTGGTCGGTCAGGCGACTACACACTGCCTGACGAGGTCACACGACCAAATGTAACCACATTTCTAGCATGCGCTGGATCCCGACGCGGTCATTACACGACCGCAGAGTATTTATAGTGGTCGCTCAGGTGACTACACACTGCCTGACGAGGTCACACGACCACAAAGTGTTTACAGTGATTGGTCAGGTGATTACATACGGCCTGATTCAGTCGGGCAGGTCAGGGGACAACACACTGCCTCATTTAGTCAGGTGACTACACACAGCCCGACTCGAAATAAAAACTAGCAACTAATTAGTTGCTAGTTAATGCAACCACAGCTCTTGCTAGCATGTCTCATTGGTACCATCAATCCGTTTATTACTGAGAGAATCGGCAGTCAGTCACGTTGGATCGCAGGATTGCGTGTCGTGGGTGTAATGCTGTGTGGTAGCTTCTATGCCGTGTGGTATCGTGTCGGACGGGTGTAATGTCTAATAAGGTCTGGCAGTGTGGGTCAATTTTCTATCCGCGATAAATAGTCGGTCGCGCAGAGAATCGGTTGGCAGTCAGTCACGTCGCGTCACCGGATTATTGCGTGTCGTGAGTGTAACGTCTGATCAAGTAGGACAGTGTGTATCAATTTTCTATCCGCGATAAATAGTCGGTCGCGCAGAGAATCGGTTGGCAGTCAGTCACGTCCGGTCGCCGGATTAATTGCGTGTCGGACGGGTGTAATGGCCGACCGCATCAGCTGGACGCCGATTGATTGGTCGATAGCCGACGGGGATTGGCTTAAAATTTCCGAAGTCTGACGGGCTTTGTTTGGAAAGTTTGAAATCTTTTGAATATCTTTTGTATGGCGTTGGCTTAGAATAACGTCTCTACATTCTAACCATGGGTGTCGTTAAAAGCGACTAAGATATGAGTCCTGGCAATACATAGCAGCGTTACAGCATTTTGCACTGCACTGAGTCATTCATCACCGTATCAAGCGTGGTGAGAATGGCAGATAGTATACCTACCTACCCCGAAATAAGTAGAAGGCCGATCTTTCTATGTTGTCACTTGTCACAAATTAGGAAGACGGTGGCGCGCAGTGCGCTTATACAGATAACTCACTCTACTAGCGTCAACTTTGACGCTTACTGACTTTAACTGGAAATAACTGGAATTTCAGGATATTTCAAGGTAACTAAAAAGATGGTTGCCACGAACGTCAAATTTCTTGGATTAAAATTGGTTCAGAATTGTATGACGTTCTTATATCAGATCAACTTCGAGATTTTTAACACTAACCCTGGCGATGTACTCAACAAGTGACAATCACAATAATCCTAAATAGGGTCGAGTGAACCATCTGTAAAGTTTCTATTTTGTGTTGTTGCGGCTGTTAAAGGACCGATTAATAAGACAGAAATGAAGGTACTAATTTAACATACACCTACACTAAATAGGGTGTCCTACATCCCGCTAGCTCGTAGGCGTTGAGAGATACACTTCAGAGCTACAGGGTGTATAATTTATAAACCTAACACGAGTTTAATTTTAATTAGTGAGGAACTTGAGTCGACGCGCGGCGGGGGCAGACTCGTATGACTATTTGGATAAGAGGTGCATTTTCCTAGTAAACTTTTTGTTTACGGAGTATTCTAGTATTTTTAACCTAACCCATGCTCGTATCACGATTTCAGTAGTAAAGTGAATAGATGGTTGTTACACGGCATTTACACATTCTACTCTTGACATGAACTATTTTATTTTCTAATGCTCCCGTATACCTACTTACTCCTCGATTTCTATCCGCGCTAGGTTGGCTGAAAGAAATCTCTTATAGATAAGCTCGCCTTTGTTTTTAATTGACTGTTTAGTGGTGAACAATAAAGAATTTAATAAATAATAATAAATTTACTTTGAGTATTACAACTCGTTACAGACTTTTGAATGCAAATTATTGTAACAAAATCAACTCTACCTCGAAATCACGTGTTGATGACAAAACGCAAATTGATGCATTTGTAAAACTTCTTCTTAATACTTACATTTACATTATACCTCTATCCTTGCAGGGAAGGCAGAGCGTTAATGCCTTCTTCTTAATACTACAAGTATTTTTCAAGTAGCATCGCAGTCACGATGAAGGTGTAAATCGTGACATTGTCTGCGCGCGTGTGGCGGCCGTCCAAACTCTGGCGTCTTCTTAAACGTTCCAGCACTGCTGGACTATACTGCTGGGAATTTCATTCATTTATACATATATAACTTTTTTTTACATACATATATCACGCCTATATCCCTTGCGGTGTAGGCAGAGCGTAAACGGCTGCACAAAACAGTCATTTACACCACGTCTGGCAAAAGTTTGAGAGTCATTTAGAAGACTGTGTATCACCATAGTGACAGGTTGTAAACCTGTTGCCTAAAATTGCAATGAACATCAACTCTCAAATTAGTCTCTTCTTACGACACCTACCCATGAGAAAGATATAGGGTGATGCTATTCTAAGCCGGTGCCACTGTCCAGAATTTCAAATGCATTTATTTTTTTCAAAAATTTGACTTCATTCTACACGAGCTCCACAAAAAGCATGTGAAAACGAAAGAACGCATGTACATGTTACTGTTAATTGAACTCTTCTTCTTAATACATAGATACAATATCACACCTATATGCCTTGCGGGGTAGGCAGAGCTTAAACGCCTTCTTCTTGTAAGTATTTTTAAAGTAGCATCGCAGTCACGATGAAGGTATAAATCGTGACATTGTCTGCGCGCGTGTGGCGGCCGTCCAAACTCTGGCGTCTTCTTAAACGTTCCAGCACTGCTGGACTATACTGCTGGGAATTTCATTCATTTATATACAGACATAACTTATATTTTTACATACATACATATATCACGCCTATATCCCTTGCGGGGGAGGCAGACCGTAAACGTCTGCAAAAAAACAGCCATTTACACCATGTCAGGCAAAAGTTTGTGAGTCATTCAGAAGACAGTAACAGGTTGTCAGCCCATCGCCTAAAATAGCAATACACATCAATTCTCAAAATATTTTCTTCTTTCAGCACTCACGGGAAAGATAATTAAGGTGATATCTACTATTCTAAGCCGGCGTCACTCAGCCAACTTTGCAGTCTTTTGAATGCAATTTGTTTATCAAAACTTGTACTTGTACGTAACTCGGGCTTCTTAAAAAGGCACGTGAAATCAACAGAACGCAAATAGATGCGCATGTTAAAACATATATCACACTTAAATCCTTGCGGGGTAGGCAGAATGTAAACGCCTTCTCCTATTTTTCAAGTAGCATCGCAGTCACGATGAAGGTGTAAATCGTGACATTGTCTGCGCGCGTGTGGCGCCCGTCCAAACTCTGGCGTCTTCTTAAACGTTCCAGCACTGCTGGACTATACTGCTGGGGATTTAGTTCATTTATATACAGACATAACTTTTATTTTTACACACAGATATCACGCCTATATCCCCTGCGGGGTAGGCAGAGCATAAACGTCTGCAAAAACAGCCATTTACACCACGTCTGATAAAAGTTTGAGAGTCATTTAGAAGACTGTGTATCACCATAGTGACAGGTTGTAAACCTGTTGCCTAAAATTGAAATGAACATCAACTCTCAAATTAGTCTCTTCTTACATACAAGAAAGATATGGGGTGATAGCCGGCAGCTTGGCATTTTTGGCAACTTTGCAGTTTTTAAAATGTAATTTATTTTTCAAAAATTTAACTACTTACGTACATACATACACTACACGGGCTCTTCAAAAAGCATGTGAAATGGCAGAACGCAAATTGGTGCACTTGTAAAACGCTTCTGCTTAATACATACCTACATACATATATCACACCTATACCTCTTGCAGGGTAGGCAGAGTACCTATAGACCTCTTCTTCTTAATCCTTTCCAAGTAGCATCGCAGTCACGATGAAGGTGTAAATCGTGACATTGTCTGCGCGCGTGTGGCACCCGTCCAAACTCTGGCGTCTTCTTAAACGTTCCAGCACTGCTGGACTATACTGCTGGGAATTTCATTCATTTATACAGATATAACTTCTATTTTTACAGACCTACTTACATAGGTATATCACGCCTATATCCCTTGCGGGGTAGGCAGACCGTAAAAGGCACGACCATTTACAACAACACGTCTTACAAAAGTTTGAGAGTCATCAAAAAGACTGTATATCACCATAGAGTCTGATTGTCAGCTTGTCGATATTCGCATTAACTCTCAAATTAATATCTTCTTACGACACCCACCCACGGCAAAGCAGCCTTTTGAATTGCATTTCAAAAATTGAACTAAGTATACACTACACGGGCTCCTCAAAAAGCACGTAAAAACGATATAACGCAAATTGATGTTCTTATTCAACGCTTCTTCATTACATACACATATCACGCCTATATCTCTTGCAGGGTAAACGCAGGGCTTGGCAGAGCGTAAACGCCTTCTTCTTAATACTATAAGTATTTTTCAAGTAGCATCGCAGTCACGATGAAGGCGTAAATCGCGACATTGTCTGCGCGCGTGTGGCGGCCGTCCAAACTCTGGCGTCTTCTTAAACGTTCCAGCACTGCTGGACTATACTGCTGGGAATTTAATTCATTTATACAGACATGATTTCAATTTTTGGAATATAAAATAAAGCATACGACACCAGGGTTCAAAACAACCCAAACGTAGTTCAATCGCATGTAAGTATGTACGCGGAATATGATGTATGCGAAATTTCTAATTGTTTGAATAAAAGACGCCGATTTTCCATACTTTATACTTATCGGCCTCAACGACTATTCCCCCTTTTCAGAGTTTTTCATAGCATTCTCTCTGAAGGCGGGAAAAAACACCTAGTTTGGGCAACTATACTTAGTTTGGGAATGCCAATACGTAGCCAAGCATGGTGTGTTGAGATGGCAAACACACCTCTGTTAATAAAGAAATGGTGTAACAGCTGTTGATGATTTGATAATAAAAATTAGCGTTCGAAAAGTGGCATGAATATTGGGAAATCCTTAAGCAAATCTAAGCTTCCCGCAGCTGTCTTGTTGGCGAATTCATGTCGTCATCAAAGTGAGCTTGTGACGCAGCGGCTGTGACGTCAGGGTGACGCAAGCAGCAGCCGCGGTCGGTAGCGGCAAACGACGCTCATCCATCACAGCCGGTTTGAAGATGACGGACCAGGGTGACAATGCTTTGTAGCGTTGTTTTTAGTTCTTTTGATTCATATCGCGTGGGACATCAAGTAGTATATAGCTCGACAACATTGTGCGGCGCAGATGCACTCGTGTCTCTTCCCTGCTACACCTTCCGCTACCTGCTGACATCTTGGATACCTGCAACAGCCTGTCACCCCTAGGGAAGGTTGCGCGCGTACTTGTTGGACTATAGCAACCCAGTTAACATTGGTGTCATGGTTTTGAACCACTTACTAGGGACCTTCATAACTAACTAAACTAGTAGGTACTCACTCACTAGGCTCGTCTCTGATTTATTTGTGAAACGATCGCTACTATTGGGAGTTGGGACCAACAGCTTGATGTGCATTCCAAAGCACTGAATTATTGACGCAAGCAACCACCGCGGTCAATAGCAGCAAACGACGCTCATCCATCACAGCAGCGTTGAAGATGACGGAGTAGACTGACAAGCTTTGTGAAGGGGCGTTGGTTTACTTCAAATTGAAATTATGTAAAATTACCTTGTGAAGTCCAGAGATGTAACAAGCTGAAGTGGCAGTGGACTACTTATACTGTCGTAGAACAAATGAACAGTGGAGTAAGCTGGTTCTCCAGTGGAGGCCGCGCCACGCCCCAGCAAGCATAAGGTAAGGCTAGATGCCCTCCGGTCAGATGGACCGATGACTTAAAGAGAGCGACTGGATAGTAAAAACGGGAGATAGCGCCTTGTGGCGTACCCTGGGGGAGGCGCGATATGTGATGGACTGATGGCAATCGGGAATAGAATGCTATTATTTTTCCGGTACGTCCGTCGAGTCAGTGTCACGCTCAATATGAATGAATTTCCTTAATTAACAATATTTCCTAAATGCTTAAATCATAGTCACCCTACAGGACACCGAATCGCTTTGTGGCACGATCACATCAATTGTCCTTCTTTTGTCGGCAACGGGTAGCTACCGTTGATTAATACACTGTCTCAGCTTGTTACTTAATTAGCTTGTCATGTCTTTTGTTTTGCTTGATGGCTGAAAATAGAGATGGAAATATTCTTAGCGTCAGAGCTGGTTAAGTTTGCTTCTTGAAATGTAAAGTATGTAGATAGGAACTTAGATAGGCTATGGTATACTTATTCTACATTTGAAAGGCTACCGGGCAGACTAACCGAATAGTTTCTTTTTTGAAATTGAGTTTTTTACCACCAGTCACTCACTACACTGATAGATAGGTACCTGCATGTATTTATCCAAATCGGTCCTCACGGTCCTACGGTCCAGGAATTTTGTAACGATATCTACCGCAAGTTTACAACATGCAAGGGATATACCTATGTACATAGGTGTAACATGTAAGTATGTAGGTATGTATGTGTATGAGATTATGTTGACTTGATATACCTACGAGGACATTGGTGTTCATGCATACCTACCTAGGTGCAGGTAGGGTAATTTGCCCCAGTTAGTAATTTGAATCAAGGTGCAATATTCGTCTAAATTTTGGAGTTGCAACGTCCTCGCACAACCCACTTATGCTAACAATTCCTAAAGTCTTAACACGTGAGGCACGATTCAAGTTAACATACGAAACAAAGAGAATTATCACATCCAGGAAAATGCTATAACAAGTCTTCATTGCAAACACAACTCTATTACAGTGCAACAAGATATATGTTTGCTAAAGGCGTTGTAAATCGTAGAACAATAATTTGGTTGCAACTCAACGTCTACATTTCTGCACTTGTTTTGGCTGAGAGGTTGAATTCGAAATAGATTAGACTCATGTTTCTTGCATTATTCTTTTCACACTTGCTGTAAGAAAATGTAAAAACTTATTTTTTTCTGTTTGCAGGGCTAAAAAATGTGACCAGTTGTACACTTGAGCAGTAGCTCATCGTCAAACGAATTATCTAAGTATATCTTACAAATAGTAAGAAATCTCGGCCTGTCGTGTCGCTCTCATCCTAAAAAAGGCAAACTGTGGTTTTTTGTAATACATAAGTACTTAGGAAGGTACTTCGCCGGAAAATTGACTTTTCTCACGGTAAAATGAGTTGGATGAAACCGCTACGGGCCGCCAGTTGATTATAAAATGTAGAGTCAAATAAAAATAACATTAAAAGCAAAGAATAAGCTTCTAAAAGTAAGATAAGTATTACGTTTAAAAAATTTCACCAATATTAAAACTTCCCTGTTAAAGATAATTTACATAACACTGAAAACGTACAAGGAACAGACGCAGACAACAAAAGTTAGTGTATTCACAACGCAAAGAAACTTGTAAATAAACTGTATAAATATTGTGAGGATTCGTTACCTGTCCAACTGCGAACGCATTATCTACCGACAGGGGTGTATTCAGGGGAATTTTCATGTTTTTGAGCAACATATTCTTCTTCAAGAGTCAAACTGTTGTCAGTGGAATAATTTCCAATCTTCCCTCTTCTTTGCTAGTGCTTTGACCTTCTGATGCGACACGGCTTTGAGTTTTCCTTTATTTGGGTACATTAATTAATTAAGTGCGTCTAGGTCTACCTCTACCTCTCTTTCCTTCTACTTGTCATTCAATTATATTCTTTATGAAGTTCTTGTGTCGTAACAGATGCCCAATCATTTTTCCTAGAACCTAGTCTGTAGAGCGCTTCAGCATCACAAGGCATTTTCTTCATGATGCGGAGAAATCTTTATTTAGGTATTCTGTGTTCTAACTCCGTCCCTGTCCAGATATTCTCCGGGTCCGGCGCGACAATGGCAGAATGAATGTAATGTCATCATCGGCGGCGGGACACAGTAAGAAAATTAACTTCCTCTGGAGCTATAGCCACTCCGAGTTTTATTCTAGACCGGTTTCATTTAGCCCTTTCTTCGTAAAGCGGAGAAAACACATATTTTTAGTTTTTTTATAGCTCTCCCAAATCCGTCTCTGTCCAGATATTCTCCGGGACCGGCGGGACAATGGCAGAATGAATGTAATGTCATCGGCGGGACACAGTGAGAAATGAACCTAGTCTGGAGCCCGCTTCAGCCACTCCGAGTTTCCAGTTTTGAGTGATCGTATCACTTTGTTGCTGCTGCGACGGCAATGCAATTTGTTAGCTCTAGATTTTTTTCACTGGCAGCCAGTGCCAACTTAATAGAATAAAAAATAAGACGTTTCGTTCGTGATAATCATGATAGTGGAAGCGTTGGTCTCAAAATCCAAAGGTTTCTGGTTTGATCTTAGGCAGGACCTTGAATGGTTAGATTAGCCTACTATGGCATGGTTTACACGCCCCTGACATGGTTAGGTAGGCCATTTTCCGGGAATTAGCGTATTTCCTAGGAAATACGCGTAAGTACCTACCTATTTCCGGATTTTGCGGATTTGCTTTTTCCTGGATGCAACTGCTAAATAAGATAGAGAACCAGTTTGGTTAGGATATTGCTGGTATAACTAGGTATACTAGCCGACAAAGATAATTCCTTGACTCCTTGTTTTCGAAGGCACGGTCTTTTGTCAATTATTCTACTCGAAAGGAAGACCGGACATGACAAACATTATTCATTTCAATCACACCAGCTAGCCTCGATCTAACCGCATCGGAACTTCACTGAACTTTACAAGAAAGCCATTTGGGAGCGCACATCTGTTCTAGACGTCGTATCGACAGATTCTTGGCACGGTTTGATTTAATTACAAGACATTCGACTGGCCACGCGGTGCTCTTTCCGAGTGGGACGCCGCGTCGTTCAACGACCCGTCAAACCCTAGTGGCTGAGTTATCCAACCCCCTTCCACAATGCAAGCTTCTGACATAGATGTGTATAACGACCGCCTTCTAAGTAGGTAATCATAGCAACCGGGACCGACGACTCGTCATGCCCGCCGAAAGCCGCCGAAGCACGAAACCATCTGTCTAGATATCGGAAAATCAGATGGTGCAACCTGCAATTTCCTAAACAGACTGAGAACAAATTCACAAAGCCCTGAACTTTTTGCGCCACACATTGGTCATCGCTTACGTTGAAAACCTACTCTCGGTGCAAGATCGCAGTGTTTTCATGAAATATATGATAAATGGTCAGCAAGCAAGCGATTGTGGCGACAACCCAGGGCGACAATGACAAGTGTTGGGATTTGGCCGGCCGCCACACGTGCCGGTCGCGGCCGCGTGACGGGAAACTCAAGATGGACTCGCTTGAGATACAACACTCAAATGGAAATTCTGGACACATATTTTTGAATCAGTCTTCTTTTCCTTTCTCAGTCAAGCACAAATTAGGGAGACGGCGCGGAGTTCCTTAAATATGGCTCAATCAGTACTAACGACTATTTTGACGATTACCAGCATTTACTGGAATCTCGGAGGCACTGAAGGTAGGTAACTAATAAGATACCACGAACAATATAGAGCTTGCAGTCTCGGTACTAGATCGTAGTGTTTTCATGAAATAGATGATAAATGGGCAGCAAGCAGGGGATTGCGGCGACAACCCAGGGCAACAATGACAAGTGTTGGACTTTGGCCGGCCGCCACACGTGCCGGTCGCGGCCGCGTGACGGGAAACTCAAGACTCGCTTGAGATACAACCTTAGGATATAACACTCAAATGGAAATGAAGGAGGCGTATTTTGAATCAAAGGAAATTTGATTTTCCTGTGGTTCCATCAATTTTACATTCACGGCGCAAGATCGTAGTGTTTTCATGAAATAAGGTGTAAGGCCCCCAGTCTTCGAAGGCCCAAACGCAGAAAACCGTTTAAAATACGTTCGGTTGGCGCCAAATTCATAGCAGGCGTAAAATGAACCAATAGGAACGCAGGGACGCGGGAGCGGGCTGCGTGCGGCCGCTATTTTGCCAGTGACGGCTGGTTGTTCGGTGACCTCGGGCACGGCCAGTGTTTTTGCTATTTTGCGCTCCCACTAAACAGTAGTTTTCAATAGTTAATACTGCAATTTATTAGTAGATTATTGTTGAATGTGTTTATTTATTTATCATTCCATTGATATTCGTGTAGGTATGTCTGGTTTAAACGCTATTTTATTTATAAATTGTGAAAACGGGTTGCAAGGCCCCGATCGGTTAGGAAGGCCCCACAGGGTAGTTGCTTGGGCCTTACAAGCCCTGTTGGGGCCTCTCTACACTGTTGCTGTCTTATAAGGCCCATACATTTTTGGAATATAAATTTACTTTACATCTACTTATGTTATTAATAAAATGAATTTTGACACCACATTTTTATTTTGGGCCTTGCAACCCGCAATCGGGGCTATCCAAACCATATACCGGTAATAAGGCCCAATGTATGAAAAATTAAAATCAAGTAATTTTAAAAATTTATACCTTTTTCTTAGCTAAACAAAAATACTTTTGGGATTAATGGCAATTTTTTGCACTTAGCTCCAGAAATTTCGATTGCCAGGCTGTTTTCTTCCTCACTGTGAAAGTGAAGTCTTTTTGGAAAATATTGATGATTTCACAACTTTTTGCTTTTATTTTGGTTCAATAATATGTAAATATTCATATAAGTGTAAATTTTTTTGTAATTAACGCTTACTTTAACTCCAAACGTAATAAAATTGGCAGGGGCCTTATAACACATGCCCAGTTTAGGAAGGCCAAAAATCGATGTTTTGAAAAATGATCAAAATTGTAACTTTTTATTGTCAAAATCATAAAATATCATATAGGTCAATTAATAGTAAATTTTGCTATACGTTGCAAACGTTGTTTTACCTGAGGGTGATAAAATAAAGGTTTTATTTCGGTTTGTTGTTAGGTGGGCCTTATTACCCGGGTCTACCTTAGATGAAAACAAGACGGAGTTACCACTTGAGGTAAAAAAAACTGGAGGCGTCTCTCTTACTTCGTGTTTGACACTAAGTCGACTCGATGAACCTTGGGAACAGTTCTTCCTCCAAGATCTTTAAAAATTGGAAATAAATGCGCTTTCAAGTCTCGCTCACAGCCTATCAAATTGGCACAACGCCAGAAAAAAACACCAAATTGTTTCCATACTAATTGCTCTGAAAACATCTTCAGGCCTTTTTTATGCTTAATTTTTCGGCATCCGCTTGCGTTTAGGCAATTTGAATGCGGTTTTTTTGTGTGTTTTTCAGCGCTTTGTCTTTGTATTTTTGTGGGTAGGAATCGGTAGGATTATCTAAATTAAGCAATTAAAAACGGAATACTTTACAGATAAATATTTATTCATAATTCTTACTTATTTACAATACAATATAAGATAAAATAAGGTTATACAATACAATACAATATAAAATAAGGTTATGGAAAGAGTTCTGAACTGCAAACTGCTTTCGTACCTCGAAGACAATGATCTTCTCAGTGATTGTCAATATGGCTTCCGCCGAGGGCGTTCCACGGGAGATCTTCTAGTGTACGTAACGCATTGCTGGGGCGAGGCCATTGAAAACCACGGCGAAGCAATAGCAGTGTCGCTCGACATTTCAAAGGCCTTCGATAGGGTGTGGCATGCGAGTCTGTTGAGCAAGCTTCCAGCGTACGGCATACCCACTGGCTTCTGTAGCTGGGTGGCTGACTTCCTGAGTGAACGCTCGATCCGAGTGGTCATAGACGGCTGCTCCTCTGACCTCAAGGCTATTGACGCCGGAGTTCCTCAGGGGTCTGTACTCTCCGCGACGCTTTTCCTGCTGCACATCAATGACCTTCTATCTTCAGGAATTGTTGGGTACGCAGATGACAGTACTGTCACCGAGAAATATCTGTCCGGCGCAGGAGCCAGTGGTGATGAAATCCAAAGATTGAGAAAGGCTATGATTGAGCGTACGAGCCTGACGTTAAGTAACGTCTCCTAGTGGGGCGATGACAATCTCGTCAGCTTCAATGCTTCAAAAACGCAGGCGTGTCTTTTCTCCGCAAAAGGAGTCCTTTCACCTTTTCTCCTACTTTTCGGGGTACATCTGTTCCAGTGACCAACACTCTTCAACTCCTTGGCATGGAGCTGTCCTCTGACCTCAACTTCGGCACCACCATCGAGTCCAAGGCTCAAATTGCAGCTAGAAAGTTGGGCGTCCTGAATAAAGTCAAGCGGTACTTCACGCCTGAACAGCTTCTTACTCTTTATAAAGCTCAAGTCCGATCTTGCATGGAGTACTGCTGTCACCTTTGGGATGGCGCGGCTAAATACCAACTTGCTGCAATGGATTCGGTGGAACGCAGAGCCAAGAGATTAATAGGCGATAAAAAACTGGTGGCGACCAAGCTTCACAGCCTGGCTCACCGCCGCAAGGTTGCTTGCCTATCGGTCTTCTACAGATTGTACTTCGGAGAGTGTGCGCGTGAGCTGCATGAGCTCATACCACCGTCTCCTTTCTTCCATCGGACATCCAGACGCACGGCCGGCTACCATCCGTTCTTAGTTGATATACCCACATTACGCACTAAGCGCTTCAAATCATCTTTCATTATGCGCACGGCTAAAGAATGGAATTCCCTGCCTGCGTCTGTATTTCCGAGTGCATATAACCTGAATCTCTTTAAGTCTAGAGTGAATAGGCATCTTCTGGGCAAGCTCGCTCCACCGTAGATCCCATCTCTGCTCTAGGGTAAGATTGGGGTCAAGAGTAAGCCCATCATAGATATAAAAAAAAAAAAAAAAATACAAGTTCAGAAAGATAAATATTGTTATTATTTATTAATTTTAAATTCAGTTGTTGATACGCAATAGTACAATATGGTACAATAATATAACACTTTAATGGTTAACACGCAATAGTATTTTTTTTCTGTGATGCAATTTATGAAGGAATGTACACTGTATTTCTGTGCTTGTCTACACTAATATAATAAAGAGGAAACCTTTGTTTGTTTTTTTGTATGTATGTAATCGATAAACTCCGAAACTACTGGACCGATTTCCAAAATTCTTTCACCATTAGAAAGCTACAACATTCCTGAGTAACATAGGCTACTTTTTATCACAGGAAAATTCCTCATTCCGACAGGAAAACGGTTAGCAGCAGGAAAAGCGGGAAATATAGCGGATATTACCCAAATTAGCCAAACCTCTTTACCGATCTTCGCGAAATTAGGCACTGATATTACTAGCATAGTAAAGATGGACATGGATTATTTTTGTCAGCCCTCGAGGATCTGGAGAACCTGATAAAGACCACCAGCATCCCATCTAAACTTTAAGAGATACGGTCATGGCTTCATACAAAAAGTTGTTTACCATGACGGGTCGCTTCTGCTGGCACATGGTCATCGAGGATCTGGAGTACCTGATGAAGACCACCAGCATCCCATCTAAACTATAAGAGATACGGTCATGGCTTCATAGAAAAAGTGGTTCACCATGATGGGCCGCTTCTGCTGGCACATGGTCATCGAGGATCTGGAGTACCTGATGAAGACCACCAGCATCCCATCTAAACTATAAGTGATAGGGTAATGGTTTCAAAGTATAAGTTATTCAGCATGACGGGTCACTTCTGCTGGTCATGGTCACGAGGGTCTGAAGTACCTGATGTAGACTACCAGCATATCATCTAAACTATAATAGATTCGGTAATGGCTTCAAAGTTAAAGTTATTCAGCATGATTTCGATTCGAGTCCAAGGCTCAAATTGCAGCTAGAAAGTTGGGCGTCCTGAATAAAGTCAAGCGGTACTTCACGCCTGAACAGCTTCTAACTCTTTATAAAGCTCAAGTCCGATCTTGCATGGAGTACTGCTGTCACCTTTGGGATGGCTCGGCTAAATACCAACTTGCTGCACTGGATTCGGTGGAACGCAGAGCCAAGAGATTAATAGGCGATAAAAAACTGGTGGCGACCAAGCTTCACAGCCTGGCTCACCGCCGCAAGGTTGCTTGCCTATCGGTCTTCTACAGATTGTACTTCGGAGAGTGTGCGCGTGAGCTGCATGAGCTCATACCACCGTCTCCTTTCTTCCATCGGACATCCAGACGCACGGCCGGCTACCATCCGTTCTTAGTTGATATACCCACATTACGCACTAAGCGCTTCAAATCATCTTTCATTATGCGCACAGCTAAAGAATGGAATTCCCTGCCTGCGTCTGTATTTCCGAGTGCATATAACCTGAATCTCTTTAAGTCTAGAGTGAATAGGCATCTTCTGGGCAAGCTCGCTCCACCGTAGATCCCATCTCTGCTCTAGGGTAAGATTGGGGTCAAGAGTAAGCCCATCATAGATAAAAAAAAAAAAAAAAAATGACGGGCCGCTTCTGCTGGCACATGGTCACGGGGGTCTGGAGTAGGTACCTGATGAAGACCCCCAGCATCCCGTCTAAACTATAAGAGATACGGTAATGGCAAAGATCCAATTTCTACGGGAAAACCGGTAAGTAGCAGCCGGTGAAACCGCTGGGCGGGCCGCTAGTGTGTGATAAACAGATACTTTTAACTCGTATATTTTTTAAATATCCTCATATTCTCGCGGTAAAATATAAAGAGCAGAGCACACTCCTTGCGTATGCGTGCACATGATCAGCGTGTTATGATATATTAGATGCATGCAAGCAGTGTGCCGTACGTATCTCATACATAAGCAAAGCAGGCAGTATGATCTGCCCTTAACTTCTTTACCACTACATTTTTCTCACAATTTTACCCATAGGAATAACATAATTACAAATCCATTATCACAATACTACCTACACGAGACCTACACTCAGTGCCTATATCAGACAACAACTGTATTCGTAGATTTCTAACTTTCCCCACTTTTCCCACGGGAAAACGGTTTTACCCGCGGTACAACTAAAAGTTCTCTGCCACTACCTCTTTATCGCTCGTTGCATATGTTTTCATCCTTTTCTAATAATTTCCCATGGGAATAAAAATAGAAATCCAGTATCACAATGCTCACTACACTTCAGTCCCTATATCAGACAACAACTGTATCCGTAGATTTCTTACTTTACCCACTTTTCCCATGGGAAAGCGGTTTTTCCCGCGGTACAACTATAAGTTCTTTGCCACTGCCTCTTTCTCACTCGTTGTGAAGTGCAGGACGGCTGCTATTGCGTTGAGCATATGTTTTCTTCTTCCCACATTTTTCCCATGGGAATAACATATAAATCCATCACAATTCTCACTAAACTTCAGTACCTATATCAGATAACAACTGTATTCGTAGATTTCTAACTTTCCCCACTTTTCCCATGAGAAAGCGGTTTTTCCCACGGTACAACTATAAGTTCTTAGCCACTGCCTCTTTTTCGCTGGTTGTGAAGTGCAGGACAGCTGCTATTGCGTTGAGCTTGTGTTTTCTTCTTTTCTCATTTTTTCCCATGGGAATAAAAAAATCTACTTCACAATGCTCACTACACTTCAGTCCCTATATCGGATAACAACTGTATCCTTAAATTTCTAACTTTCCCCACTTTTCCCATGGGAAAGCGGTTTTTCCCGCGGTACAACTATAAGTTCTTAGCCACTGCCTCTTTTTCGCTCGTTGTGAAGTGCAGGACAGCTGCAATAGCGTTTAGCATGTGTTTTCTTCCCGCGTAGTCGGTTGACATGAGGTAAGCCATAACTACGTTTTTTAGGTATTCTAGGTTGGCTCCCTCGCGGGATTGGATTCTTCTTAGCCTGGAAAAAAATGAATGCTATATTTTATTTATGTTTGGTTAGAAATTATAAATATTTGCCGTGTGATACCAGTTTACAAGCATAAAGTCGTAAGAGGCGACTAAGGGACTCGAAAGGTTTTATGTGCATTCGAATTTGAGGCGAACCTGTCATATACACAATAATTCTGAAACGGCTTTCAAATTATTTGTCAGATATGGCGATAACGACCGTATGTTTGCGGCTATTGGTGCTCTACCTACTCCGCAAGGGATAAAGGCATGATTCTGTAATTTTGTGCGTGTTTGTATAAGGTAACCTATTAAGAGTGTGTGTGCTTTCTGGGTAGAATTTTAAAAAATCTATATCGGGGTGATTTGGTGGTATTATCGGTATTACCTGTCAATCTCTTCCTTTAGTGTTCGAATAACTTCCTTGAATCGTTCCTTCTCTATCGTCGCTTCACGTTGACAATCTCTACAAATAAAAACACAGTAGTGAGGTTTCAATTCGGATTGATTCATTGTATAAATTATAGTCAGAAAACTTGCAAAATATTCCACCACAAGCAGAATTTCAACCTTCGACATTCGCCATCTGTACTGTCCTGGCGACGCCTCTTCCGTTAGGGTCGTAGCCCAATTACAATAGAGTTCATTTTCAAATTTCTTGTGAAAAATTGGCACAAAAAGCGCCCATCTGTCTGCGGCGGCCCTTACAGTAGTTTTACTTTCATAATGTCAATGTAGGTATAGTGCGTTTCATCAAATAGTTCTTCTGGCGTCATGTTGGTATCATTGGAAATGGGCGCCTTCTTAATTCGGACGGGTTATACGGCGACCATGTTGAGCCGCACGTTATATTATGGCCACCGAATAATTTTCAATGCTAGCAACATGACGCCAGAGGAACTATTTGATGGAACGCACTATACTCAGGTTGCCAATGTACCTAAACTGTCCCTCGAGTAGATGTTTCTCTCTCCTCAGCTGTGTAATATCCAGGTCTTTGCGAGCCAACTCGTGTGCGTAGTGCAACATATGAGGTGGGGCTGTTACATCCTGAAATACAAGCATACAGCATGTAAAAAAATCTACGGCAAATATTTTAAGGGATGATCCATCCCATGAAACTGAACATCTTTCCCAAAGGAACACAGGCCGAAATATGACAAAAATGTTTGGCCTCCCATAGAAAATGCACCAGTTGGTAGAATCAAATTGTATAACAGGCCCAACTTTTTTTTTATATTACGACGTATGTCATGGGATGGTTCATCCCTTAAATTTTTTGCTGTTTGGTTTTTTACTAAAGTGTAAATGTATATATATATTATATTATAATAATAAACGTAAAAGTAGTACTTAATTGGGAGGCTCGCATCCAACAGTAAATAGTTCGACAAGTTCATGCGCGACCGTCCCTAGAGGTCACAGACTATGGGGGGGCGGGGGGGGGCGATGTGCCCAAGCGTGTATCCGCGCCGCGCGTCTTTAGAATGACGTGCTACGTCGCCCCGCCACCGTCTGTACCCCGCAGGAGGTCGCGCACGATGGAGCCACGCAAGTCTCTCGAGCGCTGTCATGGTTTCGAGATAGAAACAACCACGCACACCGAATAAGACGAAATTCCATAGCTCTGTGTAATCTCGAAGTTTCTGAGAGGGACGGATTGTGTCGTAGTTATTAGTTTGCGTATACTTGATTGTAAAGTTACTTGGTTTATTCCAACAGCTTGTGATTTTTAAACAACATTTTATAGCAGGGAAGCGCTCTTCCGAATAAGACGATATGGCCAATACTGATGCTGGTGGAGATACTACGTCTATACACATTTAAAAAATCCTACCGTTAACAAAGAGTCCATCCTCTGAGCTAACTTTACTAGACCGCTCGCTCCTAGCTCTGATTAGGTTGTCAGTTTCCTCCAGTAAAGCCGCATACTTGTCCCTTTGGGTGTGTACTTGCTTTTACACTGACAGATATATCACGCTTTTATTAATTGCGGAGTAGGCAGCGTGTTATTACTTACCGTTAACAAATGTCCATCTTCTGAGCTAACTTTCCTCGATCGCTCGCTCCTAGCTCTGATGAGGTTATCAGTTTCCTCCAGTAAAGCCGCATACCTGTCCCTTTGGGTTTGCACCTGCTTCTCTAAGCTCTGTATTCGGGTCTTGAGATCGGATTGGATTTCTTTGTGGTAGTCTTTTTCGTTTTTCAGTTTCTGTGGAACGGCAGACAGAAAATTATTATTGAATTTGTATTGTACATATTGGATTGTTCCTGTTGTCCTTTATACAAATATATGAAGCATTACCAGCGGCCGTGCGATATCGGTGTAGAATATCAACAACCTATATTTTTCCTGCGAGTGTCCTTAAGAACTCCAGTGTTTCACATCTTCAGACGACAGTCTGACAACCTGTCACTTTTAGTAAACCAGTTGTTGTCAGACGTGGCAATTACGACCGATAATATTTCGCACTTCGACTACCTGTACAATTATGAGTTATGAACATATCATAAGTACAATAAATATAATACACTTACATCTTCATACAATTTCAACGCATCAGCTTTATCTTGCTTCTCTTCATCAATAACCATCTTGTAAGTCTCAAGTTTCTCTTTCAAAACCTTCACTTCACTTTTCAACACGTCTATTTCACTCAGTAAATCACTTCTATCATCTACCGGGTTTATATTCTGCTGTTTATAAGCCTCAAACTCCTGTTTTAATTCCTCATATTCTTCCATACATTTTGTATGGATGTTTTGGAAGTTTTCGACTTTGAATATAGTGGTTATGTCAATAGGGTTGCCAAGTTTAGCGTTTTCTGCGATCAATTCCTTTTTGAGGATGTGTATTTTGTCGATCAGCGTTTGTAGGTATTCGCTGTCCGCTAGTTTTTCATTGTCTGTCTCGCTTTTTGGTTGAGATTCGTCTGTGAACAAAAATGTTGAAAATTATGATGGGTCGCTAACGGAAAAATTTGGGTGAAAGTAAAGAATAAAAGAATTTCAGACTGGGCAAAGTTTCTCAGAGATCGACAGACTCGCTAACAAGAAGCATAAACTGCTTCTTTTTTATTAGTGGGTCTAGCAAGATGAACGAAATTTTATTCAAACTTGTGGTCAGGGCCACATTAATATAGGTAGTTCAAAAGTGGCCCCAAAGATCTCAAAGTGTGCAGGTGTAGCAATATGCAAGGCATGCTAACCAACACTAACAAATAGAGAGGTAAGTGATTTCTCGTTGGAAAATCCGAAACTACAAATGTAACGATGGAACTTTATTTGGTCTATTAGGAAGACTAAACATACTATTAGTGAAAACAAAATTTATTTATTTTTTCGATATAATTGGTAACATTGGTTTGCACAAACAAATGTTTACTGCAGCGCCCTCAGGTGAGTTGTTCGCATACTACCTATCTAAGAACATGCACTATAAAAATATTAATCCGTCACTGAAAATCTCAACAAATTCGGACCAGTAGTTTGGAAGATATTTGGTAACATAGGTTTGCACAAACACACATTCTCTCACCCCAAACGCACATACCGTCGCCGTTCCGTCGTGGGTAAAAATACCACACTTATTACGACTATAAGTGCGCGCGCTACGTCGAGCGGTTTCCCGCGAGCGAAGTTCACATTAGTCGAAGCGGTGCGCATGAAGTGAGTGAACTTCGCACGAGACTTCGTATTGCGGGTCCGCGCGGACAATCGGTGTCACACAGCGCACGCCCTAATTCTCTGCTCGGACGAAGGACTTCAATTTCTACTCACCAATTCTATTTTCTTTGCTTCCAGCGATCAGCGCCAATCTTCCATTCAACGACTCCTGCAGCTGCTGTATGAGCTGCTGGTCCCTGCGCCTCCTCAGGTCGTATTATTCTACTACTAGTTGCTTCAAGACGAGCATGAAGAGGTTGAGAAATTCATCAGGTTCCGCTAGTATGTATTGGGACTTCAAAGTTTACTCACCAATGTTATTATCAGTTTTGCTTCCAGCGATCAGCGCCAGTCTGCCGTTCAACGACTCCTGGAGCTGCTGTATGAGCTGCTGGTCCCTGCGCCTCCTCAGCTCGTATTCGCCTATAGTATGCGACAGTTCGTCCCTATACAAGACTATACTAACCAAGTGTATTTACCGTTGTGTCCAGCAGTTTTTGTTTCATAGTTTTTTTTAAGTGTAATGCACCTGCTCTGATTTTTTTTCGCCTGTCCCAAGCTAGACTGGGGAGATAACGCCTATGTCGACCTATGTTCTTTGGCGAAAGTTGTTTAGTTTCATGGACTGGTCCACCCTATATTATATTTGCAGTTATTGTTTTACATCCGCTGCCTCGTTCTACTACCTCAAGACTTCCAAACTCTCTGCCTGGAGGGAGGACTTCAAAGTTTACTCACCGATGCTATTATCAGTTTTGCTTCCAGAGATCAGCGCCAGTCTGCCGTTCAACGACTCCTGGAGCTGCTGTATGAGCTGCTGGTCCCTGCGCCTCCTCAGGTCGTATTCCCCTATAGTTTGCGACAGTTCTGCAAGTTTTCCTTCTAGAAGAGCCACTCGTTCTTCTTGCCGGGCGCAGATCTTGCGCGCCGCTTCTTCTGCGCGTTTCGCTTTGATTTGCTCCTGGAAAAGAGAAACAGGAATGGTAGAGCAAAATTAAAGTATAGGTATAGTTGGCAGAGTGGTAGCGGCTAAGAATACTGCCACCCCTAGTCCACTCAGGGTGTTTCGTAAAAGGCGACATAGAGTTTTCGACCTCAGCTAAATATTACTACATGGTGGCGGTGAGGGTTGTCGTCAGGCAGGCGGCCGGTCATAAAACAGTGTCAAATTCATTTGTACATAATTTTGTGCTCTAATAAATATGTTGCGCCGACCGGCGACCCCAACTGATTTGGGATGATAACAAAATAATAATTATAATAATCATATAATGTAATATAGTCTTCCATAATTTTTACACAGTGGCGTATTTTAGAAAGAAGGGGCAATCAAGATTTACCGAGCCCGAAACACCTACATAATCAAGTTATGAAATGTCTGAATTGGTTCGGAACATTGAGCCCAGCGTAAGTAAAGTTCTAAAGATTAAGTATCAAATTTAGGAGAAACATAATATGTTTTGTTACTGGTGGACAGAGAGGTTGTGTTTGTACCCGTGCCATCCGTTCATTCCTAGAAAGACACACTGATAGAAATCGCAACTGAGCACTCTTCAGTTCGCCAAACGCCTACATTTTGCGTCTCACCTAAAGTGTCTATACTTATTTCCTACAACCCTGTACAATCGATAGTCCAAAATGTTAAAATAGTATCGACACTATCGATAGTATCGAAGCTTATGATTGAACAACATACTATTGATTGTATTATAGTGAATCGATGGTGCTACATTTTGAACTATCGATATTGACTATTAATTACCGATATTGGGATTTTTTTAATGCACTCACAGTGCTATATTGTTCTCATAAATAGAAAATGAGAAAATTAATTTAATAAGTACAGATAGTTGAACACTTCACTATTCCGCGTGATGCCGGCTTAGAATAGCATCACCCCAATTCTATCCGTGGTTCCCTTCTCCTACATTTGATACACTTCTCTTATATTTAACGTAAGTATCTATAGAACTGTTGCTTATGCTGATCGCAATGGCCTGGAGCGACTCAGGTACTCTATTCTATACGTAGCTTATGTAGGTATACTAGAGGTATAAGGAGCTAACTCTTACCTCTCTTATAGCGACGGAGTGCGACTGCTCAACCAGCGCCAGTTTCTGCTGCAGCCTCACCAACAGAGCTGGTGTCTCCACGGTTCTTTCCTCAGCCCTTTTCAACTTCCTCCGACCTGCCTCTCAGGAGCTGATCAAGGCAGATAGTACCTACTACTAACGATAGTTTTCATTCGAAAAACTATACACATTCGATAGGCCGATTTAAGACCGCTATAAAGGAATTTCCGAAAATTGCCTTTATAAACATGAGAGTTTCTCGTAAACAGTTAAGTAAAAAGAAAATATTACTTATACATCTAGTCAGACATATCTTTATCTAAAAAATTATCAACAAAAATATTAACATTTCAGTGGCTAACATAGAATAAAGAAGGGAAATCTAAGACAACAAACTCAAAATTCCGAAAAAAGGGCTCAAATCAAGCGCGAGTTTTGAAGTTTATGTATACTGTATCAAAATGTTGATTTTACAAACAAATAGAGAATATCTTTAAAAACAATATTACCAATGTACGTTTTTCACTTTCATTCATAAATTTAGCTTAACATTACGTTTTCGCTGCCGTATCTTGACTGAACATCTTGCATTTTTAATGGCTCCTGTATGAAAAACTATCCATAGTATAACTTCAGAAAAAACATATGTTGTGAGAAGATGTATTTAATCAAATGGTAAAATAATAATTATTTATTTTTATTTTGTAAATTATTCTAAAAATATTCAAAAATCCCTATATAATTGGTGCAACGACAGTCAGAGATTTAGTAGCGCTTGTGCGCTTGTCGAGGTCGGGTCTATGTCACTCGTGCTTTTCCCGCCACGCGAAAAATGACAACAGCTGACGTGACGTTGACCCTGGGTATTTTGAAATATAGGAAATTCTTCAATCATTCTGTAATTTATAAGCGCTAAGAGTAGCACAGGACCGTGAGGAGTGTCGAAATAGAGTGCTGGTATAGATACAATGGGTGGATGTGGGCTGATGAAGATGATGACGATAATGATGATGTGGCTAGCTGTCGAATACTGCCTCAGTCGTTGAAATTTAAACTATTTGAAAACAACGACCACAAAATCTGAAACGGATTTTATTTTATTTTATTTGTGCTAAAACGGACTGTATTCAATCACTTCTCGGCGTCTGTCGAGGTACGAAAGAGAGACATTTAGCGCCTTATGTCCAACATACCGGTCGATTTGCAAGTTGGCTCCCAGAGCTACATTCATAGCTAAGCGAGAGTCACCGGGACAGAAAAAGGAGTGATCAAAGTTTTGTCTACCTCTAGACCCTCACCTGGACATCACCCTACAAAGAAAATCTATCACAAAATTGCATATACGAGCAAGGAAACGCGGAGTTCTCTAACCTGGAGCCCTGCTATTGAATTTTCGCAAGTTTGCTAATGATTGTGCTTGTATCACACGTTCAACTATACTTACCCATTCACACATAGGTACCCTGACATAAGCAAATTCGAGTAGTATACGTAATACGGGTGGTTATTATATGGTTTTAGAAATTGGATCTTGCTCCAGGACCTTTTACTGAGGGCTGGAACCATTTTGAGAACAACTAGGCGCTAGTTATTGTAAATATAGGATGAAATTTTACTAATGACCGATAGCGAAAACTCAGAACCGGCTAGTGATGAACAACTTTCCCAAGGAACATAGGTCGAAATACGAAAAAATTTTGGGCCTCCCATACAAACTTTCCGATCAGCTGATTTCAGTTACTAGGGGAAAGTTGTTCCTATATTTACAATAACTAGCGCCTAGTTGTTTTCAAAATGGTTCCAGCTAATTTAAACTCAATTAATCAGTTAATTTTTTTGGGCGAACAAATTATTATTTGAGTGACAATTAATTGCATGTTCATCATCTGCCTGCCGTTATCCCAATTTATTTAGGGTCGGCGAAACATGTCTTTTTCTTCCATTCATCTCTTTCAGCAGTCAAATCGTCACTTACGCCTTTATTTTTCATATCGTCTTTTATACAATCCATCCAAACTTTTTTAGGCCTTCCTCTTCTTCTGCGTCCATCCATACATTCATGTTCATTACTATCTTTGTTACATGCTCTTCATCCCTCCTCATGACATGCCCATATTGGTCATGTTATACCTACTAAAAACGGGCATATATTTTATTCGCACAAATATCGGGTTGCTTGATCGGGCTTGTAAGTTAGTTGGTCGGGTTGCTCTGGTTAGTCAGGTGGGTTTGATCGGGTTGGTCGGTTCGGGTTTGTCAGGTTGAGATGGTCGGGTTGATTCGGTGGGTGAAAGTGATAGAAATTTATTTAGCTTCTTCCGCACTAATTATGGCAGGTTATGCTGCTGAGTGAACCACACGAACAAGCGCAACTTAATGCAAATGTACTAGCGATGCACTTTACTAATACTGCAATCACCGTTTTACACTCTGCACGTGTTTCGCAGTCTCTGGGCACAGTTTAGCGGACATCCATTCCTATAAAGTTTTACATACTTGTAACAGGGCCGAAGACTGAACGTGTTGGAACAATTAGAAATAATACGACATGGGTGTACTGGAATCATCTTCAACGAGCAGGTGAATGTTTCCTCTTCACCGTTGCTACGAGTTTTTTTAGAACAACGAAAGTAGTTAAGCGAAACACGTGTAGAGTGTAAAACGTTAGTTGCAGTGTTGTCGATGTTTCACTTATGAGACTTGTCGTAATATAACAGGCTGCCTGAAACCGACACCGCTTAGCATGCTGTATTCTCTAGCGGTACCTATTGGTCCACTGGACGTTCGGTGAGAATTAGCCTGTGCAGAAGAGATACACAAACAAAAAACTGATCCTCAGCACTCACTACACAGCTACTCAATGCCTCCTGAACGCCTGAAAAGCCGCAGAAGCTTTTTGAGGTGTACGGCTTCTACAGACAGTGTTCCGCAAGAGGCAAGGGAGCAGTTATGGAAAACACGTTGCCCAACTCCATCCGGGTTTATTTCACCGTTCGAGACTCTGCCGCGGGGGCATAAATTACCGTGGTAAACCTGGAAATCGCTCAACCGATTGCGTATTCGGGTTAGCCGGTGCAGAGAAAACATGGTGAAATTTGGCTTCGCCGACAGCAACTGTGGAGCCCTGTCTCAAACTTTGGCACATTTACTGGCTTGCTCTCTGTTACCGGTCACCTACAGTAAAGAACATCTGAACTTGGCGACTGATAATGCCATTGCTGTCGCCAAGTACTGTCAGAACAAAGTCTAGTTAGTAGAAGTGCATCGCTAGTACATATAATAGTACATTTGCATTAAGTTGCGGTCGTACGTGTGGTTCACTTAGCCATCGTAAGTGCGGAAGAAGCTTAACATATTTCTATCACTTTCTTCAAGATGGAGTTCCGCAAAGTAACGCCTGATACTATTAGTTACTTGATTCGGTGGGGTTGGTGAAGTTGGCCGGCTCTTTTGGGTCGGGTTGGTCGGGTGAGTCGCATCGGTCGGGTCCGGGCGGGTCGAGTCGGGTTGGTCGGGTCTGGTTAGTCAGGTCGTGGGTTCGTTAGATGTATTTTATTCACCCACTTCCTTTTTTATGCTCGTTTATTATCTTAGACGCCTACCTATTATTTTAGTCCTCCAGTAATTATTTATGTCACCCACCCAACACCCACTTATTTTTGTTGTCACCAGATTTGGATTTATGTCACCAGCAAATTTTCGGTTTTAAGTCACTCGTGGTTTTCGCCATTGTAATTTTAGCACCACTCGGTATAGTATTACAATATCCCGAAAATTTATTCTATCCTTAAAAAAGTAAGCATTTAGCAGACGGCGCTCGTTACAGAACTATGCTAAGGTTCATCGAATCGTTGAACAACTCGGTGTCCCACTCAAAAAAAGAAGATTTTACAGTTAATTACTAAGAAATAATTTGAAATATTTTTGATTGAGTTATATTTATAAAGCTACAGCTAAACTCATGATGATGCCTGGTTCGCCGGTCTCGCATAAAAACGACATCTAAATATGCATGTGCCAGTTTCCAATTCCACATTCACTTATAGAGCGTGCGGAAAGTCATGCCGCTCCCGTATCGGCTTATACAGCCATAAAAATTTTTGCCTAAGACACTGAATAAATCGTCTGCCACAGATTTATGAGGCCAATGATGATGATGATGATGATGACAGCTAAAATAGTTTTATTGAGAGGCGCGTTTATTGTGGCTGAGTTAGAATCTTAGAGGTTAATAATGCTATTCAAGAGAAGCTCGTCTGCTGTAAGTTACAATGGATCTAATATGAACGTCATTGCTCGCATCTTCGGGCGATGATGTTTGAAACCTTTCGCATTCAGTATAATTGTTAAAATTAAACAATAAAAAAGACAAAACGTGTTTTGTGAAAAAAATGTCTTATTATAAATTAACATGAAAAGTCAGAAAACAAAGCAATTTTATATAATATCTAGGAACAATTTGATTATAAACTTTAACTTTTATATAACTCTGACTTAAACTAGTGCCTGGTTTTGATTAAAAACCTAATTTTATCATTGTTTAGTTTCGCATCATGTACGCGCGCGAATGCGATTTGAGTTTCGCGCCATTTCGTCTGACAGACCGTGCGGCCTGAACGCCGGCTGCTCGGTCGACGCCATCTTGCTTTTCGTTGTGCGGCCCCCGCGAACCACGCGGCCGGCGGCGCTATAACCTCTTCACTTTTCTCACTCGCTCGACCCGTGCGCGCCGCGGCCCCGTTAGGCACATATTTTAATGTAGTTTTGGTGTTTTTATTATTTTGTGTGTGCTTTTTCCACCAGGGAAGAGTTCCCTGTCCAGTGTGGAAGTTAAGCCTATACAATTTCGGATTGTTGGGTGGATTTCTCGTGCTGGGAGAAATCCTTTGGTTTTCGCGTCTTGTACAGCGAACGTTTTTTGCTGTCGCGAACAATAGTGAATAGTGGAGTGACGGATTGCGAGCTCGAGCTGGTATCCAGAGGCCGTGACTCTTAGTGTTTTAAGTTTCCCCTCCTTATGTGCTCCAAAATTTCCTGATACCTCTTCCCGTCACACTTTGACTCACAAGGGAACGGCGGTGACATACTTGCCAAACGGTGAGCAATTCGCTGTTAGTTTTTGTATAAGTACGTTATTTGTAGTGATTTAGCAACATTACGTGGAGGTCACCACCTTGATGACCTTTAGTACAACCGGAACTTGGTACATATACTTTAGATATGAGCTGCGATAGTGCGGTAAAATATTAGTCATCTTGTAGGAGATTAAGGGCCGTCACAGACATCGGAAACAAAAATTTCTCAACAGGAAATTTTATTTTCCGGAACAGAAAATTTTCTCATTAAATTTATTTTATTTAGCTATAGTAAAGAGCACTACGAATCGTAGTCAAATGTTGTTCCGAGGCTGATCGACCATTTAGTTTTAGATTTTAAGATAACTTTAATTTGCTTCCACTGCGCTAAGATCAGCTTCGGAATCAAACAATCATGATTTTGCGACTTATTGATTCATAATAATATATTGAATTAAAATAATAAAAATGAATTCATTTAAGTGCCTATGTCTTTTAACCCGGCGCCGTTGACGTGAAAAACTTACGCGGACGATGACATCGGGTAAATTTTACGAATTTTATTTTGCAAAAGTTCAACTATTTATTTATAATTAAAATTATGTTTTGATTAATAACGAAAGAAAATACCTTTATACACGTAATTTAATAAAATATAATATTGATTCAGGACAAAAACCATCTTTTTTATCTATTTTTCATAAATACTTGAAAAACCAGCTTGAATATCGTGACGTTTCGTAGAAAATCATTTTGGGAGGATATTTAGCTTTATTTTCGAAAATAATCATCTTATCTTCTAAAAAAAGGCGATATTGGTGACTTAAAGCCATTTGTAACCTAAACTAAAATTATAAACAAAGTTACCTACAAAAGTTACCAAAAAACACGAACAAAAAATATGTCATGAACACACTACACCGACAATGACGTCGGGTAGAACTTACCCGTTTTGGTTTTAAACCCTTGTATCTTTCTACACGAACGGCACAAATCTGATGTCAATAATGGGCTAAATAGAGGATTGTTGTATCTCCAGCTATACTGACGTATGAGTAAGATGAACGCCAGGAAAAATAGATATTCCCTTTTAAAACCGCCTCGGGTAAATATTACCCGGCGTCAACGTCGGGTTAACTATTTACCTTAATATTGGTCTCACCACACAATTTAAATCACTATTCAACACTTTATTAGCTATTTGCTATAGGAAAGAGCAACTTATTCTATGATAATATTACCTTACCTTACGTACACTGCGCTCGCAAATTTGTCTGCCCAGAAGAGTGGCGGGATTAAAATTTACTCCCAATAATTATGTTATCTTGTGGCGAAGATAGTATTATTCAGATGCACTTTATTTGTGGCCATGTTAATAATTCGGTAGCTGTGCTATATTTTTAGAGGCAAAAATGTTAATAAAAAGATGCTTGTTTAATTAGTACCCCTGAAATTAACTACCTATCTAATATTTAGTATCTTCTGCTCACTTACGATTATGAAGGGTGCAATAATCATACAATAGTTGTTCTATCTGTTGCTGTTTACCTTGCTATGTGGTGCCGGCTTAGAACAGCATCACCCCATTCCTATCCGCGGGTGTCGTATAATGCGACTAAGGGATATTCATCCAGGGAATGGGCAGTAGCGTTCACTGTAAATTGAACATCTTGCACTGCGCTAGCCAATCCGCTTGCAATACCCTCCAATTAGGGGAGACCCATGTCCAGCAGTGGACTGTTGTGGTTGTAGTAGTAGTAGTTGTTCTATTTAAAAAGATTATACAGATTGGGTACCATACTGCATCATAAACTTCATAACATTAAAACCACAATAAACCACCAAGAAAGCGCGACGGCGGCGAGGCAGACGACAGCGGGTCAAGATAATTTGGTTCTGGTCGGACGGGTCGCGGGCTGTCATCAAGTCGGCGAATTCCAAAATTCAGCTGGGTAAAATGTCAAATGGGCTCTTAATATCGATAAGTTTGAAAAGTTACAACACTATCGACATGTCCAATACTATCGATAACGAACCCTAACCCAACCCTACTATTTAAAAACAATCGATACTATCTGAATATAAATAAAAATAAAATAAAAAATAAAAATAGCCTTTATTTCTACTACAACAATATAACTAAACTAACTAAATACAATAAGTGCTCTGATATAATAAAAAAATAAAAAGTATGTATCTATTTACTATTAATTGCTTATATTACTTAAAAAAACTAATTTTCTTCTGTAGTAGTCGCCTCTTTGGCGTAGGCCTCCCCTAATTTTTTCCACTCCTCTCTATTTCGTGCTTTTTGCATCCAGTTTGGTCCACCAATTTGGTTCAGTACATCTCTCCATCTTTTCCTAGGTCTTCCTTTCTTCCTTTTGCTCTCCCTTGGTATCCATTCTGTCAAGCGCTTTGTCCATCTATGGTTGCACAGCCTGCAGATGTGCCCAGCCCATTGCCATTTTAGTAATCTTA
Organism: Phthorimaea operculella; assembly: GCA_024500475.1. NCBI lineage: Eukaryota > Metazoa > Arthropoda > Insecta > Lepidoptera > Gelechiidae > Phthorimaea > Phthorimaea operculella. Next base: position 1,990,374 of record JANFCV010000024.1, on the reverse strand, counting down.
CTCTTTTCTTTACATCCATAATATTTGTTTTATTTCTTATTTTATAGTTTTTTACTTTATCTGACAGTTTCAATCCTAGCATGCTCCTTTCCATTTTACGCTGGCAGACTGCAATTGTTTCTTCATCTTCTTTTCTTAGTGCCCATGTTTGACAACCATATGTTAAGCAAGGTAATATTGCCATTTCGTAGACTTTTTTCTTGGTATGAATATTTATTTTGCTTTTTCATAATTTCTTTTAATCCCCAATATTTTTTCCAAGCTAGAGCTACCCTTCTTTGAATTTCTTTTTCTGTATTACATTGAAACGATACCATTTGTCCGAGATATATGTATTCTTTAACGTACTCTATTTTTTCTGTCTCTACAATAATATCTTGAGGTATGCCATTCGTTAAAATTTTTGTTTTGCTCGTGTTAAGTCTTAGTCCTACTTTATGACTTTCGGTTGCAAGTTCTCTCACCATGGTCGCGAGTTCTGTCGCACTTTCAGCGAATATCACAATATCATCAGCGAAGCGTAGGTGGCTCAGTAGTTCTCCGTCGATTTTTATTCCCTTTCCTTCCCAATTCAAACGTCTGAAAACTGATTCGAGTACCGCTGAAAATATTTTCGGGGACAACGGATCTCCCTGTCTTACTCCTTTTTGTATAGAAAATTCCGGGCCTTCTCTCTCTAAACGTACTTTCGCTTGACAATGTGTATATAAGTAAGATAATATTTCTATATACTTTGCGTTGATGCCTTGTTGTGCTAAAGACGTCCAAATAGCTTCAAAGTGTAAAGAATCAAAGGCTTTCATATAATCTATGAAACACATGAAAAGTGTTCTCTGATATTCATTAACTTTCTCTATTAACTGTGTTACTACCTGTAGATGGTCGATGGTAGAGTATGTCTTCCGAAAGCCTGCTTGTTCCCGTGGTTGGTTTTCGTCCAATAGGTTGGTTATTCTGTTTAATATAATTTTTGCGAAGATTTTGTATAAATTTGTCATGAGACTAATTGGCCTGTAGTTTCCTAGATCACTTCTATCTCCTTTTTTATGCAATAATATAATGGTTGATTTTGACCACTGTTCTGGTGTTATACCTGTTCTCAATATATTATTAAATAACATTTGCAGAGGTCTTATAAGTGAAGGAGAGAGTGATTTTAGCACTTCATTTGCAATGTTGTCATTTCCCGGAGTTTTGTCGTTTTTCTGGGATTTAATAGCGAACTCTATCTCTGATCCAAGAATGCTTGGTGGTTCTGTGTCTGTTTTGTTATGCTGTATGTGCTGTAAGTAGAGCTGTTTGCATTATCGTAGAGTTGTTTATAGAAAAGAGTTGCTTCGTTTATTATATCAGGACGTCTTGATTGCATAATTCCTGTTTATTTTTAATTTTTCAGTCCATTCTGATTTATCGCTTAACTCTTTGTAAGCCTTACGCAAAGCTCCTGTTTTGTTTATAAATTTTCGAAGGTTTCTTGTCGCGTTAATTTCTTTTGTTGCTCTATATTTCTGTTTATTTCTTTGCTTATTTTTGTTATATCCGACTTTACCTTTTTTGTTCTTTTTAATTTGTATAACTCTTTTCTTTGCTCTAGTAGGTTTTTTGTTTCTTGATTGATAGACTGTTGTTTGTTATTATTTTTCTTAGGTATAAGTTTAAGGAATTCTTTTAATTCAAACTCTAACTTGTCATATTGGCATTGTACTCCAATAGATGTATTCATAGCATTAAGGAATTTACTTTCCCAAAATTCGGCGCTATCTCCTGATACTGTCGGGAGTAGTCGAGTATAATTGACGGGTTTTATTTTTGGTCTAGCAGGTTTTGAGTTTAAGGATAATCTGCACCTTATCATTCTGTGGTCTGTAAAGAAGTTCAGACTTTTGATTATATCAAAGATTTTGATATTTTTTGGCTTATTTGTCAGTATGTAGTCAATTTCATTGAACTGCTTTCCATTAGGAGAACGCCATGTCCATTTTTTGTGTGGTTTGCACTGAAACATGCTGTTTATGATGTAGTAGTTTTTTTCAAGGGTGAATTCGGCCAGCCTTTGACCATGTGGGCTTCTTTGTCCATGTGAGTATTTTCCTATATTATTTTCTTCTCCTCTTTGAGCTTTACCAATTCTAGCGTTGAAATCGCCAAGTAAAATTATATTTTTCGAATTTACATAGTCCAAGGCCGAATCCACTGTTTGATAGAACGCGTCTAGTTCTTCACTTGAGTATGCTTCCGTAGGGGCATATACCTGTACTATTGACCAGATAGAGTCATCAGATATTTTTATTTCTAAAGTAGCTACTCGATCTGAGAAACTTTTTATACTAAGTATGTTGTTTTTTAGGTATTTCTTAATCAGGAATCCGACTCCATTTTGACCATGTGATGTTTGTGTATGAAATAGGATGAAATCTGAATACTCTTCTATACTTTCTTTTTCTCTTCTTGTTTCGCATAAGCCTATAATATCCCATTTTATTGATTTTACAGCATAAGCCAGTTCGTCAATCCTGCTATCTGATAATAGAGTTCTCACATTAAGGCGTTCCGTTTTCCATACAAAAGTTCAATGGAGTTATGTATGTAAAGGAGACAAGTGTCGGTTTAAAAAACTTGATGGGGAGTCCCGTGGGTATATAAGATTGTCGCAAAACACCAAAAAGAATTTTTAAATCATCAGATTTCCCCGTAAAAAGCGAGTCGCCACTTTACGAAAATAGATGGAGCTACTGCTGCAATAAATACGTTTAATTTTATTGTGCAGAAAATACTGATTATCTTTTAACTATAAGTAGTTTTGCGACAAATTTACGTGTGCCTTCATCATTCAGAATAAAGTTTCTTTAAAAAGAAACTCTACAGCTCATGTGTAACCCGACTGAAGTGCAGTTTTTCGTTTGTATGACGTAACGAACCACCTTAATGCTTGATATGTAGAGATTTTGTGGTTGTTTTCTTTTGTTTTTTTCAGTAGTTTCTTTTTCTTGTTTGTTTGTATTTAGGGGGTGTTGGTCTAACTTCTCCGCGGTGACCGGCCGACTTGGAGAGTGCAGAGAGGTCCCAGAGGCGCTATTTAGTTTTTTTGTGTATTTTCGGGTTGTGCTGTAGAGTTGCTAAATTTCAGCTGCGACTGGCGTAAAACAGGCGGGGAACTAGGTTTGCGTTTGTTACTCCGAGTTTCCTTTTCTAACTCCGATTCAATGTTTGCTTGCTCTCTTAATTTATTTTTATTTAGTGTTACAATTTTGTCGTATTTTAGTATAACATTTTCTCCTTTCTCTTTTCGTTCTTTAAGCTCATTTTGGAGTTCTTTCCTTTTCAGTAACACTTTTTGGGAAAAGTCTTCTTTGATATAAATATTTGTGCCTTTTAATGTGTAGCTTTTTCTTAATATTTGAATTTTCCGCTCCATGTTGTTGAAGGTCACAACTACAGGTCTAATTTTATCACTTTTTCTCCCCATTCTTTGCACCCGATCTATATCTTGTTTTTGACATGGTGTTTTCATATTGTTATTTATAACTTGCAAAATATTTTCTTGTAACTCTATGTAGTTTTTCTCTTCTTCTTTGATACCAAATAATATAATATTTTTCTTTTTTGATTGTTGCTCCAGCCTGTCTATAATATATTGTTGTTCTTCGATTTTCTTTTCTAGAGTCTGTGTTCTGATTTCTAAGCTGTGAAATTTTTCATTGATATTTTTATTAATTTCTTCAATAATTTCTTTTTTCATATTTGCCATTTCTTCTTTTTGTTTCGATATATCTTGTTGTATTTTTTGAAACATACTTTTTATATCATCCATCTTCAAATTTTCTTTGTATTTTTATTATTTTTAGTGCCCTCTGTTGGCGAGTAGAAAAAGTTGCTTTCAAAAGGGTTCGAGTCTGTACTTTGATTTAGTTCCGCCACTCGGCGACAGATGGCGCTCAAACTAATTTTTGTATAAGAATGCGAATGACATTTCGTTTGGTGAGTCATATAACGGCCAATATAAGATGTTATTTTAGGTTATTATACACCTCGTATTCTGGAGTTGCCGTTTTTACTCACGATTTATTAGCCTTGAAGGATATTTTAAGCGCCACAATGAGATTTTGAGCACTATCTTCAGATTTCGCTTGATTTTCTGTTTCAAATCCCAACGTCAGCTGTTTTGATTTATTGCATATTTCTTAGTATCCACTCAGAATTCACACGGGATAACATTTGTCCAGTTATAAAAGTCACTGATAGATAGTTTTATTCACAAATGAAACACTTTTTGCACGTTTTTATAATATTTTAAAATAAATAAACACAGAGTCGATGTTAACTCGAGCACAGCAGCGCCCTCTCTCTCTGAATATAATGTAGATATATTATCGATATATCGATAAATTTTACAACACTATCGATATCGATAGTATCGTACCCTACCATTTTAAAGTAATCGACACTATCTATAGTATCGATCTTACTATCGATAATACTGCTACTTTATGAAAAAAACGATACTATCGATTAAATCGATAGACAATTGATAGTCCCTATCTCAAGCTCTTAAGTCACTCATTCTCTTCTACAGTATCTCCATTCGAATAAGCCATATTTGGCAACTGTCAGAATCATGTTAGTGCTATGACGTAAGACTTTAAGGAGCTGGTGATGTATTTGACTCTATTCTACAGTATTGCCGTTCGAATAAGCTACATTTGCCAGCTGTCCAAATCATGTCAAATATTGTCTCTTACCTCTCGTATAGCGACTGAGTGCGACTGCTCAACCAGCGCCAGTTTCTGCTGCAGCCTCACCAACAGAGCTGGTGTCTCCACGGTTCTTTCCTCAGCCCTCTTCAACTTCCTCCGAGCTGCCTCTAAGGAGCTGATCAAGTCAGATAGTACCTACTACCCATCATTAGATTTTCATACGAAAATCCGTATACAGTCGATTGGTCAATCTATAATATCGATAGTTCGAAAAGTACATTACAACACTTTCAACAAGTGCAATGCTATCGATATCGATAGTATCGTACCCGCAATATCAAAACAATCGATACTATAATATCGATATTTCAATAAATTATACAACACTATCAACAAGTGCAATACTATCGATATCGATCGACAAGTGCAATACTGTCTATATCGGTAGTATCTTACGATTTCAAAACAATCGACACTATCTATAGTATCGATAGTATTGCTACATTATGAAAGTATGGATACTATCGATTAAATCGATAAGACAAATTGATAGTCCCCTATATCGAGCTGCTCAAGTCTCTAACTCCCTACAGTATCTCCGTTCGAATAAGCCATATTTGCCATCTGTTCAAATCACATCAATATTGCATCTTACCTCTCGTATAGCGACGGAGTGCGACTGCTCAACCAGCGCCAGTTTCTGCTGCAGCCTCACCAACAGAGCTGGTGTCTCCACGGTTCTTTCCTCAGCCCTTTTCAACTTCCTCCTCTCTGCTTCTAAGGAGCTGATCAAGCCAGATAGTACTTACCTACTACATATCGACAGGTATCATTCAAAAAACTGAATAAACTCGATAGGCTAATCTATAATATAGATAGTTCGAAAAGATACAATACTATCGATATCGACAAGTGCAATACTATCGATATCGGCAAGTGCAATACTGTCGATATCGATAAGTGCAATACTATCGATATCAACAATTGCTATACTATCGATATCAACAAGTGCTACAAATACTATCGATATCGACAAGTGCAATATTATCGATAGTATCGTACCTTATGATTTCAAAACAATCGACACTATCTATAATATCGATAGTGTTGCTACATTATGAAAATATCAATACTATTGATTAAATAGATAGACATTTTGTCCACTATCTCAAGCTGCTCAAGTCTCTGGCCCACTTCTACAGTATCGCTGTTCGAATGAGTCATATTTTCCATTTGTCCAAATCACGTTAATATTGTCTCTTACCTCTCGTATAGCGACGGAGTGCGACTGCTCAACCAGCGCCAGTTTCTGCTGCAGCCTCACCAACAGAGCTGGTGTCTCCACGGTTCTTTCCTCAGCCCTTTGCCTCTAAGGAGCTGCTCAAGTCAGATAGTACCTACTACCCATCTATAGTTTTCATTCGAAAAACTATATACATTCGATAGCAGCTTAGCATCTATAATATCAATAGTTCGAAATGTTATAATACCATCGATATCGATAGTATCGTACCCTACCATTTAAAAACAATCGATACTATAATATCGATATTTCAATAAAATTATACATCATTATCGACAAGTGCAATTACTATCTATATCGATAGTATCGTACCCTACTATTTCAAAACAATCATAATTCATAATTCATAATTCAATTCATAATTCAATAATTTATTTCTTAGTAGGAATTTACAAGATTCTCTTTAAGAAAGTCACATTCTAATTCAAACTTAAAAAAGAGAAAATTTCTAATGCAAAAATTTTCTCTTTTTTATTACAATTTTTGTTCCTACTCTATACGCGGCTCGGGCGGGATAAAAAAATAAAAATAATAAAGGCACTGCCTCGGGGCTGGCCAGGCCAACCACACAGCATGTAACTTTATGCCTCAGTAAATGACAAGTAAATGGAATTAAATTCTGTCAATATTTTAAAAAGGTGTTCCATGTGTATAGTTAGCCGGACCCCCTGGACAGGAAAACCCCCCAAAAACCTGCCCAGAAGTGCACCTATTCTAAAGTTGACAATATTTTAGGCCCTATGTGACCCTAGCTAAGTTAGAAAATAAATTAATAGTATAATAGTAATAGCCAAAAACGGCTCAACAAAATAAAAATAATATTACAGTAGATTATTCTAACTGTTTCGTCTTTAAAATATACTTTAAACATACGAGCAATAAAATAACATAACAAAAAGTAAATTTACAGTAAATGTAAAAATACATGTCAAAAATTTAAGAATAATAAGTATGAAATGTCAAATTTAACCACTATAGGTACATGTCAATTTGCATATCATAAAAGTATAAGTTTATTTTTAAATAATGCCTATCTCTTGCATTGTGTTGGAGCAACTGTTGCTACTAACCAGACATCTTTGTCTTTCAGATAATGTTCAGTATTGTAATACGCTTTCGAACATAAAGTATTCTTTATTTTAATTTTAAATTGCCTATCATTTAACTTTAAAATTTCCTCTGGAATTTTATTATAGTAGCGTACACAGTTACCCATAAATGATTTACTGATCTTACTTAATCTGGTTTGTAGCGGTACAATTTTATTTTTATTTCTTGTATTACGACAATGAATATCAGAGTTTCTTAAATAGAAACTGGAATTCTTACGTACATACATTATATTGTCAAATATGTACTGCGAAGGAAGCGTAAGAATGCCAATTTCCTTAAACAATTCTCGTAGGGATTCATGACTTCGAAGTTTATATATTGCTCTTATAGCCCTTTTCTGTAACACAAAGATAGTTTCAATGTTAGCGGCTTGACCCCATAACAATAATCCGTAGGACATTATGCTGTGGAAGTAACTAAAATACACAAGCCTGGCTGTAGCAACATCGGTCAATTGTCGAATTTTTCGAACAGCGTATGCCGCTGAGCTAAGTTTACTAGCCAGTGCTAGTATATGTGGATCCCATTGAACGGTTGCGTCGAGTGTAATCCTAAGAAAACCGTTTCAGTTACATAATTAAGCTTTTCATTGTTTAGAACAACATCGTGTTTAATACTTTTACATTAGGCAAAGAGAATTTAATACATTTAGTTTTTAGAATTCAGCACTAAATTGTTTGACGTAAACCATTTATGAACCTGATCAAGTGCGCCATATACTTCGTCAATATTTACAGCCTTTCTATCCACTTTAAATATTAAAGAAGTATCATCAGCAAAAAGCACTATCTTGGCTAGATTCTGTACCATGAACGGCAAGTCGTTTATGTATACTAAAAATAGAAACGGTCCTAAAATTGATCCTTGCGGTACACCAATTTTGACGGCAGATCCTAGCGACTTCACACCATTTATCTGCACTGTCTGCGTCCTATCTCCGAGATAAGATTGAACTAAATCAAGCGCTTTTCCTCTTATACCATAATGGTCCAGTTTCAGCAACAGTGTCTCATGAGTACTATCTATAGTATTGATAGTATTGCTACATTATGAAAATATCGATAAAATCGATAGACAACTGTCGATAGTATTGCTGCTAAGTTATAAAAGTATCGATAGAGAATTGATAGTCCCCTATCTCAAGCTGTTCAAGTGTCTAACTCTCTTCTACAGTATTACCGTCCGAATAAGCCATATTTGCCAGCTGTCAAAATCATGTCAATATTGCCTCTTACCTCTCGTATAGCGACGGAGTGCGACTGCTCAACCAGCGCCAGTTTCTGCTGCAGCCTCACCAACAGAGCTGGTGTCTCCACGGTTCTTTCCTCAGCCCTCCTCTCTGCCTCTAAGGAGCTGCTCAAGCCAGATAGTACCTACTACCTATCGATAGTTTTCATTTGAGGAACAATATACATTCGATAGGCCAATCTATAATATCGATAGTTCCAAATATTAGGTACAACACTATCGACAAGTGCAACGCTATTGATATCGATAATATCGTACCCTATGATTTCAAGACGATTGACGATATCTATAGTATCGATAGTATTGCCACATTATAATATCGATAGTTCGAAAAGTTACAACACTATCGACAAGTGCAATACTATCGATATTGTCAAGTGCAATACTATCGATATCGATAAGTGCAATACTATCGATATCGATAGTATCGTCCCTTACGGTTTTAAAACAATTGACAATATCTATAATATCGATACTAACGATTAAATCGATACACTTTGACTCTCTTCTGCAGAATTGCCGTTCGAATAAGCCATATTAGCCAGCTGTCAAAATCACGTCAATATTGTCTCTCACCTCTCGTATAGCGACGGAGTGCGACTGCTCAACCAGCGCCAGTTTCTGCTGCAGCCTCACCAACAGAGCTGGTGTCTCCACGGTTCTTTCCTCAGCCCTTTTCAACTTCCTCCTCTCTGCTTCTAAGGAGCTGCTCAAGTCCCTGACTCTCTTCTCGAGCTCAGCTTGAGAGGCCTCTGAGGTGGATGACTTCTCTTCTTTTTCTTTGGTCTTCCAATCGTTGGTGATCTTTAGTTGTAGCTCTCTGGAAAGATAATATTTGTTTTTAATGTGTACATGGTTGTCAATAATAAGGTCTTGAATACCAAATTTTAAAACATTTCTCGTGTTAGATAATACAAGTTTTGGAAAACTTGCAACCTTAGCCTGCGAATTAAGCAAGTATATCTTGTCCATTAACGCAGTACAGATACTGAAGGTCAGACACGCTCAGCTTGTCGTTCACCTCAGCTAAATGAGACTGCAAGATTACACCTCTCTTTCCCACTTACTTCATCATGGCAGCATGATCGGCCCTCTCTTTCTCTCTTTCCTGTGTCTCGTAAGCGATCTTCGCCTTCAAGTTGTCACTTCAGCTAAATGTGTCAGCAAGATTAGACCTCTCTTTCTCACTTACTTCATCATGGCAGCATGAATAGCCCTGTCCTTCTCCCGCTCCAGGATCTCGGCCATGGATGGAGAAAATATGCCAACAGATTGCATTAGTAAATCTAAGTCAGCCTTAATGACACTCCGGACATTTTTCCTCCATAGGTACTTAAGCTAATGTGTCTGTCAGCAAGATTACACCTCTCTTTCCCACTTACTTCATCATGGCAGCATGATCGGCCCTCTCTTTCTCCCGTTCCTGAATCTCGTAAGCTATTTTCGCCTTCAAGTTGTTCACCTCAGCTAAATGCTGCTGCACCAAGTTTCTGGTCTCTTCTTTCATTGCAGCTATCTGGTTTTCATACTGGAAGTTTAGAAGTTCTTTATTCAGAAGAGCAAACAGATAATCGACAAAGGAATGCGTAAAAATATTTTTAAATCTAACACCCTATATAATAAGCACTTGATTTAACCCTTCAAAGCACACTTTTCAATATAAAGTGCAGATTCAAAAACAAAATGGCTGTCTTCTTAACCAGAGAAGTATTAAGTGCCTAGGAATTACTTGCGCAGATAAAGAATGGATACGAATTGGCAATATTGTTGTTTGCCTCTCTATCACATTAGATAAGTATATAAACAAAATTTTTTGCTTATATAGGCTTCTTTCTTTTTCGTGTGGGACACCGAGTCGTTCAAAGACCCGATGAACCCTGGTGTCAGAGTTTTTCAACCGCCTACCTACTGCAAGTACCAGGCCTCTGACATGGTTGTGTAACGACCGCCATATAGACAGCAACTGGGACCGACGGCTTAACGTGCCCATCCGAAGCACGGAACCATCTTACTTGCGGACAATCAGGTGGTTCAGCCTGCAATGTCCTAACCAGACTGGGAATACATTCGATATCAACTTTGTGAGTGACCCCACCGGGAATTGAACCCGGAACCTTTGCGTGGCAGGCAGGCATACTAACCACTGCGCCACATCGGCTGTCAAAAGGCGATATCCCCACATGTAAAACATGAGACAGGTAATAAGCGATGAGACGCGCGTCCGGCATCTCATCAGTTTCATACATATTATATGTCGCACGTCGCACGAGTGTAGATAGTGCCTCCTGTATTTTTTTTCTGGCTAATAAACACCAATATGAATGAACCTACTTTATCCCTGGTAACTTTCTTGTCGGCCTGGAAAGCCTCCTCCATGCGCGTCTTCTCAGCTGTCAACGTTGAAAGTGACAGTGTGAGAGCAGCCACTGAATCATCTGAAAAAATTAAGAAAAATGCATATTTATATCTATGATTTATATAGTCTGATTTTTATTCAGATCTCATTCAGATAGACTAAAAACTGACAGCTGAGATCGGCCTTTTGTTTTTAAAATGTTGCAAGCATCAGGCTAGTGTTGCGGTTGGCTCATTCACTTTATTCATTCTTTATCCCATGATTCCTAGATGTATTTGTTTTTGTAAATTTGGTCTGTAGCAATGCGCCGTGCGATGCGGACGCGTTTGCCGACGTAATTATTTTTCAAATAAAATAAATTCGTATCAGCGCAGCTATAAAACTGTGCTTGTTGTGGATCAAGATGGGTGCAGTGTTCTTGTCCAATGAACTCCTGGCGTACCTGCATCACAATCGGGACGCCACGGATGTAAGCAGTGTCATCCAGTATTGCACGACCTATTTTACCGTGGTCGAAATATGCGAGGCGAAGGCGCAGCTGTGTGAAGCGCTCAATATAAGCGCTAAGTGTGTGCCCCACAGATCAGGGGACGAAAATGGCAAGAAGAGCCTTCAGGACATAATGAAAGTCCTGAAAGAGATGGACCCGGTCCACCTGCCGAAGTGGTGCACTACCCCGGCACCCAGGACGATACCCGTCACGCTCGACCAGGCCAAAGTCAACAGGATGCTGCAGCAGGACATCGCATCCCTACAGGCAAGCCTGGAAGAATTCAAGCAACAATTTGAAATCTCGCAGAATACAATTGCTGAATTACGTGCCGAAATTGTTGTGTTGCGTAATTCAGTAACTGGGCCAGCTGTGATTTCAAATATTGCTGACAGCGAACGACGTGATATGCGTGCAGCCGGTGAGTCACATACATCGGTCAAAAGCGCTCCGTCAGCAGATTCGCCTCGACACAGAACTATTCGTGTTGCTGAGCGAACCGACCAAGCAGCGCGCGCGCCCCCCGCCGCCGCCGCGCCGCTCGACCCGCCCCGCCCCGCTGCACCACCGCCGCCGCCTGCTGCGCTCGCTGTGGCTGCTGACCCTGCTGTCAAACCCAAACGTCAGCGAGCGAAGCGCCGGAACATTGCAAACCGGCAAGCTCAGCCGCCCGCTTTACCGGCGGAGAATAGAACGGGAAAGGCTCAATCAAGACCTAGCGAGCCGTCCCGGAACCAGCGCCGCGACCAGGTAGATGCGGAGGGATACACCCTGGTCCAGAAGAAGCGCCGTAGGCAAAATCGCTAGAACCAGTGCGGCACCGCATCTGGAGAGCCCAATTCACCGTTGCGCGCCGCCACGCCGAGGACATCGCTCTATGTCTCCCGCCTGCACGAGTCTACCACAAAGCAAGACGTGCTGGACTACATCTTTGCGAGGCATAAAGCGGGTGTCTTCAAGGACAATCCGAGGCTCGGCGTGTTCGTGGAGGCGTTGGAATCGCACCATCGTGTGAGCTTCACCTCGTTCTTGGTGCGAGTCCCGACTGCCCACTTGGACGTCTTCACCACGCCAGAGTTTTGGCCGAAAGGAGTTTTATACCGCCGCTTTCAAGGAAGGCTGCCACAGAAAACTCCCAAATTTAATTTTACGTAGTTATGTAAGTGTTATTTAGTAGTATATTTAAGTTTATTTTAATTGTATAGTCGTAGTCTATTGTTATTTATACTATTATTTACAACAATTATGCTGGTTAACTGTTTACCTAAGACACAGGAATAACTATTCTTAGTTTAGGAAACAGTTTAGCCTCGTAATTGTTTTTGTATAGAATTACCTACCTGTTAGTATTTATGTTTATTTAATAAAGAATTCTGCTTTTTTTTTTTGAAATAAATATGCACAATAAATACTTGCGTATTTATTACGTACCTACAAACTTTACGTTACGTAAAAGAGTATACGTTACGCGTATACTTTACGTTTATACGCAAAGTTTTCGTTTAGTTTATAGAATTCAAAAATGAATAATATTGAAATTTAAAATGTAGGTACTGTTCAATAAATTCATATTAATGATATCTTTACTTTACTAGTTATGTTCTCATTAGCTTTCAGATAAAAATTTCGTCAGACAGGAAATAAATGTGAAGTTAGTTTGTTATACACATAGTAATATAAGTTTTTAGGTTTTCACCAGTTAATAATCCTGTTTTAAACAATACACATAGTAGTGTGTTTGTCTTATAGGCCAATTTAATATAGAAAATTGAAATAAACTAAATTTATTTTCATAAAGATTCAATCACAATCTTTGAATTACATAACTTGATCATTTGGGAACAACACTATTTATTTATTATTTTAAAATACAAAAACGTGGCAACCCACCAAACGTCAGTTGAGTCTATCTGAATAAAAATCCTACTATAAGGGTGAGAATCCACCAGAGCTGTGCAAGGTAGCGAGGCGGTGAGCGAGGAAAAAATCCACCAATAGAATCACTTCATTTTCCTAGCCTCGCTCAGCTCAGCTCTGGTGGAATAGGGTTGAGCGAAGCGAGGCCATTCTACATACAAAACAAGCGAGAAATGTGTGCGAGGAATGTGTTGCGAGGAATGTGTAGCGAGGAATGCGTTGCGAGGAATGCGTTGCGAGAAATGTGTTGCGAGGTTTCCACTACATCGCATTCCCCCCGCTCACACATTTCACAGCTTCGCAACGCATCCTCGCTCCGCACATTAATGCGCATTTTCACAGCTCCGCTACGCATCCTCGTACGGCACATTTTACTCGCACAGCTTTGGTGGAAACCCCTACACATTTCCACAGCACAGCTACGCATCCTCGTACGACACATTTTCCTCGCACAGCTCTGGTGGATTCTCACCCTAATGGCCTTACCACAAAAGAGATACGAATGTGTATTTAACATAAAACTTCATACAATAAACTCTAGATATGTTAGTCTACCTTTTTTGTTGTAAGGCCCTATTAATTTACTAAATAGATTCTAATGGAACTAGATTGAACAGAATGGAGATTATGGAGAGGCTTTTGCCTCACATTAGGCAAATCCATGCTCATGAAAATCAAGAAGAAGATGGTGAAGATACTTTTCTGTTTTGTAACCTCTCTGTGCAATAAAATAAAGGGTGAAATTTTACTAGTGACTGATAGCCAAAACTCAGAATCGGCTGGTGATAAGGAACAACTTTCCCAAAGGAACATACCTCTAGGTCGAAATACGAAAAAAAACTTTGGGCCTCCCATAGTAACTGAAATCAGCTGATCGGGAAGTTTGTATGTGAGGCCCAAACATTTTTTTCGTATTTCGACCTATGTTCCGTGGGGAAAGTTGTTCCTTATCACTAGCTGGTTCTGAGTTTTCGCTATCGATCACCGGTAAAATTTCCCACTATACAACAAATTTCCCACATATTGGGGGATATTTCTTGCATGAATCAATCGCACTGCACTGTTGCTTCTTCTGGTGCCCCCTGAGACGTGGTGCCGTAAGCAATTGCTTTAGTTAATTTGCAACTGTTCATTGGCATGTATTGTGATGTGCTGATGATAAATTTAATATGCATACTTGTTTCTCCCCCTTCCGAAGGCGCCTCAGTTCTGTTCAGAGCCTTCAAACTGATCTCCAGAGCTTCCTTCTCTTTGGCCAGGCCTTTATAAGCAGCAACCACATCTGAAAAGTTAATTCAAGATAGTGTTGGTAAAGTATGTCTATTTTAAAATAAATCGGAACATTTTCCTTACCAATAACTACTACTGCTAAAGCTACAACAGTCCACAGCTGGACATGGACCTCCCCTAGTATCGCAGAACTCACCAGACTTGAAAGCGGAATGAGGAGTGCAGTGCAGTGTTGTACATTTTCACAAGGAATGCTGCTGCCCATTGCTGCTGCCAATGGGGTCATGCTATTCTAAGCTTAATACCAAAACTGACTTTACCAATAATAATCAAAAGTAATTAAAATTACTTATTTATCCTGGATTACAAGAATTGCAATGTAAAGCACCTGCTAGCTGGCTCCTAGAAGGGTTTGATTTATTAAGGTGATGTAGACTCACACCTTTGGATTAAGAACAGGATGTTCCTTATCCAAATTCCTTGTACACTGATATACCTACTAAAAGTTATATGATGGTGAGTAGTACCTCTAGGTCACATTGAGCTCAGAAATTACCCATCTCGGGGTTCCATTCAAGGAAGTAGTAACTGATATTATGTCCCACAAATACATATAACATATGCTACCTTATAAATGGAGACAGGGAGCCAAGTTACTTGCATACTAAGCCAAGACCAAAGGTACTAAATAAAATACAATGCATTTGTTCATTACCTCTAAGACGAGCTTCATAGCGCTTAATTTGATCCGCTTGTTTAGTTATAGTAGATATCAATTCTTGTTTTGATAAAGAATCCATTTTAATTTGTGTTCGTTCGAGGTTTGCGTAGCTTCTTGAAGTATTTTACAGCATTCCACTATTCATTTGTACCAGCATCTACATCTTACGAATGGGGCAACTGTTAGAAAGCCATTTTAGCAAGAAATTATGCAAAATTGAAGAGAATTTCAGCAAATTTTCAGTACTTTGCCAGCCTCAGCAGCAAGCAACCACGTCAAATGTCAAAATCATATAGTGATGTCCAAGCAGCATCTTTTTTTTTTGTATCAATTTTTCGACAAGATACCTAGGTTCTTATTAGCGTTTTGTTTTACCACAGTGTTTTACTCATACAAATGAGGCCTTTCATGACAGACATGTTATTCAAATCTTCGATATGGCTCTGAATAACAGCGAGAGGTCTTTTTGGACAAAAATATTTAGTTCATGCATGACAATAAAAAATAAATTTTATTATTTCTCAAAAATATACTATACCCTTAGAGTATATATGTCACCGTGAAATTATGAACACCGCTAGATTATAATATTTCTCGCTCTATTACAATCTGTCGAAATATTGTAATACATTCGCATGTCTTACAATTCAACGTATAATATTTTAGTAGATTACAATATATCGAACTAAAACCGTAAAACTGTGATACGATACGCAGCTCGCGTTCTGATTGGTCAAGTCAACCATCATGTTGCCAGCGACGCCATGTTTGTTTCACAGCTGATCGTCCGTCATTCGTTGGTTATCAAACGTAAACAGACAGTTTTAGTTTCCTTTTTTATAATTTCGTGTTGAAAATTGCTAATATAACTTACGAAATGAGAAAATAATCCCATAAAGCACTGTTTTCTAACGTTCGATTCGATACCCACAGAAATTATGATCAGCTGTCAAATATGCATGGCGGCGCGATATACATGATATTCGTCCAATCAGAACACGTGTTGACAATTTTACTGTTTTACTTAATAGGTAATATTGTAATATTTTGAAAATTGATACGTCAAATTGCGTATCAGTGTGTATGTCTTACAATATTTCGACAGATTGTAGGTAATCAAGCGAGAAATATTATAATCTAGCGGTGTTTGTAATTTCACGGTGACATGTCGGCCCGCACCGTACCTACTGTCAAAGCGTGTGTAAGTACCTACTTGTCCGGGTTGCCCCGGAGATACATAAGTCAAATAGTTGTCACTGACGTTTTGGCGTGCAATAGTGTTGTCACCTTGATTGTGTTCTAACTACTGCCAACAGTTCTAACTTTTTAAGCGCACTTTGTAGCTTGCTTTGATTATCATATCGATATAAGTGTTATATTTTCAGAAGGACATCACTAATGAATGACATTTGCGTTCCATTTCATATTTTTTCGGTGTCGTTCCGTTTTAGCTGAACTGCGGCTATGAAAAGAACTGTTCCTGCGGTGGTTGGTGGTAGCTGGGCAAGGGACTGCGCAAGGCGCCCCGCGCGCCGTTTTCCTAATTTTTGGCAATGCCGTGGAGATGTGCACGAGCCCTAGGAAGACCGAGTGTGACACTAGGTGCGTCTGCTATGCTAAGTCCGACGCGTAAATTTAACATACATTTTTCTTTCAATATTATTATTCATTATATTATTGTTGTTTTTTATATTGTTATTTCTTCATTTCCTTTGTCTAATTAAAACATAACTAAAACTACCTACCTATCTTTATTCTTATCATGTGGATAAGTCCTCCCTCAGTCAAACCGGTTGTATGTACCTAAACATTCTGTACTAAGTTGGCAACAGTTTTTTTTGTATTTTTATCATAATTAGATTGACATTGGAATCGAACCCAGTACTTACCATGAAGACAAAGGAATTCAACTTCCTAGTTTAGGAACATAAGTAGTAGGTAGCATGAAAGGTTGTTATACCTACCTACTGAGATACCTACTAAATTTTTTTATGATATGTGCCCTACTTCCGAGCCCTAACTAAATACCTAAAGGGAAAAGGGGAAGAAATAAAAGAATACTTATTTTAGTTACATATTATTGCTAATGTCAATATTTAATGTCTATTCAATATTCCCTACATCAGATTACATTCGTTGACATTTCAAAATTATATATAAATGTAAGTAAGCCAAAAGATTTCCATACATTTATGTCGGCGATTTGTACTCTGTCTTACAATACCTACGCTAGCTACATCCTAGGCCAAACCCTTACATACCCCAACCTGCCCAATATTAAATAAAAAAAGAAAAATAATTATTAATAATAAACCAAATTATTATATGTGGTTAGTTAAATAAAAAATGTAGATAAGTTTATAAGTTATTTAAGCATTAAAGTAACACTAAATGAAAAAAAATGTTAGTCAAATTAACTGAAACTATTCTAACACAATATACCACATTGAAAACAACAAAACTGAACAAAATGATACGATAAATGGGCCAGGTGTGTACAGGACCAATGTTTTAGATATATCGGTGGAGAAGCAATGTATTTTACGGACAACACAACACAAACTATATTATATCGTAATATAGGTATTAATGCCCTAAATCTTTAATACGCTATATCTAAATACAAACGAGTTGGACAACTATACGACCTTAGTAAATTGTAATTTATGAAAAATTCATACTTATTCAATTTTCTTATATTCGAATATTGTTTGCGCAAAGATTCAGGACATAATCTAATAGCATATTTTATATTTTACCCAAAGGTACTGTGACTAGTTTTACATACACACCATTTCGTACATTGTCATGTATTGTGTGCTTCTTAAGGGTATGTTATACTTATGTTAACCAAACACCACACAAACATAATTTAAACTCAAGCCTAAGCTATGTTTAAATTAGAGAACACAGTTTTAAATACTTAAATAAGTAGCTACACCTAAAATTTTATGTTGCGCAAAATTATAACTGACTAGTTCCGTGTAGTTAAGTACTTTTAATAAATAATAATTATTAATCTTAATGAAACATTTATCCTTACCAGTATTATAGACATTAAACAGAAAAATACTTATTTTAAAATGCATTATACAAGCCCTTCTTAGTTTGAGAATTCCACACCTCTGTATTTTTTATATGATATGCATTTTATTGTATCTATGAATAAATTTAACTATGTAGTTACAGAAACTACGAATACAAATATATCTGGAACAATCAGGGCTTGAAAATCTGGTTAATGATTGTACTGGTTTCCATACAAATATTTTCATGAGTAGGTAATTAGGTACCGTACCAATAATAGAACAAGAGGATTTAAGGGATACCCAACTAAATTAGGTCTCCACTATCCCATCACTTAAAAATACATTCATTGTCCATAAGTAATCGACAACACACTTCATCATGGTCAAATGATTTTTGGAATTTAGAAATTTTTAAGTGGTTAGGGCCTCTTTAATCAGGTACTGATTGAATCAAATATTCAACAAAGCACACGAGTTTCAAGCCCTGGGAATAATGAGATAAGATAGGTATAATATAATTTTAGTACAGCGTAAAGATACTCAACTAATTTTGAAACTTACACTAGTATTCAATATATTAATTTAACATCAAAATGAAATCTATATTTCTATTACGATTATGACAATAAATTATGTTTATATAATGAATTATAAATTACTTAAATGTAATAATAAATAGATGATTAGGTATACATACAATTAAAATAATTAGAGAGACAATATCATGTTATGGAAGTCAAACATTCTCAATATTTTAATTGTGAAGTTCTTTCAAATCTCAATATTTAAAAAAACTTAGTAACTTAGTATATTTGACTTCCATGTATAATTATATGCCCACATTACGTTTAGACAATACAAAATTTAGTTCAATAAAAGGTTGATCAATAGCTTAGTGTAATTAACGTCATGGTCCTTCCACTTCATAATTTTGATCGAGATTATTCATTCATTAGATGGTAATTTATTTTAGATTTGACATCAACATAAACATGTTACAATTTTAAACCTCAAGAGAGCACTGCTGATATGATTATAATTTTGATTTTCAAAATATAATTGCAATTTCAGCAAAAGCATTGTCATATTGTAAAGATAAACAGTTTGGAAGAAAAATTTAAAAAAGCAAAATCAATGGATTCATGTTCAACAGAACAGTGTTTTATCTCATTAATTTGGTAGTAAGAACATTTAGATTAATCAACAGTGGTTTTATTGCTATCATCCATATATTTTTTGGGTCAATTTTAAGCGAACATTTTCATTATTTGACAATATTCATAGATCATAAGTAAAGTAAAGTAAAAGTAGATCTCAATATTCATAGATCATACTAAACTACTATCCAAACCACAAGTATTTTATTATGAAACAAAGTAAATAAGTATGTATATTGGGTTAGACATTACATGAATAGGTAAGTAGAGTTGTATTGATGATAAAAATAATGCAATTATACATATTATATTAATATTGTATGATTTGTGCATGAATGTATGATCTTGATTTGATCATTTACCTATAAATAGTAGAAACATGTAATTTAATGTATGGAAGAAGTGAACCTACTTATTCAAATGTCCCTTACTTCAATCAAAACTTTATTTTAATCAGTCGTAATGTTTCGTTTCCATTCTGACTCTTTGGTAGTTTGCAAAAATTGTATACAAAGTGATAATATTAATATTTTTCATGTAAATGTGGGGAATAATTGCACTGGGTTTCATAATAGATATAATATTGTTTAAACCTTCCATATATTTTTACTTTTACTTATAGTAAAAAGATTTATTGCACTGTAGTTCAAAATATGTTACTTAATTCCAGAAACCTGGTAAGTTATTGGCCTATAAAAAGTTTTAGGGTGTTTGAGACCATTATTATTTAATTATAATAGAATATATGCCAATATTCTTAATACTATCAAAATATGACAGTATTACATACTTCAATGTTTTACAATAGAGAATGAATTCTAGTAAAAAACATAGCAGGTAGTTATTGCCTAATATAATATGATAAAGTTGGAAATATTATTTGTAGTACAAAATTGAAGCAAGACATGCATTTTACGTACAACACAGAATGCCTGCATCTGGTTGCGTAAACATTAGTTACATAATAATTACATTCAGAAATAATTAGATGAATGTAACAACATCTACACACAAAGTTATCTATAATGGATGTTATACAAACATACATCAGTAACAAAAAGCAATAGGTAGACTATTTTATTTATTCACTGCACATCTTGCTTTTTTGTAGTTAGGTCACCTAGTGTAAAAAATCTGTAAATTTATATTGTGATGGATGACAGTAGTTACGCGGTTAATCTTATTTATAATATTTTATCAATATTCTTACTCTGAGAAAAATAAAACTTACTGTCAAAATCTAAGAAATAGTACTATTTGGAAGCAACTTCAAAACATAGTCAATTTATTTGAATTAAATGTGTTTTGTTAAATAATAATGTTCAATGTCTAATTTGTCTAGTCTACAAATTATAATAATTTTCGATGTTCCAGTAATGGTCAAGCAAAAAATTCTATCTCTTCAAAGAGTAAAGTATTGGTAAAATTTTACAAATATAAAAACCGAAATGTTGTTTTGGTTTGTACTTCTCACACTTTTGAATCTTGTCATGATTTGCAACCCTATGAAACTGTAACTAAATCTGATGTCAAACCATGACAGATAGTGATCAACGTTCCCACAATTAGCTACAATTTATTGACTAGATTTTGTAGTGCTTAAGATTTACTTTTGTTTGTTTTGAAGCTGACCTGTAGCACTTGACCGTTCAGTGAGTATCCATTCAATGACTGAATAGCAACAACAGCTTCATCATAGTTGGTCATTGTTACAAAACCGTACCCTTTACATTTGTTTGTTGTGGGATCTCTTATAATTTTTACGCTTTGAACTGCACCAAAGGGACCAAACAGCTGCCACAGGATGCTTTCTTCAGTGTCGGCGCCGATGTTGTAGACAAAGATGCACCAACCGGAACCACCTAGAGCATTACCTTGGATGATGGGGTCAGCTAGTGGGGAGAACCGTTGCAAGCCCTTGTTGATGGCAAGAAGCGCCTTCCCTGCTGGTCCGACGAAACGGCGAGATGCAGCTGGAGCCAAGTATGCAGCTAGTGGAGCCAAAGCCTTATTCTGGTTACTTGGGTTGTTTGCACACTTGACAGTGATGGGCTGAGTGGAGCCTGGTGGTATTGTACCGTTTAACTCACGGATGGCATTCTCTGCTTCAGTTCTCTGGTCATAGCGAATAAATGCAACTCCTCTTGATGGACCTTGGAGATTCTGCTCATCTCCACCTCCTTGGAGCAAGTGTCCAACATTCACATTCTCATGAAGTATGCGGGAGCTGATGATTGTGCCATATGGACTGAATAACTTCTCCAATTCATGCTGAGTCATATTCTTAGGTAAACCAGACACATACAAGTTGGCGCCTTTGATGGCATCAGAACTAGGACGGGCATATGAAACTTTTATGATCTTGTTCTGTAATCTCAAACCATTCAGTGTGTTCACAGCTTTCTCTGCATCTTCTGCTCGATGATAATTGACAAAAGCATAGCCAAGACTTTGCCCATTCAGAATGTGGTCAGGAAATACTGTGACTTTGTCTCTAATGAGCTTGCAACTTTCTACCTCACCAACACTAGAGAACAGTGATCTAATCTCTTCCTGGGTCATTGTTTGTGGCAAATAGTTGACTATCAGATTGGTCTTAGATTCGCCATTGCCAGGCTGCACCTTGCTACCATTTTGCGTGGGTTGGTTCGCGTTCACCGTGTCGAGAGGATTTGCCATCATTTTCACGGATTTCTGTTTACACCGGATTAGGTGAAATGTCACACGATATGTACCTTATTACATAAATGAAGTTGGATTCCAATTAGATCATTGGATTCTGGCTAGTCGTAATAACACCACTTCGCGTTGGTTGAAAGCTACTATGCAGGGAAAGAAAATCAATAAAAGATGCTGTTCACTCTCGTACTTATCTTCCGTCCGGTGTTACGGCACCGGGACTCACTGAATCGAAATATATCAAGAAACACAAAATAACTACAGTTTATTAGATCGTAATGAGAATATGAAAGTAAAGTGAAAAGGAAATCAACCAAAAATCTATGCGACCTATTCCCAGGACCTATTCTCGTAAATTCATTTCTTTCACTTCACTTTCTTTTTTATAATGTTGCCATTTTCCAAATAAAACTACCACTAAAGATTTTCTCTCATTTTTTTTTTTATTGCTTGGTTTCTGAGGTGCTGGCGTCAACTATCATATCTATTGCATTTAGGTCTTATCCCAATGTTATATCGTAATATACTGTAGAAAAGCTGTACTGTATTTTATTTTGAGAATCAATTTCAATGTGTATTTGTGTAGTTCCTAAATATAAGGTCCTATTAAATTCACTGCAAATATTTTAAGGGCATGCGTAAATATGTATAAGAAAAACATCTAAGGCAATTAAAAAACAATCTACACGCCAGATTTTTTTCATTTGCAAACAAACTTTTTAATTAATTACGAGAACATCCATTGACTGACCCAACTGACGTTCCGCCACGTAGACAGGATTCACTTACACGGCACGCACACTAACAACCAACCAATCGCAGCACCTTATTTTGGCGCGTAAATTAAACGCGATTAGTGGTGTGCTTCTAGGACAAACAGGGTGTACTTTTCCGTTTTTTTTTTAGTTAAATGCAATTTTCTCGAAAACTAGCGTGTAGATTTTTTTAAAAATTTGCCTAGTACTTGCTTATATTTTATTTGATCTGCCCCTAAAATATTTGCAGTGAATTTAATAGGACCTTATATATATTTGTTTAGAGTAACATAGTAAACGTCCACAACATCGCCATAGTTATGTGACATGCGATCTTATCGTTATTTCTATTTTGGTTTAAGTATAATAAAAACAAGCAAATGTATTAAAAACAAAACCCGACTTCGGTCACGTCAAAGTTGTATTTTGCGATAAAAATCCGCCATCTTTAATATATACCTATGCCGTGAGATGACGGCTTAGAATAGCATCACCCTTGTTGTGGCTGTTATGGTTATGGAATTAATGATGTTTTTTTTATAGTCAGTGTCACTCACGCTGCTGAGACATATATAACGACACCACACGTGTCAAGATACACCCAGCCGGTTGGGCTGTATGCAGCCCTTGAAAACTCTGGATACATAAATACATACATAATCTCGAAAAGCATAACACTTCAGTACCTACGCTGAGTGGCGCGTATTGTACCCGCGTACCGGCAATGCAGGCACTCGCGCGATGTTCACTCACGTCATCTGTACCGCTTTGTGTAAAGTGAACTTGACATGCAGGCCGGTACGCGCGTATTTCTATCTGACGCAATGTAGGCTCTTAAACTCCATACTATTGGCTATTCTGTGAATTTAGGCCCCTCAACCATGCAAACAATTAATCTGCAATACAAAATTATAAGCATATTTATTTAGTCTATGAACGCTAAGTTACATCACTAGAACGCTAAATTACAAAAGCATCGACTGTGACTTTTTCTGTGACGCGTCAAAAATGTGTGAATGTCAAAAGTTCATATTCATATATCTTTATTGTTAATTGCAGTTCAAATGTTCAGTTACTTCTAATATTCTTCATTAAGGAATAATAGCACCTGCTGCCATCTGTCATAACATAAACTTTTAGTGTTCCAAATATTTTACATCTGATCAAGGGTAATTTTGTTTGGTTACAACACCATAGCAGTACTGCCAACCGTACAAGTTGGCCAACGTAACAAACATAACAAAACGTTTACAAAGCTAGCTAAGCAAGATTTTTGTTATTTGAATTTAAGATATTTTTTACGTTTCTAACAGCAGAGACCGATATTATTCATAAAATGCAAGCTAAATATGGATTATACTATCAATGTTACACCAACTTAGCTAGCGCAAAACAATTTTACACAGGAAAATTGAATAAACTTATAATGCTTGTAGAATAAACGAACCCCATTGCCTCGGGAGGTCAATGACACCTTTGGTTTGGGTAGCAAACGATGGGGTGGTCGGTGGTCGCGGTTCTCTAAAACCCCTGCGTTATATTATATGTCTACGTCTAATCCCTACAGTTCATACCTACGGTGATTGTATGTAAATAAAGCTGGAAAAAGTGGGACACCACCGTGTTGATGAATAAAGCTTTCTTTTCCGCTGCGAGAGATACCTACCTACACCCTAAGCCTACATACACCCTACAGTAGGGCCTAGGTAGGTACACCACACCACTAACCACGCACTGGTTTAGCAATAAAGCAATTTCTAGGCTATAAACTTCCTAAAATTCCGTAAATTGGGCTTCAGTAGTACTTACCTTCCTTCTTCAATCTCGGTCAGCGAAATCTTGAAATGAATTACCTACTAATGTCCTCATCTATACAGGGTGTTAGAAAAAGGACTACCTATAGGTACGTTTATTTAAACCACCCATTCTTTAGATTTAAAAGAGTATGTTACCTATGCGTGTTCAAACACTTTATAAAAATAGAAGAAGATTAAAGAAGAATAAAGATAATAGAAGAAGAGATAGAATAGAATAATAGAAGAAGAATAAAGAAGATCTTTCAAAAACTTTTACAACTTTTCTTAACTCTCTGTAGACATAGATACCTATGAATTGATCGAAGCACCACCATAGAATAGTCAGCACCTAGCCGGGGAGGTGTCTTAAAATAAAAACTACCTTTAAAATGTTAGTCTTGCTTGTGTGGTCTTGTACCTAATTCTGTACGAACGCTCACCAATGCGCCATTTACTGTTGAATCATTGGCCATTCTTTAGCTTAGTCATTGTGTAACTGAACCACACTGAACTTTGGTCTTGCAAATTATTAACAACACTACTGCACTACTCTCATAGTGAATCAAAAGCGCAATATTCAATATCCACTGGTGGTCTTCCAGGAGCACAGCTAGGCTACTACAGGGTGTTAATTTAAATGCGTGCCATAGCTTCAGGGTAGGTTTAGTATCGATAAAGAATGCCGTAAAAAATAATTGAAAAAAATCTCAGTCACAAATTTTTTTTACTTGACTGGCATTTGATTCAAATGCCTATATCTCAGCCGAAATTCGTTCAATCTCAAAGTTGTATAAACGAAAGTGTTGTATGGACACTCTCTAAAAACTGTGGTGATAAATACGAGCTACCCTGGCCTTTATAAATAAATAGCGGCCCGCCCAGCGGTTAAGCTGATTCCTCGTTTCCCCGTAATAATCGGATCTTCGCCCGTAGTAAAACATTAATTAATCTAATGTCCTCGATGTTTGTCCATTTGCCAGAGAAGCGGCTCATCACGCTGGACAACTTTTCTCTGTATCTCTTATAATTTAGATGGGCTCCTGGTGGTCTACATCAAGTAGGTAGGCCAGCCCCTCAAATACTAACAATAACTAACAAAAGGTCTCCGTGATTCTAGCAATCACAATGCCAAATTTCAGGAAGATCGGTTGAGAGGTTGAACGCAGAGGCACGCAGAGGCGTAGTATTTTGGTCAGCCCAGCGGTTTACCCACGGTTAACCATTTTCCCTCGGAATTGAGACGAGGCTATGTCGCTCAGGGATGTTATCGGTCCGTAGTTTCGACTTATTAAACAAACAAAGCCTTCCTTTTTATAATATTAGTGTAGATTGTTTTCAAAACAGCGATATCTATCAGCCCTGTTGCTATGCTGGTTTTCAGCCGTCTCGCCCAAATAAGCAAACTGTTAGTGTTACATACAGCCTGTAATTTCAGCCAGCAATGGACGACAACATCTATACAGCCTCCAAGCGTCACTGTGAAGGCTGCGTGTGCGCATGAGTGCAAACTCGGTGCACGAGCACCCATGCCGGATGGTTACCCAACTCGACAGTCGGTCGAGCTATCGCTAGCGCTACCCACCAAACAGGATTTCAGCGTAATAGATGGTAGAACTGTAGAGCATAGATTTTACTTGAATTTTTTACATACAAAACATTTCGTGTAAAAAAACAACTGCAATATTTTAAGTAGGCAGATAGGTAGGTACTACTTTTCCTAATTTTTGAACCTCCCATATAAAATGTTCCAGCCGACCGAGTCAATTTGTAAGGGAGGTCCAAAACCTTTTTTCATATTTCGACCTATGTTCCTTGGGGAAAGTTGTTTAGTTTCATGGTCTGGTTGGTTCATTCCTTAAAATATTTATCTCACGTCTTACGTCTCACATCTACCACCGTCTACTTTGTGGAGCTTGCCGCTTAGGTCAGGGTTAGTTGCACCCGTTGAACAAAGAAGCAAAACACTTCGTGGGCGAGTCCGACTCGTACTTAACCGATTTCACGTAACGCTTTACTTCGGTTCAAAGATAGTTTATTCTCAAAAAAAAGACATACAATGCCACTTACATGAGAAAAAATATGCTTATAACTAATGTTAATTAACAAATTTAATTTCAACTTCGCCACACTATTTAGCTACATTTTAATTATTTTTAATGTATACAATTAATGTAGGTATATATACTTGAATTATCTACTTACCTATGTTAGGTTACTATTTATGTTCGATTGAGTTTCTATGATCTAGGTCCTAGATCCTAGGCTTTCCCTGGTTAACTCTACTTTCATATAATAAAAAAGCCCGTGAAAACGAATTTCTTGTCTACCTACCCACATACATACAAAGAAGCATACATACATATGTATATCTCGAAAAACATAACTCTCCTTCTGAGGCAGTCGGGTAAAAAGTCAACCTCACACGCCAGGCAATTAAAACACCCAATAATTAGGTACTGCCTACCCTATTCCGCCTCATTAAACTTGGAACATTTCTAAAATCCAACTGAAAATTCTTCGTTAAGAATTTCTAGCACTATTACCTCTTTATTGCTCATAACTCATAACTTGCCTCCTTAGGGGTCAACCATGGAATAATACTTTTTCCTATAAGTACAGTTAATATGAAGAATCTGTGCTGGTTGATACCTTAAATGAGTAGGTCTAGATGCTGCTGGTAGTAGTAGTAGTATGGCCTTGCTTACACCTGGCAAGCTGTAGTCACGCAAGAATAAAGGCTTCAACACATACCTAGCTCGTGAAAAACGCTGCGAATAAACAGACCAAGTATTTTTCATAATGCTTGCTGAAAGAGCATGCAACTGGCGCTCATTGTCCAGCGTCAGATAGGTACTCTATACAGAAATCATTTTGGTCTATCTATTTTCTATCATTCACGCCTGCGTTCTTCGGAATTTATTTTTCGAAGTTCCGTAGGTTTAGTTAAACTTCACTTAGCAATAACATCTGTTAGATTTCCTGTGTAAGTTTAAAAATATCAAAAGGTGATCACAAGAGACGCTTCAATTCATCTTAGCAGCCACAACTGCAGTCCATTGCTGGACTGCCCTTATTACGGAGCATGCCACAGGTACTCACCACGCTTGACAGGTTGATTGGTGAGCGCAGTGCACTTACAGGAAAGGTTGCTGTCCATTCCCTGGATGCTTATCCCTGATTTTACGTCACCCACAAAGGTAGGATTGGGGTGATGCTATTCTAAACCGGCGTCACAGGCCTATCTGCCGTTACCTTTACTTAAAGTCTCTTGTGTAACAAATAACACCTATTACTGGCTAACTTGGAGTTACGCAGACGGAATTCTCCACTCCACTTCAGCTACTGCAATCAATACTTGGTGGAATAATTTATACTAACTGTCTGCCACTTCTCGCGTCCTAGGGAATCGTATTTTATTACAAGGTAGGGAACTAGGGAATCTTATTTCTTTCAAAGATAACTTTTATATCTATTTAGAAGGCGACTAGTAGCGACTTGGTGGCGAAAACTGTGATCATGCCTTGGATGCCTACTTCCAGCAGGTGTGGATGATAAGATAACTTTATTTTCCGCTGCTACTCAACTTGCAATTTATGCACCCTCTAGTGTAGATAAGTAACTAAATTACTCTAAGAGCTGATGCCACCGATATAACAACCGAGATTATACATTACACACAGCCCATCAATTTTTTTTTATATATCTGCATATCGGCTTAAGTTTAGCCTATTATTAAGTTATCAAATCCCAATTGCTTACTAGAACTAAGCTTCTGAATCTGTACGTCTTAACTCTACTGACCCCAAAAATTCTGACAGCGTTCCATATGGGACGCTCACACTCCACAGATGAGAGGTTATACCTGTAGCTTAATAGGTACTTACCTAGTGCAGTATTTTTCCTTACTAAATACCAACAGTAGCTTTATAAACACATACATTGTCGTACCTTCGCTAAATCCAAACAATCTAAGAACAATAGAGTGTGAACATGTTGCTGTTGCTACTAAACAAATATAAATAAGTGGGGATTATATTCAACTTGGCATATTTTGTCTTTGTCTTTCTATGACCATTGTTAGTGCAGAGAATATACACCGTTATCTCTTAGTTCACACTTAGTAAGGCATGTTTTATGGGATGCTCTCCGAAACCTGATAGAGTGCATGCAAACCATGAACCTGAACAATGTGCCCCTAGCAAAATATGTAAGAAAACGGCAAACTTCCGATCTCCTTTACAAAATCACGAGCGGGGAAGTAAAAAAAATACGTTTTCTGAAAAGTTTTCTTATGTGAAGTGGTTCCGTTTTATGGTCTAATTACCTTATCATTATTCGGAAGATTGACTCTAACACCCTGTATGTATAGTAGCATAGTGCATTGTTTATAGGTAGGTATATCCTACAGGGTAGGTATGTAGTAGTAGGGATTCGAGCTTTATCGTAAGCTTCCCCTTTGGGGGGGTATTTGCCATACCCAACGCCAAACTCAACACGTTGACTAGGTGAACGCATTGCAAGGCGTTGCGTTCACAGGGAACGCCACCTTACTCCCTAAACTCATCCTTTGTCTTTCACGACACCTATGGTTAGGTATACAATAAACTACAAATACGGAATTTTGGCACCGCTACGGTTGCTACAGCTACCTGCTACGGCGTAGCATATTTACATAGAGAAAGAAAAGAAAAAGGTTTTTTTGCAGACTGCAATGATGTTATTTTATTAATCTAGTAATTTGTGGATGAAAAGGAAGTAACATTTATGTGCAATTGTGCAACTGTGCAAGGAACGCATGCACGTCACCCATTGCTTTAAAATGAAAATTTATGTAGGAAGGCCCGTAATAAAAATGATTAGGAAAATATCTACTACTACTAGTAAAAAATACTTTATGCCATCTCACTACCCTAGGTCTGCTGTAAGAGATTTCTTTTTAGAAATAAGCTGACCTGTTGTGTATTGTTCTATATGTTATGTTCTTTGTATTTTATTGTGTACAATAAACGGTTAAATAAATAAATAAAAAATATCTACTACTTGAAGATCATTTTCCGCAGTTTTGATGCCTCACCTAACAACTCTACCTACTAGGAAATCATGATACTATGTAACTAGAATACCTACCTACCATAGCATTAATAAAATTGCTTACTTAAAGAAACTTTAAATTACAACGTTCCATTTGGAAAAAATATCATACCTCACCATCATTGGCCTCATTCATACGTCTGTGTCAGACGATTTATTCAGTGTCTGAGACAATATTTTTCATGGCTGTATAAGCCGATACGGCATGGCTTTTTGCACGCTCTCCACAGACACTGCATTGCCTGGAACGCAATTATGGAAAACGCAGGGCTGCCCAGGACCTGCGCCAACCTCTCGGCCTTCCTGGCTGAATCATACCTACCTAGGCACATAACATAACTTTATTATGATGATGTGATGAGGATGATCTATCCGACCGATTTCGGCTATGGCGACCACTTCTACTCCTAATAATATAGGTAACTGAGCGGGATTCAGCGGGAATGACTCTGAAGATATTAGGTAGGTAGGTACATAGGTATATATTTTGGAACAGGCCTTTACACAGTTTGGAGAAAATTGTCTACAGCCAACTCTTGGCTCTTTCCCATGGGTATGACGGGTGTAGATACGTGTGAGTATAGGCACTTTAAAAGTGAGTTTACGATATAAATACGCTTGAAAATAGGACAGTACAGCAGCTCGGCTGTTTTACTATGCACACTATTGCACAAAGGCACAGTACTGTTTGGTTTGAGAGGTGCACGTCCTCTGGTGCGCTTGCACTCGATGCACTGACGGACTGGTTTATAACTGCACGTGCATGTTGCAATGGCTATATGGCAACAGCTGTTCGCTGTTCCAATTTTAAAGTATTAAATTGCTGCCTGCTACAGTAGATAGAGTAGGTACAGTCTATCCCGTTTACTCATGCACAATGCAGGAATAAAGATTTTTTCAGACTGTAACAAATTGAGACAGGCTGACAACCTGTCACTATAGCGATACACGACTATAGCTACAACGGCTCTAAAATAATTGTCAGACGTGACGATAACGTTGACGCTCTGCCTACCCCGCAAGGGATAAAGGCGTGATGTAGGTATGTAACATATTATTATTATGTCAACAATTGTTACTTTTCTAGATGCAGCAAGCAACGTTCTGAATCTTACAAAATAATTTTTATCCCGCTTGCTGTTAGCAAACACAAGAAATTGAAACCTTAAAAATAGTATGGTTTATGAGTTAGCGTGAGTGACTGTACAATGTAGGTACTATCGCCGGCGCATCAAGCTAACTATTTGGAAAAATGCTAAGAAAAACCAGTTGATTCCTTAAAACAATTCGGTTAATTTGATTAGGGTAGGTATACGTAGGTACTACGGTTTTCGAATACCCGACCAATTTAGATACCCGGGTATCGGGTATGAATTTTTTAAATACCCGGGTATACCCGGGTACCCGGGTATTACCTTTTTAAGTAAAAATGGGTTCGAAATTGAGAAACAAAGGTTTAAAAGTTAACGCTATTTATACTTAATTATAATACCTATCATTCAAGTTCACAAAGTGGGAAAAATTTAGTAAAATTAGACAAACAAAACCAGTTTAAAAATACTTTAGTCAGTCTCACTATTTAATACTTTCGTTTCCACTCGCTTCTAACAGTTTTCACGTGGGAGTAAGATATTTCTCCATGGTAAAAAGCATCTATCTTATACAATTCCAGGATGAGTAACCTAGCATTCTAAAGGTAAAAGAAATCTTAAAATCGTACGCGCAGGTTTTGAGAAAATTCGTTACAAACCTACAAAAATACTCCCAGAAAATAATACAAATATTTTCTCTTAAAAATATACTATAGAAAACTAGATATACAGGGAGTAACAGAAAGGGTATTACAAGCCGAAAGGAGGTCAAGGTACTCATGGCTCATTCTCCTAAAGCCACGGAAAATTCTAACTTCCATGTCTTTTTTTAATTTTAGATTTTTTGGAAAATATTATACAGTTTATCAAAGTTTTCTTAATTTCTAAGATAGAATTTAAAAGGCCCGGTTTTCGGACCACTGGTTTAAGAGTTATTTGATGTCCACTATTTGCGAACATGGACGTTAGAGAATTCCGTGGCTTATTTTCTTTTTGTAAATAATGAAAAAATTTAAGTGTATTTTAAATATAAAACTAGTAAGTAATGTTGTTTAGAGCTTATACACGGTATTTTAGTGAAAATATATAACATATAACTATCAATAACGGAAAAATGAAAGGCCACTATTTTTTGACATGGAAGTTAAATGTCCACTACTTGGTACGTCGCGTCGGAAAACTAAACAAAATACGTTTTATTTCTTTATACAAGATGTAAAAAAATCAACTACAAATACTTTAAGGGGTGAATTAGTCCGTAAAACTGAACAACTTTCCTCGAGGAACATAGGTCGAGATGTGGAAAACAATTTTGAACCTCCCATACAATTTTTGAGTCCCTCGGGCGGCTGCTACAATTTGTATTTCACATTACAACCTACGTTCCTTCCTACGCCTCATAATATTTGCAGTTGAATTTTTTACACATTATATTATGTTTATTTCATATGTGATATAGGCGGCTCAACAGACAGATATGCTAGTTCCTGCGGTGTGATATTCAAAACTTTAATACTAAAAATATTTAAAAAAACGATTAAGAGAAACAATGGCACCAAAGTTTTCGCAAGGCACCTGTCTATTGGGCAGAGCCAGCTGACAAAGCTGAAGACGGAGGATGGCAGCGTGGTATCAATGCAAAGAGAGGTACTGTGGGAGATCAAACTGTTCTGTGGACAGCTGTACACTTCAGTCGCAAAACCTGTTATTAGCTCAACAGATCCTAGAGCAAAGCTTACCCGACAACAGTGTCTAGACCTCGGTATAGACCGAGGATGACCCGGATATCAGCTTGTATGAGATTAGGATAGCCCTTGAACAGCTCAAAAACAAGAACGTGCCGGGCGAGGACGAAATCATATCAGAGCTACTAAAAGCGGGTGAAACACCAGTACTTAAAGTCTTTCAGAATCTCTTTAACTTTGTTTTGTTAGGAGGTGTGACGCCAGAAGTATGAAACAGAAGCGATATTATATAGGGTTACAAATAAGTACAAATCTCTTGAGGTGTGATTTACTCACAAAACTGTACAACTTATGTTCGAAACTTCGAAGTATGAAAAAATTTTGGACCTCCCATACAAAAATGCTAAAATAGTGTGTCACTTAGTATGGGAGGCCCAATTTTTTTTTCATATTTCAAGTAAATTTTCTAACAAAAGTTGTTCAGTTTTGAGAACATTACACCCTCAAGAGATTTGTACTTAATTAAATGTAACCGTATACACTACAGGTATATCGAAGTGTTCAAATATTCATAAACGAAGAAAGAAACGCCACAATGTCAGTTCGAGTACAAGACCACAGCGGCAATTCCATTGCACAGGGGTGTAAGACAAGGAGATGTATTATCTCAGAAGCTCTTCACCAATGCGATGGAAGATGCCTTGAAGCTCCTGGAATGGGATGAACTTAACATTAATATCAATAGCGAAAGCATTACTCAGCAAAATGCTACAGGACTTTAATCGAAATTTCCCAACAACTGGACCTCAAGTTGACGAGAGGACGAGACGAAAGTCATGGCCAACTCTCATGTAACGCCCACCCCAATATCGGTAGGGAATTCGACACTCAAAGTGGTGGACAAATACGTCTATCTAGGACAAACAGTCCAACTAGGAAGATCTTGAGAAGGAAGTCACTCAGCGAATCCACCTCGGCTGGGCAGCTCCGGGAAGTTACGCAGCGTCTTCACGTCCGAAATTCCTCACTGTCTCGAGACGAAAGTTTTTGAACAGTGTGTCATGCCAGTGATAACCTACAGTGCGCAGATATGGTCGCTAACTGTCGGCCTCCTAAATAGAGTAGGAGTCACCAGTGAGCTATGGAGAGAGCTATGCTCGGTGTTTCTCTTCGTGATCGAATCAGAAACGATCCGTAGACGAACCAAGGTAACCAACATAGCTAAAAGAGTCAGCAAGCTGAAGTGCCAATGAGCAGGCTACAATACTCGAAGGACTGATAATCGGTGGAGGAGCGGCGGCCCGCGGCAGGGAAATGCCGGATGCAGGCCACTTCTAATCGGTCAAGGTGGAAGTATTAAGTGGAGTCTGATATTCAGTAGTATACGTCCTATGGCTAATTATGATGACGATGACATAAAAAGTATGAATTATTTTGGAAAACTTGCAAACGCGATAGTGGACAAGATATACTTGCTAAATTCGCAGGCTCGATTAGGACCGCGGTAGCCCAGTTGGTAGTGGCGTCGGCAGTACAGATGCCGAAGGTCGCAGGTTCAAATCCAAAAGTGGATAATTTTGCACGTTTTCCAAAATTGTATACCTAACACGAGATGTGTTTTAAAAATTTGTAATTCAAGAATGAATAACTTTCACAAAATTTTCCATTAAGACACGAATTGGTTTAAATTAAGAAAAAAAATATATCATTTAAAATCTTTGTCCAACAGTGGGGCCAAAATTTAATCATTCTCTAACGTCCATGTCATTTGTAACGTCCATGTCACCGCGAAACATGGAAAGACATGGAAAAAAGGACATGGATGTTAGAACGAAAGTTTATTTTGCGGTCTACGAAAAAACTATAAGACCATACTTTTTACAATACCGCCTCTTGTTTTAAGCATAACAAAGGTATTAACCAGAAAAAATATCAGTATTACCTGATAACTGAATACTTAGTTATCGATGAGCATGGAAGTTAGGTGGGTACTGAACCAAATCGTAATTGTGTGGAAATTACCTTCGCCAGCAAAAATGCAGCAGCGAGAGGCACGTGTTTCTCTTACGATATTGTCGGCAGTACTATCCGCTACTCATATGTAAATAAACTAGACAGATAACTTTCACAGTCATGAAAATATGAGTGAGAAGGTAGCGCGAGGAAATTTAAGCCTGAATCAGGCTTCAACGCTAAAAACCATGTTTAAAAATAAATTCCGGCGTCTTTTACTTTTAAAAACATCTTGCAAGATAGAAATTATAACTAGTTAGAAGATAAGAATGATTAACATGATATTACTCTGATATTTTAGGATCTATAACAATTTATCTGTCACAAAGTAGCAAAGTTCCTCGCCATGGACGTTAGAGAATGCATGTTTGACAGGAATTTTACAAAAAACTGTCAACATTTTTGAGTATTTAGATGTTTAACCATGTGTAAGACAAGCTGAAGTATTTTATAAAAAAAAATTAGATCCCTCTTCCCACAGAAAGCTGCACTTTTTCAGCGGAATGTGTAAAAAATGCAGGCGATGAGAATGTACCTCATGAAATTGAACAACTTTCCCGATGGAACATGGGTCGAAATATGAAAAAAAAATTGGACCTCCCATAGTAAATCAATCAACTGATCGGCAATTTTGTATGGGAGGTCCAAATTTTTTTTCTTAACTCGACCCATGTTTCATAGGGAAAGTTGTTCAGTTTCATGAGAACCTTGACCTCCTTTCGGCTTGTTATACCCTTTCTGTTACTCCCAGTATAAAGTCAATTTGTGTAGAAATTTATACAGGGTTGACCATAGAGTGATGTCAATAAAAAGAAATTAGATTCCTCACATCTTGGGGTATTCGAAAATACCCCATGTATGTTCCGCGATTATTTTTAGTTTCCGAGTTATTCAACTTTTAAAGTTGTATGGGAAAAACTCGAATGGCAGATTTTTTTTCTTTTTTTGTACGCTATAAAGTATAAATCATAAAAATTATGCTATGAAATCAATCGCGCAAAATGCCTTTATACGAAAGTAAAAACAGGAAAGGAAAAAATTACCATTTTTTTATTTTCCCGTACAACTTTACAAGTTGAATAACTCGGGAACTAATCATAATCGCGGAACATACATGGGGTATTTTCGAATACCCCAAGATGTGAGGAATCTAATTTCTTTTTATTGACGTCACTCTATGGTCCACCCTGTATAATATG
Organism: Phthorimaea operculella; assembly: GCA_024500475.1. Lineage (NCBI taxonomy): Eukaryota > Metazoa > Arthropoda > Insecta > Lepidoptera > Gelechiidae > Phthorimaea > Phthorimaea operculella. Next base: position 1,954,807 of record JANFCV010000024.1, on the reverse strand, counting down.
AAGTCACTTCGTTAAAAAAAACAATACTTTTGTAAATATAAATTAATCCTTTAATCTTTATTTGTATAACATCAGTCTATATATCTCTTTCTCGAGTACCCGGGTACGCGCGTCGTTTATACCCGGGTACCAAAAGTCTGAAATACCCGGGTATACCCGGACCCGGGTACCCGGGTAGAAAACTCTAGTAGGTACCTACCTACCCAGCCAGCATAGCACCTATGCCTACAGTTAAAGGTGCCCAAAGCCTCCAATAAATATCAAGTCATCATAAACTTTTTGTCGAGGTAAAAAAGCATTGAACCTGTTTGACCTTTCTGCAAAAAATCACGCTGCCAATCTCCGTTTTTATTTCCACGACAAACAAGAAAAGGTTTCTCAATTCATTGCTAACGTGTATTCTTTTTTTGGAGTCAAAAAAGTGATAATATAATATCGGTAATTTTACCTTGATTATGATGGGTGTTTTTGAAGCAGATCAGCAAGACGTAGGTAGACGTACCTACCTATTTATGCTGTAATAAACTTGCATAGGTACACCAATTATCATACTTAATTGTAATAAAATTACGTACCATGGACTAAAATTTGATGCATTGACAAAAAATAAATCAGACTAATTAATAATGCAGTGCAGAAACATAGGTAGGTACCTACTTATCTCATATCATCTAATCTAGCCTACGTCAACCCTCTGCTGGGCAAAGGTCTCCCTCTTCTCCTGCCAGAAAAAACTAGATGGCAGAAACATTACAAACCAGAATTACTTTTGTAGCTAGGTATAGGTAATCTTGAATAGAATCAACGTGTCCGTCCATCCATATTATAAGTAAAACTATCTACTATCTTAGCTTACAAATAATTCAATTTCAATTTCAATCGTTTATTGCATAAGTCAATATACATAGATGTAAGAGATACAATGTCGCACAATATGCAGAAAGCAGAACACTATAAAACCCGTATAATGACACCCTGTTAGGGCACAGCAACATTTAAAGAGAGGGAAGCCTTAATTAATTTAATACTATAACTAAGTTTTATAACAATACAGATGTAAAGAAAAACGTTTCTAATAAATATTTTAAATTGTGAATAACAATATTTATTACTGGTAAACTGGGGTTACTTTGATTAATTTTGAAATTAAATTGTTTGTATCTTTTGAATCTATGGTTCTAAAAATAAGCAAAAAATACGCAATAATGGAGTGCTGTAGATCTCTAAGAAGAGGTGAAAATAAAAAATAAAATGTTTGTAGATATTGAGAAAAAAAAAATAAAAACAGCGTGATCAAAGTTATACTGATTTTGGGGTTACTTTGATACCTACTCCTTCCTACCTACTACTACCTTTTCATAGCATGGAATTCAAAAGTAACACGAATAACTTGTCCAAAACAAAAAGAAAAATCAAACTCGGTTAACAGGAACAAAAGTTATTGATGTTTTTATACTTTGATCAATGACGCCCCGCCACACTTTATGTACCGGTTCAATGACGCCCCGCATTAAATTAAAGGACGCTGTGCCGTAATTTTCAATGTTATGAAAATAACAATTTGAGTTTTGGGTTCCTGAATATACACTACTATACAAAGTTCAGAAAAAGAAATCGTAAGACACGCATCTAAAGTTTTGCTACACTTTTTTTAGCCATAAATCGATATAAAACAAAAACATGCGCTTTTTTTAGAAAAATGCATATCTTGTCCAGCGCCCCCGCAGAAAAGAAATTAATAGATAATCAGTGTAGTCATCGCAAAAAACAAAATCTACCAAAATCAGTCCAGTTTTACGCAATTAGCATTTCAAGTGAACAGGAAGTTTTGATCAAAATCACCCCAAGGTTCAAAGTGACCCCGGTTTACGGTATCTAAAACAATAATGTAGGTGAGCTAAATATGTAGGTAATACTTAATAATTATATAGGAACAAAATTATTATAATTTATCTTCTAAGTATTCTTTAAGCGAATAATAACTTTTATTTATAAGAAATATTTTGAGATTTTTTACAAATTTATTATAGTTAGTTTCATTTTTTAAGTCTGTAGGTAGTTTGTTAAAGATTTTTATGGACATTACAAATGGGCTAATTGGAATGACTAGTAAGATTGGAAGAAGGTATCATTAATTTATTTATTAATTTATTCAGGAAATAGATCAAAATTATATAGATATTCTGAAAATCATATATTCAAACAGCACGGCTACCATCAAGTTAGAAAGTACAGGTCCTTCATTCAAAATCAGCAAAGGCGTCAAGCAAGGAGACCCTCTGTCTCCGAAGCTATTCACTAGCGCACTTGAAGAAGTTTTTCGAGGGCTTGCTGATACCTGGAATGGGCGAGGTGTAGATATTGGTGGAAGAAGATTAACAAATCTTCGTTTCGCCGATGACATCATTCTTTTTTCATCAACAGCGTCAGAACTACAACTTATGCTGCAAGACCTGAGCACTGCGAGTCTTGGGGCGGGACTAATGATGAATATGTCAAAGACCAAGCTTATGACAAATAGCACAAAGTACGGGGTGACAGTGGATGCTGGGAGAATGGAATACGTCAATGAGTATCTGTATCTGGGCCAAATAGTCTCTTTCCAGGCACGTCAAGATAAAGAAGTTGCTAGACGCACCGAAAATGCCTGGAAGAGCTATTGGTCTATGAAAGAACACATGAAGGGCGACTTGCCGATCTCACTTAAACGAAAACTCATGGACGTATGCATTCTCCCAATCCTCACCTACGGTGCACAGACTTGGTCTTTGACGGAAGCTCAAAGGTCCAGCCTCAAGGTTTGTCAGCGTGCCATGGAACGCAGTATGTTAGGCCTAAAGTTGGTGGATCGAGTCAGGAATACCGTACTGCGTTCTACGACAAAAACTGACGTTGCCCATACTGCAGCCAAACTCAAGTGGGATTGGGCCGGTCACGTTTGCCGTATGCCCGAAGAACTGTGGGCAAATTCAACAACATTATGGAAACCACCGATATCGCGACGACGCCGCGGAAGACCGCGTCGCAGGTGGCGTGACGAGTTAGATGCTTTTAGCAAAGACTGGCACCTGGAGGCCTTAAGCAGAACGGGATGGAAGGAGAAGAGGGAGGCCTTTGCCCAGCAGTGAGACAATTTATAGGCTTATTAAGATAAGATAAGAATTTATTCTAAGGAGTCCTGCCTGGATATGTTATTTTAACAAGAATCTAGATAATTTACTTTATTTATTTCCAGTCTAAGAATCTTAAGCCTTCAACCAAGTTTTTCAAAGTGGGTGATTATTCTGAGATTACAATCTTTGTACCAAGAACCTGGGTAATTTGTTAGCAATTTACTACCACACTGCGGCTTACCTAGGTGAAGTGGGTATTACGTGCATGCAAAAACCGACATAATGATCGCCACCATATCAACTTACACTGGGTTTACTTAGGGACAAGCTTCACAGAAGAGACGTGCGTCATGACGCGTGGAATGGCATCTCTCAAACAAGTGGTTGTTGGAAACGTGAGACGTATGTGACAAAATAAAATTTATGAAACTGAAGAGATAAAGATACCTACACGAAGACGCGCTTTACATCGATAACGGCTGACGATCGATTGTCTGACTGTAGAGTAGACGTGAGACGTAAGATGACATCTGTCAGACAAGTGATCGTCAGCCGTCATCGATAGCTCTACTACTACTATAACAGCCACAATAAAGTCCACTGCTGAACATGGGCCTCTCCTAGTAGTGTTTGCCATCGATAGCTCTGTTTCATATTTTTTATATGGAAACGGTTTCGAGCGTCGCTATATCGCACGTCTCACGTCTAATCTGTGGAGCTTATCATCATCATCATCATCATTGGCCTCATACGTCTGTGACAGACGATTTATTCAGTGTCTGAGGCAAGATTTTTCATGGCTGTATAAGCCGATACGGGAACGGCATGACTTTCCGCACGCTCTACAAATGAAGGTGGCATTTAGTACGGCTCCTTAGCTGGAAGTATGGTCCCATCTGGCACAGTGGCGTAGCGTGAGTGTCGGCTGCCCGGGGCGGAAGACAATTTTGCCGCCCCCTTGTAGTATACTATAGCCGTATTTATAGTATACTATACATATCTACGGAATGACGATAGTACGGACGGGCTTCTTCGTGGTAAAAATAGAGAGCAAGTAGAACACCGAAGTACAAATCGTATTGCGTGCGGTGCGAGCGAAGCGAGCCCCACTTTTCACGGTAAACTGGTATGGTCTAAGCAACCCTGGGGGAGTGCGCGGAGTGGAATACCAACGCAAAACGTACTGCGAGCGAAGCGAGCCCGATTTTTCAGGGCGCTACACAGCGGGCCCGTGTGCATGAAGTTCTCCTTTCAATCGGTTCGAATTTGTAGTTGCGATAAGAATATAAAGTGGTTCAAATATTTCCAATATATTTTTATAAGTAATTTATTGTTAAATTTTGCCGCCCCCTAAAAAGTGCCGCCCGGGGCGGGCCGCCCCCCTTGCCCCCACTACGCTACGCCACTGATCTGGCAGAAATCATGAAACTTGGCATGTGTGTAGCTTACATGTGTAAGCTTCAGGAAAAGAAGGGAAGCAAGTTGGACCCCCCCTGCTTCCCCCCTTTACCCCCCCCTTTTATGTCCCAAATTTCAGTTATCTTTAGTTTTCTCGGAAACGATTAAAGAAGGAGAAATTTGTCAAGGTAAGAAATATTCCTTATAAAATTGTCTACATAATTGTTCTTGGGTCTATATTGATAGGACTTATACTTTTCAAGTTATGCTTCTGGGAAACCCATCATTTTTTTGAAGGTGACTTCCAGCTCTGAATTAGCCATAACTACCATGTGATAGAATATTCTTTCAAACTTGCTATTGGCTTTTATTAGTTAGGTAGTCTACAAAGGAAACCCGCAGAGACAACACTTCAATCACGCCTGTGGGGATCGGGGGAGGGGGGCAAAGTTTATTTCTTCCGAGCTGAACTTGAGGACTTCTGACTCCTTAAGTAAATGTGAGACGAGAAATTGAGTATCATTTTCGAATATATCAAAGACGGGAGTATTCATTTCTGGAACGCTCTTTGGTACATTTCATACAAAAATATAAAAATATTAAGTGAAATAAGAAAAAAATATGTTTCGTTCTCATTCAAACGCTGTTTTCTTCATGATCTTGAGACATATTTACTAGATAATAACACATACTCAAAGACATACTCACCCGAATTATAAAGCCATATTTTATTTTCGAAAATATTAGAAAATACCTAGCCTACAGAAGCCTAAATATTTTTACAAAGTTATGTTTGTAGATGGAAAAATTTCAAATTCATAGATTTTGTATGCAAAAATAAGATTACCAACCGCAAACGTATATTTCTCAATTGTCGCTAAACCATTCCAGATAGAGAAATGCCCTCATAGGAAATGTTGTTTATACATCACCCCTATGACCCCCCCCCCTGTGACCGCGCCTGGTTATGGCTAATTCAGAGCTGGAAGTCACCTTCAAAAAAATGATGGGTTTCCCAGAAGCATAACTCGAAAAGTATAAGTCCTATCAACATCTACCCAAGAATAATTATGTAGACAATTTTATAAGGAATATTTCTTACCTTGACAAATTTCTCCTTCTTTAATCGTTTCCGAGAAAACTAAAGATAACTGAAATTTGGGACATAAAAGGGGGGGGTAAAGGGGGGAAGCAGGGGGGGTCCAACTTGCTTCCCTTCTTTTCCTGAAGCTTACACATGTAAGCTACACACATGCCAAGTTTCATGATTTCTGCCAGATGGGACCATACCTCCATACAAACTGCCAATTAAGAACTCGGACTAATTGGAGACTGGCACATGCATGCATTAGATGTCGTTTTTGCCTTTTGTTTGCGAGACCAGCGAACCAGGCAAGTGGTCTATCTTGTGAATTCTTGTGGAGCTAGGGCCTATGAAAATCCAGTATAAGTTGGTCCCTTAAAGAGGTAGGTTAATATGCTGTCGATAGTACCTTCTAGGATGTTATTTTCTTGTGTCAGTACTGTGAACACACTGTGTAGTTAAATGTAATTTTCTTGCTTCTGTGAATTACGTAATGTTTTCGAAGCAACTTTTTGCACTGGAGAGTCAAGTCATCCAAATTTCTAATATTAGTCTAGTCGTAGTAGGTACCTATGTACGCGCATTCTAGGTACCTACCGCTTCAGTATTCCGTGTGATGCCGGCTTAGAATAGCATCTCCCCAATTCTACCCGTGGATGTCGTAAAAAGCGACTAAGGGATAATCATCCAGGGAATGGGCAGCAGCGTTCCCGGTCAATGCAACATCTTGAACTGCGCTCACCAATCCGCCTGCCAAGCGTGGTGATTATGGCAATACCCCCCGATAGGGGGAGGCCCATGTCCAGCAGTGGACTGTTTAGGCTGATATGGCTTCAGTACCTATTCATGTAGCGACCAACTGTCAAATCTATTGTGGATTGCAGGTCATATCAATCAATTCACTACCTAGGTATGTTCTTATCAGATGTTCTTAATGAAAAAGCCATGAAGTCAGAATAACCAGTTCAACTTTGTACGAGGTTCAATTGATACCCAATTGTGATTGGTTAGCATGGTTAACTTCAGTTAGCAGCAATCGAATCAATTTGCTTGCATGCATACGGTTCATACGGTTCAACAAATCAGCTTGGTTTGACGTAAGTTAAACGTACCTACCGCTATTTGGTCCAGATTTTGGTACTAAAAGTGCTTACCTACAAAAATACCTACTTATAACCTGATTCATAGAAGAAAGGGACCCGAAATGGCAACATAGTTGTTTGCATCTTTTTCATATCACATGAAATCTGAGCAAGATGTCAGATACCTAACCCATTCACGTCACGTCCTCACGTCAAGCCGCCGTCCAGACTAATCTTGAATTTACCTACATAATGTAGGTAAAGGTAGCTACTAGCTGGATTATCTATAGATGTAGGTACCTAGTTATCTGTGTCAAACCAGTTGCGCCCTTCATGTGGGTAGGTACCTACTACCTAGTCTTGATTAGTATGCTCCTAATGCACTGGACCTAAGACGATCTTGCCTGATGATATTAAATAGTGTGACAGCTGACTTGTGGTTGCATAATGTAGGTAGGTAAGTAGGCCGGTATGGAATTAGATATGGGACATAAACAATAGAGTATTTTTTATTACCTACTTAAGTTTTTATTTCATTAAAATCCTGTAAAATGCTGTATGCTGAATGCAGTCATGGGGAGTAGGTATAGGTACCTATTGGCAGTTGACCTACCAGCATTCAGCATACGTATCCGGGTTTTCAATTAAAACTTTTTATGCTCAAAAGACAAAGGCCTAATGGACATTAATGTACCCAAATCGACCTTACTCCTAATAAGGAGCATGTCCATTGTCCACATTAATTGCTCCAAATAAATGTCACAGCTTTAATTGAAATGCGACGTTTCACTGAATGCTCGTCGTCGTGCGCACAAAATAGAGAGTTTACAGAATGTTCACTCGACCCTATTTCGGATTTTCGCGATGATCACTTGTCACATAGCCAGGGTTGCTATTGTCAAAAAACTCAATACAACATAATCTCATATGATTCTGAGCCAATTTTAATCCAAGAAATATGACGTTTGAGGCAACCACCGTCTTATTTACCTACAAGAACAAAGGTGACCGTTCTGACTGCAACTCGTACCGCGGTATTTCGTTATTATCGGTCCCCGGAAAGGCCTTTGCAAGAGTCCTATTAAACCGCTTGAAGGACTTATCAGAAAAGATTCTGCCCGAAACCCAGTTTGGCTTCCGACCTGACCGAGGCACATGTGAAGCTATTTTCTCGGTACGTCAACTGCAGGAAAAAAGCAGAGAACAAGGTCGTCAGTTGTACCTCTGCTTTGTTGACCTGGAGAAAGCGTTCGACAGTGTGCCTCGTGAGGCTCTCTGGATGGTGCTAGGAAAACTGGGGTGCACGGAGAAGTTTGTGCGCCTCCTGAGACTCCTGCATGACAATATGCAGTGCTGCGTCTCTGTAGACGGTGAACAGTCTGATTTTTTCCCCGTCACCTGTGGGGTGAAACAAGGGTGCGTTCTAGCGCCCACACTGTTCGCCATATACTTTGCGGTAGTAGTCAAGGAGGTCCTAAATACTGTCTCCGAAGGAGTCCGCATCCGCTTCCGCACTGATGGCAGTCTTTTCAATTTGGCTAGACTTAAGGCGCGCACCAAAGTTTCGCATGCACTCATTACTGAAATTATGTATGCCGATGACTTGTGCTTTCTTGCAGAATCCCCAGAAGGCCTACAACAACTGATGACCGTTTTTCACCAAGCATGCTGCAAATTCGGCCTTAAGATTAGTGTCAAAAAGACGGAAGTGATGTCCTTGGATACACAAGGTCGTGAGACACTGACAATTAAGCTTGGTGAAGATATGTTGAAACAGGTTGACAAGTTCCGATATCTGGGGAACACTATTACAGCTAAGTGTGACCTCGATGCTGAGATCAATAGCAGAATCAGTGCTGCAGCTGCAGCATTTGGGAAGCTGCGTTCCAAGGTTTTCTGCTCGCACGACCTTAAACTAGCCACAAAAATATCTGTATATATGGCGATTGTGCTGCCAAACCTTCTGTACTCTTCCGAGACCTGGTGTGTGTATCGTCACCACATACGCACTTTGGATCGATTCCACCTCAAATGCCTTCGCACCATCATGAAGATCAGATCGACCGAGTGCGAAACACCGAAGTTCTAAGACGAGCCAATGTTGGTGGCATTGAAGCCTACTTAATGCGTCGACAGCTTCGGTGGTGCGGTCACGTATCCCGGATGGCGGATGAGCGAGTGGCGAAGCGCATCTTCTATTCTGAGCTAGAGGAGGGCAAGCGATAGCATGGCGGTCAACTCCTCCGATTTAAAGATGTTCAGAAGAGACACATGAAAAGATGCAATATCGAACCCTCTCAATTTGAGGTTTTGGCAGCACAACGGCCAGAATGGCGCGGTCTTGTAAAGAGGCGAATCCGCGACTTCGAGGAGCAGCGTAAAGCAGACCTTGACGCTAAACGCGATGAACTGAAGGCCCGTCCTCCCGCCGCCATTAACTACAATTATATCAATGGCAAACTCACGTGCCCACACTGTGCACGGGAGTTTACTGCCAAAATAGGCTACAATAGCCACCTACGAGCGCATCAGCGCCGACTTGATTAGGAGTAGAAGTGGTCGCCATGGCCGAAACCGGCCGGAAAGATCATCATCATTTACCTAGAGTTCCTCTGAGATTCTAGTTAGGTATTTCTAGTTAAAGTCAGTAAGCGTCAAAATCGTCGCTAGTACTGAGTGCGCCATCTGTAAAGGCGCCCCGCGCGCTGTTATCCTAATTTGTGTCGTGCGTGAGTCACATCACATCACATCAGAATCACGTTGTACTGGGCCTCGAATCTGTCGACGCATCTTTGACATTTGTTGACGTATCGCTAAAGCGATATGACGCTTCTGGCTTCGGTTACTATTTTTGCCGTTTTGGGAACGGTCCATTACGGCATTTGTTACCAAAATCATGCTCGTCTTGCTTAGAGCCAGCAATGTAGGGCTTTGTACGCGCGTTTTAAAACACTGTCATTTAATTGCCAAAAAAAATGATACGTCAAAAAGCGATAAAAAAAAATTGTGTCCGCCATCTCTTTCACTTTTTATGGCAACAGTAGAAACAGAAAATATGTTTCAAATATCGTTTATTCCATTCATTCATATATCTGCCAGATTCAGCATTGTTTGTTTACAAAACAATATTTTTTAGAAATCCATCTAATTTAGTATTGAATAAACAATTTTCAAGAATATTTTGAAGAGAATGGGTAACAGCGTCCCTTGCGTGTTTAACATCCTACAATGTGCTCGCCAACACATCTACCAAGAGTGTGGTGAGTTCAGTAGGTAGGTAGGTATATCCTTTTCAAACATTTCAAAGGCGGCTTTCACAAAATGAATGAAATGCTTGTCTTGTTTTTGCTAAATAATAGGTAAATATGGTCACACGACACCCACTTATACCATCAGCGGCGCATGCTGCGGTCCTGACAAGTGTACATGCACCTGAATGAGGTACAAAACTGTGCCTTTTTCTGTCATTGGAGAAAAATATGTCAAGGAGTATATGTGGTCAACGTTAAGTTAGGCGCAAACTCCACCAAAAAGACGAAGGGCATAGGACGTAAGAATGACAGTTGACAGACAAGTGATCGTCAAATATTCTTTTTAGTTTTTGACGCTAGCTGTCATAGATGCGACTCTTTGGCGAGGCTTGTGTGTGCCTTTGTCAATACTTTTTCGCACATTTTGTATGGAAACGTCGCGATGTCAAACGTCAAGCGTCATGCCCTACGTCCTATGCACGTCATATGTCCTCTCTGTGGAGTTTGGGGCTTACTTTTGTCGTTTCGTCATTTAGACACAAGTGCGCCTGCTTCCATCTGCAATAAACTTTGAGTGTTCTTGGCCATTGTTGCATGGTCTCCTATCTTTCTTTTCCGTCCATTCTGCATGACTAATTTCAAGATTCAAAACGTTTATTTCCAAGTAGATTCACGAAAGAAGTCTCCAAAAGTTGTATTACATAACAGAACACAGAAAGTAGAGCAACAAGAAATATTTTATTTGCACTAAAAATAACAGACTAGGGAACGGTTGGGAGCTGTAAGATTAGTTACAATAATATTTACAGTAGCTTTTAAAATGATGGCTTGTTTATGTTGAGAAAGAAACTACACTTACCTACGCAAAGTATGCAGATACTTAGATATAGGTATTAGTTCTTCTTAGTATTTAAAGTTCATTCCTAAATTCCAGCAGTTTGAATTCACGAAGTTTTAACAGGTATTGCAGTAGTGTCACTGGCGCTGCTGAGACGAATCTTGCGTATGTCACCTAATAGGTTTGTCAACTTCCGTCAAGCGGTTTAGGCTGTAGCTCCTGAACAAGCATTTACTTGTCCACATAACTACATACTCTCTAACATAACCCTCCTTCTGGGGCAGTCGGGTAGAAAATAGTAGGTAGGTACCTATAGGTACAATTTGCTGTGCTGGCGATAGAACCTACTCACAAAATATAGATAACACGACCTCATGACATGATGAATAATGTTGCCTTATCATTACTGGGTAAATTAACTATAATTTACGCAGTTCCGCTAATTTTGGTATCATATAAAAACATACTTAAATAAAAATATGATTTATCTTTGATTCCTACTTAAATAAATAACCTTCAATAGTAGGTACAGATGCAATAAAAAACAACAGTCATGTTCATATGGACGCTAACCAAACCAGTTATTTTTAATTTAACTAGTTTTTATGAACCTTTTTTCATTGACTTAAAGATGAAACTGATAAATGTGTAATTCCGACCCGAATTAAAAATTATTAACAACTTGGACAATTCAGGATGTAGGTAGGTATTCTCTTATGCAAAGTTTTGTAAAAAATTTTTCAAGGTCTGTAGGATGTACTAGTTTTAGACTTCCCATACAAAATTGCCATTCAGCTAATTTGAGTTAGGTATAGCTACCTACAATGGGAGGTAACTATTTTACATATTTCGACCTAATGTTCCTTGGGTAAAATCAATCACCCTAGATTTTAGACTAGTATAAACTTCACCCTGGATTGGGTGAAGACTTTGGTCACCTCATGATATTTTTAGGGGTCGATCTAGTTTTTGTTCAGTTCCTTTTTCAGTTCAGTTCAAATATTTTGCTTTTTTAACACTCTACATGACATAACCATAAAAAAGGAGAAAAAATCTTATAATAGTAGTTATTGGTAGGTAGGTACTTACATACCTACATTCAGATTCGTGCAACAGTGGTATGACGCATTTCATAACAAAGGGTGACCTTTGACCCATGCGCAAACGCAGCTGTCTGATGATTGCTAGTGTTACTGATCATTACAATCATTTGAAACTAAATACATAGGTACATTACATAATACATACATCACAAATCTATCCCTAGCGGGGTTGTAAGTAAACGTTATAGCTAGACCGATTTGTATTGTATCTAAGTACCTACTTCACAATACAGTAGGTACAGTAAATACTACCTATAGGTAGGTGGAATGCTCTATTAAAAAAATATATTACTTACTAAATGAAAAATACACGAGTAAAAGAAAAATTCGGTACAAGTAGGCAGTCTATTTCTGAGGTTGTAATTTCTACCAGGCAACTTTTACACTGAGTGCACCCGGGGGGGTGAATCGATGAAAAAAAAAATGTATTGACAGCCTTTTATTTATTGTAGTATTTTGGACGGGCCATGGAAGTAGGTAGGTATAGTATCTTTTTATTTAACGTATTTATTTTGTTAAATATCAATGAGGGACTGTCCATGGCCACAATATAAAGAAAAATATTGATGGCGAACTCTATCGTCTTAATTATGTCTACATGTGATAGAGTGCGCCATATCATGTATAAGTATTTTTATTTTCAAATACGTGGGCCTGACGGTTCCTTATTCAGCCAAGTTTATTTCCCAATTTACAGTTAAATGCTGAGAAAAGAAACAAGAGCAAAAAAGAACCTAACAAAGAAAATGTCAATAACCTTTGTCTGTACAAAAGAATGTTTTGGGTATTCACTACATTAGCACTCGTTTAAAAGGAACTGAAGACAGTGAATTTCACGGAATCTTTTGATAGGCCCAGGTGAGAAACACAAATAACATCCGTTTATGCGTTATTTTGGCGAAGCGCTATCGCATGCGCCAGGAAAATGCGATTTTCCTCTTGATTTTCATACGAATACGGTTAGTGTCAAACGGTTTGACAGGCGCATTGCACAAAGCTGCTCGGTTAAAATAAACTTTAAACGTGACCAAAAAAGGCGCATTATCTAAAAAGATATTTCAAGTGGTTCAAGTTTCCCACCTGGGCATGTCTCCCGGAGTCCCCCTACAAATAGCGGGAATAATGCTACGCAGCATTATCTTACGGCCAACCGTAAGGTAAACGGACGTTATGTGTGTTTCGCGCATAAAAGGAAAGATTGGCCATTGTGAAAGTTAATGTTCACAACACAAAATATTCTTTCCTCATTTCAAGTGGTATTTTCCGTGGTTGTCGTCAGAAGCCACCAAGGGATTTGAAGGTTGAGTAACCTATTGCAATTTCAGGCGGCAGGTTGACCACCTGTCACTATGGTGATACAGTCTTCTATACAACTCTTAAACTCTTGTCAGTCAGACGTGGCATAAAAATGGCTTTTTTCACACAGCCGTTTACGCTCTACAAGGAATACCTATTAGTCGTGATATAATATTAAAACTAGCTGGTGCCCGCGAACTTCGTTTCGCCAAGAGAAGTTTTTGAGCCGACAGAAGCGGCACATCATGCTAAACAAATTTTTCAATACAGACATTTTCGTATCTCTTAAGGGCGCCACACACAGGGCGCGTATGCTTGACGTGAACGTCATCACGCGCGTAGAGATGACGTTGTATCGTATGGGATTGTATGAGAGGCCTGCCTATGTATTCGTGCACGTAATCACGCGAGTAGCACGGTGTGCGGTGCCTCATACAATCCCAGACGATACAACGTCATCTCTATGCGCGTGATAACGTGCACGTCACGCATACGGGCCCGGTGTGTGGCGCCCTTTAATACTTTGCCGAGTTCATGGTGTTCCGTCACGTAGGTAGACAGAGAGTACCTCCAGTGCTGATAAAGGTTCTCACTAATCATAAAATATGATCAGAACGTTTATCTTCCACCATACCAAACATCTAAAAACATCGCTTAATTTTTGAGTGATTCATGCACAATTTTTACACATAATGGTACGTTTTCATTTTCGATGTTTGTCTCATGGTTATTATTTTATGCGTGATTTGTACGATTAGTGCATGCAAAGATAATGGTGATGACGATGATGATGGAATAACCTGGAGAAACCCCAGACTACCGCCGATGTGAGTTTGTTACTTGACTTTGAAGGGGAAAGCCCACTTCGATCCCTCCTGTTTCAAAGTCTGAGCGCCTGAGTTAGGTACATCTTGATGATATAGGTAGTTGGCAGTACCAACACCGGTGTTCTTTTATTATTTTTATGTGAAGGAGCAAATCCGAGTTGACCCATGTCGAAGGATGCTTGTTTCTTTCTATTTCTTCTACTTACTTATTTCACTTCTGTTTTTGTTTTCTTAATAAATAGTTGTGTAGGTAATAGGTATGTATACTTTTTATTTATTTATGTACCTACCAAAAGTGATAGGCCTGCAGGAGCGGCCCATCAAGCAGTACATATTTTTTTTGTAGCTGTTTCTAAGACACGCTATCGAAATGTTCTTTTGAAAACTATTGCAGGGGTACTTGACACCGACCTGTAACAGTTTTAATACATATACATACAGATTTCTGTACTATCGCCAGCAAATTTACCTACCCATTTAAGACACAAACTAACTGTATGCCCCGCCCTCATAACTTCGTCCTTTTCAATCGATCGACATCTTGACACAAATTTAGAATGTTGGGAAAGAAATGTTTTTATTTTTTGGCGTAGGTACATGTGAAAGGAGGATAAAAAAACCATCTGCTATATTAAGTAGGGTATCGTTAAATAGATCTTTAAAAATTAAGGCGAGGTTTTTTTTAAAAAAATCACAAAAGTGATTCTGCCTCGAAGTATTTGCTTTTATGGGGAGTTTTCTCTTCCTAGAACTAAATATTTGAAAAAAAAAATAGTTCTTAGTCTGAAGTTACCATAAAAACTATATCGGATACTGTATCCACGCATGCAGAAAAATAAAAGTTTTTTAATTTGTGGTTCGTAAGCATACTTACTACTGCAAACAAACCATTGACTACAAACCCTATTTGTGGGCGTGTCTGACACGCTCTGGGCTGGTTTTTTATTTTGCTTTACTATTATGTTGGTACCTACGTGTTCGAATCTCGACTCCCATATGGGAGTAAAAAAAAACTGCAAATATTGTAAGGGGTGAACCAGTTCAAGAAACTTTTAGTAGATATCATAAGGGCGCAAAACAACACTTCTACGGCGAGGGCACTTTTTTGAATTCAGAGCGAAGTAAGGGATTCTAGAGTAGAATCCCCGAAGCCAAAATATATTTTGCGCCCGAGTAATTCACTCTACTTTTCATCACCCTCTATGAGAAAATAAAAGGCGCCTCATATTTTATTGCAATGTTATACTTTCACTGTCACTTGAACAAATTTTTCAAAAAGTTAAATAAAATTCTAACATACGTGTAATTTTTGGTGAAAATTACGGACTGTAATTCGCGCGTATCTTTTTTTTAGTTCTATTGGGGACGCGCGACTATGGGCCGTCGTCCCATACAGCCTTTATTCGAACAATATTTGCGTTCTATTTCTTTGGCGCCGACTGAACATCAAGATGTTCGAAATTCAAAGTAGTTTTATTCGCATTTGTTGAGTTCTTTATTTAAAAAGTGCAAATAAAAGAATTTTGCGGCGCGTTCTATTCGAATAGATAGGATGAAAACAGCTTTCCCCAAGAAACATAGGTAGTTCAAAATACGGGGTGTTAGGGAAACGAAAACTTTGCAGGCGTGCTCAGACCATCAAACTTCATCAAACTTTCACTATGGAGCCAATGGTGGAAAACGAAAAAAAAATTCTGACCTCCCATACAAAATTTACGATCAGCTGACTGACTTTGTATAGGAGGTTGAAAATTTTTTTTCGTTTTCCACTATTGGCTCCATAGTAAATGTTGTTCAGTTTGATGGTCTGATCATGCCAGCAAAGTTTTCGTCACACCGTCCCTAACACCCTGTATGAGTAAAAAATTTACTGCAAATATTTTAAGGAGTGAACCGGTCCATGAAACTGAACAACTTTCCCCAGGGAACATAGGTCGAAATATGAAAAAAGAATTTGGACCTCCTATACAAAATCTTCTGGCCGGCCGGTTCAGTTTGAATGGGAGGGCCAAATTTTTATTCGTATTTCGACCTATGTTTCTTAAGAAAAGTTGTTCAGTTTCATGGACTGGTTTAGTCGTAAAATACGTGCAGTTATTTTTTTACCTACTGTAGGAAAAAATAATTGGACCTCCCATACAAAATGCTCCAGCCGTCTCGATAGCCGACCAAGTTAAATTTGTAGGGAAGGGAAGGAATTTGTTTTTCATTATTCGACCTATGTTCCTTGGGGAAAGTTGTTCAGTTTCATGGACTGGTTCACCCCTTGGAATAGTTTGAGTAGTTTTTTTTACATCTTATAGTAACTTATTCCTCTACCGCACGCAACGCACGCAATATCGATTTACGTGCAAACTTATTTCAAGTTTAGTGGCAACCCCCCCTTTTAGGGGTCGAATTTTTTTAGCCTATAACCTGGTCGGTAATTTTCCCGACATTTTGGTATAATTTGCATCAAAATCGGTTTAGTCGTTTTTGCGTGATGCTTTCACATACAAACAGATAAACAAATAAACAAATAAACAGATAAACAGAAAAAAAATCTAAAAATTGCTGAAATGTGTTCTGTTATCAATTTTAAGTATCACCAAATAGTTTTTTTTTCGAAAATCTTCTATGTACAGACTTTCGACCCTCTACAACTTTATTATATGTATAGATTAAATACATTATTCGCTGAAATAGATAGATAAGTTCAGGAAGATGATGAGATAGATAGATAAATTCGCTTATTACGACACAAGAAAGATAAAGGATGATTCGCCCCACCACACGGCAATTAACCCTTTCAACCTAAACTAAAGACAAAATCCCAACAAGCCAAGTAGTCAATCAAAGTTCTGTCTAGTTGGTCTACTGTCTACAAAATCACTTCACGGGGATTAGAACGTACCCGCAGGTCATTGACCTGGCTACGCAGTACATTGGTAACGGTCCCGGCCTTGCCGTACGTAGTGAAGGTTCTAATAGAAGGCTCCTATAAATAAATCAATGCCTGCTTAGGCTGGTAGCTACGGAGTCGCTATTTCATTGCTTAAAACCTAACTAGCGGTGTCGTCAACTCATTTTCCTGCGAGGAAAAATACGTTATCCCGGTATACCTACGTATAAACCTTCCTCATTACTCTACCTATTATAAAAACTGCATTAAAATCCGTTGCGTGTTTCAAGAGGAGTAGCGAATTTCACGACAGACGGACAGAGAAACGCAAAAAGCGACTTCATTTTATACTATGTCATAGAGATACGGCTAGGCAGGGGCAACATAGCTCTATATTCAACTTCAACAGCCACAGCAGTCTACTGCTGGACATGAGTCTCCCCCAAAAATATTTGTCATAATCACCAAGCTTGGCAGGGGGATTGGCGAACGAAGTAGAATTTTCGCGATTGTCACTTGTTACACAGCCAGGGTTGCTAGATTCAGTGCGAGGATGAAATACTTACAGCTTAATCTGATACAAGAACGTCAATTATGATTCCGAGCCGATTCCAATGCAAGAAATATGCAACCATCTTATTAGTCACTTAAATTATTATTTAAAACGGGATTATTACCGTGATTAGGTTTTTGTTTACCTCGATATTTCAAACACTTAAAACAATAATTTAAGTGTTGTGAACAACCGTGAAAACCTAAAAACTTACATCTTATTAGTTATCTTATGTTCCTCTGAGTTTCGAGTTCATTTTAGTAAATATCAGTAAGCGTCAAAATCGGCGCTAGTTCTGAGTGAGTCATCTGTAAAGGCGCCCCGCGCGCCGTCTCCATAATTTGTGGTAAAGTGCCCATTCCCTGGACCACCTTTTAGGCGCCTTTTAAGACCCATAGGTATATGCTTTCAGTATATCATTTCTGTGCGGGAATCTTTTCATGGCACTTACTCAACCTGAAAATTAGAAATTCGCGCGGCCGCAAGTCGACCCGGTTTAAAGGTACCCGGTTACGTTGACCCGGTCAAAAGTAACTAAGTAGGTATGACCTCTTTCAAACATTATGAACTAGTTTGCACTTTCCCTAAGGCCACAAAAAGAGTATTTGTGCTAAGGCATAAGTAATAAACTACGAAATTACAATATTCTAATCTGAAAGTTCTGAAACCAGTTGAAATTGTTCAGAACTGAAAGGACCTACCTACCTCATAAAAAGTTTAATGTGTTTTAGTGAATACAACCCTGGCCTCACCTAATTATTTACTAATAAAAAATAATACCATACCAACAGTGCTCGATTAGATGTGCTTTTTTAATCAATTACCTAGTTAGGTAGGTATAAAGGTCACTGTAGTATTTATTACACCACGTTTTATGACCTCGACTGTAGCAAGTCGCAGAAAATACCTAATACAAGATTTATATTTTCTCTTGGTCATCCCGGAGTAGGTAGGTACTATGTCAATTTTCTTTTATGGATAAGACAAAAATGTTGAAGCCTGTCAAAGAAAACCTTAAAAGATTATGCTCTAACAACGTACCGAGGTACCTGGATCAATAAACCATTTGATTAAGGTAATAAAAATACCGATTATTCTTAATAACTGCATTGAAAACCACTATGGTTAAATGGTTGACTCGAGGAATGCTGCTCAAGAAATTTGTAGATTTTGTAGCATTTAAATTAAAAATATTTTTTGCAATAATGGCCGAAGGACGCTGATTAAATAGAATCATCCTTTTCCGCACTTGTCGTAAGAAGCGGCTAAGGTTTTATGTGACTTGCAAATATAGGGGATGAATTGACAAGTTGACAACCTAAATACACAATTTTGTAAGATAAAATGACCCTCAAGCAGGGTCTGCTAATTTCTAGCTATTGTTATGCTACCGACACTCAACTGTAATTCTGTTGCCACTGTGATTTTCCATACCAAACACTGTTAGCAAAATACGAAGCTAACAATATTATACCATCCAATCCAACTGACATGCTATCGACACACAACTGAAGCGATTTTTATTTAGCAGACTTCGGTCGAAAGTATTTCTCGTACTTCTGAGATACGATGTGGCGACAAAGACCTGCCTATCCCTAAGAAATAAGGGCGTGATATTTGTGAACATGTAGGTATGTTTGTTTATCTACACTAATATAATAAAGAGGAAAACTTTGTTTGTTTTTTTGTTTGTTTGTTTGTATGTAATCGATAAACTCCGAAACTACTGGACCGATTTCCAAAATTCTTTCACTATAAGAAAGCTACAACATCCCTGAGTAACATAGGCTACTTTTTACCACGGGAAAATTCCTCATTCCTACGGGAAAACGGTTAGCAGCAGGAAAACGGGGAAATAAAGCAGATATTACCCAAATTAGCCAAACCGTTTTACTGATCCTCGCGAATTTTGGCACTGATATTACTATCATATAAAAGACGGACATGGTCAGCCCTCGAGGATCTGGAGTACCCGATGTAGACCACCAGCATCCCATATAAACTGTAAGAGATACGATAATGGCTTCAAAGTAAAAGTTATTCAGCATGACGGGCCGCTTCTGCTGGCAAATGGTCACGAGGGTCTGGAGTACCTGATGTAGACCACCAGCATCCCATATAAACAATAAGAGATACGGTAATGGCTTCAAAGTAAAAGTTATTCAGCATGACGGGCTGCTTCTGCTCGCACATTTACCTCTGCTGGATCGGAGTTATGGACTTTTTACTACGGGCCAAGATCCAATTTCTACGGGAAAACAGGTAGGTAAGTAGCAGCGGGTGAAACCGCTGGGCGGGCTGCTAGTATGCAATAATTCCACTAATTAAAGTCCTTTGTTCGTGGAAACTTAGACACGGAAGCGTTTAAATCAATATGGCGCTACAATTATGTCTGGCTGCATTTATGTAGCTAGAGCCTATGTCTGACTCACACATGTGTGTGATGTTGTGGGTGAGTTTATACAGGGGCACGTTCATGCTATCACTTTTCGTAGCTCTTTCGTTTCATTTTGGAACCAATGCTAGAAAACAAGAAAAAAATTCGATACTCCATACAAAATTCACGTTATAATATTATACTCCTCATCAAAAAAATCGAGACACTTTCGTTTGAATTACAGTACCTAGGTATCCCGGTTATCGTGGTTCAAAGAAAAAATCTAGACTCTGGACAATCTAGACTATGGCAAAAAAAAGTTGTTAAATATTTGAAGAAAACAAATTGACCACCCATACTAATTTTGCTGCCTGACAGAGTATTTTGTATGGGAGGGAGGTTCATTTTTTCCAGCCATCTACCTATCTGTAAAGGAGCTCCGCGCGTCGTTTCTCTAATTTGTGGTACGATACGATGGCCTAAACAATGTGTTCAATTTAATGCATTTCCTTCGAAAAACAACATAGGTATTTGCGAAACACCCCGACTGCGTTGTATGCTTGTATGACAAATGCAATTAAACCCAGTATTCTTTGTTTGCTAATTACAATGTATGTTTTGCTTTCTTTTCACAATATGCGGGTGGAGTTTCGTATAAGGTCCTATTAAATGCACTGCAAATATTTTCAGGGTGTGTTCTTTTCTGTTTTCTGTGGTTCTACTCGTGAAACTGAACAACTGTCCTTAAAAAATATAGAAATATATAAAAAGAATGGGTTTCCCTTACAAAATGTACCAGTCGACAGAGTCAACTTGTTTGTGAGTCCAATTTTTTTTTCATATTTCGGTCTATGTTCATTGGGGAAAGTTATTCAGTTTCATGATTAGACCACACCCTGCAAATATTTGCAGTGCATTTAATAGGACCTTATATAGGCATGTATTTATAAAACAAAATGTATTTAGTAGTGTTCTCTATCTTGGTGCTCCAACTCTGTCAATATTTACTTAGCCTAGCTAGAAGAATGTATCTTGTGTTGTTAATAAAATGAGCAAGAGAGATTGTGACTAAATTACTTACTCTAGGTATAAATAATATGTTAAACTTACTACTTGCCGTATTATGTCTATTAAATTTTAATGTCACTGATTATATTTCATAATCAAATCATAATTTCATAACTAATCAGCTTTTTCTTAACACAATATTTTTATAAGTCTTCTTCTTTTCGAGTGGGTCACCGAGTCGTTCAACGACCCGATGAACCCTGGTGTCAGAGTTTTTCAACCGCCTACTGCAAGTAGCAGGCCTCTGACATGGTTGTGTAACGACCGCCATCATAGACAGCAACCGGGACCGACGGCTTAACGTGCCCATCCGAAGCACGGAACCATCTTACTTGCGGACAATCAGGTGGTTCAGCCTGAAATGTCCTAACCAGACTGGGAACAAATTCACAAAGTGATAAATATCAACTTTGTGAGTGACCCCACCGGGAATTGAACCCGGAACCTTTGCGTGGCAGGCAGGCATGCTAACCACTGCGCCACATCGGCTGTCTGTTTTTATAAGTAAGTAAGTGGGTTTATGTAAGCATCAAATTTCTTATAAAACCAAAGAAAACAGCAATGTTTTGGTAGTGAGGAAAATAACTAAACACCTGTGAAGTACCTTTCAATTAAACAGCGGAATGAAGCCAGTATTTTTTGGTAGAGTCTATTTCTATCAATCCATAAGATTTTTGTAACTTTTCTTATAGTAACTTTGACAATCTCATCTGAATCATTTGATGACTGATGGATGGCGGCATTACCATACTCACTCATACTCTCTTCACCACGCTTGGCAGGTGGATTGGCGATCGCAGTGCAATATGTTGCATTTACAAGGAACGCTGTCTGCCCGCTTCCCTGGATGAATGAATATCCCTTAGTCGCTTTTTACGACACGCAAGGGTAGAATTAGGGCGATGCTATTCCAAGCCAGCATCACACGGCATTCGAACCCTTAAAGAATTTCATTTATAATTACTGCTCGTGCGTTCGTAGTTCTAAAACTTATTTCTAAAATAGGACAGCACAGCGTAAAGCCAAACATTTAAACATCCGCAGTGACGAAACAGTACCATTAGGTGCGAGCGAGACGGCGAACCAAATCGATGTGGTAGAGAAAGGGGCTAGATATGTCTGTCTCTTTCTACTCCGGTGCAAGTGTACCGAGGTTGCACTGAGGCTCCCCTTCGCTCAAAACGCGCGTACCGGGTTTGCACCGAGACGGTTTAATTTTGTTTATTGTTTTCATGTAATACCAGAGAGAGAGAAAAACAGATGGAACTCTACGAACAATCACAGTAGAGTGAAAATCTGGTTTACTTTGTTAGAGCGCTCTTCAAATATGATTGAGACCAGAATTTACAATTTTCCTCTTGGTCCTAGGGTTGTCTCTGGTTTTTCTCGTAGGGAAGGGTTATTACAGTTAGTTGAAACTAAATAAACAATGAAAAAAATTAAACATCTGGTGGAATTGTCGAATGAAACAAAACATGTCGTTTTACATATTTGTGCAAGCAAACTGACCAAGATTACAGATGGGATCAGATAAAATAGTAATTTGTACAAACGATGATGATAATGATGTTTCAAACTCATTAATGGCAATCATTAATGAGTTTGAAACAGGAAGTGTTCGTTTTGTCATGTTTGCAGCAGATTCATTTTGACGATACAAATCTACGTTGGAAATAGCAGAATAAAAATAGAATAAACCCATTAGGCGAAAGTTAGAAATAGATAGCTCGTAGCTTGGACAAGAAAAAAAATAGGAAACGAAACGAGAAAGCCACACAAGTGCTCCTTAACGTCTAAGGATGTAGAAAGAGGACATTGAAATAAGAACTGTGAATGAAACAAACAGATCTGAGTCATTCATGAATAGGTCTAAAGAAAAATATTATTCTCCTGAAGACTAAGTAGGATGAACCCAGGAAGAACACAAGAAGAGAAAAAGAAGAACGAATTAGATTATTAAGAAACAAAATATTTTTTGGAAAATATTCATAATTTTCCTCTGCAGGCAGGATTAGAACCTGCGATTTTCCTCCTGCCGATAATGCCTTGAACAACCTGTCCATTTTAATTCAGTTTCTCCGAAACACTGTGGTATTGGATGGATACTCTGGATGGATATCAAAATTTTCCACGCGAGTGAAATTTTATCCCTCGTCAAAAGCAATTCGTATTCTGTGCATTGTGAAATTTTTCGCTTCTTTGAAAACGCCAGTGTATGACGAATCTTCGTTAGTGGGCTAAATGTTACTCATGTCTTGTTGGCTTCCGCAATTTTGATATTTTGCATAAAGAATGAAGGAAGCCGAGTGCGTTTGCACCGAAGGCACAGACAATGAGGTTCTAACAGCACAAGTTACGTCAGTAGAATCGACAATCGATTGCCAATGTAGCCGTCCACAACATTAAACAGCTGTAGCCGCTTTCGGCCGCGCTCGCCTTTGTTCGCAGACGTTCGTTCTCGCACTGACTTCGATTACACCTTTCAGCGGGACAGCCGCTGGAAAATTTCAAGCGATAGAGTCAAGTAGAGCCAACTTTTCTAAGAAATTAGAATATTACTGAAATAGAACAGAACAGTTCTGAAGTTTTTAAAACCACTCTTAAATAATCAGACCTTGCGTGTATTCTCCAGAAAATGAAATTGAAATAGGTTTTTTTTTGTTTTCATACAAGGTGAAAATAAACTTGCGACAAGCAGTTGAGCTGACTTTTCAAAGAAATTTGAGAAACACAAAAAAAGTTCTGAAGCTTTCTAAAAGAAACTTTAAATAATTAGAACTTGCAAGTATTTTCCAGGAAACGAAAGCTAAAATTTTTGAATTTAGGTAACTAATCTTGTGATCATAGGTTTTTCGTCACCACACTACATCAAAATTACTTGAAATTTTTGTATGTCTTCTACTATTCTATCTACATGGTTCCCCAAAGCTACACAGTCTAACATACATAACACATAAGGTCCTTTGTAGCACATGACATGACTGTCACAAAGATCATGTAAACATTATGTTAATTTTATGTTAAGGTGCGGTCATGTGTGACCGACCGCTATGATCGTCACCGTTTAGATTATCAAAGTCCAAGATCAAGTTTATTTCGTCATCATGCCGTCTAATTATGTTACTGATTTTATTTATTATCACGGTTTTGATCAAAGTCTGCTTTATAACGCTTGTGTTTGAGATAGTCATCCCTCTTGTCGTTTGGGACACCGAATCGTCCAACAACCTCATGAACCCTGGTGTCATAGTAACAGGCCTCTACATGTTTATGTAACGACCACCGTCATATGAAACTTGGTTCATCATTGGAATCTTTGTTGAGAGCTTAAATGCATAACCTACATTGACGATGTTTTGTAGGATGTCTGTGCAGTAAATCTTTATGATCATTCCTATCTAGCGATTCAGCATCCGCTGTATTGCAATGGGCATCGCACTCTCTACTGAGTGTACGCAGAGAGAGACGAAATACTCAGTTGGTTTGAGTTCGTTGGTTGGCGCTTGGCGCGTCAGCTCAGTCAGTTCAGTAGCACATGAGACAGCCCGCCAGTACGCTGCGTCGCGCATTCTCTGACGCACAATAAAATAATTAGTTCTTTTTTCAAACCGCGTGTGCTTCAAATCAGCCAGTGTTCTTTGTGATAAGTTATAGTTTTTAATTTATTATCTGTTGGTGGATTCTTTTGATCAGGTAATTTCTTTGAATTTTCTTCGTCTTGTCAAGACAATGGGTGGTTCTGCTAATTTTATGTTGTTTATGAAGGATCAAGTTCTTGTATCTTGCCCTTGTCAAGAAACAATAGGTAGGTACTAGGTTGGTACTTGAAGCTTATGTTCTTTTGTATGAAAAAAATAAGCTTCATTAGCCATAAGGCCGCCTTGTTGCAGGTTAGATACCTATTACACATTTACATCTCTCTTTTTCAATTTCTTAAGTTATGTTAAATAGACAAAAATTTACATGAAAATTTTCATCCTTAAACATTCTTTTAACACGGTTTCGCAAATCTCTTTCAACTACATCTTAGTCACGATTTGCGTAAAATTTTGTCTGTACCCTTATTTAGCCTAGCTTTTATTTTATTTTTGCCTAATAGGTACCATTTCCAGACATTTGATGAACTCTTTAAAATGTTATTCTTATCTCGGGCCACTCCAATAAGTCCTATTTGATAGATGTCAAAATCCTGCTAATACTTTTACGGTCAATATTCTTTTGTTGACACCATTGTTCGTATGAAACTGACAGCTGTCAGATACGACTAATTGGAGTGGCCCAGGATTAGTTAGCTTTTGTAACCTCTGCAAATACAGGGTGTAAAAGGGCAGCTCTCCGAATACATACTGATACACTCAGACCATAAAACTGAACAACTTCTCATAAAATATTTCAAGAGACGTAAAACTTTTTTTGACTTCTCATACAAAATCACGATCAGGTGGCTGCATTCACTAGGGGATATCAAAAACTGAAATATTTTTTATGGAAAGTTGTTCAGTTCCATGGTCTTAATGCACCTTAGCAATGTTCGTGGAGCTGCCCCTTGCACCCTGTATTTCGCAAAATGTTTTCTCTTGATGTGTTGATTCCATACACCATCAACTTTTGTCGTGATAACGACATCAACATAAATTGTCCATTACGAGTTATTGCAGTTTTGTTATGGGTTGATTTCATGGTTGATTTAGTAATTTCATTATCGTATTCTCAAACTCACAAATTGCAACTACCTATAACCATATAGAAATGATACAACTACACTTGCATTATAAAATTACAATCTACTAATGCCGTGTGGTACCAATCCACTTTTGCTTTAACCTTTTTTTGATTTTAGAGTCACTTTCAGCCACCTTTTGTACTTTTGGAAGCTTCTGCTGCAGTTCAAAAGCGTAGATTTTGCAAGACAATAATTCGATCATGTTGGTCAGTACTGACCTGATTCCATTACCATCAGATTCTGAACGTCGCATAAATAGAGCGGTCTTCTGATAGCGTTTGTAAGCTTTGGAACATATGACAAGCTTTAAATACAATCATTCAGCCACAACAGGATGACCAAGTCCAGAATCCAGCAATATAACCACTTGGGCGGCTTCTGCGGGCAAAATACCTACGATTCAGATAAAACCATACTTTTTTCAGGCGTCCAGCAATTTAAAAAACAAATATTTGAAGATAAGTTAAGACAAACTCTAAATTATAATTTTGAAAACGTCATGAAAGGCAGCGTAAACTGCAAACATGTGTCTGTCGTTCATCTTATTTACAGAACAATCAAATTACCGATTTCAAATTTAGTTTTTTTTTTCAAAATTGCATCTTACGAACTTGCAAAACTGCTAGCTCATATTATTTTATGGAAACGATTCTTTTTCGTGTTAAATTTGACCAAAAACAAGAAGAACCGAAGTGTCTCGATTTTTTTGATGAGGAGTGTATTTACATCGAACAGTTATTTGCATATCACATCAGATAAAATCGTTTGCTAATAATATTTGCAGAGTGCACGCAGCAAACATTAAAATGTTCATGATACCCAGTATCTAGTCAATGATCTTTCTTAGTAATCGAACTTGTCAACACACACAATGTTGATGTTGGTCAAGATATGCTGATATCGATGCATTCAACCAAGATACAGAATATACTTTATTTATAAGTACTAGATCAAGATCACAACAAAATTATTATCCGTCTCATTTTTTAATCAAGCAAAATAAAACAACCTCAAAACATTGAATTAATTGATAATGATGATATCAATGATTTTCTGCACAAATTCATATCATTCGAAAATCGCACAACCTGTAACTATGATGATGATACACAGTCTTCTGAATGACTCTGAAAGTTTTGTCAGACGTGGTGTAATTGACCGTTTTTTACAGCTACTTACCCTGCAAGGGACATGGGCGTGATATATGTAGGTATGTACCTATGTGACATCAGCCCGTCGTTTATATACAGTAACTGGTTTAGGTAGGGTCATTGCGCCGGTTGGCGACCGATTAGTCGACTTCCTAACTTTGCACCATGATATTAATATGAAGGTTTCATATTTGAAGGTTGATTTTTTTTGTGAGCATAGCAGATATAATCAAGATATTCTTTTCGAGAAGTATTAGCGAAATACTGTAACAGTTTATTTTAAAAATAATTTTGAACCGAAAAGTACCCAAAGAGTCAGATAGCGACCGCTTTTTTCAGATAGCGACCACATGTGCGTCAGATAGCGACCGCTCGTTTTACTATCGTTATTATGGGCATATTAACCATTATTTAATAAAAATAAATTACTTTTGCACATTTCTCATACATATTGAACAATCCTTTTTAAATCTACACCTAAGATTGTGACCTAGTACCTATCTAGACATGATTAAAAAATTAACAATATTTCATAGTGCCAAACAGGTGTCACAGCAATGACTACTGCTAACTTTGCTGCCTCACAACCCTTGCCGACGCTGTTTATTACGTTTTGTTGTCTCCGAAGCCTCAGCGTGAACCGAAGAGGCATCAAGACCTCGCTGGTCTTCAGCACGCATTTGTATTGTATCCATCCTAGCTAGGTTAATGCGTATTTTCTGATACTGAGGAGGATCAACTATTTCTACTTCATTAATGCAACCGCCAAGGACCCAGCCCGGTTCTAGCTCTCAAGGTCACACCGCACCAGAACTGTCCATGCCTCATACCTTGGTGCTCATAAACACTACCTTTGCCTGTACCAATCACGCCAGCGCGCAATGTTAGGGGTGTTCAGCTCCATCCGCAAACTCGACCAGCAGGATCTGTCTTACGCAGCAACTGGGCATGAAATTCAACCCTCGGTTGAGGTGGGCTTTAGTGGACAAACATCAAAAGGAGCTCAGGAGACAGGCCTTTAGATATGCGAGGACGCTAGAGCACATAGACCGACGGTCTTCGAGTCCCTAGCAAAAGCTAGTAGGAATTCCGGGTGTCGCTAGCGCTACTTCACGGTGCTACAAAGTATTGGTCTTGGAACTTCCTGATTCACTTACACAGTACGACCCACGATGTACCAAGAGCGACCCATAAATATTGCACAAAGACTCTTGTCGGCCAACAACACACAGCAGAAGTACATAAGAACGTAACTCTCTATCCTTGGCAATTATTTTCTTTATCTTATGGCGAGTCCTTTCCGGTCTCCTGTATTCAGTCGACAACAAAAGTGATGCTTGTCGACAGAACTGGTCAACTCTCAAGGACTGGAGAACTCTCGGACGTAGAATTTGTCAGTGAATTTGTATATCTCGGAGCGTTGATATCCGATCAAGGAGGAAGTGAGCGAGAAATCAAGAGAAGAACGCAGATAGCCAAAAATGCCATGAGCAAGTTGACTCGCATCTGGCAAAATCGGAAGGTCTCCAATAGCACTAAGATGAGACTTGTCCGGACACTGGTTTTCTCTATATTTCTGTATGCTTCGGAGTCCTGGACGATCAGGGCTATAGACAGGAAGAAAATAGACGCATTTGAGATGTGGTGTTGGAGAAGGATGCTTCGCATACCGTGGAATGCCAAGAGAACGAATAAGTCTATACTGGATCAGCTTCGCATAAAGACTAGACTCTCAACAATATGGTACCAAAGAATCCTGGGGTATTTCGGACACATTGCTCGTCGTCAACCAGATAGCCTCGACAAGTTGATTGTGGTGGGCAAAGTAGAAGGAAGAAGACCCCGCGGCCGATCACCTAGCCGTTGGTGTGACCAGGTGAAAGCACTCACTGGTCAGAGACCAGTTGTTACAGAGAGCTGTAACAACTGCCCTAAGGAAAGCCGAACAACGAGATGTATGGAAACAAGTCATCAAAGACGCGAAGGACTTTCATAAAGGACACGACCTTCAGTCATGAAGAATACGACAAAGAAGAAGTATTCACTTCGCTCTGTTGGAGGTATCTTCATCAGTCACGTCGCAGGAGCTCATCAAGCCTCTAGCCTTCTTCCATTTTTCTAGAACCCTTGGGTTTTTATATTGGCCACTGTATTGCCTTCATAGTCTGCAGGCCTAGCTGACTATGACTACCCAGGCTACTTGCGCCAGGTAAACTGGTGTGGGTGCACCAAACTTTTTCATCTACCTGTTTTAAACGGGTATCTATGACGTCATGCAACTGCTCAACCCAACATGAAATTTGAAGGATGTGAGAGCTGCACAGCCTGATTCAACCACTGCCAGCAATTATGTATGACACAGCTCGAGAATCTGCCAACGCAAGCTACCCTGAAGAATTATAGGCCCAGTTTTACGCTAGCGTGGAAGCATGGGTGTATGGCGCAGAAGTGATGGTGCCGGGCTTTAAGTAAGGCATGGAAGTTCTGGTGCAATGTAAATGTGATCGTTGTAATCAAGTGGGTTCGCGGCGGTAGCCAGAGTGAAATAAAATACCCCTGTATCCAAAAACATTGCTTTTACATGGCAGCACCCTTCTCCCTTAAGGCAAGGCCTGTGTGGAGGTCAGTAAAAAGTGAGAACTTCCTGCTTCTTCGT
This sequence comes from Phthorimaea operculella, assembly GCA_024500475.1. Taxonomy (NCBI): domain Eukaryota; kingdom Metazoa; phylum Arthropoda; class Insecta; order Lepidoptera; family Gelechiidae; genus Phthorimaea; species Phthorimaea operculella. The sequence continues at coordinate 1,925,406 of JANFCV010000024.1, read as the reverse complement.
TGTCTCCAAAGCCTCAAAGTGAGTAAAAAAGCAGCGAGAACTTGCTGCCCTATTGTGACGAACTGCTTTACAAGACCCAACTCCTGAGAGAGTCCAACGAATTATAATTATACGCTATAAGGAGTCTCTCTGCCAACACTTTGCTGCACAACAAAAACTGGGTTGAATTCTCTGGACAATGAGGAATTTGAATGCTCAGTTCAAAGTGCACAGAAGTCACTCAGGCCCCGAGCCTAGGACGTGCATCTTCTCCACGCAGCTGACCCGCACGTACTGGAACCTGACCCCAGGCCTTTATGACGTTACGAAATAGCTCTGATTGAAGAGTGAAGATTTAGGGGTGGCGTGTATAGACCAGGACAGCCCAAAGAAACTCTGCCTGCACTTCTGGCACAGCTCGAGGAAGGCAAGTGGGTACGGCTGGTGCCCTTTACATATGTCCGTTGTGCACGATCCAACAGAAACGAATACGAAGTTGAAACAGGTCCTCTACTTCAGAACGCGGAAACCATATTAAAAGCCAACAGGGTCCATGAGATGCTGTTGGCGGGGCGCGCGGCGTCCCACGCTGTTTTATTTGTCAGATAGAGATTCTCCAGAGTTATAGCGCGTTCCAAGACAAAAAGCCTAAGAGTAGCGGTATAATAGGCTAGTTAAAGACATTTGTAACAAAAACCTATCAAAGGGCCAACAAAACAGTGCAAGAGCAAAAGTGGTGGTCGCTAAGTAATGTTAAAAAAAAATTGAGTCTGATTGCGACCGTCTATTTTTCATACATTTTTGAGGTGGTCGCTAACTAAACATGTTTTTTTAGCATGTACTAGTTAGCGACCACTCAACTAAATAACTGTTCCAAAATCGGTCAAATAATCATAATTTGACGGTCGCAAACTAACTACGCTATAAAAAACGTCTATAAGAATTGATTAATGTTGTAAGAAACAAAACTTTGTTAAAAGATAACCTGGAACAAAATAAACTTTTTTTCAAGCATCGTGTTAGATAGCGACCGGCCGGTCGCTATCCAGCATTTTTCTAAAAATAGCGTGCCCATTCGCGACCATCTAATAAATCATAAATTTACTTAAAAATAACACTAAAATTATCGTTAAATTAGATACTTTACTAAAGTTTCAACACCATAAAACCGTTATAGTTGTAAAAACTAGACGAATACATGAAAATTTTACTTTTGAAGTGGCACGTGGTCGCTATTTTTTGGATAGGTTTTCGGTGTGTTTTCGAGGGCAGAGCGACTGGCAAAATGGATGATTTATTTGCGGTACATTGGTAAGGTTTAATGAACAGATTTGAATAGGCGTAGATTCTACAGTTATCCTTGTTTTGTTTAAGCCACACTTTTTAGGGTTTCGTAGTCTACTAGAAACCCTTATAGTTTCGTCATGTCTGTCTGTCTGTCTGTCTGTCTGTCTGTCTGTCTGTCTGTCTGTATGCCGCGCCCTCATATCTTCGCCAGTTTTAGAGCTATCGACATGAAATTTGGTGAGAAGATAGATCGTGCTGACCCAAATATAGAAATGTTAAGAAAAAAATATTTAAAATGTTTTTTGGACCCCCTCCCATACAAGTGAAAGGGGGGCAAAAATTTTTTTTTCTTCTGTAATATTGAGTAGGGTATCGTTGAATAGGTCTTTTAAAATTAAGGTGAGGTTTCTTTGAAACAAATTCTCTAAAATGTTTCTGTCACGAGATATTTGCTTTTAAAAAGGGCGTTTTTGACCCATAATTTGTTCCAGCTGTAACTTCTAAAGTATAAACGCTAAAAATTTGAAATAAATATGAAATATAGCTTACAATCTGAAGTTACAATGAAAACTATAACGGATATCGTACCCTTAAAGGTTTCAGGAAAAATTGAGTTTTTCTATTTGCGGTTGGTCATCATACTGCTGCTAACAAACCAGCAACAAAATTAAGTTTGTAATGCTGAAAAACCTGATATTTAAACGTTGACTACGAAACCCTATTTGTGGGCGTGTCTGACACGCTCTTGGCCGGTTTTTTTTACAAGGAGTGAAATATAACTCTTATTATTGCTATATTACTGAGGTCAGACATGAAAATGGTCGCGAACTGACGCATGGTCGCGAACAGGCACAATGACCCTAATTGGCTTCAAACTGCAACCAAAAATTATTGCACTCAATATTGATAAACTGACAATATTGCACTTTAAAATACAGTATATATTGCACTCAACAAATCGAAACTAACTTGATGTAATTTAAAAAAATGAAAACGATCATTTCAAAATAGCTGTTCCAGAAATAGTTTGTACCTACACAGTTCAAGTGGGAGTGTTCTGAATAGCTCTTCAATAAATAATTAATGGCAATGACCTAAAATAGAAAACTTATTATTAAGTAAGTCTTGAATGTTTGTGCCGTGTGGTCCCGGCTTTACCCCATATCTTTCCGTGGGTGTCGTAAGAAGCGATTGAAGGATTTGAGAGTTGATGATTATTGCAATTTTAGGTGACAAGCTGACAACCTGACACTATGGTGATACTCAAAGTTATCCGTTTTCTACAGCCGCCGTTTACGCTCTGCCTGCCCCGCAAGGAATAAAGGCGTCATATAATTATGTATGTGTTATAAAATTATGAATATTTTAACAACCAGACTAGCGAAACATCGTTCTTTCTACAGCAATCAATGTCCTAGGTAAAAGATAGAAAATAATGCTTTTTAAGTATTGAACCGGGTATCAAGATGAAATACTTATAAAATAGGTAGGTATGAAATAGCGGCAGCGTCCATCCAAACGAAAAAAGTCTTTTACCAGTTTAACAAAAAGTAAACTACCTATATATTAAATTAATAAAGTTAAATATGACATACGAATCCGAAAATATGACATAGATTTATGGCGTGAAAAAATAGTTGATAACATCTCAAGAGTTTACAGACTCCATAAAACTGAAAAGAGAAGCAAAGACATAAAATACGAAATCTTTGTAGGACGGACGGCTCGGTTCTTGACTCCGATTTTGACAACATTTTATTTCTTGGATTACGGCGTTAGGATGTTCCTATGGAAAATACCTAGTTCATTTACGTAAATTGATAGAAAAGTACATCACTCCATTTTATTTTATTTTCAATTTTGTTGACTTGTTTTTTGTCCAATTATATTTCCCATACCTACCATAATAAATTCATGTACTTTCTCCTACAAATATGCTGAAAATCTCAACTCTACCATACCTATTCATCATATCTTTTATCTATCATCATAGGTAACATATAGGTAATTTATTTTATTTGTCAAAGTCAAAACATTTAGTAAAAGTCAAATATATAGCATCCATTAAACTGGTCAAATCAACTGACAAAATCTCGGGCGTCAGTAATTAATTTTTAACTGCTGTATTGTATGCAACACAGACCCATGATTTCCTCCACTGAACTTTGAACTCTACCATCTTATGGCTGCTGGCTGTTATAAGTACTTTGCACCATTATAGAAATAAAAAAACTAGAACCATTTAACATGTCACGTGCGAGTCAAACCTGTTATCAAGGTGACCATGGAAAACTGGATTTCTGTTTGACTTGGTTGTATGTATGCGCTTTATAGAGTTGACGAAATGCAATTGACCTTTTACCCAACAACAAAAATGTTAAACATTTGTTACTATGTTCTTTAATAAGTATCACAAATTAGGAAGACGGCGGCGGCGTCTTTACAGATGGCTTACTCTCTATTAGCGACGGTTTTGACGCATAGGTACCAACCTACTGACGCTTTATACTAAAATGAACTGGTAACTCAAAGAAACTCAAGGTAACTAAGAAGATGGGTGCCACGAACGTCATATTTCTTGGATTAAAATTTGCTCAGAATCAATAACGTTCTTGTATCAGATTTTTGCTGTTTTGATTTTCTTATACTTTACGATTTTTGACAGTAGCAACCCTGGTTATGTAACAAGCCACAATCGCGAAAATCCTCAATAGAGTCGCGTGATCCTTCTGTAAACTCTCTATTTTGTGCTGCTACCTAGTTAGGTACATTAGGTTTTTAGTTTTCTCCGTATAATTTAGATCAAGTCACGTCATCAAAATTATTAATTTCTCTTTACTGGACTGCACTTATGCTATACGTAATTGGCCTCTTTTGGCCTTATTAACTTCGTCATGAAATGGCTTTCCGCTTTATAATTCTATGTCAGGCAAACACACCCAATTTAGCTTTTAATCTAAGGCTGTACTTGTAGTTATGTGTGAGACACAATGGTCAATTGTAATAGGACCCCTAAACTAACGATGTAATATTGTTTTTGGTAACTTATAAATGGACTCCCGCAATACAGGTTAATTCCTAGTGCGGGGTCCAATGGTCAATTGTAAAAATGTTTTTGCTTTTTCTGGTACTAAAGATTTATTATTATTAATTTTCCTCAAGTAACAAATGGCAGGTTTTCCAAGGCTACCATCCACCATCATGTCAGAAAAGGCTTTATTTGAAAACGTGTTATTGTACAGTCACGCTCATTCTAGATTTGTACAGTTTGGACTTTAGAAACTGTCTACAGTTTGGACTTTGGAATGGACCGTTCTCCCGTGCACTAGGCACAAATTAGGAAAACGGCTCTATTTTGTGCACTAAGCCTACGTATTAACAAATCCCCGCAGGACCAGTTGTACCGACTTGTACCCTTGGTCAGTACCATTGAGGGTACAAATCGAGTGTCTAAACCAACGTGAGCTTGGCTGTACCTGCCTACTTGCATTTTCCCAGACCTCGTATTGTTGTAATTTTTACAGTTCGCATGATTTTCATGCTCTGTGTTCGGATTCTTTTAATTTTTGCGACTGTATTCCAGCGACATCAATTGCCTCCAATTGATATACTATGATTCAAATTATTAGCGGAATTGGTACTCTAACGGCTAAATAATCCAATTCACAGTCTCTCATCCTATCGAGATACCTACAACTGAGACTACTAAAAATTTCAATAGGGACGTGTAGTAAGGCCCGTTGCGGAACTGAAAGATGACTTTTCTGAAATTAGGGACTCCTGTCTATTGAAACGGCCACATTATTGAAAACAAAAATAGAGATGGCGCTCTTTATCGTCATATGTCTACATAGTGATTGGTGATGGAAGTGCGCCATCTATATGTTTTTTTGAATAACGTGGCCCTGGACAGTTCCTCATTGGGCTCACAATGAATACATATTTTTTTCATAAGACTGTAGTCCTTCTAAGACATAGACAATAAAACACGCTGTAATCAGAAGCAGTGTACTGAACGACCTCGTTCGGAGTCATCGGCCTACTAACATTTCGTGCATTTATTACAATCGTTAAAACAGAGCCACGATCCACCGACTTTCGTGCAATCGTTTGCCAAACAAACATAGCATACTTAGCGTGAAATCAGAGTTTTTTACGCATTCGTACGTAAATAGCACGTGGATTTGCTTATAGAATCTACCGATACTTTCCTAGATTGAATATCTAAATTAGTTAGTTCGGCCAAGATTCAGCCCCGCAAGTCGCAGATCCAAGTCCTCTGGTAGAAAACCTTGCAACTTTTCTAAAATCATAAACTATCCTTAAATGCAGTCAATGCTAATGCATAAGGAGGATTTCTGAGTGGAGTTTATTCAAACAAGTGGGTTTCCATATTTTCTTTAATGCCTCTAACCTCTAAAAATCCTTTGTGTGGTTGAATAAGTAAGCGGTTTCTAGTGTATATGATAGACAGTAAAACAAATTTGGGAAACGGCGCACGAGGCGCTTTCACAGATGGCTCACTCAGTAATAGCGACGATTTTGATGTTTTCAGGTGAATCCAAGGGGTGTGGGGTACAAAGATAGTTGCCACGAACTTCATAATTCTTGAAATTCAAATTTTCTCAGAATCATAGGTATGACCTGTGGTATAACGTTCTTGTATCAGATTTTGCTGTTTTGATATTTTCATACTTTGGGATTTTTGACAATTAGTAACCCTGGCTACGTAACAAGTGACGATCGCGAAAATCGCGGACGCAATTTCTACGGATGCAGCATCTCGTATAATTTTGGTTGAAGTTCGGTTAGGTATGTTCAATTAACCATCAATTAGAATGTGTAGGGTACTTAATCGAAATGAATTGTCAATCACAGACAATCGATCGTTATCACTTTATTAGTTCTTAATGGCTAGAACTTACATGCGTTGTTGAAAGGAAAAGTGCTGGCCATTCCCCAGAAGTTGTCCCTTATTCGTTTTTATGACACCCACGAATAGTTTGGAGATGGCATTCTAAACGCGCACCACACGGCCAAGTTTCTATCTCCAGCAGTCATCATCACATCATATCCATTGCTGAACGTAGTAGGCCTCCCCCAGGGTGCCCCAAGGTACGTCACGGTCTCCCGTTTTCGCCATCCATTCCCTACCAACAACTGCAACTGTAGAGTCCCATCTCAAACGATGTCACATTTATTGGCCTGCCCTCTGTTACCGGTCACCTGCAGCTGCAGAAGGTATATATAAAGAAGATTTGAACTTGGCGATTGATAATGCCATTGCCGTCGCTAAGTACCTACTGGCAGGACAAAATCTAAATTCGAACTGTTGACACGAAGAAGAAGAAGAGTCATCGGTCCATCTTGCCGGAGAACGGTTAAACAATGTACCTTTTTTATCCAGCACAGAAGTATACGATGGTGATTCCCATGGTAACAAAATCCACACAGTCTACTGTTATAAGCCCTGTAGTGTTCAAGGTTTAGATATCGACTTTTGAGCTTACGTAAGGCTTTTCAGTCTTGAACCTGACTATTTTTGTAACACTCAATTTAGCCGACTTCGGAATGGCAGAACGTTCTCAATTCGACACGATAGGTAACATAACTTCTTCTGTATTTATGGACCGATTGAAAAATTATGTTTGTTTGGAAAGGTGCCATCGCAAAGAGGTCTCTGAGAGACAGTGAAGTAAACCTTACCTTGACAGCCACGGAAACAGTTGGTGTGATGCTATTCTAATCCAGCATCCAGCAACTCACAGCAAAATAGTATGTTTATTTTTAGTATAACCGATCGCTGTTACTGATATAAAATTAATTCTGAATTCATAATAAAATAACGTTTCACTGTGTTATGTAGAGACTAGAGATAAAGGTGTACCTAATTGTTACATTAAGATAAACATAAATGCTATAATTAACAAAATATACTCGTAAATCAATCGTAAATATATTTAATTACATTAAGTACTAATTCATTGAAATTGAACCACCTGATTGCCCGAAAAGAAAGATGGGTCCGTGCTTCGGAGGGCACGTTAAGCCGTCTGTCACGGTTTCTGTCTATTTTAACTTGGGCAGTGGTCACACACAACCATGTCAGAGGCCTGCTACTAGTATAAACTCTGGCACCAGGGTTCATCGGGTCGTTGGACGACTCGGTTTCCCACACGAAAAGAATGAAAGAAAGTAAGGTAGAGAAGTAAAAATAAAGATCTAAGGTGCATTATTCGTTGAACTTTAAACTAATGTGACGGGAAAAGTTGCACACTGACATTTTGTTGTAAGTTCATGGACAACCGACATGGCTGCAAATAAACACAAATACTAAGAAATTATTACTTATTCAGTACTTCACATCACAAGGTCTTTTAACGATCTAGGTAAAGCTTCAGATATTTTACAATTTTTAAAATACTTACCAATTATACTCGCAAATCACAAAATTATTTAACCGGTTACACATGTATGCGACTTTTTTGTCGTGGGCTATTGATTTTTGGTAGTAAAACGGAGAAAAGATAAGAGGTGATTCCAACTAAATTAAATTGTTACCTATGCGTTTTCTGTCAAAATTAACGGCTATCAAAAAGAGGTCAGCTAAGAAAATGTGCAAAATTTCGAAGAACTCATAGTCTATGATGTTTTTAATTTCTAAAAGTCACTGCGCTATTCAAAAGTTGCTATTTAAATAGTGACATGTGATTGGCATTGAGACCAGTAGCGTTCTCTACCAGGCAACAACAGAAATAATTTAAAGAAAGAAAACTCTTTTCCACTCCAGTCCAAACTAGGTAGGTAAATATTTTCGTAAATGAATGAATCCGAAAGCTAAACAGTGTTAATCTTGACATAGGTATGAATGTATTAAACTTGTAACGGTTTTCAGTTTGACGTCATTTATCTTTGATCCACAATTCGACAAGATTATTTGAAATTCCGATCATGTTTTTGCGGTGCTTTGACTAGATCTTCGAGAAACGCATGATTTTCCATCCCGTTCTGTCCCGAGTTGATAAAGGTCTAACATCTAGGGATTTCTTGCCAGAAACTATTTTAGTAGCAATTTAAAAATAATTTTACCTACTTACTTATCTTTTATCGGATACGTTACAGCTCATTTTCAATAATCACCAAAAACATCTTGCATCAAGTAGTCCGTCCGTACATTAAAAGATAGTGACAGTGAATTTATAAGTTCACACATACATAAGGTCCTATTTAATTCACTGCAATTTTTTTTAGGGGCAGATCAAATAATTTATAAGCATGTACTAGGCAAATATTTAAAAAATTCTACACGCTAGTTTTCGAGAAAATAACATTTAACTAAAAAAACACAAAACGAAAAAAGTGCACCCTGTTTGTTCTAGAAACACAACACTAACGCTACTTCGATAAATTTAATTTACGCGCCAAAAAAAGGTGCTGTGATTGGTTCGTTGTTAGTGAGCGTGCCGTGTAAATGAATCCTGTCTACGTGGCGGAACGTCAGTTGGGTCAGTTAAAGGATGTTCACGTAATTAATAAAAAAGTTTGTTTGAAAATGAAAAAACAAAGCTAGCGTGTCGATTTTTTTTTAAATGCCTTAGATGTTTTTCTTATACATATTTACGTGTGCCCTTAAATATTTGCAGTGAATTTAATAAGACCTTATATAACACGCCTGTATCCCTTGCAGAGTGCAAACGGCTGTACAAAACGGCCATTCACACCACGTCTGACAAAAGCTTGAGAGTCTTCCAGAAGACTCTCAATCTTAAGCCCCATCTTGCATCAAATTGGAGCTTATTCTTGACCCTGTCTGGCAAATGGCAATACGATCGTGTTTCAAAATATAACTTTGACGTCACTTGGAGGTTTCTACGTCATTGTTATATTATGTAACAGTTCCGTCTTTAGCTAGTATCAGTAGAACTCCGAGTTACCCACGCAAAGGTCCAACAGCTACTGGTTTTTCAAATAGTTAACAAGGATTACCAATATTAAGTTGGTCCCTTTGGTGGGCGACTCAAGGTTCTTCTGATCTTAGCCTAGTCATTGGATTTTCGTAGATCCCACTTATACCAATTTGGACCTAGTGGGCGTGTTACGTAGCACATCAGCCTAATCCTTTGAGGGTTCAACCAAATCACAATGACATCAACCTACTCATTCAAAGCACCAATTTATACTGGCAAACCTTAGTAACTGATGGTAACTGTATGAAAAACTAGTATTAGAAGGTAGAATTGCAGTGTATACCGGCTTAGAATAAATAGCATCACCCCCGGTCTTTCCCGTGGGTGTCGGCGACTAAGGGATTTGAGTGTTCATGTGTATTGCATTTCAGGCGACAGACTGACAACCTGTCACTATGGTGATACACAGTCCTTTGAATTACTTTTAAACTTTTTTCAGGAGCAGTGAAAATGCCCGTATTTTATGCTCTGCGTACCCCGCAAGAGATATAAGCATGATGTATGTAGATATGAAAAAAAAGTAGGTTAATATGCTGCTGATAGGACGATATTTTTCGTGGGCGTAGGAAAAATCATACATGTCCAATAGATCGAAGGGTTCCGAAGGATCTTGACACAGCTCTGATGGAACTTGTTACTTGTTACATAAATTCAGTGATTTAGAAAATTGGTGCCATAAGTTTCTAGACTATGAAATGAGTTCACCCTTAGGTAGTTAGTAATGACACTAATGATTCAGTCATTCAGGCAGTTGGAACTTTTTAATTGTTGGCAGAAGATAAAATGTAATAGGTAGGAAGATTCAGTCAAACATATAAGCATTGTCATTCACGTCACGTGTAAAGGATTAAATAAACGGAAAAACGGTAGCTTTCCATTAAAAGATATCCTCAACTTGTTAAAGGAGGGTTACATTACACAACCTACAAAATATTTACATACTTATTAGGTCTTGCTAGGAATTAATTAGTTAGGCAAATCGTTCATTAACTCTATAAACCGACCGACGAACGCACCTACGTGAAAACATTAAGGTATGAATGTTGAAGAAGCCGAAGAGGTGTGTCAAGATCTTAGCAAGTGGAAGGCTGCCTTTCCTTCGGGAAAGAGATGTATATGTATGTTGATGAACCGGGTGATATTGCAGTTTGTGACTGCGACACCATATAAGTGACAACCGTACTTGCATAGGATCTCGTAAATTTCTTTCGTCAAAACCAGATTCGCATGATCATACGACAGAATACCGAACACCTGGGACTACTCAACCTAAATCAACCTATCAGCAGCTAAATAGGTTGATATGCTGCTGATAGGACGATATTCTTAGTGGGCGTAAGAAATACCTACTATGTTTATTACCTTTAGGTGCATAATGTCCATTTTGCAAAATGTCCAGTGGTGAAAAAATGTCCAGTTTGCATAATGTCCAGTTTGCAAAATGTCCAGTTTGCAAAATGTCCAGTTTGTAAAATGTCCAGTTTACAAAATGTCCAATTGCAAAATGTCCAGTTTGAAGATTATCTTATTTGAAAAATGTCCAGTTTGCAAAAGTACAATTAGCGAAATTAAGGGGTGAGTTCAAACTATGAAACCGAACAACTTTTCCCAAAACACATGGGTCAGTGACCCAGTATTTCATATAAACTGGACTTATTGCGAACTGGACTTTTTGCAAACTGGACTTTTTGCAATTGGACATTTTGCCAACTGGACATTATGCAAACTGGATTTTGCAAACTGGACATTTTTACACCACTGGACATTTTGCAAAATGGACATTATGCACCTAAAGGGTTTATTACGCCTACGAAAAATATCGTTCAATAGATCAAAAGATATTTTGCAGTAGATCGAAAGATTTCGAAGGATCTTGATACAGCTGATAGAACTTTGTAACATAAATTCAGTGATTTAGAAAATTGGTGCCATAAGTTTCTAGACTACGAAATGAGTTTTACACTATTTAACCTTTAGGTGTAATTATTAAAATTCATTTAGTGAGAAGTTTTAAATTGCTGTCATTGTCAGAAGTTAAAATGTCAACGCTGCGTCGACGGATGCGTCTTTCAAACCATTTAATAAACCTTTTTTTGTATGAGAATAGATCGAATTTCGAAAGATCGAAGATCGAAATATTTTGTCTTAAAAATATCAAACGCACAAACGGACGTTAGGCATGTTTCGCGCCTTAGGTACATACAGGTAGTATTATTATCTACTGCAAATAAAAAGATCTTAATCTTTAGGATTACCCTGAACGAAAAAAAAACAAAAACGATCCTCAATTTCATTAAATCCGTTTCACGTGTAAAGCATGAGGAAGGATTAAATGCCTTCAGGTCGGAAAAGATGTTGATTTCCATGGAAAGAAATCCTCAATTTGTTAAAGAGGGATTACATTACACAACCCACACAATATTAGGTCTTGCTTCGTATACAAATTAGGGAAACGGCGCGCGGAGCTACAACCTACCTATACAAATAGGTCACTCAGTACTAGCGACGATTTTGACGTTCTGACTTTTACTGAAAATAACCAAACATGAAATATCAACGATAGCAATAATAGTAACAGTATTTTCAAAGATGTTATGTGTTATGGTAATAAACGTATATTATGTATTCTTATATTTTAAAGGCTCTCCGAAGAGGTAAATTCTGCACGGGCCAAAGCCAAGTGCATAATATTACTGTTATTAAGGGGCGGCTTCGGAGACGCGCCGCGCGAAGTTTAGGTTTTTAGCGCTACTCACACAACGATCGAACCTCGCGCGCCGCACACGCACACATGTATGGATGCACAGTGGTTTAGATCAGCGTACTTTGACTCGCCAACTAAACTGTAACTTTGGATTTCGTTACCATATAAAATTATTGTCTGCTAAATTTATTAGGTACTAAATAATAATAAAATATTGAATAAAACTTCTGAGGTAACTTTAACATTTTATTATTTAAATAAAATTGAATAATTAGGTATTATGAAATAAAATTAGGAGATCTAAAGGAAAATTATACTTGGTGTTGCAAAACAACCAATAAAGCTTTAAGGAGGTCAAGGCACTAGTAAAATTGAACTGAACCACTTTCTCCATGGAACATGGTCGAAATATGAAAAAGAAATTGGACCTCCCATACAAAATTAACTCAATTTGTATGGGACATTTATTGGTTGTTTTGTAACAACACCAAAAACTACTGCCGGATTACTAGTGCCGGAGATACTTCATGATTCTGCGATATGCCTACTATGCTTAAATGATTACAGTATCAAATTGTCCACTGTATCAAAATGTCCACTATTTTTAAAAATCAAAATTGATGCGTAATATGTCACGTACGCAAAATATTTAAAGAAAATAAGTTGCAAAACGCCAAAATGCCATAAAAGTACAACTTTATGTCACAGGTTGTAAAATGGGATTAAACTGAGAATGACGCAAAATGCTAGGGAACAGAAAAAAAAACAAAATATAACTAGTATCAAAACGGCGTTGATATGGCGACGGTAATCTTCTTCTTCATCGAGTCGATAATAATAATTTAAATAACTTTTGACCAGTGCTTGGCAACTAAAACGCCTTTAGTATTTGCTTCTGGCAGGTCTTGAAGCGTGCATGAGTTTGTGCAATTGGGGCAGACGAGTAAATGTCCCATAGTCTGGCCAGCTCCACAGTCGCAACTGTCATCCACCGACAAACTCCACTTGACTCTGTTATCGTGGCACCTTCCTTCACCAGCCCGGAGTCTATTGAATGACTTCCAGACTGCCCAGGGAAGGACACCACCAGGGCGAAGCTTCTCGGCAGTTGGCAGATGGGACGCATCAGGTGGGAACAACGTTTCCCAATGCTCAAGTCGTATTTGTGTGGCTTCATCTTCTGAATACTTTTGCCTCATCAAGCTATTTCGAGTCTGTAACGGATGTCTGCCGTCGTCGTTTAGTTGCTTTGCCATTTCCATTGAGCAGGCAGCGTGCTGGCGACTACTTGGGGGGGGGCTATTTCGGCTAGCGAGTAAAGGTGGGAAAGTGGCGTCACCGGCTTGAGTGTACCGGTGATAATGCGGAACGACTCATTTAGAGCATCGTCAGCCTGACTGGCGTGTGCTTACCGTGCCCATACTGGACTCGCGTACTCGCCAGCCAAGAGAGTTAGACTCCTGATGCACCCCACTTGGTTGTGGTTAGTCATCGCAGAAGGTTATTTCTGACACGTGCGCCTCAGGAGCCGGGCACCAGGTGCTTAACTAATCCACGAGATTATGGCAAGAACGAAACAATATATCTCGATGCAAGAAAAAGACCGTGATAAAACAAGTAAACAACTCGAAGCCAAACAAACTGTGTCACAAGTTAACACAACCCTAGCTCCTCATTAAAGCTGATCACCGGCATCTGATTGTCTCACGCGAGCTGCTTTAAGACGAACCAAATTAACTCGCAATACTCGTATCTAGAACTGTCCTAGGTTGGGTGTTGCGCATTCACTAGTTCCACTCATGCTGAGATTGAACTAAAACAAATTGGAGATATCAGCGCAAAACCTAAACTCTTCAAGCCAACGACAGTTCTTCTTCACTTATCAAACTTAGCAAATCTGAACCAAAGAAAAAACATAATCGAACAGAACCAGTATACCGCCAAGATCTTTTACCTGAACTTTGGACATTATATTGAGTCTTTGGCCACGACTGCAGCAAAAAGACTCGGAATTCATTTACAACTATACCAAGCTCAAGTCCGTTCCTGCATGGAGTATTGCTGTCACCTGTGGGACGGGTCTGCCAAATACCAGCTGGCAGCCCTGGACTCGATTGAGAAGCGCGCCAAGAAACTCATCGCTGATAGGGCACTAATTGACGCAAAGTTACAGAGCCTCGAACACCGTCGCAAAGTAGCTTGCTTGTCGGTATTCTACAAGATACATTTCGGGGAGTGTGCACAGTCTCTCCATGACCTGATACCTCCGTCACCATTCCATCTCCGGTGCACGAGACGCCGGTTGGGATTCCACCCTTATATTTTAGATGTAGACATCCCGCAAATTCGCACAAAGCGCTTCGTTTCTACATTTTTAATGCGAACTGCTAAGGAGTGGAACTCCCTGCCTCCGGATCTGTTTCCGGAACGTTATAACCTGGGCCTTTTCAAGGCGAGAGTGAATAGGCATTATCTGGGCGAGCATGTTCCATCATCGTCTGCATCGTCACTTAACATCAGGTGAGATTGCGGACAAATGCTAACCCATTATTTATAAAAAAAAAAGAAAAAAAACATAACGACGACGAACGATGCAAGAGATAGGCATAATTTAAAAATAAACATGACATATATTTTAGTGGTTATACCTTTACTTTTATTATATGAAAATTGACATGTATAGTGGTTAAATTTGACATTTTCATATTATTATTTAATAATTTTTTCTTTTTTGACATGTATTTTTTACATTTACTGTAAATCTACTTTTTTTCTTTTTTGCTATGTTATTTTATTGCTCAAATGATTTAAGTATATTTTAAAGACAAAACAGTTAGAATAATCTACTGTAATTTTTATTTTTATTTTGTGAGCCGTTTTTGGCTATTCTATTAATTTATTTTCTAAATTAGCTAGGGTAGCTTAGGGCCTAAGAATATTGTAGATTTTAGAATAGGTGCACTTCTGGGCAGGTTTTTGGGCGGTTTTTCTGTCCAGGGGGTCCGGCTAACCATACAAATGTAACTTCTTTTTAAAAATTTTACAGAATGTTATTCCATTTAATTGTCATTCATTGAGGCATAAAGTTGCATGCTGTGTGGTTAGCCTGGCCAGCCCCGAGGCAGTGCCTTTATTTTTATTTTTTTTATCCCGCCTGAGCCGCGTTTAGAGTAGGAGCTCAAATTGTTATAAAAAAGAGAAAATTTTGCATTAGAAATTTTCTCTTTTTTAAGATTGTATTAGAATGTGACTTTCTTTAAGAGAATCTTGTAAATTCCTACGAAGAAATAAATGATTGAATTTTGAATTTTGATGAACCTAACTAAAAAGTAGCGATGACCAGGCTGCGACCGCGAATCGGCGCACGCAACAAGACCATCAACCCATGTCCAAAACCACGCACACGCAACATTTATCCCGAACCTGTTGATTGATCTCTGTAAGAACCAGCCATTCCTCCGGAAAAAAAACCGAAAGCGAGAATCGACCATCTGCACCTCAGAACGTCGTCCTACCAAATATGGGTCATAATCATAATAATGGACTAAAGTATCGATTTTCTCGAAGCTTGCGTCAATAATTTTGCATTTTGCAACTTTGACATTTTGCAGCTTTGAAATTTAGAAATTAGGTTTTTTTTTGCATCTGAGACATTTCCCGTTTAGTGTAGTATTTGTTTGCTTTGACATTTAGCCAATTTCATAAAGTAGTCATTTTGATACAGTAGTTATTCTGATACGGTGACCATTCTGATACAGTGGACTTTTCAAAGTTGGTATTTTGATACTGTGGTCAATTTGATACAGTTAACATTTTTAAATTGTGGTCATACTGCGCCCAAAGGATTTCAAGGGGTAAACCCAGCCCATGAAATTTAGCGCCAAAACATATCTACAAACGGTTGTAAATATGTCCTTGTCCACTTGCCTACCCCCTAAGGAGTACAGGCGTGATATTTTCTCAACTTGATGTAAGTGCCGTATGAAAAATAAGATAAAGCGCGAAAAGATATCAGAAAAGGTTTGTAAGTTAGCCCTTGTCCATTTGCCTACCCCCTAACTAAGGGGTACAGGCGTGATTTTTCTTAAGTTGATATAAGTACCGTATGAAGAATAAGATTCAGCGCGAAAAGATATCGAAAAAGGGTTGTAAGTTAGCCCTTGTCCATTTGCCTACCCCCTAACTAAGGGGTACAGGCGTGATTTTTCTAAAGTTGATATAAGTACCTTATGAAGAATAAGATTCAGCGCGAAAGATATCGGAAAGGGTTGTAGGTTAGCCCTTATCTATTTACCTACCCGTAAGAAACAGGCGTGTTTTTTCTAAAGTTGATATGAGTAAAGTGCGTTCGATACTACCCCCAGATTAATTATACTTGCTTACTTATATTAATTAATTATACTTACTTACTCAACTGAAGAACGTAACCACTGTGCATTGATTTTGTGTAAGTATACGGTTCGATCGCGATCTCTGGATGCGGCGTAAAGCGACGTGCTCTCACCCCGGAAGTGCGTGGCTTACTGAAGGGCGCGAGCGCACGCACTCGTATTTGAAGGAAGCGCACCGCTCCATAGTAATTTGTATGAAGATTTTGAGCGAAAAAATTTAGTTAGTTTGTGATTTTTTTACGTAAAACTGGTGTGTATTTATTAAAAAATGACGATTGTATCGGCTTCCTTATAGATTTAACTTTATTATTTAATAAAATTCATTTAATAATTCTTGTTAATAACGTCTCAGTTTTTACAGTGCGGGAGTGCAATTTACACGTTTTTAGTGATATTCCGATATTTTTTTTCGGTTATCCATAAGCTTTAACTTAAATTCGAATGTTTCATCGGCATGTACCTTTCATTGGCTAGTTGTGTGATTTTTTTCAAGACTATTAAGCATCGTTTTCTGTATATATTTTTTACAGTCCCGACCCTCGATTGCCTATTGCTGACCCTTAACAGTTTACTATCGGGGGAGTATTATCTTATTTACCACGCTTAGCAGGCGGATACGCGAGCGCTGAGCAAGATGTTTTATTGACAGGCAGTGCTGCTGCGTATTCCCTGGGGAATTAAATCTCTCAGCCGTTTTTTACGACACCCACGGATACAATTCAGGTGATGCTATTCTAAGGCAGGAGGACAGGGATCAGTCGTGAAGAGAGCTCATTTCGGAGGCCAAGATCCTCTTTGGGTCACTGAGTCAGCGGAGTTAGTTAGTTATTCTATGAGCATGTGTTTACATGTGTTTTCTCTTTCTTTCCAGCCCACAAGCAACAATGTCAATGCGACGATGACGACCGGCCTCAAGATGGAGTCGAAGGGCACCCAGATCCACCTCCCGCTCATGGGACGGGGCTCCAAGGGGGAGCTGAGTGACAAGGTCATGTTCTCCAAAGGGCCACCGGAGCAGCTCAATAATGGACAGCTACTCGGGTTAGTACCACCTCATCTCATCACATCAGCCTATAGCGGTTCACTTTTGGACGTAGACCTCCCCTAGGGTACGACGTAAGGGTACAAGATGGAGTCGAAGGGCACTCAGATCCACCTCCCGCTCATGGGACGAGGGTCCAAGGAGGAGCTGAGTGACAAAGTCATGTTCTCCAAAGGGCCACCGGAGCAGCTTAATAATGGACAGCTACTCGGGTAAGCTATAGTCTATTCAAAATCATCATTGGTCGCGTAATAGTATCTAAGTATCGCCACCAACTTGGCCTCCCTACTACGCTGGTCATATGTTATTTCATGACACTATTTTTATCTAGATCAGATTTGAGCAGTTGTGGCTGTTGTGTTAGAATCAGCATCACATGGCACAACCTACTCATTCAAAGGATCAGGATACAATGGATTCTCATACGTTTATTAAAGGTTACCTGCGTAAGTTGATCCCTTAAAGGGGCAGTTTAGAGTCGAAGGGCACCCAGATCCACCTCCCGCTCATGGGACGAGGCTCCAAGGGGGAGCTGAGTGACAAGGTCATGTTCTCCAAAGGGCCACCAGAGCAGCTCAATAATGGACAGCTACTCGGGTAAGTACCGACTTAATTCATCACAATCATGTCAGCCTATAGCAGTGGACTGCTATAGGATTGCCATAAGGCAGCCGATGTAGCGCAGCGGTTAGCATGACTGCCTGCAACGCAGAAGGTTCCGGGTTTAAGTCCCGGTGGGGTCAAAGTATATGTTTATCACTTGAATCCCATTTTTTGTTCCCAGTCTGGTCGGGACATTGTAGGCCACCTGATTGTCCGAAAAGAAAAATGGCTCCGTGCTGTTAAGCCGTCGCGTCGTCGGTCCCGGTTGCTGTCTATGATCATTTAGACGGTGGTCGTTACACAACCATGTCAGAAGAGGCCTGCTCCTTGCAGTAGGCGGTAGAAAAACTCTGACACCAGGGTTCATTGGGTCGTTCGTTGGACGATTTGGTGTCCCACTCGAAGAAAATTAAAATAAAGGCACGATCTCCCGTTTTCTCTATCCAGCCATACTAATAGATTTTTTTAAATTCTGTGGTACAGCTTGACCACGCTAAGTTGAACATTGGAAACAAAAGAGTAGCGATGCAGTTTTCGCGGAGCTAATCCGAAAATCGGTAGTACCGGTTTCAACCCTCTTCTACCGATTGTAACACTAATTATTCATGTTACAAAAAAAAAAAAAAAAGAGATGTTTGGCATAAAGATTGCATTATCCATGTCTTTACACTTATTATTATGCAAAAAAATAAAAGAATATTTTTCAATTGCATTTCCTAATCTGCGGTGTTTTGAAGTAAAATATTAGATGGACTAAATAACAATTTGGATTAAACCAAGCGTATTATTTGGTGAAAATATGAATCTTCCAAATCTACCGGTTTATTTTGTCTATAAACCGGTACCTACCGATTTACGATTTGGACAACGTTTTTGAAGATTTTTGACATAATCATCGGATCGGGCTTGTGGAAAAAGAGCCTAAAACTTGAATGTGCGGTAGCGATGGCAAAAAAATAATGAGCCTCTTGAGGGTCTATGAAACTGTAGAAAGTTACATAGATTAATACCACTTTTGGACCCGTATTGTCCAGATGATAAAAATATGTTTTCGGTCGGAAATTTTATTTAAATTAGAATTCAAAATTCTTTTAATTGCTCACGAAACTTGGAAATTAACCAAACACTTACTTGAAAGTACAATCTAAGAAATCCATAACTTTAAGTATATTCCGAATATGTCAAACTTAACCAATTGACACATGCATAGAAATAAACATAGGGACAGCTAGAAGATTTACGCCGAAACAAGAAGTGCGGTCAATAGCCGTAACGGATGCCCCATACATCTTGATACTGTCAATACCTATTTTTCAATACGAGTTATTAAATTGTTAGTGGAATAAAAAAAATTGGGCATACAATTTTTGACCTTAATGCATTTATCAAATTTGAGTATTTTAGAGATGACTAGCTGGTGCCCGCGAACTTCGTCTCGCCAAGGGATGCTTGTGTGCCAACAGTCCAGAGCTAATAACAGTTATCATAACGTATCTATCATCGATGTTGATCAAGACATTTGTGTGCAACCATTCTAAACATCAAAATACATCGCTAAGTTTTGAAGTGACAGATGCATGCACGATCTACGGCAGATGAAACGGACGTTACGTTCGTTTGAGCCTCCCATCGGTTCACACTACAGGTAGAATGACTTCTTTGCACCGCCTCACATAAGGTGGGGTGGGGTCTGCTCTCCAAATTTTTCTGCGCCATGGTCTTCTGTTTGGGGTTGTCGAGTAGGTATACGCAACCGGATTACCAATATAATTAGTACAACTCCATTTTAAAATACCGAAATAAAATAAACAGAAAGTAATTACTTACTACACTAACAAAAAAGTAACGCTTAATTAATTTTCTTTAAATAGGAAAAAGTAGCTTAAGTACCTACTTACTAACACCACGAAAATATGAATCACAAAAGATGGTACTACACAGGTAGGTAGTCGTGACAATAATACTCACTAATTTAGCTCTACATATTTTAATCAATAAATAAAACTTACTGCGTTTGTATTTACATTATTAAAGCACTAAGTTATTAAGTGGCTTATCATCACTATCCGTAATTAAGAATTTCAACATTGCAACCACTTCTCATTATATTTGGAGTTTGACCTCTACTCTCATGGGAGTCTCTACTCCACATGGGACAGTTTGAGATCCATCTCAAGAATGCCACTGCTTCTCCTGCTCCTGAGAAGAAAGGTCCTCTTGTTCCATGGGGTCACTGAAACCAAGGATGAAAGGTTAACTGAGATTATTGCAAAAGTAATAGGTGACAAAATGCAGCTGTCCGAAATTACCAGTTCCGATCTGCAAGCCTGCCACAGGCTAGGTTCCTCTACATCGAAGACGCGTCCAGTACTCGTTAGGTTCTACATACTCTTTGAGCTTGTGTTATTATTATTTATTTATTATGATGCCTATATAGAATAGCATCACCCCCATTGTACCTGTTGGTGACATAAAAAGCAACTAAAGAACGGGCAGCAGCAAATTCGTGCTTCGTATTTGCACATAATCGAAAATAGAACCCAGTGGAGAGCTCAAACGGTTCACATTGTACCAATAGTATTATCCTCTACTGGTATTATTCCTAAAACTCTACATAACAGCCAAAAAATCTTAAAAATCTATCCTCACCTTTATCACACTTCACAAAAAGCCGCAATACTCAATACGTGTCGCATTGCCAGGAAGCTCTTGACTACCTCCGTGACTACTGAGTCTTACAATGGCCTCTACTTACTTGGCTAAGGCCCATGAGACAGGGAAGAATTTCTCTGAAAAAGAGAGATAATCTTAAGATAGGTACACATAAAAATAATAAATTATTGTGTCGTGTGATGCCTGTATAGAATAGCATCACCCCCATTCTACCTGTTAGTGTCTTAAAAAGCAACTAAAGAACGGGCAGCAACGTTCCTTGTAATGCAACATCTTGAACTGCGCTGCAAGCGAAGTGTGGTGGCTCATGTCCAGCGGCGGACTGTTGTGGCTGATAGGGAGTGGGGAGCAGCGTGCATGTAAAATATTGCACAGCTCTCGCCAATCCACATGCGCCTTATTCTAATAAATGAGTGTAATTTACTTACATTTAGGATTTATTGTTGCATAACAAATTATTTCAATACGACATTTTTGTCAAATAAAGACATGCAAAGAATACTATACTCTCACTGAAGACATGTAAATAAAACTGGTGTTTGGCAATGAACGTCAAAACTGATGTCTTTTCAATTTGTCAAAATCAATCAAAAACCATAAAATATATAGAGGTTTTGAAAAGAGGTTTCTCCTTTTTGACAGCCACAGAACAATATTTTAATCGTATTTCACGTAGGAATAAGCTTTTTTCCCGCGGTAAAAAGTATCCTAGGTGTTGACCAGGGCTAGTAGCTACACACCACAAGGAGTCTAATGTATACACGTACTATATTTTCGAAGATTATCGCGAACAAATGATTTGGGGTAAAATATTTTTCAATAGATGTCGCTTTTCTATGGAGATGAGGTTTTCTAAAACGCGGTATAGAGGTGTTTTCTGAAATCTATAAGAGGTTCCTGTTACCCCGACCAGTTACGATTTTATTAGATGTATAGATGTAACATATTTAACAAAGAATATCAAAAATTCAAAATCAAACCACTTTTTTTGCTTTGAAATCAGTAATAGAGTTAAAAAATATGGTGCAAGCAATTTTCGACCTTATTGACATT
This sequence comes from Phthorimaea operculella, assembly GCA_024500475.1. Classification (NCBI taxonomy): domain Eukaryota; kingdom Metazoa; phylum Arthropoda; class Insecta; order Lepidoptera; family Gelechiidae; genus Phthorimaea; species Phthorimaea operculella. The sequence goes on along the minus strand of JANFCV010000024.1, from coordinate 1,903,707 downwards.
TGTCAAATTTGAGTATTTTAGAGATGATGTAACATATCTATCGAAGAATTTCAAAAATCCAAGACATTTTGAAAATTGTCAATAAGGTTCCAAATCGCTTGCACCAATTTTTTTGCTTTGAACTCGGTAGTAGAGTCAATAAACATGGTGCAAGCAATTTTCAACCTTATTGACATTTGACAAATTATCATACAGTAAGATGTAGTTACATTTAAAAAAAAAATAAAAAACACGCCTGCATCAGTTGGAAAAATTGATCTAAAAGTAGAAAACAAGTTATAAAAAATTTGGGCAAGATACTTGGATTGTTTTTCTATGTGGAAAATCGACACTGTTTTTATTAGTATCAGAAACATTTCATAATATTTATCGTTATCTTTACCGTACATATCTATAGGTTCAAATTATGTTTTTTTGTGACCAGACTTTACAACGCAGTTGGTGTTTAAAGCTCCTTCACATTACTGTGGTTTCACCAACGCAGTATTACTCTCGCGGTACCGGTGCGATTCGTCGCGGTTTTTGAATGAATCTTCCGCATACCAAAACGGTATCGCTTTCAGGCACGGGACTTTCAGACTTAAAATCAGTAATACTCGTAGACTTAAAAATATGGTGCAAGCAATTTTCGACTTTTATTGACATTTGACAAATTTCAATACAACAGTAAAATTTCTATTTCTATATTCATAGTAAAATCCATCCATCAATCTTTCGACCCAACTAAAAGATTTTTGTTTGCACTTGTCTGCTTAAGGTAAAAGTTAATTGGATATGTTGCCCGAAGAGAGACAATATCCGACTTATTCTTCTATAGAAATAAGAGTCGGCAATCATTGGTTATTATAAAATATTTTAATTCGTAAAGGGGACGTAGAGTTTTTGAATTTGAATGATGACTGTCGACTATGATCAGTGGCATGGTGGTGGCAGGCAGTGATACCAATTTTCTTCTCGAGTTGGAGTGGAGACCAAGTCGTCCAACTGCCCGATGAACCCCTGAACCCATACAAACTAACCCGACTTGCCAACACATTTTGTATGGGAGGTCTAATATTTATTTTATTCCGACCTATGTTTTTGGAGAAAGACTGATTCGCCACTGCAAATATTCGCAGTTTTTTTTACATACCGTATTGTTACATAGACGGACAGGGATATTAATAATTTTAACCATTGTTAACCTAATGAACTTTTTTGCTATCCGTACAACATTTTTGTGCAACTGACAACTTCAAATGCCTAGAACTAGTGTTTTTCTGTTCTGATGCGCGTGTTACGTAGTACGATTGACAATATTTCGATGGTTGTAGGATTTAGCGCAATACATTGATTGCGTTGTTTTTTTAGTAATTTTACGGTGACTATGTACAATAATCTAATATTGCAAAATACTAATGAACGTTACCACTCACAACCCAGCCATTAGTTTGAGGCAGGTGTCCTTCGCTACTATGCTATATAAACCTTAAAGCCTAGCAATAAATGAATAATTTACTGGTCTCCACGGAAAACAGATAGCGCTTAGTAAATTGCCTGTATTGCCATTATTGTACAATTACGTAACACTGCCAGCTAAAAGGTTTTGCTGGTATTGATAGGAAAACAGATTACGGTGAGTGGCGTAGGTATGTCCATCTGCTGCCATAGTGTCATGATGCGGGAGGGCAAGTTACGCTGGTCGAGATACTTAGATACTACGCGACCATCATAATTTGGTCTAGTGACATAGTTTGCTCCTTTGTAAGGTCAATCCGCTGTCCTACAAAGATAAAAACTCTGGCGACGGCGTCAGGGGCCCCTGATCCCATATGAACTCAAGGGTTCCGACACAGGAGTTTCGACTACATACAACAATTTAGATTAGACCATCGTTGAACCACTATGAATAACAGGCCGAAGCTGGCTATACATACTGTAGTGCCCTCCTGCAGTATCATGGTGGATATTGGTGCCAAGTGTGCTTTGCTGCCACGTTAGAGGCGGGTCTCACAACTGACTTAGTAAAAACAATTGAAGAATTTTGACGTAAAGGTAAAGAGAAACCCGAAGTAGCGGCACACAGATGGTTCACTAGACGTTTAGGGTTGATTTTGACGTTGTGCAATTTTCACTTGTTACATAGCCAGGGTTGCAAATGTTAAAAATCTCATAGTATAAGAATATCAAAACAGCAAAATATGACACAAGAACGTCATATGATTCTGAGTCTTTTTTCATCCAAAATATATGACGTTCGTGAAAACCATCTTCTTAGTTACCTTGAGTTCCTCTGGGATTCCAGTTTAATTCAGGTACTGAGTGAACTATCTGTAAAGGCGCACCGCGCGCCGTTTTCCTAATTTGTGAAAGCGGTGCATATCCCAAGCCCAAGACAATCGCGAAATTCGTAAAACGGGTGACCCTGCTGTAAACTATCTTTTTTGTGGTTCTACCAGTAAAACAGCCATTATTACAGCGTTAACGTGTTAGGGTTGGGCTGCCCTGAATTAAGTCCAATGACCTAAATAAAGTGCATCAACACTAAAATTATACGTAAATCGATACATTTAGCAAACTACTTATTATTAATTGTGTGTCATTTAAAGTAAGTTAAGTGAATACTGCAATCAGAAGTTAATTCACCATAAACCAGAACTTAGTTCATCATGACGACGACGCTACGTTTTGTGTTTTTCTCGCCACTCTAGTACAAATTAGGGATATGGCGCCTTTACAGATGGCTCATTCGGAATAAAAAATACAAAATACAAAAATACTCAGTAAGTACTAGCATCGATTTGGACAAGCGTAAAACTGACTTTAACTGGAAATAACTGGAATCTCAGGGGAACTTACGGTACCTAACTATAGTCCGACAGCTTCGTGCGCGACCCTCCCTAGGGGTGACAGACGTTTAGGGGGGGAGATGTCAGCGGGTAGCGGGAGGTGTAGCGGGGAAGGGAGACGCGCGCACCCGCGCCGCACGTCATATTAAAATGACGTGCTTCCTCGCTCCCCCACCGTCTGTACCCCGCAGGAGGGTCGCGCACGAAGTTGTCGGACTATAAAAAGATGGTTGCCACAAACGTCATATTTATTGGATTAAATTCATTCTTGTATCAGATTTTGCTGTTTTGATATTCTTTTGCTTTGAGATCTTTGACAGTAGTAACCCTGGCTATGTAACAAGAGACGATTGCGAAAATCCTAAATAGGGTCCAGTGAACCTCCAGGGCGTCAAATCTGCGACCGTATTGTCAAACCAATAAAGCAGTTCTGGCTTCGGTTACGTTTTTGCCCATATTGGGAAAAGTCCATTACGGCTTTTGTTAGCACATTCATACTCGTTATGCTTAGAGCCAGCAATGAAAGGCTATATTGCTTTCGATAGAAAGCAATTTAGCCTCTCATTGCCGCTCATACACGCGTTTAAAAACCGTTGACAACCTAATGTCAGTGGTTAGCAATATGGTTAGCAATCCCGTCCTATTCTGGCTTATTTACAAAATTTCTTGGCCAACATTATTTACACTATCCCTTTCAGTTTGTATGGCAACAGTAGAAACATAAAAAATTCTTATTCGAAACACTCTTTCGTTACGAATAAGGTTTCGAACTTTTCAAATATCATTCATTCTTTTCTTAGTTCCAGTCATTCAATTGGGCTTTCAAAATCAAAACAAACAATAGTAAGATACACCAATGGTCCGAAAAATTATAAAAATACAAGTTATTGGCATCAGCCAATAAGTTTTTTTAGTAGGATATTAAGCAGCAGCCTTTGCTGATGCAAAAAAGCTATCCTCAAGCTTTGAGTTGCTAAGGTTTTGTAAATGAAGATTAAAATCACAGTGCAAATACTTTTGTATAAGGTAAAATGTTGTTTACACTATTTTCAGTCTCCATCTTCACATCTGCTAGGCTTGTGCATTCATTGTAGTCCTCAGTACTGCCTGTTTTGTACCGTAATGCCTATAATTACATGCTGGAAATATCTACTTTGGCTATTGACTATTGATAGTAGGCAGATGCAAGTTCTACCTACTATTTGGTTGTATATCCTCACGCATTCTCGTATTATTTATTTCAGACAAAGTCTAAAATGCTATCGAAAGCAGAATTATATGCAGCAGACGAAAATCATTGTCATGGATTTTACGAAATAAAACGATGAACCTTATTGGTATGTTGATACATTTTCAAACTATACTAGAGAACATAGCCGTACGTTTGTTAAAAATAATACAGTTAGTATATTAAGATTGAAGCTATCGACTACAAGGCTTCTAAAATGACAGGATACTGCTTCTGTTACAGCAATAAAACTGGTTACATGTATATTACAGTTCTGGAGTGCAGGTGTCGGTTTTCGTAAATTGAGTAACTACCTTATGTTTCAGAAATGAATACTCGAGGATGAAACACAGCACAGTGCCATTGCGCTCCAAACTCAGCGATGATAACTAGATGCCTATTACTTTTGGTACTACTACTGCTACTACTAGGTACCGTTACTACAGAAAAAATAGGCCTTAGTTTACATAATGGTTATTCTAAGTAAATAAATACTAATCGTACATAGAAAACCACCCAAGTTCAACACAAACAGGTACTAATTTGAGAAGATCCATGCAGATTTCAGTCTGAGATATAAAAGAATACTATCTTACTTTGAACATGTTGCTCGTTGTAAAACTGAAAGCTTAGAGAAGCTGATGATCACTTGTAAGGTAAAACGCAAACGATCACGCCGTTGGTCTCCAAAATGCTGGTCAGATCAACTAAAATATCTTATGGCCTATCAAATCAACACAGCCGAAGATAGACAAACATGCAGGAATTCTAAAAAATCTGGAAGAAAAGAGTCTATGCAAACACGACCTTCAGTAATGAAGAAACGACTTAAAAATGAGAAGATCAAGTCAAAATTTGATTAATAGTCATACATACACACATACTATCCGGGCTGCGCGCTTGTGGAACAAGGTTCCTATAGACGTTCGGAAAAGTACAGACATCGTCGCTTTCAAAACTAATCAAGGGTTTTGATGCAAATTACTCTGACAATTTATAGGGCTTGTATTTATTTAGGTATACTACATATCGACGGGTTCCGGGCTATTTGTATTAACCGCCATTTTTTGCGATATAGACTTTTATACATATTTGGAATCAGCGAATTTTTCTGCGTCGTTTGAGCTCAGTTAGGTGACAATCGGAGCATAAAAATGTCGCTTAATACAACCGCATTTTTGGGGCCTATTTTGTACTGCAATGTATGGACCGACACAAAATATTGTCAAATTCAAGACTTGTGTACTTAAGCTCACTATTAAATAACAGATAGTCGTTTAAACCTTTTTTCCTGGAGCAAAAATTTACATGCAGCTTACGTTCAAGCATTTAGCCTGACCTTATAAATATAAAGAAATGTCACTTCACACAATTAGCCTCTTAGCTAAATTTTTATCCATTGTCGCTTAATACAATTAGCCTCATAGTCAAATTTATGTCCAGTGTTGGTTCATACATTAATTTTGGTACTTAAAATGCTAGATGTTGTCACTTCAGCCATTTAGCTCGTAGTAGCTAATGGTATACCGGTCGCTTGAACTATTTATGATGTCTACAGTAAACATGTACAGCTGATGGTTAAACCTATTTTTCTTAGTCTGCAGTTGATTTGCGCTGTCGTTTCAGCTATAACAAAAACATATTTTAGTATATTATCCACGTTAATACAATTAAAATTTTGTATGGTTTGACTATTAATATGTCGGTTAAAACACTGATTTTGGCGCCAACGCGATCAAACGCGTGAGTTCGAATACTTGTTTGTTCTGTAAATGAGATGAATGACTGACACACGTTTGCAGTTTCCACCGTTTAGCGATATATAATATTTTTAAAATTAAAATTTTGAGCCGGTCTTATCATATCTTAACACTTTTGTTATTTTAATTGTTTTTTTTTTATTTCATAACTAGCTGGTACCCTCGAACTTAGTTTCGTTTTGTTCTTTATACCTTTGAAAAATTCTTAATTCCACACCAGTTTCTTAAATTTAAATCCATTACGCTAATTATGTATTTATGGCTGGAACCACATTTCTCAAATCCTGTTAATGTTCTGTTGTTTATTGTTGGAACCACATTCCTATAACAGTAGTTGCATTGCCAGAAGCCTTCCATTCCATTAAACTCAACAACTTTTGAAGCCATTTCAGTATCTGTTTTAGTTTAGTTAAGCGTTTGGTGGTGCACCTGGTAGTCTAAATCAGGTACTCTTAACCTTCGATACCTATTCGGCAGCGGAAGCGTCTCATCAAGATGAACAGCTTTTGCTTCAGGTGGGTTCATATTGGTGCTCCTGGTGATCTACATCAAGCTTTTGCTTCAGGTGGTTCATATTGGTGCTCCTGGTGATCTACATCAGGTACTCCAAACCTTTAATATCTATTGACCAGCAGAAGCGCCCTGCCAATCAGAACAGATTTTGCTTTGGAGTCATAGCAGTATCTGCTATAGTTAAGTGGGCTCCTGTTGGTGCACCTGGTGGTCTACATCAGGTACCTACTCAGAACTTTCGATGTCTTTTAGCTAGCAGAAGTGCCCCGCCAATCTGAACAACTTTTGCTTTGGACTTATAGCTGTATCTCCTAATAGTTTAGCAGGGCTCCTGTTGGTGCTCCTGGTGATCTACATCAGGTACTCCAAACCTTTAATATCTATTGACCAGCAGAAGCGCCCCGCCAATCAGAACAGATTTTGTTTTGGAGTTATAGCAGTATGTTATAGTTAAGTGGGCTCCTGTTGGTGCACCTGGTGGTCTACGTTAAGTACCTACTCAGAACTTTCGATGTCTTTTAGCCAGCAGAAGTGCCCCGCCAATCTGAACAACTTTTGCTTTGGACTTATAGCTGTATCTCCTAATAGTTTAGCAGGGCTCCTGTTGGTGCTTTTGGTGATCTACATCAGGTACTACAAACCTTTAATATCTATAGACGAGCAGAAGCGCCCCGCCAATCAGAACAGATTTTGTTTTGGAGTCATAGCAGTATCTGTTATAGTTAAGTGGGCTCCTGTTGGTGCACCTGGTGGTCTACGTCAGGTACCTACTCAGAACTTTCGATGTCTTTTAGCCAGCAGAAGTGCCCGGTCAATCTGAACAACTTTTGCTTTCGACTTATAGCTGTATCTCCTATAGTTTAGCAGGGCTCCTGTTGGTGCTCCTGGTGATCTACATCAGGTACTCCAAACCTTCGATATCTATTGACTAGCAGAAGCGTCCCGTCAATCTGAGCATATTTTGTCTTGGAGTCATAACTGTATTTCTAGTTTACCTGGGCTCCTGTTGATGCACCTAGTGGTTTACATCAGGTACTCAAAACCTCCGAAGTCTATTCGTTGGCAGAAGCGTCCCATTAAGTTATAAAACTTTTGCTTTGGACTTATAGCTGTCCTATAGTTTAGCTCGGCTTCTGTTAGGTGCCCTGTCAATCTGAACAAATTTTGCCTTGGAGTTATAGCTGTATTTCCTATAGTTAAGCATACCACTATAGTTAAGCTGGGCTCCTGTCGGTGCACCTGGTACTCCAAACCTTTGATGTCTATTCGCCAGCAGAAGCATCCTATCAAGCTAAACAACTTTTGCTTTGGAGTCATATCTCTACCTCCTTTAGTTTAGCCAGGCTCCTGTTATTGCATCTGGTGGACTACATCAGGTACTCTAGCTAGACCCTCGAGTGGAACCAAAAGTAGCCTATGTCCGTTCTGGGTGTGCGAGCAATCTCTGTGCCAAATTTCGGTTCAGTGGTTAAGGCTCGGTTAAGGCGTGAAAGCGTAACAGACAGACATAAAGACAGACAAAGTAACTTCCGAATTTATAATTATTATAATTAAGAAGTTTGCATAATTAAAAAGTTGACCTAACCGCCTATCATATCAATGTGCCTTGAAATTTATTAATGTTTTAACCGTCAATTTCTTCATATCTCATTATTTTAGTATAATTACAAACAATTTAAAAAAACTAATAAGTTAAAGATATGGTATTTAAATCAATTAGCTTAGGTGTGAAATATGACCAACTCATTGGTTAAAGCACTTAGCTTAGAGCTTTTATTTGCAATCCTAGGCACTTAAGTCAAGTAGCTTGGAACATGTATTTATAAACCTAGGCGGTTAAGTCATTTAGCCTGGAACAAAAAAATGTGAAAAATGGGCCGTTTTGTATTAAACGACATTTAATTTCGTTAAAAATAGAAATATCAGAGAAAAAAATTAATCAGATTATAAATAATTTGTAACAAAACAGAAATTTCGTTTGCTTTGAAAAAATAATGCAATTTGCCAAAGTTATGATTTTTTTTCTGAAAATCGAAACTTTAAATTGCTCTGGTGTAAAGTTTCAAAAATGGCGGTTAATACAAATAGCCCGGAACCCGTCGATATATTTATGTTATATATTTACTTATTTGTTGACAGCCGATGTGGCGCAGTGGTTAGCATGCCTGCCTGCCACGCAAAGGTTCCGGGTTCAATTCCCGGTGGGGTCACTCACAAAGTTGATATTTATCTCTTTGTGAATTTGATCCCAGTCTGGTTAGGACATTGCAGGCTGAACCACCTGATTGTCCGCAAGTAAGATGGTTCCGTGCTTCGGATGGGCACGTTAAGCCGTCGGTCCCGGTTGCTGTCTATGATGGCGGTCGTTACACAGCCATGTCAGAGGCCTGCTACTTGCAGTAGGCGGTTGAAAAACTCTGTCACCAGGGTTCATCGGGTCGTTGAACGACACGGTGTCCCACACGATAAGAAGACTTATTTGTTTACTTTATATTATTAATTATTTATTATTGGTATTTACTCTTATTTTTATTTATTTAATACGTGGTATTTTATCTACATATAGGTGTTATATATATTATTTAATTTTACCGTGTCACCAATTTGTACCATAGTTTACCTGCGCACACCATGTCCTCTGGATTTCTCAAAGGTTGACTGGTAGAGATCCCTTAATGGGATAAGTCCGCCTTTGTGCCTACACATTAGACTTGGGTAACTCATGAGAGAGAGATAAAAAAGAAACATATCCGTCCAAATTATTTTATCACTCACTCTCTCACTTCATTTTCAAATATATCTTCAACTCACTTAGACTACGGTTCATTTTTGATGTACAGAACGACTGAGAGATGAGTTAGAGTGAGGGAGAGCGAGCTGTCTGTTTAAGAGAGATGAACAGATGTGCAGGTCAATGCAGGATAATGTAAACAAAAATGACCTTTTTAACAATGCTTTCACGCGTTACATTACAAAAAACTTAACTAAGGGTAAGTAAGTTCTAAGGGTTCGGTCGGCGACATTTCTGTTTATTTCCATAAAAATCTTACACAAAAGAATCTAAGAAGAAATAATTTTTAAATTGTCTTTCCTTTGAATAACAGAACAGATGCATTTCTTAAGCAAAAAGAAAGGGTTTCATTTTTGTTAGTACGTGTTTTGACTTTAACGCCAAAACAGTTTAGAAGTTTTAAGAGTTGGTAAACTTTTTAAAAGTGAATAGTACCTTGAAAACTTCTTCTTCTTTTCGTGAAAACTGAAAAATAACTTTGAAAATAATGTATATTTCAGTTTAGTTAGTTAATGTGATTCGTTACATTAAAAAATAAATAAGTGTGCACGCCCGTGTAAATTAAAAACAATGTCAGCTGTAAGCAAACGAAGTGTCCCGTGGAATAATTTCGAGATGCAAGACAAAAATGTATTTTTTTATTTAAGTTTGTGTAAGTTCCACCAGGCTTATGTTCCACAATTAAAATAAAATAGTAGTCGTCGCGTGCCTTCCGTATAGCGCCGAAACTATTAGTGGATAGAAAATATTGATACTTCACTTTATTTAGACAATCGGCAATTTTGCTTATTAAAAAATAATTATGAGTTCTCAGTAAGAATTTAAACTTCGCGGAAATTTCGCGGGCTCGATTAGAACCGCGGTAGCCCAGTTGGTTAGGGCGTCGGCAGTACTGATGCCGAAGGTCGCAGGTTCAAATCCTGCCTGCGGTGAAAATTTTGGAAGTTTTCCAAAAATTGTTTACCTAACACGAGAAGTGTTTTAAAAAATTTGGTATTCAAGAATTTAAACACAAAGTTGGTACCTACTAAACAAAATATTCTCAATTTAACGGACTAAAAATGCATTAAATAACATTATCTTGACTCGTCAAAAATCAAGATTGTTTAGTCCCTGTAAACAGCATCATTTGTCCTATTGTTTGAAACCCGACCTATTCAAACTAAACTCAACACAACGCAAGTGATAATAAACTAACAAACATCCGTTATTTTTTTTGCATGGACTTCAACATGCTGTGTGAACTCGCTTAGCAAAAAGCGTAACATTCAGTTGACGATATGAAACAAAAAGCTCGGGCTCCTTCACTGTGTGAAATGAGTGAGAGATATAAATGAGTGATATATATCCGGGGACACAATTGAGATATATCTCTCTTTTCATCTGAATGACACATTTTGCGCATCTCTACTACACATTCCATTAGTTTATTTAAGTGTTTTTTGTAACTACTTCTTGTTTGGTACAATAAAGTTATTACATACATACATACATACTAACAGTATAAGGTAACCAAATTTTACTTAATCTACCTATCACGAGATAAATACAAATAAAATAGAATATTTATACAGACAGATATTTGTTTAATTTTAACCACCAAAACATAAATGTGAAAATCGGGAGCCAAGTTCAAGGTAAGTATAAAAAGTTTTGATTATGTAAGTAGGTGCAAAGCCCTGAAATTTAATTATTTATAAAGTCGCTTAACATGGTATAGTCAAATGGAACAGAAAACTATAAATCTAGATCAACTCAAAGTTAAACATGGCAAGTTTTCATGTCATGCTTTGTAAGTAAACAATTTATCATCTTTATTTTATTCGCAGTTTGTAAGTTATTGTACAATATCTTCTCTCAATATTTGAAGACCTTGTGAAAATTAGCCAAGCCAAACCTAGACTTTCGTTAGACTCTACCATGTTAAACGAATCTATAAATAAATAAATTTCGGAACTGTCGATAGAACTTGGCACCCACTCACATATCAACACTCTCTTTCTTAAACCTTGAATTTTGCTACCAATTATTAGATATATTATGTTTTTTCATAATCGTTTGATCTGTGTTAATGAAAAGTGCTTCTTTATAATTATGGTAGGTCGCAACGGATGAACTAAATTTGTTTTATCTAGCTTAAAAATATTGTGAATTATGAAGGGGTGAAAAATGCGGTGCGACCCGTCAGTGCTTTGCTTTGCTTGAACTTGGCTGGGCACGCTATCGCGTGTCAAGATTTCTTCATCATTTTTGAGCACCACTAAGGTGAAAGCGATGAAGGTGAAACCACCTGGATCTTAGACATATAGGTACAATAGATGAGCGTTGAGCACCAAAGCACTGATGGCGAAAGATCCAGGTTGTCTTACCTTAATTTGGAATGAAAGTATCTTTAACACCTTTAGCAACTTTTAGAAATTCATTAATTTAGGATATTTTCATTCTTTACTGTATTATTATTCTACAAGGTTATCATTATGTATCTACTCTTCCATATCTGATGATGATGGCTGCAATGATGGTGAAACAACCTGAACCTTTCGCTATCGGTTCTACTTCGGTTCTGAATTCTAACTTAGAGGACTAAACAAGTAAAAACTTTTTAATTATTGCTGACAATTTATTTGTATAAACAGATTAAACTTTGTCACCAATTTTTCTTAACTATTAACCTTTGCGGTCTAGAAGTCATCTTGGTTTGGTATTCTTGTACTTATTATAGGGTAAATAGGCAGCAGGCATAACTATTCTAAATAAAATCACAATAAAAACTAAAACCTATCCTAACGGTGGTGGAGACGTGAGTGGTAGCTTCCCTCGGAAGCGACCTGCGGCCAAAACACCGGCGAAGTGAAGACGCTCAGTGTAGTCTGTCGGGACTCGCACCACGAACACGTTGAAACCCAACCAATGGCACGACTCCAGCGGCTCCACGTATACTCCGAGTCTCGGCGTAACCTTGAAGACACCTGCCTTTTGCCTCGCGAAGATGTAATCCAACACATCTTGCTTAGTAGTCAAAGACATTTTATTATAGACACGTTTCCTCCATACTGCTTGCACAAAAAAATGGTTAGTAGTAGTGTCGTGCAGGCGAGAGGCGTAAAGCGATGTCCTCGGCGTGAAGGCGCGCAGCGGGAGATTAGCCTCTACCGGTGAAGTCGCGAATGTCGTCGCCTTCGAGTAATTTTAACAGTATCAGCCTTTTCGGGTGCGTTGCCTGCTTCTCTTGCAGGGCCTTTGTTTGCTTTCAGTTTTTGCTATGGTGCGTTTGCAGTCGGTAATTTTTTTATATCTAATATTAGCGAAGCAACGATCATAAATTAAAAAATCGTTTATCTCAGCAAATATGAATCTAATATAAACAACAATGATAAACAAAGAGTACCTTTATGTATAGTATTCTTTGCCTTTATGCATCTAGAATTTGGGTGCGCACTTTGTGCAACAAAAATTGTGCGACAAAAAATACGCGTCATGTTTTGATAATTGATGACATTGACAAGAATGCTCGGGGTGCACAAATTTTAACGCGAATTCCTGTGTTGCACTTTTCTGTTTTGCATGTGGTTTACGCGATGTTTATTATGCAGGAAGTAATAGGCGACAAATCAAATGCATCCCGAGAATTGAAGTCAAAAGTTACTGCTGACATGAAATATTTGTTGCACGTTTTGTACTGCTCAATCTTCATGCGCACCGAAATTGTGCAACCTGAGAATTCATGCTAGCTGTCATTCTTTTTTTTATCGCTTTCCGCGCCAGGTTTGGTTAGGCTATACCAGGGATGGGGAAATGGCGGCCCGCGGGCCAAATCCGGCCCGCGGAGTGATTTCATCCGGCCCGCGGTCACTGACTGATTTTTATTAAGTTAGGCCCTCAAGTTCAATTAATACGTTAATAAGTACCTATTAGGTGAAGGTAGTTAGGTGTTTACTGGCGCGAGCCAGTAATTTCATTTCTATGTTTGGATCTTCATATTTATCTGTGAGCAAGCGTTTTCCACAATGAAGCTGCGTAAGAATAAACTGAGGAACTTTACTGATGAACACCTTGAGTGTATTTTAAAAGTTACGTCAAGTAATTTGAAGCCACATTTTGACGTGCTTGTAGACGAACAGTCAAAATTTCATGCAAACCTTATATTTTCTTGTACATTTTTTTAGTAATTAATAAAATTATTTGGCCCGCTCACAAGTTACGATTCTTTGATATGGCCCTTTTCAAAATATATTTCCCCATCCCTGGGCTATACCTAACGGACCTATAAACTTGAAACCGCAACTAACGATTTCTCGAACACTAGCATTTTTCGGGTACACCTCTAGTAAAGTTCAATGACATGACACCAAATCTCGGGTTGCATTTTTTGTGCTGCATTGTTCTGAAGCGCTTCGAGAATTGGTGTTTCTTCAAAACATGGACTTTTTACTGCATTTTCCGTGACGCATTTAATTTCCTGCATGAATTTTGACATCAATTTACCGAGCGCTTCAAGAAAATGCAGAAAATAATTAGCGTCAAAAAATATGCAACCCGAAACTTCATGACACGATTACGTGAAATTCGGTGCTGCATAATATTTGTCGCGAAATATTTAGTGCACATTGTCTGTCGCGCATTGTGGCAGCCCTAGAATTTATTATATACCTACTCTTTGATATGCATGCTACACCGAAGAGTATAATTATTATTATGTGGGTAAAGAGGGCCCTCTCGCAAGCTTTCCTGCCAACCTGTTTTAAAGCGCCATCTTCAAATTGAAACTGTAAACTAGCCTAAGACACTATTATGGGCGGAAAAAGAGAACAAATTAGTAAGTAAAATTTATATGCAATAGCCGAATTTACAAGGGCGATTACAAGTGACAGCTGACCACAGATTATCAAATCGCTTAGGGTTACAACGTTCCATTATATCCAACAGTAAACTCTCTCACTCATATTAAAAAGTAACATTTTCAAAAAAATTGTAACAATTCCCGAGACGGGTTACTTGCCCATCACTAAAGTGGCCCCTACCAACCCTCACCTGCAAAGGGTCATACCACCTCCTAACAGATCTCCCCGGCGATGCTTTGGTTTCCGCCCTGGTCTCTCAACCGACTCTGCAATAAACTTATCAGCCTAAAACACACAGTTAACTACTACGTTAGTAGGGAAACAAGTATGTACGCATGTTTCCTCGATCTTAGTCGCGCGTTTGGCCTAGTGAGTCAGTTCGGGTTGTGCAGCGGTTCAAATTCCTAGGACACTTTCTGACCCACGACTTGAAGGATGATTGTGACATTGAACTGGAAAGGCCGTTGCAGTAAGCTCGCGCGTAGAACCTCCAAGTGCAGCACAGATATAAAATACTTAATTTTAAAGCATATGTCAGTGTTTTAACACCTGTCAGCTGTAGGTCAATTTTAAACGCAGTTCGATGAGCACCATAAGGGCGTTTGTGCACTACCAGGAATTTTACTGTCCGGCATTCCGATTTTTTACGGTCCGGTGTTTCACGGAAAACCTAATGAATTAGCTTATGTAAATGCCGGACACTAAAATTACATATAGTGCACAAGCTAGTATTACGATTATTGGCGTGCCATTCCGGACCGTTAAAAATTGGATTGCCGGACGGTAAAATTCTTAGTAGTGCACAAACGCCCTAAAGGTGCAGTACAAGCCTATCGGGAAAAGACTCATCATGGGGTAGGGGGTCTTGATAAGCGTGGGAACACTCCACCACGGCCCGAAAGGTCAAATTGAGGCCCGAGTACGGCCGAAAGAAAGGTCCTGCGGGGCAAAATATGGCATGAACATTAATAATGCTCATAGGTTAGTTTACAGTTTCAATAAGCAGATGGCGCTTCATAACAGGTCGGCAGGAAAGCTTGCGATGGGGCTCTCTTTACCCTTGTAAATCTTAATTTACTCCAAAATTTACTCTTTGAGGTAAATACCAAAACCAACTGACTTATGTCAACAAGGTCAATTCTGCCAAATATCACGACACATCAAAGAGGTCATTTACATGCGGATCAAAGCAAATTCATGACAGACTGTTTGCATTCTATCTCAGTCTTGCTTGGATAAAGTAGCATACATTTGTCTTGCTCTTATCTGGTTAGTTTGGTTATTTTATAAAACATAGACTACAAACTCTATGGTATTTTTAATAGTGTTGGGAAATAATAAATATTTTCTGCTTTCTGATTTCTAGAGATGGGTAGTGGGTTAAAACCCGTTTCATCTACTTGGGCTAAAACCGGATTAAAACCCAAATCACCCAGTTTCAACCCATTATAACTTATTTTCGCAAGTGAAAAAGTAAGTAAAGAAAAAGCTAAATTGTTTAGTGTATATTTCGCAGGACCATCGTGAAATTTGGTCAGTCGCGAAATCCCTGGGCCCTTCGCGAAGAGCCGGATAAGTGCGAAATGCATCGATTTATTCGCACATTTCCCATAAATGCTAGGAAAACTGCGAATCTGTTAACTGCATAGACATAAATCCAGGAAAACTGCATATAAGGCGACACGCTCGTAGCCGCCGACGCACATGCTACGACTTTTCGGTGGTTTAAGTCCCTCTACGCCGCTGTAGCTCAAGCATATTCCCAAAAAGGGTGACGTCAATTCCAAAGAGGGTTGACGTCAACACTCCCAAAGAAGGTTGACGTTAGGCATTCCCAAAGAGGGTTGACGTCTGGCATTCCCAAAGAGGGTTGACGTCATTTCCAAAGAGGGCACCGTTCCCATACGGTACCCTCGTGGTCAATTAGTGCTTCTAACATGGTGCTGGATTGGTTATGTAGTACTTTGTAGGCCATTGCAGGCTGAACCACCTGACCAGCATATGCAACCTTTGCTGGAGACTAGAGAGGGGCTCGACTGCGACGAAGCCTTCCACTACTGCGATGAACGAGAGCTTACGAAGCGTCGCGAGTGCTGCTGTGCGCGAGCTACAGCGGCGTAGAGGGACTTAAACCACCGAAAAGTCGTAGCAGGTGCGTCGGCGGCTACGAGCGTGTCGCCTTATACGCTTTTTTCTTAGATTTACGTCTATGCAGTTAACGAATTCGTAGTTTTTCTCGTATTTATGGGAAATGTGCGAATAAATCGATGCATTTGGCACTTATCCGGCACTTTGCAAAGGGCCTAGGGATTTCGCGATGCTCCTGCGACATATATACCATACCACCACCATAACAGCCACAACAGTCCACTGCTGGACATGGGCCTCCCCCTATCGGGGGGTATTGCCATACTCACCACGCTTGGCAGGCGGATTGGCGAGCGCAGTGCATGATGTTGCATTGACAGGGAACGCTGCTGCCCATTCCCGGGATAAGTATCCCTTAGTCGCTTTTTACGACACCCACGGGTAGAATTGGGGTGATGCTATTCTAAGCCGGCATCACACGGCGACATATATATCGTGTTGAAAATCACTTAACTTAGAAAATCCATACTTCCATACTAATAAATGCGAAAGTGTGTTTGTTTGTTTGTTTATCCTTCCTTCACGTCACAACAGAGCGACATCATAGAGTTTTTTGAGGCTGGAGAGTGACATAGGCTACTTTTTATCCCGGAAAAACATATTTTTCCCATCGGAAAACAGATTTTTGTTTAGCATGAGAATACATTCATAGTACATACATAGATGAATATATAACACTATACTATAATAATAAAGTTTCTTGAGTATGAGTATTGTGGTATCGATGTGTCGTTTAGAATACGCAACTAATTGATCCCTATGAGTACGCGGGCGAAGCCGCGGGTAACAGCTAGTAATAAAATAATACAAAAACACTGATGTTTATGTTTGAGAACGAACGAAATCACTAGGTATCAGCTGTTAAATGAACATGGCGGCGACATTTTGATGAATCAGAAAGTGTGGTGATGATTTTGCAGTTTTACTTCGTAATTATTGTAATATTCTAAGAAATACGTTTTACCTGTGATTCGTGTGTTATATATCGACACCTGATTCGAAGAACATTGTAACTCATAATTACAATGTTATATAACTATTGTATATTTGGATTCCACGGTCCAATACGCACCTTTTGATGTATAAAACATGGTCCTAGGTAACCTGTAACTAGGTTTTTCCAAAGTACACTTTTCCAAATTTTCATAATTTCAGTCTTTAAAAGACTGTTATTAAAGTTACAATACGGCAACTTTTATGATGTTAAAAAAAAATTGTAGCTAAAACATTGTATACAAATGTTACAATGTTTTTGCCTCATATAATCAACATCTTAAGGTATATTTTGCAGCGTATATTCTGATACAATGTTATCACTCTAAACTTTTTTCCGATTGACTACAAAAAGAAACAGTTTTCAGCGCTAGAAAAACAAGTTACAACGTTATTATTAGAAAATGAAAGTGAATTATGCGGTAGTATTTCAAATTGTTGACCATAATCTAGATTTTTTCATATATTATTTCCACTACAATAAAGCAATCTTTTACAATTTCGACAACGAAAATTTATTTTCTATGTATTGATATCAATATAAATTATTTTCTCGAGTGATTTTTTTTCACGAATTATTCATAAACCTTCTCATAAAATAAAATCTCGTGTTTACATTTGAATACCACATAGGTATACGTTATATTTGTGCGTAACAGTTTTTCTCAAAACTTAAAGTCAGTATCAAATTATCTGCCACAAAAGCGGTTTTAAAACAATAGTAACAAGCCTAACAGTGCCTTATGTATGTACAATACGAATATTTAGGACGTTTTAAAGATATTACGCCAAGGGTGGCTCTTCATTATTAAGTATGAGACACCGAGTAAAATGAATCCCATCAAAAACATTCTGTAAAAAACTAGCTAAGTCTCGATGGAGCTGCTTGTTTATCTCTAAAAAGTAATGAAATCTAGACAAAGTCGTGCCTAGGGTTCCTTCCTGCGATTTCTTTATTATTGTAGTTAATGTTATACGACTGGCCGATGACTCTCCAAGACTCTCCAAATCCAGTATGTCACTTTTTTACCGTGTAATCCTCTTCATTTAGCATACAATTTGCTCACTTAATTTATAAGAATCTATCAAAATATAAAAACAACTCCAACACTCATTGCACAAATAGAGAAAATGAACTAAACGAAGAAACAGTTCAACAAGGTGGCACGCTCAATTGCACACTTCATCACGTTATTTATTTATAAGACATCTGTAATATTATTCCATTATCTAAACATCGGACCGATGATCTGCCCATTAGCCACTTTCCGTCCCTTAGCTATCACACAGTCACTGCCTTTGTGCATCCCACATCTTCCAGGCACATCACATCAGCTAGTAAAGTTTCCTGCCCGCACCCTGTTGCTATCATTTTACGTATATCCTTTAGCTTTAAATGTCATCAGATTTTAGTATTCCAGATACAATCTTGAAGTTTTATACCGAACATGGCAAGCTCTGTGGGTCTCTGCGCAACTTCAGTTTTATGCACAGTTTCCTTTGTTAGCGCCTACGTGAGCATAGAAAACACACGTTAGTGCAATGCACTGGTCTTAAGACATGACGATCGTACAATACTAAATATTTCAAGCGGTCCTTTCGATTTCCAAAAATTCGAACATTCGTGACCAATCCAGATTTGCACCATATTTATTTTCCGGTTTGTTGACTGGAACGGTTTCTCACATAAAATGTAGCTTGTTAATTGTTACAGATCTTAGTATATGTGTGAAGCTATTAATGTTATTTCATAGTGTCAATTTAAATATGATAGAACACACACATACACAGCTATGTCAGATAAAGTAACTGTTTTTATATATCAAAATATTTATATAAAGTTAAATAATTAATAAGTATTGTAAAGAAAATTATTGAAAAACATATTAAATCACAAAATTACAATCACATTCTAGAGGTAGCTTCGTTAAACCACGTTTTTCTGTTTTACAATATTATAACGCAAATTTTCTTAAACACAATGTTTAAAATTAGCTTGTAACAACCTATTACAATGTTTTGTGTTAAATTATGTATGAATATGAGCAAAAAATTATGTTCGTAAGTATACGTTACAATGTTATTCAGTTAGTGATTAGTCATCTGATTTTAAAAGTATAATTTGGTAACGTGTAGTTACAATGTTATAAAGACTCAAAATGATTAGTATCACAATATCAGAACATTGTAACTCAACGAAAAAGGGGTTTTTCTAGGGTTTCTGATGATTTATAAAATAAATGGTTTATGACACTTGAAAGACCATACCTTTTTATGCAAAAATCACACGAAACTTGTGAAATCTGCATCACTAAAAAGATATTAACGTTCAAAAACCGATACCAAAATCTTCAAACGGCTCCCTTGTAAAGTTTGCATTTTTGAGTTACAATATTCTTCGAATCAGGTGTCGATATTTTGACGGATTGTACATAGCTAAATTGATTGTATTTTAGCGTTGTTTGTAGTGAAAATATCTTTATCTTTAGGGGTAAAAGATATTTACGATGCAATAGTTTTTGTTTTGTGATGAATTTTGCCCAACACTTCGCTATATTGCTTTCCGAAAGTTCCCAGTTCCCAACACTTCGCTATCTTGCTTTCTGACATAAAATGCAAATGGAAAGCTATTTTATTTGACAGTAAAAATGTGTCAAAAATTATATCCTTACTCGGATATTTCATTCACATTTGAATGAATGATATCCATTTTTTGACTTATGATTTCGAACACCCACACATATGCAAAAACGATTTTAGTGTACATTGAAAGTTACGAAGCATCTTATTTTTAGCTCAGTACTAAAAGGTCAATGTATTCCTCCGTTAGCGCGTTTTTTCGTCGATAGCTAGAAACTTCCATATTGACATTACTGACATTAAAAAGTGCATCGCAGATTCGAGGCCCAGTAAACTCAATCAGGGCTTTACCTACAAAATGATTTTACAGTAAAAATGTTAATACCTACATTTTCTTTTTCTGCTTGTATCTAAATTAGGTCTGTAGCTACTGAATTCTTACAAAATGTTTACGAAGCACAATAAAATTGCGAACGAGTGAATTTCTAAACATATTTTTTAATCTTCTTCGCTTGAAATATTTTCTAATTTAGGCTGCTGCTCTTTGAAAATGATTATTAAGTCTTTAAGTTAATAAACCATGATAAGAAGTAATAAAACTATTTTCTAAGGACATTTTGTACTATTTGCTATAGTAGATTCTTGGGCCAAATAAGCAGATGAGTTTGTTAAATACCTATTTATATCGCTAAATAGCATTCAGTTATTTACTTATGGGTAATTCCATGTAAACGGGTGTTACGCGATTTCATGGAATTACCCATTATACTATACAAATAAAAAGTTAAAATGATAGATACTACTGGACTGCTACGAATAAAAAGCGTCAGTATTGTTGAAATTGAATTGTTCTGGGCCCAGCACAGTGTAATGTGTGTTGCACCGTTGCATGGAGTTACCTAACGTAATGCAATTAGTGAGCTGCAATTAAATTTTTTTATCGAGGAGGTACCTACCTATCTAGACAGAAACTGCTAATTTGGGCAAAAGGATATTTGCATGTTTATCTGCCTTCATTTGTATTCCGTTGTACTTGCTTGTACTAATTTACAGGCAAAACACATTTAACGCCGTCATGCTAGGCTAAACAAGCTTTTAACTTTAAAAAGCTCTTAATTTGAAAAGCTTTTGTCCGGAAAAAATACTCTAACGTAAGTAGGTATCAAGATAATTTAAAAAGGTTTTGTTTAGTTTGATTACCTACTTTAACATTCACTTCAGAGCAGTCCACTGCTAGACGAAGGCATCCTCAGGGATGAGGGTAGGTACCAGTGGCGAAAGGTTACATTTAAACGAAGGTTGGCCGGAGCGAACTGCTATTTGATAAACGGCATAAGTTACTTAAAAGAAACGAAATTAAATTAGATTGACGTGGAGTACGAATTTGAGAATTTCTGACAGGGAGTCGGCATATATGAAACCTTCGCCATAAGACACGACCTTACGTTTTCGCCATCCAGTCAGCCGCCGTCTCTTGCCGAGGCTAGATTCTAGATATTCGCTTTACTGTGGCAAAACCCAAAACTTTGATATACCTACCTACTTAGGTACCTACTTTTAGCAAGCGAAACGGCGGCGCTAAATCCCAAAAGATACAAAGTTTTTTACTGCCAAAAAGGAAACCATTTCCACAAGCAAAACTCTTCGTAACTTCTTAATTTTCACGGAAAATCCGGTCGCGAATAGCAAGAATTCTTAACTACACATACATACATACATACCTACCTACCTACCTACCTACATTTGTACCTACAATGCCCAGAACATCGAATTGGCAGCGAGCCAAATTCTCGCTTATGAAACAGTTTTGGTAGAATGCTAGGTATGGTTATAGCACCGGACCGAAATAGACCTGAAAAAATCGGTGCTATTTGATCTAGATTTGTAAAGTTCGATATTGTTATCTTTTGGACTGCTATAGCCAAACTATCTTTTACTAACGAAGTCACCTTTCATTTCATAGGAATATATTTTTAAAGGGCAGAACACACCGCCTTCATATACAGAACGTATGCGTGCGCGTTATCATGCGCGTACCGGTTATAGTGTGTGGGATTGTATGAGAGTTAGTAAACTGTCATCTCGCACGTACCGCGCTGTGCCGGCCGTGTCTTGTACGATATGACGCGTCATAGTAGGTACACACGTGATTGATGACGTGCACATCACGCATACGTAGGCGGTGTGTTCTGCCCTTTAGGCGTCTAGGAATATCTGTCTCTACATGTATACTAATCTATTATGTTTCGATAGAATAACATTTATGTTATGAAAATTAATGCCTTACTTAACTCTTTCGGACTTCTGGGTGATTTCGCGCCATCTTTGGCTCCAAATAGGTACCTTTAATTTAAAAAGGACTTTCAGAAGCACCTCAAGCTCAACGCACCTCGAGGATCCTAACCTAATAGCCCAACGACAAAAATTTTGGACCTCCCATACAAACTTGCCAATCAGCTGATTTTAGCTACTATGGGAGATCCAAAATTTTTTTTAGTATTTCGCCCTATGTTCCTTGGGGAAAGTTGTTCCTTATCACTAGCTGGTTCTGAGTTTTCGCTATCGGTCACTAGTAAAATTTCACACTATATTGATCCTTTAAATGAATAATGCGAGACGCTTCATATAGGTACCTAAGTATTACTCTACTCAAGTATTTAGGTCAATGGCGGGAGGGTCTGCTCTATTATGAAAACATGTTTGTTATTGAAATAATTTAGTGCCTACGCAGAAGATCCACCAGTTACTAGGTAATTGTTTTGTTATTCTCTTACAACAAGCGCAGCGTTCGACGCCCTCCGACCGGAAAACGGGAGATCGTGCCTTGTGACGTACCTTAGTGGAGGAATTCAAGCAGCAGCAGATTACTGCTATAAATAGATTAATGTGATCTCTCTTTCTCTCTCTCTTCGTGTGGGACTACGAGTCGTCCAACGACCCGATGAACCCTAGTGTCAGAGGTTTCCAACCGCCTATGTACTACAGGCAGGCTTCTGCCATGGTTGTATAACGACTGTTGTTTAAGTAATCCTAATCATAGACAGCAACCGGGACCGACGGTTTAACGTGCCTCCGAACCCCGAAGCACGGAACCATGACCATCTTTCTGTCGGATACTCAGGTGGTTCGGCCTGCAATGTCATAAATTAACCAGACTGGGAACAAATTCACAAAGTACACTACCACCGCGCCACATAGCCGTCTCGACTGAAGTGATGTGATGGTACGGCCAACACCAAAGGAAGAGCCTCTGTTGTTCTGCGAAATTATGCGTCTTAACTGACTGACCCCTATTTCATGAAAGTGTGACTGTACACGAACTAGCCATTGTACGCCTCTAGTTCTAAACAGTGTGTTTTTGTTAAAAGAAAAACAACAGAAACAATAATAAACATTAATAAAACAAAGTGTCATTGTTTCTACACAGGCAGTTCTTACAAAGCATTTGCCACACGAGTTTTGTTTTTATGTAGGTATCTAGGTGGGCACGATGTGATGCCTCTCCGTCGTGCTTCTGTCAGTAGCTCGCTGGCTGTCAAACGCCGGAACATGTGGCGGAAAAAGTGATGGCCATCCTACTTGTGAATTTAACTTATCTAAATTACCTAACTAAACTAAACTAGCTAAACTAACTAAAGGAATACATTCTCCATCTTTCCAGAGGCTCACAAATCAACCTCTGCAACGGCGGCGCCGGCGCTTCCATCACCGGGCTGGTCCCGAAGATCCCCAACGGCCTGGGCGACCAGAAGAAACCCATGGCCAGCCTCACGCACCTGCCCAAACGTCCACCAGTGGACATAGAGTTCTCAGACCTGTCGTATTCCGTCAGTGAAGGCAGGAAGAGGGGTTACAAGGCGTTGCTGAAGTGCATCAATGGAACGTTCAGGTCTGGGGAGCTGACCGCCATCATGGGACCTTCTGGCGCTGGGAAAAGTACGCTGATGAACATCTTGGCTGGTTACAAGTGAGTAGATAGTTTTGTTTATTCCTGTGTAGGTAGGCTACGGATGTACATTGCTGGCTATTCGGGATACACATTATCTTAGCTTTCCTTAAATTAGTGATCAGTTTCCGTCAAATAGGGAAAAGAAAGGGAGATGATGGGATGTTGATCGCTGGATTGTCGCTTGGAGACGAGCATCAAGAGATAGATAATTTGGCGTCCATCGGCTGTGCATCGATAGCTCAGTGGCAGAGCGGTGGGGCGTTTACCCATGCGGCCCGGGTTCGATCCCCGGTCGATGCATGTCATTTTATCTATTTCTTATTTTCACTTGTGAGAATAATATAGCACTGTGAGTGCATTACAATCCCAATAGATTTACGCGAAGGATCTATTGACATATCTAAAAATAACAATACTTAGACATATCCTTTTCTAAAACAATATGACAGAAAGAGAAAGCACTAATTTAAGGTAAGCCGAAAGAATTGCCAGCATTGACTTAGATGCCTACTTACGTCGGTCGGCAGAATACATAAGAACAATAATAGCAAGGTTCTTACGCAAACTCCTACGTCAGCACACTTATTTTTAACATACACACAGCTGTTATGGAATAGGTCAACTTTTGTTTTGCTTAGTTTAGTACGCTTGACATGATGACCCTTGTACTGCAGTTCAATTGATGACTGAGCATTCATCAGATAAAAAATCAGGCCAAGAAATCGTTTAGCATTTCCTCCAAATACAGGGTGCCATTTTTCTTGCTCAGTAAAAGTTTCGTAAAAATGTAGAGTTTTTGACATCTGCTGAATAACTGCGGATATAACCTATTTTAATACTTAGATTGAAACCAAAGTATAATTTATTTGAGTACCAAACATGGGGCTCTGGCCCAAATTGAATTACGAGAGATGATAAAGATGATGATGATAATAAAAACAGATTATCGAATACCGTTGAATAGGTAGAGATCTAGGTATAAATAATATTACTTATAGAAAGATTATACAATTCATATTTCATGGTAATCTTTCATGGTGTCCTCCATGAGATAAATACACATTGTATGTATGTAACTACACAATTTAAAGTAATGGGTACAAGTACATTAGTACAAGTGGCTTCTCACAAAAATTGTCGCTATCGCTAGGCACTCTTGGGATTGATGCCTCGCAGATTTGCATCCACAGTCTATCTGGACTATACTTATCCACTTTACAGCAGGTACTTAACCAATTACAATATCAATAAAAAAAGCCCTGTATGTGCAGAATACCGGTAAAGCAGACATCTTTAATCGCGCGCCGATCGATACTGGTCGCGTGTTGACACAGGGCTTATTTTAGCTTACTTATAGGACTATGGTATGCGTCTAGCATTCCACTGTCTGGGGTTTGGGGCGAATAAAATGCGTGAAAAATCACTTTCTCATAAATAGCTCTATTCTGGCACGCAACCCATTAAATATGTTTGAGGAATCAAGGGTAGGAAAATTTTGCGTACCTATTGAACAAAATAAGTTGAATAAAGATGTGTGTGTCGCAGACTATGTACTTGATATGATAAGATTAATTACAAATACGATTCCTCAGTAAACTAATCACGCAAGATTTTGTCATATCATAATCATAAATTCCTGTTGTCACATAACTATGGTACAAGAGATTTTTGATGTCATACCTACCTATTTGACTGCATTGAAATTAGGCTAGTTACCCACGGAAATAATTTGTAGAATTAGGCATCAATCTTCCTCATATCATACCACAGAGAACCAAAACGTCATTCGCGGCCTGCGCGAAAAAGGTTTCATTTGTTTATGTATCATAGGTAGGTACCTATACCAGTCTACGAGCATTGGGAAATAAATTTCACAGTTGTATTAATTTCTTTCACAACCAATTGATGAATTGGACGAATGCCAGACAGGTCGACCACATTTTCACTTGCTAGATGTCCCATTTGTTTGCATGAATCAGTGTCTGTCTAATATTATGATGAATAACTAGACATGACTGAAACGCGAAGGTCTTTAAAGGGGTAAACGATCTCGAGTTGTGTAGGTAATAAATAAATAATAAACAACTTCACAAAAATCTGTGCCTATGTTCTCAAAGATATCTCGCACAAATTACCATACTTAGGCACATAGGTAAGGATTCTGCGCAAGTTACTCCGAAACTCATCATCATGTATTTAAGGGCATTGCCCTTGTCGGTGGAGTATTCGCCAGCTTTCTCTATCTTCTGCCTTCTCCTTTACTTCTCTGTACGACGTGACCGTTATTTTCTCCTTTATTTGATCTAGAAAGCTTCTCCTTGGTCTTCCTCTTCCTCTTCTTCCTTCAATCTTGCCTTCAAGAATTGTCTTAAATAACTGGTCATGCCGTAACAAGTGTCCCATCATTTTCCCCTTCTATTTTCTATTATAGTTAATTTAGTAACGCTCTTTGTTCTCTTACTAGTTCGAGCACTTCATCAGTCACGAAACTAAATCGTGTATTTTTTTAAATTTCAGAACCTCAAACGTCAGTGGCTCAATTCTAATAAACGGGAAGGCGAGGAATCTCCGGCGATTCAGAAAGCTGTCCTGCTACATAATGCAAGACGACTGCCTACTCCCCCACTTGACCGTCAGAGAGGCGATGTTCGTAGCCGCCAACCTAAAACTAGGCAAAGACATGACCATGGCCGCTAAGAAAATAGTCATAGATGAAATTCTAGAAATGTTAGGATTGGTCGAAGCCAGTGACACGAGAACGATCAATCTATCGGGCGGCCAAAAGAAGAGATTATCGATAGCTTTAGAGTTAGTAAACAACCCACCTGTGATGTTCTTCGATGAGCCGACGTCTGGTTTGGACAGCTCGTCGTGTTTCCAATGTATATCGCTTCTGAAGTCCCTGGCGAGGGGAGGGAGGACTATAATCTGCACTATACACCAGCCGTCCGCAAGACTGTTCGAGATGTTTGATTTCCTGTACACCCTGGCCGATGGGCAGTGCATATACCAGGGGAGGGTGACTGGACTGGTGCCGTTTTTGTCGTCGATGGGTCTGCACTGTCCGAGCTACCACAACCCTGCTGATTACGGTGAGTGAAGCTTCTCTTCTTGTCCATTTATTATATTTTAGTTACCCTGGTAGCAGTGGCGAATGATCCATACATGCCGATTCCCACCGGCTTCCCTTTCAGTTTACAAATATGTACTTAGTTTATTTTTTCGCACCAGTCTACCATCGCTAAAATGTCACCCTTCGCCATTGCTATAAATATTTTTTTGTTGTTCTTCTTGATAGGATATTTTCTCTACTTTTCTTTGGATGCATTCTTTGTAATTGCGTGTTTTCCAATTCCAATCCAACGACGACACCCATAACAACTCAATGCCTAGAAATATGCCTGGTCAAACAAAGACCGGCGCCATAACAGTGTTATTCCGGAAGTCCCAGACGTGACTAAAACAATGACACATGTAGGTACTACCTATCAGCTGCACGGCCGTCAAGCACAAAATAGAGAGATCATACAGAAGGTTCACTCGATCCTATTTAGGATTTTCGCGACTGTCAATTGTTAAATTGACTGTTTACTGTCAAAAATCTCAATGAAGATGAATATCAAAACAGCAAAATCTGAACGTGATATGATTCTAACTCAATTTTAATCCAAGAAATATGACGTTCATGGCAATCATCTTCTTAGTTATCTTGACTTCCCATTTCCAGTTACATCCCTATATTACTACAGTTTGATCCCTAAAATATAACTCAAGTGCTTTTGAAAGAACAATCAAGAACACGCAAAATAAAATAATATTTCACCAATGAAATAATTTTTTAGTTAGAGGGTGTTTCGAGACTATAATTGGTGATGTACTTGACTGTACGTTAAGAGGTCTTTGTTATTCTAAACTGATACTGAACTTGTACATTAAACCTTGGAGATACATTTTCCTCTACATATAGGATGTTCATTCTGTAATATGCTGTTCTTTTTGTTTGCTTTTCGATAAACTATAGTGTCGATTCACTACACACTTACAAACAATTGATAATACCTACCTATCGAACTATAAATATTATCAATAGTATTGCACTTGATTACCTACAGTTCGAACTATAACAATAATAATAAATAATAAATTGTTTATTTGCAAAAAAGAACACACAGGCAGAATACAGTTAACATGATGATAACACAATTAAATTAAAAAATAAGAAACGGTTTATAATTATTTACAATAATGTTGGTGTTTCCTGTCTTTCACAAGTTGGCAAAAACGTCCACACTAGGCTAGGCCTGTCCTGTGGATGTTTTTTACTAAGGGAATAACAATTGATTATAGGGCAAGTACTTGCAAGCGGTTGAATTGAGATAGTTATCAATAGTTTACCTTATAACAATAACAAAAATTTTGCAACTAATTTATACAATGGTTAGGAGAAATTTCTCCGTTTTATCATAGGTCCAGTTTAATAGTTCCTTTTTAATATTAATTTTTGCTTCCCGGGCTGTAAGAGTATGGATTTTACATAAACCAGTGAATTTTGAATAAATGAAAGGCTTTGCGAAAGGGGTGAAGCGTTTAGCAAACTCTGTCCTTATAGTTGGACGAGGAAGTTTGAAGACTCTACGGGTTAACAGATTAGGGTAGTCATCATTCATCAGCAGTTCCTTATGAGTAAGTGCCACAATTTTCTGGATATATATTCTTCTGACACTGAGCACCTCGGAATCCTTAAAGAGAGAAGCAGTTGGGTAACGAAATGGTTTTTTGAACATCGTTTTTAGTACTGCCCTTTGCGCTCTTTCTAAAAGAATAATATGCGTGGTAGCAGCGCCACCCCAAGCAAGGATGCAGTACGACAAAACGGATTCACATAGAGATGTATAGATCAGCTTTAGTAAAGATACATCTGCTACGTCCCTTAGTAATTTCATGATGTGAACTATTTTCCTAACTCTTGCGGACGTAGCAGATATATGGTCTTTAAAGGAGAGTTTGTCGTCAATAAAGACTCCCAGATACTTCAGGCACTTCATTTTTGCGATTTTGTTGCATGAACAGTTTGACGGAAATGATTGAGTCGGGCAACATGACGTGTGGATGACTAACTCAGGTATGTCTGGTGGACTTGAAGCTGCAGTTTTATGAAAGCAGAGAAAGTTTGTTTTTGAGGTATTTAGAGTAAGTAGGTTATTGTCAAGCCATGCTGCTACCTGTGATAATCCCGTTTGTGCAATATTATATACTTTAGGCCAAGATGTTTCATGAAATAAAATAACTGTATCGTCTGCGTAATTGATTATGTCGGCATTTTTGAGTTTCATAAGGGACATGTCATTTAAATAAATCAGAAACAGTGTAGGCCCCAGGATACTACCCTGTGGCACTCCGAAGTCAATAGCCAGGGGATCACTTACGAAGTCATCGACACGCGTACTCTGTTTCCTATTCGAAAGGTAGGATGTAAACCAGTCTAAACAGATTCCTCTTATCCCAATCTGTTCAAGCTTTCGAAGCAGTATTGGAACAGATACGGTGTCGAACGCCTTCGCAAGATCCAAAAACACACCCATACATTTAAGGCCCTTATCCAAACGCGAGGAGACGATTTCTGTTAAGAGAGTTACTGCGTGTTCAGTAGACCTGCCCTGTCGAAACCCGAATTGATTATTTGACAGTATTTTATTTTCTTCTAGAAAATTAACTATTTGCTTGTTGACAAACTTTTCCAGCATTTTTGAGAAGGTAGACAGTAAAGCAATTGGCCTAAAATTATTGGCATCACTTGCGTCTCCTCCTTTGTGTACAGGTATGATCGCTGCAGTTTTCCATACTTCTGGAAATATTCCAGTAGAGATGCTGAGGTTGAAAATATGTGTGAGTGGCTCAATAATGTGATTTTTAACTTGTTTTACTAATGCATTAGTTATTCCATCCAAGCCAGGAGCCCTATTAGTTTTTAGTTGCATAATTAGTCTGTCAGTGTCGGCGGCTGTGATGGGATGCATATAAAAGGAGTTAGAGGGTGTGTTACTTAAGCGAATCTTAGCGGCTAATGATTCCTGAGATTCATTGATCCGTGATAGAATTTTATTAGCTAAACGATGTCCAACGGAGCTAAAGAAGCTGTTACATGCATTTAGTGAATCGGTTTCTGTGTTTTTGATCTTACATAGGCCGTGAGCCTTATTTTTGGAACCCTTGGACATGGTTATGCGCTTAACAGTATTCCAAAGTTTTTGAGAATCATCACTGTTTGCCTCTAGATCTGCTCTGTCATACTCCGTTCTTCGTGACCTCACAAGATCATAATAAAAGTTACGGTATCGTTTATAAATTACTTGCTTTGTGATGTTAGTAGGGTGTTTTCTAGCATCCATATGTAACCGATCCTTTACTACCGAACAACGAATCAACCCTGGGGTCATCCATGGATTAAGAGTGTTATTAGCATGACTCACTCTTAGTACCTTTTTATGTTTATTGATTGTTAATGTTAGAATTCCCATAAAAGCAGCAGCCGCTTTTGATGGACAAGATGATTCAAACACGGAGGACCAGTCAGCTTGTTGCAAGTCATGCTCAATGGCCTCCATGTTCAATTTTATTCGTGTTCGTTTCAGTTTAGTTTTCTGGGATGCCTTCTCGTTTACTCCAACTAGCACTATTTTGTGGTCTGTATCAGTAGAAGCACAGGTAGCTGATTCTATTTCAAACTTGGAATTACAAAAGACGTGATCAAGGCAAGCTTCTTTTCTAGTGGGTTTGTCTATTGCCGATCTGAGACCAAGTTGTGCCATAAGGCTAACATACTCGGAACTCTCATCTGGCTTTTCTAGATGAATGTTTATGTCGCCTAGAACAACCTGGCAAGGACTCGACGGCATATTACCAATAACTGTCTCCAGAGATTTCAAAAAGTTATCTAAGTTACTGACGGACGGGGAACGATAGATTCCTAGAACAGAAGCAATGTTGGGTATATGGACGAGTAAGCAGTTGGCGTCTGATAAGCTGGGCTCCTCAACCGTAGGAGCCAAAGATTCCCTAACATACATAACCACTCCACTACATTTGTTAATGCAATTTGATGAGGAGAATGATAGGTACCCGTTGAGGGGTCTGATAAACGGATTAGGTCCCAAATGACATTCTGTTAGCACAATTACATCAAAATCCATGTCAAGCCTCGTAAGAAGAACTGTAAAGCCATCAAAATTACACGCTAGACTACGAATATTATACGTAAGAATTTTCAGCCCATATTTAGAAATTATCTGTTTACACTGCTCAGCCAGCTCAAACTCGTGGCAAACAATATTCAGCGCATTATCTACCTCTCGAATAAGGTCAATAGAGGCCATTTTTATGGTCTAATGTTTGAGTTAGATAGGATAATCTGATAGGGTTGCTTGCCACGAGGTTGCTTTGGAAAAGAGCTGTTTGTGCGATGAGAGCGGACACGATTAACATACTGGACCTGTATAAGAGATTATTATATGTAGGGTTAGTAAGCATCACAATTATTACAAAAATAAAAACACATGTAGATCTCATGCCGATACAGAATATTGGATAGAGTTCAGGTAGATCCGGATACGGTTTTTGCACTTCTTGGTGGCTCTTCGGCAGTAACAGTGGGGCCGATGTATTTAAGCAAGTCTTCTTCAGATCGGATAGAAAAAGCCTGGCACTTTCTATCTTTGGTGTTGGTAAACTTTCTAACGTATATAACACCATTTCGCACCCAACAATGCTTGAAGTTGTGCAACTTTGAGCGTATTCGGGCTTCACGAAATAACTTCCGGTTAGATGCCGACAAACGTTCGTTTAGGTAAATTCTGTCTGCAGTACCAGTAACGATTCCCTCTGTTGTCAGGTTCTTTCTAACTACCGAAGCGGCGACCATTTCGTCTCTCTTGGACTTCCTTAACAGTTTCACTACAATGGGTCTAGGAAGTGATTTTTTGGCAGGTCCGGCTTCCTGTTGCTTTGTCCCAACTCTGCGTACTTCGTCAATGTCGGCAGCCTGCAGTTCAACTCCTAGTTTTTTCGAAGATAGAAGAATTATGTGAGTGAGGTTTTCGTTGTTCTGTTCTGGAATCCCGACTACTTCAAGCTCGTTTCTAACATTATATTGCTCTTGCTGTGCTGCGGTGGACTTGAATTCAGCCAATGCTTCTTTCAGCAAAGCGATTTCCTTTTCCTGTTTGTCTATCTTCTCTTCAAACTCAGCGTTCTGCATTGAAAAGTTTAACGATACGACTGATATTTGGTTCTTAACGTCTAGAATGTCGTTGCGTAGAAGACGGATTTCACACATAAGGGAGGATAGCGTTGGAATTTGCTCCCCGTTATCATCCAGGCCCAGCTCCTTGACTGCGTCAATGTTGGTGGTGGAAGCAGTGGCTCCTATGGTAGGAGCGATGCTACGAGATCCGCCGCGGATTGTATTCACGCCGCGAGTGAACGTGTTATTCAGAGTAGCGACAGGCGTGCTGACATCGTAAGCTTTTGGCTGTGCGCATTTGCATTCGGGGCAAATCCAAGAATCTTTTTGCTGATCCGTGAATCCATTAAAACTTTCTTGATTGATGTTTAGGCACTCTAGGTCTAAAGTATTTTTGCATTGGCAGCATTCTAAGTAATAGAGCGTCTGTATGTTTCTAGCGCAGGCAGAGCATTTAGACGACATTTTGAGCAATACGCTTTAACGAGCCGTGTACTAAGCACGTTGATGTAGGTACCTCAGAGCGTAGGCAAGCGTATGGGCGACAGCGGTCGGGTGGCGGCTAGCGGGCGGCGCGGCGGCAGGCAGGCAAGCAGAGCGCTCGGCAGGCAGGATGATTCACCGCAGCGGCACGCAGCGAGCGATCGGCGAGTTGTCGTAGGTCAGGAATCGCACAATTTTAACTGATTTATTTGTCGTTATTACGTGATAATATTGAAATTACTAAACGTATCGAAAAACCAATTTTACTATTCGATGCCTTATACTTTGAACTTTAAAAATATACTAAATTTTTATGTAAAAAGTTATTTTAGACGCGATTTCTGATTAAATTATTACGGAGCAAACGAATACGGATGATTCTAGAGCAAGTACCCACGGACGATCTATCGATACTATCGTTGGACCTACCGATTGTGTCCGAGCAGTATCGATAGTTTGACAGCACTACTTTGAGGCACGTTTAGCAAAATGAAATGACCGTAATAAAAGGTAATATTGATGTAGCCTTGACTCACCTACCTTACTTAGCTACATTGGACAATATTTAGACGATCGATAACACTAATTAGGCCCTACTTGCTCTTTCTTGAACGTAAAACCGTGATTTTATTACTATTTGAAATATTTACGACCACTACCTAGGTAAGCTTTCTTTAACTAGGTTTTTTGTGTCAAAAGTAATTTGTGGCAAGAAAACTTTAATTTTCTTTTGAGTTCCCCATTTCTGACGAAATCCTTTATGAAAATATTACAATTTTTATTTATTTATCGATTTGTTTACTAGACAGTTAGTAAATAGGGAATAATGTCAACGAATGTACCTGGACCATATGAAGAAAAATCGGGTCAAGAGTATGCTTAAACCAAGGACGAGCGTGATGTAAAGATTGAAAAGAAAGATCGTTACAAGTGGTTGTATATTTGGTTGGATATAGTCCCTATCTACGTGGGCACCCTTCTGGAAAAGATACGTACCCTTCTCAGTCAGCATAAGTTAGTAGGCATGGGAGATATTTATTTTTTCTTTCTGCATTCAACGATTTTTTGTTCGATTGCTAGCTAAAGTTGCCTAGAATCTAGATATTTTCTTTGGACCACTTAAAGAGGGAACCGTGTTAGACTGGTTAGACTAAGCTCCCAGTGACAAAGTCTTACCTCATAAGTCTACCAATTGAAAGTATGCTATAATGATAGATCATGTTTACTCGGTCATAACATTGTATGGGTGGCCATCCGAAATCCTGGCAGTTTTTTTCATCCAACTTGCAAAACTTATTTTATTTCCAAAACTTACATCACACAGCTTTCGAAACATGTCTCTTCAGATGGGTATTTAAAGAGACACCTTTGGCGATGAAAACCCGCTAAAGTTGCCAGCTCCTACACCGGCAGTTTCCATGGTCAGCCACATTTTAGAGGCTAGAGATGTGCGCCGTGTAAGGTGTCTATACCCCTTTCGGGGGCAGGAGCGAAACAGCTGCCCATGTGGTGCTGCACTGCAAAGAGTTGGCAACATACCGGGCAAAGTACCTCGGAAATCCGGGGTCAATCCCCGAGGCACTCAGTGATTTGGTAGGGTTGCTGGGCTTCCTCGGGGAATGGCCCCCACCCGTTACGCAAAATAGGCGCATGTAGACGTCGAGGTGCGGAGAACAGCCCGTATAACCATTACCATTACGGAGTGTACTTACATAAGTGCTTTACGGAATCCTTCCACCTGTTCCAGTGATGGAGGTGGCGACGGGCGAGCACGGCGACTGGGTGCACAAGCTGGTGATGGCGGTGAACAAGGGCAACTGCGGCCGCGGGCAGTCCTCGTCGTCGTCTGCCTCGTCAGTGCCGCAGAACTACATCTTCAACAATCTGGACAAGAGGAACAACGACAACAGGAACGAGGCGCTACAGGTCGTCGTAGGTACGTGGCAAAACCACACCAAAACTGATGAATTGCCTTGAATGCGTTGAATTGATTTGACTGGACTTGACCGGTCTTGATATGACTTGACTTGACTGGACTTGACTGGACTTGACTGGACTTGACTGGGCTTGACTGGACTTGACTGGACTTGACTGGACTTGACTGGACTTGACTGGACTTGACTGGACTTGACTGGACTTGACTGGACTTGACTGGACTTGACTGGACTTGACTGGACTTTACTGGACTTGACTGGACTTGACTGGACTTGACTGGACTTTACTGGACTTGACTGGACTTGACTGGACTTGACTGGACTTGACTGGACTTGACTGGACTTGACTGGACTTGACTGGACTTGACTGGACTTGGCCAGACTTGACCAGGTTTGACCTCTAGGTTTGACTACACTTGACTAGACTGGCTATGGTTCATCATATTGCCACAATCTAACTCTTGCATTTTTTCTTCCAGACAAACCCACCTGCACTGTGATAGACATGTCAGATCCGACCACGACAACCAACCCTGAAAAGCAAATGCCCAACTCCACAAACCTCGCGCCGGTCACTTGCACCACATCTCTACTTGACTCCAGCGAGAGCTTCACCAAGAAGAAGAAACCTGTCAAAGTCGGCTTCCCTACCTCAGGGTGGAAGCAATTCTGGATCTTATTGAAGCGGACCTTCAGAAGTATACTCCGAGACCAGATGTTGACGCATCTAAGGCTATGTTCGCATACAGTTGTGGGCCTACTGATTGGATTCCTGTACTACGATATTGGGTCGGATGCAGCGAAGGTTATGAGCAACGCTGGATGTATTTTCTTCACTGTGATGTTTACTATGTTCACGGCTATGATGCCTACTATTCTAACATGTAAGTTTCTTTGATTTTATCAACTTAAAATAATAGTTGCGTTGCGTCGTCGCCGAAAACTTTTTAAGTTCCTTGGGAAAATCGGTAGAAGGGGAAGTAAGCTATCGTATTGAAGTAAAAAAAAACTACTGGCAATCTCTATAGTATTAGGGACGGTATACCAAAAACTACAAGCATGATCAGACCATAATATTGTACAACATTTTCTGTAAACATAAAGTTGGGAAACGCGAAGCATTTCGAGTTCAGTCAGCTGACCAGGAATTCTAACCTTGGGTTAGAAGGCCAATATTTTTTTTCGTTTACCTACCTACCAACATAGGCTACATACTATGTTCAGGTTCATGGTATGTTTCATTTTTTGGTACACTACACCCGGTATTTTCTCATGAAGATTTTCATCCAGTCTTATAAAGACGTTCTTGTTTTGTTTCAGTCCCTACAGAGATGAGCGTGTTTGTGCGGGAGCATCTCAACTACTGGTACTCGCTGAAGGCCTTCTACTTCGCGAAGACCATGGCTGATCTGCCGTTCCAGGTACACAGCTTTATACATACCACATCGGTTATATTATCCCTGGATATATTAGATATAGATATTCGAAAGGGACAAAGAAATAGGGATGTGTATGCACGTCGCCGGTATTATTATAGTTGAAACGGCCATACGCTATACGGGGTTATTTTTTAGTCAGTGCGCAAACTTTGCAGGGTGTTTCTACTCGTGATTCTGAACAACTTTTACTATGGGGCCACCTGCGAATTCGCAAAAAATTTTTGGGTGTTCCATACATTTTTACCGAGTAGGTATGAATTTTTCTATGGAACATCCATTATTATTTTTTTGCGAATTCGCAGGTGGCCCAATAGTAAAAGTTGTTCAGAATCACGAGTAGAAACACCCTGCAAAGTTTCCGCACTGACTAAAAAATAACCCTGTATTCACCGCCAAATCACAATTGTGTGTGTGTGGCGCTCCCTTTCCCACTTTAGTTTACCACCAAATTAGAAAAAGTACCTACAGGACGCTAAGAATAAGTACTTATTACCCGCCTATAAAAATAAATAAAACGTAAATCTAAAATACAAATGATAGATATACTGTGTAACAAACTAATTTACTAGTTCTTTCTTGAAATTCATCATGTTCCTCTCACTTTTCAGGTAGTCTTCAGCGGAGTCTACGTCATTATAGTGTACTTTATGACGGGCCAGCCTATGCAGACTGACAGAGTGCTGATGTTTACAACAATCAACATTCTCACAGCCCTAGTGGCGCAGTCTTTAGGACTACTCATAGGTGCGGCCATGAAGATAGAGACAGGAGTATATCTAGGCCCTGTCACTACGATCCCTGTAGTCCTCTTCTCCGGCTTTTTCGTCAACTTCAATGCAATTCCGAGCTACCTGCAATGGCTCACTTATCTCAGCTACGTTAGGTACGGTTTCGAAGGAGCTATGCTGTCCGTATACGGCTTTGACAGGGAAAGGCTGCACTGCTCAGAAGCGTACTGCCATTTCCGAAAGCCATCTCAATTTTTGGCAGAAATGACAATGGAGCATGCCAACTTTTGGGTGGACGCGGGTGCGTTGTGCGCATTCTTCGTGTTTATAAGAATAATCTCGTATTTAGTGCTGAGGTTTAAGCTAAAGATGATGCAGTAGAGCACAAAATTCGATTCCATGCAATCAGGGGTGTTGGTTCCAAGAATTTAACTTGGATGTACATTATTTCTATTACAATGTAGTGTCAGCGGCTGGTGAAACCGGAGTCGTTAATTTTTGGTGTGGCCAATTTAAAATGCGCGATTGAGCAGCTGTCAGGTTCATGATGTTGCTGTAACACAAAGTCAATTTTCATTTGTTAAGGCCCAAGCTCCACAGAGGAGACGTGCGACGCGACGTGCAACATGACACCTGTCTGACAAGTGATCGTCAACCGTTATCGTTGCGACGCGCGTCTCACGTGTGTAGCTTTATCTCTTCTGTTTCATACATTTTATATGGAAACGGTTTCAAGGTTTCAAGCGTCTCCAACGATCATTTGTTTGACAGATGCCATCCCATGCGTCATAATCATAACGCACCTCTCTTTTGTGGAGCTTGCTCCTTACAGTTTCTATGTGTCCTGTTCTGACAGGTGTCAAATTTGGCTTGTTAGATTATCCGAAGCATAGGTGCCTAATTTTTTTAAGTAGGTACTGAGATTGTATCCTGGCCACGGCACCAAAACGTGTACCTAACTCAATTAGTTGTTGAAAGATAGTGATAGATAAACGATAATGTTAAATAACACGACGAAACATCACCAAGAACAAAAATATTATTAAGTATTAATAAATAATTACGGTTATCCCCTAGCGTAGATATAAAATTTAATAAGTAAAAATTGTTCTTAAAATGAATAGAAATAGGCATGCATATTATTTTGGACAATTTGAGTCAATGCCGATAAATTTTCAATATTCCATTCAATAAGGTACTTATCAATATCAATGACAATATTACTTATTTATGGAACTATTATAAATTGGTATTCATACCATACAAGTAAGATGTAATTCTTAATGTGAAAATAATCATGATGCGATTCGATCGACGGTGCCATTCTATTTAACCCGTCCGAAATAAGTAGGCGCCTTATGCCTACAGTTGTATTAGTGCAAGATATCAAGATAATGTGCACGGCCCGAACCTATAGGCTCTTATCTTATCACACAAGCGTTTTGAAAAAGAGAGTCCTGTCCTGTGCCCTATTTTATCCAACTACTGCATACAAGTCTATACATTGCGTAGCCGGGTAGCCATTAAGAAACCAGCTAAGCAACCTAATGATGAAATAGGTAGGGCACTGTAGACGTAGCGCTCTCAACATTTTTGTAGCTTCAAATAAGGTACATTTTGCCAAATTAATTTGCGTTCAATACTCAAAACGCAGTTTAGGGTAATTTTCAAAATCATGCTCACAATAATGCGTCGG
The DNA here is from genome assembly GCA_024500475.1 of Phthorimaea operculella. Lineage (NCBI taxonomy): Eukaryota > Metazoa > Arthropoda > Insecta > Lepidoptera > Gelechiidae > Phthorimaea > Phthorimaea operculella. The sequence goes on along the minus strand of JANFCV010000024.1, from coordinate 1,865,557 downwards.
AAAATAAGATACATAATATAATTCAATGCACATTAGGTACTTTCTTCTTTATAATGTTTTCTAATATAATATTACAATAAGACAAACACCAAGTCACAAAAACTATTCAATTGATCTTCTTAAAATAATGATGGGTTTATATGTATTTTCATTTAAATAAATAGAAAACAGGTAATTTACTGCCTGCCAAGGATTTTCCGTTCAGCACGTGCCTAATTTGATGTAATTAGAAGACTAGATAATAATTCAAATATTTTTATTGAAATCAAAGGCAAGTTACTAACAACACATTCGACGATTCTATCTTAATCTTTATAGACTAAGCGTCCATTGACAAAGTCTTACCTCATAGTAAGATAGTGAGGTAAATAAAGGTAAGACTTTCGTCAATGGGCGCTTGGTCTATTTTTTAGCCACGAACTTTATTAAACTTTCGAACTCGTCAGAATTTTAAATGTATCAACTATTTATATTAAAGCTTTTCTATAATGTTCAATCCACGACAAAATGTAGATATGTACATAAAAAAGACGACAGTAATCGATCAACTATCGTCTAGCTCTCGTAATATCTGCTTAATGCTGTCATAATTCGCTTCTACGCGAAGCATTACAACAATAGATTTTTACCTTCATTAACTACACTTAAAGAAGAAAGATTTGTTTGTTTGTATGTTATCAATTAAAGCCCTAAGCATTTAGGACAAAGACCCGATTTCTGCGGGGAAACGGGTATCTAAGTAACAGCTGGTGAAACCGCTTGGCGGACCGCTAGTAAATTATAATGATAAAAAATATGCAAAATACCGAAAAGTTAACAAAACAGAAATATGAAAGAAGAGTTAACAAAAGTATGAACAACTTATGAACGGCTATCATTATTATTCTTCATACCAACCCCCTGTGATTTAGATTTAAAAATAGGTTTCGAAATAATTAGTTTCTAGATAGAATTTGAAATAGATGGTTTATACGTACTTATAATGGTAGATGTAAAGATTTTATAGGAGATCGGGCCCATGACTTAATGTTAAGTTCCTTTTATAAAGCTGGATTCACAATAGGAGCAGAAACATTTATAAAGTTGTCACTAATTTTGTACACATTCACCTACATTCCAGAAATATAGTAGGTAGGCTTCGCTTTGGCTGAAATAAAGCAAAACTTGCTCATATTATGTAGGTAATATCAGCAGCACTTTAAGCTAATTGTAACTGTATCTACTTACATAGAATTCACTTCCTATCTATCTACAAACGATCTCGTATTAATAATACTTAGATAATGCAATTAATATAATTGATTTTGTCAGAAATCCTGCTCCTGAAGTGTATCCAGCGTACCATCATGATATTATATTAATTGTGTTACTTATAAGTACTTATTTTAATTTATATTTATCATCACATAGAACTTAACCGTTTCTGTACTCAAGTTTACATTTAAATCAATAGAATTTATTACTTATTAGTATCATGACGCTAAAGAATTTGGTAAACCTTTAATCTGTATGTCTATCCTAATTACCAGTATTTAATTAATAATAAACGACTGTGATTTTTATAAATTCAAGTGTTTTTTATTTTAAGTAAATAAACAATGTAAGAAATACCCCATGGAAAAACAACTTTCTACAAGGTAGGTACACGTCTTCAACGTAAAATACCGTTGCGTTGTCGGTTAGCCATTATGACGCCATTTTATCAAAACTGTTTCAAAATATACATCTAATTTTGCTTGAAAACTTGTAACCTGTAGTTTGATTAAATAGAGTACTGGACTTCCCTTCATAATGATTTTGTATGGAAGGTCATCCATAATCCATAACAGCCACAACAGTCCACTGCAGGACACGGGCCTCCCCTATCGGGGGGGTATTGCCATACTCACCACACCACGCTTGGCAGGCGGATTGGCGAACGCAGTGCAAGATGTTGCATTTACAGGGAAGGTCATAATATAGGTATAATTTGTACTTGCGATTGTCGGCGCTTGGTGGAACTCCATTGTTTAGATGATTAATTGTAAACAAACAACACCTTGTACTCGTATAAGTGATTTCTTTACTGTTTTTTAACCTTCTTAATATAATAATATGTAGTTCGATAATAATGTGTAAGTACTACCTAAGTACCCCTGAAGATGCTTATTTAAGCGAAACCGGTCGGGTAACAAAAATAAATTGTGGAACGAGTACAAGGTGTTGTTTGTTTACAATTAATCATCTAAAAAAGGTCATAATATGTAAAAGAATCAACTGCAAATATTTTAAGGAGTGAACCAGCCCATAAAACTGAAAAATAAAGAAATTTGGATCTCCATATAACAGGGTCGGAATATCCGACCGGAGTTCGTTATTTAAAAAAATATTAGGTAAAGGAGAAAGCCCATTTCTGGTCCAAGAAAATGTTTCACATCAAAATGAAAATTCAAGCAATAGGTATGTATAATATCCTTAATTCTAATGTAGAATAGCTACGGCAATTGTTGAACAAAACAGGACTTTTGTCTCTTTCGATTTAACATTCAATAACTTCAGAACTCCTGTCATAATTGAATTATTTTCAATTAGGTACAAAATGATATGCAATAATGAGACTTTAGAGGCATAATTATTTAACTTTGGCTTTGATGCGAGACCTGCAATTAGTAAAGCAAGCAATGGAAGAACATCCGTACTAGAGCGGGCATGATCCGGACAGGATTGAGCATGGAACAATATTTTCTTCTAAGGAAATTTGCAAAAAAAAATTAGACCTCCAATACAAAATTGCCAATCAGCTGATTTATGTTACTATACTATGGAAGGCCCAATTTATATTTTCATTAATGTGGTTTGTATTGTAGTGTGGTGCCGGCAGAGTAGAATAGCACCACCCCTTCTCTTCCCGTAGGGGTCGTAAGAGGCGACCGAGGGATAAATCCGACCCAAGCGAATCAGGGTCCTGGAGAAGGAAAACTCCACACACAAACCCGGAACGGGGTCTCCGTCAGGCAGACTTCTGCAGCCAACCTGGCTCCGCACGTATCGACCCGTCGTCCCTGTGGAGTCAGCCAGTCCTTGGCAGCCCTGCGTTTTCCATAATTGCGTCCCAGGCAATGCAGTGTCTGTGGAGAGCGTGCAAAAAGCCATGCTGCTCCCGTATCGGCTTATACAGCCATGAAAAATCCTCAGACACTGAATAAATCGTCTGACACAGACGTATGAGGCCAATGATGATGATGATGATTGTGGTTTTATGCCTAGCCCACCTCATCCAAAATTAAGATCGTTATTTCCGTTTCGGCTTTGGTTCCTAAACCGGCCCCCCTTTTTTAGGGTACCGTACCAAGGCTGTCCATCTGTTACCTGTGCGTGGAAGTGGAAAGCAGTGTCCATGAATGAAACACCATTGTAATTGCTTTTGGTCTAGCATTTAATTAGTTAATTACTTACTATTAAAATTTTATAAATCACGTGTAGTACGACATAAATTATGTTACAGAGTTCGCTCCGATTAGGAGGATAACAATAAGTTTTATTTTCAGCTACCTCTACAAAAATACCACCTACCTTTCGCACAATTCAGTCAAAAAATCGTGTTAACAATATAGTGTTCAGTATTGATTTTATGTATTTTATAAGATGTGTAAAACAGACACCGTAAATCAAATTAATCAACCACTTATCAATATGTGTAAACAAAATCCCTGTAACAAATACGTTATTTATTATATTACGTACTCAATAATAATATTAGTGTAAAAGTTCTTCGTCTTCAGAAAATTATAGCTTCAGGCACGATATACGACATTCAGAATATATAATCAATCACAAAAAATGGACGGAACGCTCTCAATAATTTACAGTAACAGTTTATCGACACCGTAGTTTGTCTACGAATTTCTCGATAGCTCTATATCGGGAGGGCAGCATTGCTTCTTTCAGCATCGGGTGGAATCGGACGTCCTCGGCTAGCGCGAGGCAGAGTTGCCGGCCGTGGACGCGAGCCTCCGGGTTAGCGTCGCCTAGCAGCTCTCCAGCTGCTCGTAAAAGTATCGTTCGAGGTTCCGAAGGCATGTCGAGGACCCGCGACGGGCCGTTGTGCTGCACAAGCTTGGCCAGCGCCTGCGCGGCCGCCGCGCGCACCGGCCCCGCGCGGTGCGACGCCCCGCGCCGCGACAACGCCACAGCAGCTCTGGCACTGTTGCTACCACACGCTATGCGAACTAAAGCCGACGCCGCATCGGCTCGCAGGAACCTATTCACATCCGCACACCGTTCGAGCAGTGCGGTTGCGGAGTCTTCCAACTCTGGGTCGAGTGCGCGGCCGCGGTGCTCGAACAGGGCGCCCAGGGTGGAGCAAGCGGTCCTCGCGACGCGGGAGCGCAGGGAGCGGACATGCGCGGCCGCGGAGCGCACCACAGCCCTCCAGCTGGCGGCCGGCGCGCGCGCTGACGCGTCGCTCGCTAGACGCTCCGTTTCTATCAAACTGTTCACAATCACTTCCCAGTCCTCGTGCTTCGCTGGAATTATACATTCGGAGAGAGCGTTTCGCACATCCCTTTCGCACGGTGCGGGTGGCGGTTCGTACACGTCGCTGACGGGTTCCGGGGTTAAATGGCCACTCCTCGCGCTCTTTGTCGGGCTCGGGGAAACACTTCTACTCTTCGGTGTTAGCGGGCTTCGCGTGGACTTTCGACTTTGCGATCTATGTACGGGAGATCCCGCCGATTGAGAACTCAAAGACTTCTGGGATCCGAATTCATTTGAGTCATCATCAAGTTTCTTTTGAGATTCAGTACTGTGAATTGAAGGATTTGATTTTTCGGAATAATCTTCGACGCGTATTGAAGGCGAGCGCGGCGGTGGCGGCGCGTCGTCGACTTCGTCCGCAGGGATGTCCACATGCGTCGTCTCACCGAAGACGACACTCTCGAGTGACTGCTTCTCTTCCTCCAGAGGCTTCTTTTCGTCTTCATAGCTGGTGAAGGCGCTGGAGTCCCTGCGAATTGAAAGGGTGGCGTTAGCGTTATTGCGGCAGGTTTGTTTGTATATGCGCAGTGGGGAGGGTCGGGAGTTACCGCGTGTTGAGGGGCAGGTCGGCAACTAGGTCGGGCGCGAGCGGGGGAGGTGGGGGCGCGGGGGGTGCGGGCGCGACGGAGTGACGCGGCCAGCAGCAGGACAGCATAGCGCCGGCCGCCTGCCGTCGCGGCGCCTCCGCGACTGACGCCCCACGCTCCCCTATACCCGTACCACCACAAACACAACATCGGCATCCATTGCTTCCTCACGAGCCCACGGCATTTCTACCCTTCTTTATCACGCTACAAACTACAGCTACACAGCTATTCTAATGGAAACGCGACCAGCCTACTCGACAAACACGCTACCGATCAATCGTACGGCCACATGTTGATGAACTCACGGTAGGTGCCTGCATATTATGCAGATTAGGTACGTTCCCGGGAATTTCCGTCGGTCGCGGTGGTTCTAAAGAAAGTAATTTGTCAATGACTACTGAATGAGCAAGCAACTTGCCAGGCAAATTTAATTCTAACACCATTTCTTTATATCTTAAATAGGTCGATGAAGACAGAAAAAGACAAAGTTCGGATTGACCTAAGCAATTCAGAACAGAAAGTGAAATAACAGAACCATTTTCTTGCAAGCAATTAAAGGCTAGGTTCAACATCTTGAGTGGAGCCCTATTACCCAGTGTTTACCGTTACGAAGTAGAGCGATGTGGCGATACCGTAAATAGGTCGTCCATAAACGCTTTGAATGGATGTCGGCCAATAATTTTAGCGTCAAAATGTGGGTTACTAGTGGCACGCAATTACTTACTGTTCTTGGTCACCTAACGCGTGCCCAAAAGCACTTAACAGTGTATATTCCATTGAATAGATAATCGAAAGTTCAATTTGACAAGCGCCTGAATGATTCCTTTATTTGAGCGATGATACTGAATCTTTAATGTATTAGGTCTCCTGTCTGGTGCCCTAAATTACAGATAAAACCTTAACTTACTTGACAAGATAATTGGAGAAAATGTGTGATTTCTATCAGCATTGTCAGCCAATTAAGTTATCAAGTGGATAACGTGCCGCAGAAGTTTCGAGGCTTCTACGCAAGCAACCAGTTGTAGCATGCGTCTGAAGTTTCGCGATAACCAAAACAATAGAAGACCAAAGTTACAGCAGCGTTGCTACGCAACTACGATGTATTCAAACCAGCGCGAAAAAGTTAGCCTCGATTGCTACTTGTTTATAAGAATCCTTTGTAAGTGGCACCTAAGGCTACAGGAAATGATGTGTCATAAACCGTTGTGGCTCTTGACTTTTCGCCGAGGCCAGATTCCTACGAATTTTACTATGAAATTGCGTGATGACCTCACGGCTACGTCAGGCATTCGTCATTTTCCCTACCCATTGCCTGCTTAAGGGTTATAGACTTTTCTGACGTCTAAGTACTACGTATTTACATAAATAGCATGGCTTTCCATAGATAAACATCATCGTCTGGGCAACTGAAACAATTAACAAACTAGAACGCGAATCGAGAATTATTTTTATTGTTTCCTTTTGTATTTGTTATTTCATTATGGCTTACATTCTGTGCCCCAATTTCTTTTTAATTGCCATGCATATTTGGGTGTCGCTACAAATATAGCAATTTCATTGTTTTGTGACTTAATATTTGCATAAAGATGTCGTCAAGATAGGTGCTTTTTTGACACAGTTCTATGGAAGTCTCGTTCAAATCGAATAAACTTCTGACCCACTGAAACTTTTATTTCTGACATTGACCAGAAACCTTCACTGTCGGTAAGTTCTGGACAGGTGTGTTGGTTCCCATAACAGCTAGCTAAGACAAGGTCAATATCCAGGCAGACAGCTTTAACTTCCATCTACCTAGTACTTAAACTGTCCTACGTAAATATTTGAATACCATTAATTCCATGAAGTTTTTGGACTTTGAACTTCTAGACAGATTTGTCACGAAGCCAAAGGTCAAAGACATGGAATTTAAGAATTAATTATCGGCCAACAAACTGAATCTTAAATTCGAGCTTCATATTTTATATGTTCATAAATAAATACAAACCCACCAAATTATTTTATCAAAGATGATCTTACCTGTCACTCAAAGGTATCGGCGACAAGCGTTTCATGATGTAGTCTTTCCCAGGTTGCGATAGACCTAATGGACGATAAAAAATTTTTAAAAGAAAATGCATCTGAAGTACAAAATACTTAAACTCAAAAGGATGTCACTTATCATTGTGCACAAAAAGGTAGTAATATCACAACCATAGAACAGCAAACTGCGGTTTCTCCAGCACTAATATGTATGTATCCTTTCTGATACCGGAAGAGCTTCTAATTCTTCATTACAACAACCTATAGTAGTCCACTGCCGCTCTCAAGTCATCGGTTCATGTGACCCTGCCTGACCATCTAATGCTACGTTTGTTGAAGAGTAGCCTCCACTAGAGAACCCACTTAGTCCACCGGCCATTCGTTCTACGACAGAAGTGGTGTACTTACCAGGTAACGGAGCGGAATCAGGCAGAGGGCGCAACCTTCGAGGAGGCAACGGGGCGGCTGGAGGTGGGGTGGACCTGGCTCGTCTCCTCACTGGCACCGGGAGTTGAGAGCTCCTAAAAAGAAACAATGGAACATCACTTGACGTTTTTCAAAAGGAAATCATGTTGTAGGATAAGTCCGTAGCAGCTTGAGTTTCTAAGAGATCTTTCATTGACAGATAGAGAGACGATTTTTGTATATTTTTAACAGTGACGAAGAGACATACCTGGCGACATGATTTGATTTGATATTTTCCACTGGTCTGCTTAGCCGTTCTCGTAGCTGTAACAAAATTGTCCTTCGTAAGTTTTATCTGCTGCATTCCATTCACTTTTTTTTTAAAGTTGGTTTTACACAGTACCTTGCTACAGAATATATCAGCTCTTGCAGTGCCTGCCAGCCTTCTCCTGACGGCAGAAAGGACGGCAGCAGGCCCAGCCGCTCTGGCCAAGCAAAGTGTAGCACGAAGCTGGGCATTTTGTACCCTTTCCATATCTCCAGATACCTAGAACAAAGGCGACGGAGATTTGTTTCAGTTCGATATAATATAGTGTTTCGGAATGACGTAAGAAACCTATCTGGCACAGTCATGCCTTAGTTTTTCTGTTATTCTGGTATACCCCGGTCACCGATGGATCAAATACGAGGCCCACCAAGTGGTGCAAGGCTATCCTCTGCAACAAGGAGTGTGGTAGCTCCCTGCCCATTCTTGATATCAGCAGCGGCAGAATCTCTCTGACACAGACTTTGCTGGGTTTCCCTCTTATGACAACTCATCCCGATCATAGCTGGGTCAAACACGAGGTCCACCAGATGATGCAAAGCTAGTCTCTGCAGCAGGGCGTGTGGTAGCGCTGCAGGTACTGGCTCCCTGCCCATCCTTGATATCAGCAGCGGCAGAATCTCCCTGGCGCAGTCGTTGCTGGGTTTCCCTGTTATGATAACTCACCCCGATCATAGCTGGATCAAAAACAAGGTCAACCAGGTGATGCAAAGCCAGTCTCTGAAGCAGGGCGTGTGGTAGTGCTGCAGGTAAGGGTTCTCTGCCCATCCTTGATATCAGCAGCGGCAGAATCTCCCTGGCACAGTCTTTGCTAGCGGTTTCCATGTATTAACAACCTACCCCAATCATAGCTGGATCAAACACGAGATCCACCAAGTGATGCAAGGCTAGCCTCTGCAGCAGGGCATGTGGTAACGCTGCAGGTAGTGGTTCTCTGCCCATTCTTGATATCAGCAGCGACAGAATCTCTATGGCACAGTCGTTGCAGTATTTGCTAGGTTTCCCAGTAATTTTGACTTACCCCGATCATAGCTGGATCAAACACGAGGTCTACCAGGTGATGCAAAGCTAGTCTCTGCAACAGGGCGTGCGGTAGCGCTGCTGGCAATGGCTCCCTGCCCATCTTGAAATCAGAAGTGGCAGAATCTCTATGGCACAGACTTTGCTGGGTTTCCCTAACTTACCCCAATCATAGCTGGATCAAATACGAGGTCTACCAAGTGGTGGAGAGCCAGTCTCTGCAACAGGGCGTGTGGCAGCGCTGCAGGTAGTGGTTCTCTGCCCATCCTTGATATCAGCAGCGGCAGAATCTCTCTGGCACAGTCATTGCTAGGTTTCTCTAACTCACCCCGATCATAGCTGGATCAAACACGAGGTCCACCAGATGATGCAAAGCCAGTCTCTGCAGCAAGGCGTGCGGTAGTGCTGCAGGTAAGGGTTCTCTGCCCATCCGTGATATCAGCAGCGGCAGAATCTCCCTGGCACAGTCATTGCTAGGTTTCTCTAACTCACCCCGATCATAGCTGGATCAAACACGAGGTCTACCAAATGGTGTAAAGCCAGTCTCTGCAACAGGGCGTGCGGTAACGCCGCGGGCAATGGCCATCTCCCCATCCTTGATATCAGCAGCGGTAGAATATCTCTGGCATAGACTTTGCTGGGTTTCCCTGTTATGATAACTCAAACCGATCATAGCTGGATCAAACACAAGGTCCACCAAGTGGTGCAAAGCCAGTCTCTGCAGCAGGGCGTGTGGCAGCGTTGCAGGTAGTGGCTCCCTGCCCATTCTTGATATCAGGAGCGGGAAAATATCTCTGGCACAGACTTTGCTGGGTTTCCCTATTATGACAACTCACCCCGATCATAGCTGGATCAAACACGAGGTCCACCAGATGATGCAAAGCTAGTCTCTGCAGCAGGGCGTGAGGCAACGCCGCTGGCAATGGCTCCCTGCCCATCCTTGATATCAGGAGCGGCAGAATCTCTCTGGCACAGTCGTTGCTGGGTTTCCCTGTTATGATAACTCACCCCGATCATAGCTGGGTCAAACACGAGGTCCACTAGATGATGCAAAGCTAGTCTCTGCAGCAGGGCGTATGGTAGCGCAGCAGGTAAGGGTTCCCTGCCCATCCTTGATATCAGCAGCGGCAGAATCTCTCTTGCACGCTCGTTGCTAAGTTTCTCTGTTATTCAAACTTACCCCGATCATAGCTGGATCAAACACGAGGTCCACCAAGTGGTGTAAGGCTAGCCTCTGCAGCAGGGCGTGTGGCAGCGCTGCAGGTAGTGGTTCTCTGCCCATCCTTGATATCAGCAGCGGGAGAATCTCCCTGGCACAGTCGTTGCTAGGTTTCTCAAACTTACCCCGATCATAGCTGGATCGAACACGAGATCTACCAAGTGGTGCAAGGCCAGTCTCTGCAGCAGGGCGTGCGGCAGCGCTGCAGGTAGTGGCTCCCTGCCCATCCTCGATATCAGCAGCGGCAGAATCTCCCTGGCGCAGTCGTTGTCGGCTCCTCTGAGAAGAGCGCACACTGCCCCTTCCGCTGGTGCTCGTGCTGCTGACACCTGGTTAGAGAACACGTCAGCTGATATTATAGGTATGCTTCTTCTATCGTATGAGGCATAGAGTCAACGGCTAAGATATCTCCCATCCTTTTCTAAGCCTATTTGACGGAAAGTGACAGGTCTAGTTTAAGATAAATCAAGACAAATTATTTCCCGAATTTGTTATCAATCATTTAGGTTCATCATCCATCATCGAAGTCTTCAGATAAGGCTATATTAGTAAAGTTGAAGCAAATAAATACATAGGTAGTTATCGAAAATCACATTCGACAACCTAACTTTATTTGTAAGAAAATAATCGACAAAACAGACAAAAGTAATATTTTACCTTATATTCCCTTCATGTTTTGCAACAGGTAAACTAACCATAGCTAATAAATAATTCGTGAATTGTCTGAAAATAAACTGAATATAAATTATCCTTGTCAAATGTCTTTGGATCGAATTTGCTTATAAATTGGTTTTTGATAACTGCTAGATTCGTTTCAGTTTCGTTTCTAAATAAGCTGAATGAAAAAAAGATATACTTTTAGTTCCATCCTGGGTCTTAAAAGTGGTTTATTATTTTGTTACATAAAATCAAAAAATAGACGTTTTGATTTTTGAGTAAGAAGTACCTCAGTATCTACATTAAAAATATATATAATTAATCGTTTAAATTTTTGTAAATTCTTATTTTATTATTCCTATGCTAAGTAAAATAAGTAGGTAAGAATACTTTAACAGGACAGCAGAAGGCTGCCAAATAAACATAACAAATATAATTAAAATTGTTTTATTGTGATGGATGAGTAACAGTTGTGAAAAAGTTAACACTAATAAAAGCGGCTATTATAAAGCAACTATCGACCAAATAAAATTATCAGTTCTTGGAGGTTCTTGGACATAAATAAGTGGACTGGACAGCTCTATCGTCGTATCGTAACGTTGTCGTAGCACGTAGCTACGAGATTGCTACAATCATTACTACGTTACCGTCTCCGTAGCAAGGCTCTACACTTTTATGTTTATTTTTCAAGTTTTAGATCCTGTATGAATGAAACATCCATCGAGTATTATTATACCCTGCTATTATGATTGGCATGCAAATATTACCAAAGGCCATGTTTCGTGGGTAATCGTAAAACGCCATGTTTATTTTTAATGATAGCGTTTACCCGTATAATGTAAGCGGTATGTTTGCGCTAGTCACGCCGTTATCTTTTGTTTATTATCGTAAAAGCTTCGCATTTTAAATATTTTCACGCTAATATTTGATTACATTCAGTGTGTTTTAATGGCTAAAAATACTTGCAATATAGTTGAAAGTTGTTTTTAATATACATATACAGGTGTTATTTTTTAGTATGCGCAAACTTTGCAGGATGTTTCTACTCGTGATTCTGAACAACTTTTACTACAAGGCCACCTGCGAAATCTAAAAAAGAAATTTGGGTGTTCCATACATTTTTGCCGATTAGGTATGAATTTTTGTATGGAATATCCAATTTTTTTTGCGAATTCACATGTGGTCCCATAGTAAATATTGATCACAATTACGAGTAGAAACGCCCTGAAAAGTTTGCGCACTGACTAAATATAACCTCGTATATAGGATTACATTGAATTAAGTACAAATATTTGAAGGACGTAATTTACTCCCAAACTTTTCCTCGAGATATGAAAAAGTTGGTAATTGGTCCTCCCAACAAACATGTTGATAAAGTTCGTCACTTAGTATGGTCGGTCCGATTTAGTTTCATATTTTGAAGAAAAGTTATATTAAAATTGGTTTAGTTTTGTGAGTAGTTAACCCTATCATTATATTTAAAGCATCTGAAGCGGAAACCAAGTGAAAGCTTTATATTTTTCTACTTGAAAAGTTTAAAACATTATGAGCCCTTCCACACGAGCGATTTTGACCGGCGATTTCTCGGCGGAGCGAGATCGCGGCGAATACGCGGCCGATCGCGGCGTATACGCATTACGCAGCGATATCGCCGCGACAACGCCGCGTGCTGGCACTGTACCGAAAAACAACCACAACGAGTACGCGGCGTTGTCACGGACAAAATCGCTCGTGTGGAAGGGCTCTATTAGTAAAATTTTAAAGATAAGTACCTACCAAAGTTATCGATGAAAATAAGTATTGTTTAATCAATAAAAACCCGACATAAAAAGGAGCGAATTATTATGCAATGGCAATCACGCTTTTGAGACGAATCATACCTCAATACCTGTGTGCTGCCTGTCCATCCACCATCACACCATCCTTTTACACACATGCCTCCTAAGGCAGTCGGTTAAAATAAGCGATTAAATTCAAGTATTTCGAAGAAACATCGAGGGAAGGTCGCTAGTTCGATAACCTTTGTAATGCCATGGAAATGGTTCGAATCAAAGTATAACCGGCTAATTTACTTAATTTACTTACACTAATGACTCTCTCTTCGTGTGGTACATTGAGTCATCCAGCGACCCGATGAACTCTGGTGTCGGAATTTTACAACCGCGTACTTCAAGTAGCAGGCCTCTGACATGGTTATATTTGTGTGGCCGTCTAAGTAAAGACGGCAACCGAGACCGACGGATTAACAATCCCTCCGAAGATCGGAACCATTTCTTTTCGGACAATCAGGTGGTTTGCCCTAACCAGACTGGAAACAAATTCGCAAAGTGACAAATATCAACTTTGTAGATGCCCCACCGAGAATCGAACCAAACCTTCTACGTCGCGGGCAGTCGCACTAACACTACGCCACATAATAGGCCGTCACATAATGACTAACTTAGCGTGATAGCCTTTAGCTAAAACCTAGGCGTTAGGGGCCTTAACATATTAATAATACAGTATGCCAAGGTAACTCGTTTGATAAAATCGATGACTATTAGAAGGTTTTGGGTCAACTGGGAACGTAATTCGATTACTATCAGCCGAACGTCAACCTACTCTTTTCAGAGAACAACTTTAACTTTTTCTTCATACGCTTCATAAGAAAAACTAGACTAAATTAACCCCACACCCAAAAGGGTAGATTGATGTCCCTACCTACGACAAGGAGTTCAACTTCAAACAGCATTGCACTGTCTCTACCCTGCAGGACCAGTTGTACACTTGAGCAGTACTATTGAGTGTAAAACTCGGACAAAATTATCCCAGTTGTACCCGTACGTGTTGTAAAAAGTGACTAAGCGATAAAGTCATTCAGCAGTGTTCCCCAAAAAATAATACTCCTCGCCAACCCGCTTGTCAAGAGTGAATGTGGCGACTAGACTATGGCTCGTCACTTCGATTGTTATTCGTCTGGTAACATTGGGAGTGACGAGATCTAAAAAAAATATACATATCGATGACTCAAACAAATACCTACTCCTCTTACGAAGCGTGAAAAGATGGGCTTGCTCCGCTCGCAAAGTACATTTTTGATTGTTGTACTTGTCGATGAAGCAAAAATCTCGTTCGCTGATTGTTCTTGTATTTCGGACGGCGTGACAAGTAAAGCTCGCTTCGCTCGCATTACGGTGCGTGTCTCGGTCTTTATATTTCATGCTTGCCCGTAAAATTAAATATTGCGCTCGCTTCTCTCGCGATACACAGTGCATGTGACTGCCTTTGTTTATAATTTTGCTGTCGTCGGGGGTAAAATGTGTGTACCTAATTAGTGCAAAGGTGCAAAGATGTAAAATCACAGCTGCATTAAAAAGCCAGGAACTACAGGCTTAAACCCCCCATTCGTGTCACACATGTGTACTCATCTTCTCTTCTCTTCTCTTCTACATCAATTCATTTTCTTGCTCGCTCTTGACACTTGTCACGTAGGATGACTTACCGCATCGCTGAGCGCCTACATGTGCTGCACTAGTGACGCGGCCTGCGGCTCCACCTTCCTTACGTTTCCCGCGTCCAGTACCGTGCTATGCAGGTAGACGTCTGTCACAGTAGGATGACTTACCGCATCGCTGAGCGCCCACATGTGCTGCACTAGTGACGCGGCCTGCGGCTCCACCTTCCTCACGTTTCCCGCGTCCAGTAACGTGCTATGTAGGTAGTCCGCCGCCTTCACTGCCGCTATCCAATTCTCCTGTACAAACATTCATCATTATTAACAGCCGTTTCACTATTTCTACCTGCGAGTGCCGTAAAAAGCGACCTGAGGGATAAATTCGTCTACGGAATCTGTAAAGACACACGTAGTCAGCAACCTAAAATCTTACTCACTTTAAGTGCCAAATAATCGAGAGCCAAAGCTGGACTAACTATGTCAAAATAAAGCTCTCTCTCTGTCTCTCTTCGTGTGGGACACCGAGTCTTCCAAGCCAAAATTAGGCTGATTGACGGTGATAGTTTATTCTGACTGATTAATCTACCCTTGGAGGAACACTGGGCTCGGGCCGGAATGGGACGGAAGATGAATTGCTCGAAGCATCTAAGACTCCGCGGTTCAGATCTCACGTCAACGTTTACAACAAATTTACTTATTAGTGATTACATTACAACACTTTACCGTTACGTGCATACCGGACGAACTTATTATAATTTTATTTTTAGCTAAAAAACATAATTAAAACACGTTTAGCTTATCAGATTGACGTGTATTATGTATTCGCAAGGACCCGTAAAGTTATTTCCGGCCTTATAGCGGAAAATTCTTAAATTCTGCTAAAAGTGTTTCGCAGTAATTACCTTATGGTGTTTTTTACCCCTAAACTACACCCTTTATACTGCAGTAGTATCCATTAATCAACATATTGACAAGGCGCTGCGTAGTTTCCAAATGAGGCGTATTTTCTATACTGTGACGTAGGTTTCGAAAGAAAGAAAACGCGATTTCGCATGGAAAAACTAGTTACGTTTTGAACTTTATTGAGCGGTTGTTTCTGAAAATACAGCAGTCGATCGATAAGACACATTGTTTTCTTACATTAGAGCTACCGATCTTTTTTATGGGTTGCTCTGTTGCTTAACGTTGTGTGCAAGCACCCTTCGGGGGCAGAGAGTACGAGTTGCTCTACATTGCATACAAGCCCCTAACGAGAGCAGAGAGTATGAGTTACTCCATGTTTGAGCAAGCCCCCTTCGGGGGCAGAGAGTATGAGTTACTCCATGTTTGAGCAAGTCCCCTTCGGGGGCAGAGAGTATGAGTTACTCCATGTTTGAGCAAGCCCCCTTCGGGGGCAGAGAGTAGGAGTTACTCCATGTTTGAGCAAGTCCCCTTCGGGGGCAGAGAGTATGAGTTACTCCATGTTTGAGCAAGCCCCCTTCGGGGGCAGAGAGTATGAGTTACTCCATGTTTGAGCAAGCCCCCTTCGGGGGCAGAGAATATGAGTTACTCCATGTTTGAGCAAGCCCCCTTCGGGGTCAGAGAGTATGAGTTGCTCCATAATTGAGCAAACCCCCCTTCGGGGGCAGAGAGAATGAGTTACTCCATGTTTGTGCAAGCCCCCTTCGGGGGTAGAGAGTATGAATTACTCCATGTTTGTGCAAGCCCCCTTCGGGGTCAGAGGGTATGAGTTTCTCTATGTTGTGTGCAAGTCCCCTTCGGGGGCAGACTATGAATTACTCTATGTTGTGCGATTTTTTACTGCGATATTTGTGTAATTTTTACCGTGTTATGCAGCTGGTCAGCCACATGCTGCGGCACGACGCCCAAATCCTCCCATGCATAATGAGCTCGTAGTGGCGACGGGGCGCGTGGAGATAGCAGCTCTGGCTCCGCGCGAGGAGACGACGACGCCAGCAGGTTGAGAACGAAACTGTGGAAGAAAAAACTAGATTTAAGGAAAAGTAGGCCAAACATAACCTGTGCTGTGAACGCTGACGCTGCATCACGCGAACAGTCGGCGGCGCAGACGATCCGCGTGCGTTTTTCATGGGTTACGCTATGCTGTTTCGAAACGATATTCATCGAGTGTTCTTCACTTTACCTCAAGTGGTGCAGATGTCATGCGATCCATGGGTCCGTGCGACGCAGCGTTCGCCCTTATGTGGGAGCCCCTTAGTAGTAGCAGTAGTGATAAATAGGATGTGGTAAGTAAAAGTTACGTTCAACTAAGCAAAACTTACCCATCATGCTCTAAATGCAATCGCGTCTGCTTACGCTGCGGCGAGACCACCGGACTCCGCTGCAGATTGTGAAGCACCTCCACTTCTCGGTGAGGCTCCACGGGGCTCGGCACCTTCTCCGGAGACCGCACTTCCGACAGCGTCAGCGCAAACCCTGTCCCTTCCTTTAGCTTCCCTTCCTGGATCTCATTCTTCGACTTGAAGTAATCGTACAGCTCACTCAGAGATTTCGATTTTAACTTCACTTTGCTGTACGTCGCTACTACGTACGGTTTGCTTGCCTTGGGCTTAGCCTGTATTACAGGCAACGGTATCCCACTTTTCTTCACAGGTTTAATCCGGGATTCCCTCTCCACTGCTTCCCGTTTGATTTCATTCATTTTACTCACTATAACTGGAGTGACTTGTGTTGATATTTCTTCTATATTATCTTTTTCGACCACTGTTGTTTTACTTGAATTAGATTTATTATCGTCCTCACTAGTTACCTGGTTTTCGCTGTCTGGAGTCCGTATTTTTATACTCTCACCCCCGAAACGCACTTTCTTAACAACTACATCGGTGTCCTCAGACTCTCCATCACTGTATTTTAACATATTCCTATCAGAACTATCACAGTCACTCGCGGTATTCTTTTCAGACTCCGTTTCATTTTCCTCTAGTACAGTCATGGTGATGGCAGTGTCCGAGTCAAACTTTATTTCAGTCTCTATAATGACTCTTCCGAAATGGTTGCTATAATAAGGAATATGCACAAAAGACTCCTCCGAAGAACTATCCGTTGAGATTCTTACAGGCGTCGATGAAGGGCTATTGATTACGTGGTTGATCTTCACTAGTTGTTGATTGTTCTCTCTGAAAGTTTTTCTAGGAGCATAATAAACATCCATCGAATCTTCGTCGTAAGTTTCACAGAGTAGTCGAAACTTTTCCTGAACTTTTGGATCTAACCTTGAAATGCACGTCACGTAATCCCTCGCTCCACAAACTCTTCTAAGTTTCAGCAAAGATCTTTGCGCGACATCCCTATGCAATTTGTCAAAAAGTTTGTCTCCTAAAACTTCAAATATTGGAAAGATGTCCAAACCGGGACTTCTTCGTCTCAGTATTCCCATGACTGAGGGTATAGATAAGATCAGCCCCGTGATAACATTGACCTTCGTGTCTATATTAGCGGAATGAGGTCGGATGTTGTGATAGGAGCACTTGTCTAAAATAGCACGAGCAGCACAATCAGGATCCTCGCAATGTGAGCAGAAAACTTTGAGCGCGTCCAATGCTGCTTTCCGCACGTTTGGAGAGCTGTGTCCCAGATTGTCGACGACCTGATCGAACGGGAACGAGAGCGCATTACCGGAGAGTGGAAGGAGATCTGCGAGGACTCGCAGCGCGTGGAGGCGGACCTCCCATTCCGGATGTGTGAGGCGATCCCTGATGGCGACGTACAGGAGTTCTACGTCTAGATCCGGCGGGAGAGCTTGGGCTCTGATCACGCGGTCCCATAGCGGAGCGAGCGGCGGGGGTGGTTGTTCGGGCAGTTGCATGGTGTCGAGTGGCAGGCGGCTCGACGGCTCGCGTGCCGCCGGCCCGCGCCGCGCCGTACAACTGGGTTAATGATCGGACGGTGAGCCATAAGGCACGCCGCCCCTGACCAATCGATGGGCGATACCTGTGTAAGTTCAACCCCTTACATGTGTGAAACGACTTAAGGCGCACACATAACGTGATGTAAGACTTCTTAGCTCCCATGAAAAAACGGGTTTCTGCATATTCTTGCAATATTTTTTTAGGTAACTGCTTGGATAGGTAGGTGTAGCGGTAGAAAGACCTTGACCACAATTTTGTACTTAAATTGATTTGCCTATGTTCTTATAAGTATGTACTACCAAATTATGGGAAAGTACTTAGATATCTTTCATTGATCATCCAAAATGATTTATGTAAATCGAGACGGACAATCGGGACCGACGCGACGACGTGCCCTCTGAAGCACGGAACTATATTTCTCCTCTCCCCTCTCATCCTATAGGTACCTAAGTATAAACTTTGTGAATGCCCCAAGGGAATCGAAACCGGGACCACAGCCCGGGACCTCCGAATTCTGATCTGCGGCAATGGAGAGACCGCTAGACTACGGGGGCCGAGTAGATATCATTAGCTACAAAACCGTAGACGGGCGTGTCGTATCTAAGTGTACCTAAGTAAGTAGATAATTGACAAAGACAAACTCAAAGGAAGCACAGAAGCAAGTTTAGTAAAAAGCCAGATTCCTTTCCATGCAATAGGTACCTACGTTTCATTCCAATACAATCTTTTTAGTATAAAAAATTAAAAACTTTCTGAAAATGTGAAAGTACCAGTAAAATTAAAAGACATACACATACACACACATATATCACGCCTAAATCCTATGCGGGGTAGGCAGAGTGTAAAAGGCTGTAAAAAAACGGCCATTTACACTACGTCGTTTGTCAAAATTTTGAGTCTATTCAATAGTGACAGGCACCTATAAGCTTCTTAGTGACAGGTTGTCAGCCTGTCGCCTAAAATTGTAATAGGTAGGTATACACATCAATTCTCACGCTTTTTACGACACCCATGAGAAAGAAGACATGGGGTCTAAGCATGGGGTAGTGATATTCTAAGCCAAATAATTCTGTTTTATTTGAGTACATGGTTTTTATTTGTTATTTTTATTTTTTTGCCTATTTTGTGCCAGTACGGCGAGATAATAACAAAACGCAACTTGTATAATCGGATGGCTGGAGTTGGACATGAAGCAACGAAACGCACGCAGGCGGCCATGTTTACCTGGGTGCGCTTTTATTGCAACAAAAATTGTGCGGCGAAAAAAACGCGTCACGTTTTGTGCAGTAAATAATTGACGACATTGACAAGAATGCTCGGGGTGCACAAATTTTAACGCGAATTCCCGTGTTGCACTTTTCTGTTGTGAATGTGGTTTACGCGACGTTTATTACGCAGGAAAAAATAGGCGACAAATAGAATGCAGCCCGAGAATCTGTGTCAAAAGTTACTGCTGACATGAAATATTTGTTGCATGTTTTCTACTGCGCAATCCTCATGCGCTCCGAAATTGTGCAACCCGAGAATTCATGCTAGCTGTCATTCGTTTTATTTTTAAATTTATTAGAGATTAACCATCATCGTTGATCATACAAATCGATAATCATATTTTAAATTAATGACGTGGATAGCGTGTCGTTTCTGGCACATCGCCGGCCGCTGCCGCGGCACGCTCGCTCCGCTCGCTCGGCTCGTGCGTTGTGGTCAAAGTTCTAACCTAACCTAACCTAACCTGGCGCTTTCCGCGCCAGGTTTGGTTAGGCTATACCTAACGGACCTATAATCGATTATGATTTCTCGACCAGTAAGAGTTTTTGAGTACACCTCTAGTAAAGTTCAATGACATGACACTGAATTACGGGTTGCATTTTTTGTGCTGCATTTTTCTGAAGCGCTTCGAGAAATGATGTTTCTTCAAAACATGAACTTTTTACTGCATTTTCCATGACGCCCTTTATTTCCTGCATGAATTTTGACGTCAATTCACCGAGCGCTTCAAGAAAATGCAGAAAAAAATAGGCGTCACAAAATATTCAGTCCGGGAATTCATGCCAGGATTACGTGATTTCCAGTACTGCATAATATTTGACGCGAATTATTTAGTGCACATTGTCTGTTGCGCATTGTGGCAGCCCGTTTACCTAATGTCATTTTTTGGCTTGTTTCCAGAGAAGTTGCTCGCGTTGTTTTTATTTCGTATTTATATTATTTTTGACGAAATTAATAAATGAAAAGTGCAAGAGACAATTAATTATAGTGTGTACATAAGAGCGATGCATCAAAAACATGGATATTATGTGGTGCATGGTTGTGACGAACCATGTAATTGTGCGTGACGCGGATCAAAGATAATGCCGACAAAATGAAGCTTTTATCGCTGTTATTTATGATTGCTACGAGTTTCGGCGCTCGAAACATCCTCGCCGAAAACGATAACTGTACCAGAAGTAGCGTACGCTGCGATAATAAACAATATGTGCGGAAACTGTCGGACACTTTAGCTAGCAAGTTTAGTGAAATTGTAGTCAAAGAACTCGGTAGCGAGTATACAGCGCACTTCGAGATTCGAACAGCTTACAAAGTGAGTCGATATCAAACATCAGACAATGATATATTGACCAGCATTACCGATAAACTCGCCTACAAGTTGTCTTCTGCTGTTAACATACTCAAGGATATGAACAACGTTATAAACGACAATAGTACTCCGTCCTTCACACATCCCTGTCCATTCAACTCTATTCGTAAGTCTGTATTTATTAAAAATCTGGATGTATATGAGATACCTTCAGACTCGAAAACTAAAATGATGGATCGCATTAAAGATCTCAAAGTAAAAAGGCGATATTTCTTGTCGCACATGGATTACGCGACTGATAAAGACTGCGCTACAATGCCTCATTCAAATCTAAGATATTTATATCACAAGGTTGTGAACCCAGATCCTAAACTGGTGGTGTTTATAATTGATAACCAAATGAAGGCAGATTCGCTACAACATGCAGTGAATGTAGTGAAGGAGACTGCATATGCATTACAAAACACAGATGTAATGGCATTGAAGATGACAAACACTAGTGATTTTGTAAAGTTTGAGGATACATGCAGTACTGATGGCATGTCTGACTTGGGTAATGCTACCGACAATAACAAACTCCTGCTGAGAGAATACCTATCAAGTTTGGAGATTGCTCCCATGAATCTGTCTCCCTTAGCTATAAACAAGGAGCTAAAGAATCTTCTGGCACAAAAAGATTTACCAAAACATAAATTATTTATATTCCTAACAGACACAAAAGTATTAAAGAATGAAACATGGCTCAAGATGTTTCCATATGCAGAGGATGTAAACATGAAGTTTGCTATTGGATTGATTTATGAAAACCATGTTGACAAAAACAGCTCTCTGGGAATTCTGCATATTGACAAGTGGCATAATCATTCAAACAACCATTCAATTATGAGACTGCACATAAATGATAGTGGAGTTATAGGACAAGTTGCATCTGCATTTATCTCCCTGTTGCCTGTGAAGTATGAAAACAAAAAAGTTAATGTTGAAGGTCCTATTTGGGAAGCAACTGATAGAGACTTCATGATTTCCTTAGTTCTGCCAACACATAACGGAGTTTTAGGAGTGGATTTGTACTGGTCAGACCTTGCTGAAGATATTATCTACTTCAAAGGATCTAGTCAAAGAAAAAGAGCTTTTGTTATGGACTCTACAGGTAAAGTTCTTATGCATAAATTTTTCCCAAGACCTGAGGCTGCTTCTGAGAAAATTAAATTCACAAATCTAGAAAGTATTGAGACTTACAGTTTTATTGATACTGTAAAACATGAACTGTTAACTAATAGTGTTGGTAATTTAACTATGTTAGATAAGAATACCACCAAGTCAATAATATATTCTTGGAAATGGGTAGACAATTTGTATGTTGTGTGTATTGTATCAGAAGTATTTGAACAAAGTAGCTTTAATAAGACTAACATATTTTTTACTAGAAGTAATAAGGAAATATTGTTTCATAGACTAGATTTGTTTCCGCCTAAGAATGGTAAGATGTGTCGCCACTTTAAGCAGGTGGCTACAATAGATCAGGGTACTGTGTACTTAAGTCCTTCCAGTTTTCAGTCACCTTTCACATATTTGTATGACATGGGCGATGGTCAAGAGGCTGTAACATACATGCAAAATTACTTAGCATATTTAAAAAGTATCGCCCATGGTTTACTATCAAATCCAGGATTGAAAAATGAAATTCAACAAGATGTGGGCTTCCTAAATTCCATTCTTTCATTTTACAAACGTCAGCATCTTCATGGAGCTTACTCCAAATACATAGTGCGAAGATATGCTGTCACTGAAAGTGGAGTTTTAGTAATGTTTCCTGGAACAGTTTTAGAATATGACTATGAACCTGTGAGAAGGCCTTGGTATACTTATGCTTTGGAAAATCCAGGCAAAATTATCTTGACTCCTCCTAATCTGGATGTGGGTGGTGCTGGCTATGTTGTTTCTATTTCATATGCTGTGAAGAGTCCTTTCTATCCTACTATGGTTGTTGCCATGGATGTTACTATGGGATTTTTATATAAATTACTTATTGACAGCATGCCCCTTTGTGCTATGCCATATGCAAAATGCTTCATCATGAACAATAGAGGCTATTTAGTTTCTCATCCAGGACTAATGGATCCCAATAGTTCTGGTCCCATTGAACAGCAGCATATCACTCACAAAGAATCCATGATAGCCATTGACATGTTAAATCACAAAGGTTTCGTGACTAAAAGGTTGTGCAATAATTTTTATGACAAAACTATTCAAAGATTTTACGAATTTAATACTTCCTTGCCTAATGTGTTGTCCAACGTCGTTTCTGGCGATCATTGTGTCCATTATTACATTGCAGCTATTCCTGGCACAAATGCTTTCGTAGGTCTCGTAAATGCGTCATGTAGTGTGGGCGCATTCTGTCCCTGCAGTATGGTAGACCGATTATGCCTCAACTGCAATCGCATGGAGCAAAACGAATGTGAATGCCCCTGCGAATGCAGCTCCGAAATGTACGAATGCCCCAACGTAAACTTCTCAAGGTTCAATCAGGACATTCCCCTCTGTGGCATGATGCCAGAAAACAACAATCACAAGTCGCATTACTTCCACAACTTTGCGGAGAACTTGAAGTCTTGTTTCGACTTTCAGTGCGAAACTTATTTGACGCACTCAAGTTGTCTTGGTGTTCTCGGTTGCGAATGGTGTCAAATAGACACGGACGGAAAATCTCCACTTTCGACACCATTTTGCACTTCACAGTCCACCTGTTTCAATGGCGTTTTAGGTGCAGTCACTCCCTACGGAGAAGGTACTTTCGGGCACCTGAACAGGGATGCTTTCGGTAGCTATTCAGCCATAGGACCTATCGCCGGTTGCATCGTAACCGTCAGTTTAGTCGTAGCGGTAGCAATATATTGCTACAGGCAGAATTCTTCTTCGGCGAGTTGCCACAATTTGTACGTCGACGGCCCGGCCGAGACTTGGCACGATGCGGACGTGCAAATGAGTCATTTACAATCAGATGACATGCACGATCAATCTGGACAGGATAAGTTACTTCCAGCGATGGAAATTGAAGCCCCGATATCGCCGTATAGAGTGGTCACAGGATACCGTCGGCCGCATACGGCGGGAGGGTCCGACCACGGATATTCTACTATGACGCCTCACGAAGACTCGGAAGCCACGGGCTTTTCCGTCAATGACCCTACTGTATTATCCGATGACACGAAGTCGGATGTAAGTGGTCCACTTCCAGCTAAAATCAAGCCTAGATTAAAGGCCGGTGACATGAGCGTGACTGTCCTGCCGTGCGGTAAGAATAGCGTCATAGCTCCAGTGACAGTCCACAGACATATGGAAGCCTCGTAATGTTGAATCCATTTGCACAATCTACCTCTTCTGTACATAACAATAACAAGTTATTAATTTGGTGTACCTAGCTTAATTTGTTGTGATAAATATTTGCCAATTTAGTTTAAGAGTACTTAGCTAACGATAAGGTAACTTTTTGTGAAAATAATGTTCAGTTACTTAATGTAATGTTTGGTGCTCTCCTTTTTATATCATTTATATTTTTATACAGATTGATTTTTTTATTGTTCCTGTTTTGTAATCAATTAATCTTAATATCATTATTTTCATCATGGCTCATTGTTAAGTCCTTTTATTATCCACCAACTAATAAATCTAATAATCAAGGTTGTACAAATAAACTTTTTGTAAATGCTCTACTTTTATATTAGCATTATATTGAGGCATTGAACAAAATACAGGTCTAACAGTTTCTTGTATCTACTAATATTAGAACAATAAGCATTAGTTAATTATTTTAAAGAAATGTGCCTGTGCCTGTATTATTAAGCTAAATTAAAATGTATTTTTAAGACTGAATTTGATGTTGCATTTACTTTTAATAAATTTTCTTTTATAAATTGTCTTATTATTTTTATGGAGTGATCATCTTTCCAATAATATAATTCTTTTATCAAACTTATGTATAATTTATTTTATCTTAAAATACACTATTTTACAACTAATTACACTAAATTTTTACAGTTTTTACTATGTAAAGTACATTTTTTAGTCTTTTACCCCCAGAATGTTTATTCGACATTGAAAAATAATGCTGCAGGCAAACTAAAGAATGTTATGTTTGAAAAAAACTCACAATAAAATACTAAGTAATAATGACTCTATTACCTACTAATTAAAAAAAAGTAAGCATACCAGCTGTCTTCTCTTTCTCTTTCTGGTACTTTGAATAGTCCTTTCCTCGACGCACAATGTCACACTCACAAAATTTCACATCACATCACTGTTAATTTCATTTGCCGGGGAATGTTTGACATTGATACATTTTCGACAAATTGCAGAAAAATACATATAGTTGTAATTTTTTCTCCACCTTGCGTTCACTCGTCGAAGTATATAATATGTGTGCAGTAACCACGTCTTCATGTTTCTCTAGGACTCGAATAATCTTCACTTGTCTAACCCTAAATGCGCTGTGTGGGTTGCAGTGATGATTCTCTAGGACTCGTCCTGCCCTGCAATTCCAAGGATATTGAAGTAATGTTATTATCTTCACTCATCGAAGCGTATATGCGTATGTGTAGGCTGCGGCGATGCGGGCGCTAGCGCGGCTGCAGTGACCATGGCTCCGTGTTTCTCCAGGATCTTGTTGCGTCCCCGCGCGCGCTTGGTGGTCCGAGCGGCCTCGGCGCGCTTACTGCTACTAAGTATTGGTATAAAGTTATGAAGATTCACTCATCGAAGCGTATATGCGTATGTGTGGGTTGCGGCGAGGCAGGCGCTAAGGCAGCTGCAGTAACCATGGCTCCGTGTTTCTCCAGGATCTTGTTGCGTCCCCGCGACCGCTTGGTGGTCCGAGCGGACTCGGCGTGCTTCCTATATTGGTAAGTATTGGTATAAAGTTATGAAGATTCACTCATCGAAGCGTATATGAGTATGCGTAGGCTGCGGGGACGCGGGCGCTAAAGCAGCTGCAGTGACCATGGCTCCGTGTTTCTCCAGGATCTTGTTCCGTCCTCGCGCACGCTTGGTGGTCCGAGCGGCCTCAGCGCGCGACCACTGCTCTTGCTCGGCCGCGCCGGTCAGGACCACGGCGCGACCGCCGGATTGGGCGGAGTACTGAAATCAAACAACACATTATTTTAGCTTGCTAAAACGTATAAGCAAGCTATAAAGTACGTCTAAAAAGTGAGAAAGGTTGGCAGTAGTACTGAAATCAAAGAACACATTTTATATTACACCTGCATAGAATGTGACATATAGCTTTATGAAACGTAGGATCATGAGGATCGTAGGATGATGAGTCATTGTTTAAGTTTTAAATTAGCGGAAAGGAATAATCTATAAGGTCCTATTAAATTCACTGCAAATATTTTAAGGGCATGCGTAAATATGTATAAGAAAAACATTTAAGGCATTTAAAAAAAAAATCTACACGCTAGTTTTTATTTTTCATTTTCAAACAAACTTTTTAATTAATTATGTGAACATCCTTTGACTGACCCGACTGACGTTCCGCCACGTGGATAGACAGGATTCACTTACACGGCACGCACACTAACAACCAACCAATCACAGCAACTTTTTTTTGGCGCGTAATTTAAATTCATCGTAGTGTGTGTTTCTAGGACCAACAGGGTGCACTTTATTCGTTTTGTGTTTTTTTAGTTAAATGCAATTTTCTCGAAAACTAGCGTGTAGATTTCTTTAAAAATTTGCATAGTACATTCTTATATTTTATTTCATCTGCCCCTAAAATATTTGCAGTGAATTTAATAGGACCTTATATACAAATCACTTTCCTCCCGTGAGAAATCAGATCCAACTTTCATAAATCGGAATGTATCTCTTATACTTTAGTAGATATCGTTGGAAGACATGGATGAATGGGCTACTTTGTATAATATAAAAAGATTTAACTATACGCGCGAATTGTCTTTAGATTTTTCTAAGAAGATTTTAGATTTATTGAATTGAAACTACATCCTAGTTTGCAATCGGTACCTTTCTAACTTATACAATGTACTATTTTTAGGTTGCTATTCGGTGCTATTGTGAGCATTTTTTGGACTGACAGCTAGACAAGTCAGAACTAGATGGCGCTGTTAACTTTTCCAGATTGAGAGATCACCTGTTTCTTATATGATATTATTTTTACTAAATATGAAAATAAACTGAGCAATTCCATCATTCGCACGAGCGCCACCTACTAGGAACTAAACAAAGATTAAAGACTTAATAAAACATATAGGTCTTAATTAACATTTTATTAACTGCTTTAAAAAATCTTCCAAAACAAAACAATCTAATCAGAAGGAATAGAAGAAAATTCCATTATTGGACCTCACACAGTTTTCTTTTCTGCATTAACTTTTTCACACAACTCCTTAGCGTACGAGTCCAAACGGGCTGTCATACGAAAACCCCAATAATCCTTAACTTGCCGACAGAGGTTCAAATCAATATCAGCAATGAGAAGCCCATCTTGAACTCTTGAAAGCAGGG
This sequence comes from Phthorimaea operculella, assembly GCA_024500475.1. Classification (NCBI taxonomy): domain Eukaryota; kingdom Metazoa; phylum Arthropoda; class Insecta; order Lepidoptera; family Gelechiidae; genus Phthorimaea; species Phthorimaea operculella. Next base: position 1,838,408 of record JANFCV010000024.1, on the reverse strand, counting down.
ATGTTGCGAATATCCGCATCCGCATCCGCATACGCGGAACATCCGCATCAATTTAGACATCCGCATCCGCATCCGCAAAAATCGATGCGGATCTGATGCGAATGCGGATGTGAAGCAGGTCGGGACAAGAAAGAAAGGGGCGGGTCCGGCCATTGGCGCGTGTCGCGCGCTCGTGCTAATTGACCAATAAGTAATCAATCATTTTAATTTCGGTGTCTGTTATTCGCCGGGGAAGCCCCGCGCCTCTCTTTTGTTTTTGTGTTGTGTAGTGACAAGTTTTGACGTGCTTGTTTGTTTTCTTCTTACTATTAAGTTTTTTGCTTTAATTATTGTATTTTTGCGTTGTAATTATTGTTTACGTAGGTAACAATTACGTCATGTGAAGTGAGTGTTGCTTTTGTGTGAACTGAATTATGCCTCCACCTACGCAGAGTGAAATATGGACCTATTTTCAACCTGTTGAAAATGACAGAAATGACTTGTCTTTTAAATTTTTCTCCCAAAACTTAAGTTTTTTGTACACATCCGCATCCGCATCCGCATCCGCGGATGTGTGCCCCCAGAAATCCGCATCCGCATCCGCATCCGCGGATGTGAAAAAATCTGCATCCGCAACAACCCTGCTTGAAAGACCGGGAGTCCTTACACCATTCGGTGCGGTCACGTAGCTCGAACCATAATAAGTCCTGGAAACTTGATTTTCGTTGAACTGTTCTGTACCAACTCTGTTAATGCCGCACGTAAAATAGCTGTTTGCTATGGCAGCATTTCGAGCTTCTATTCCCCAGAAAGATTCACCAAATGCAGCGATAGTAGCTGCCGGGTTAAAAACGATTTCTGCTCCGTTCAACGCAAACATCATCCAGTTCATGGCTTGATGGCGACCGTAGCAAATATTTATTGCGATTTTAGCGTATTTCGTTTCGAAAACTGCATGACCCAAGTTGCCTGGACTATAATAGGCTGTCTCGCAAAAACTTCCCACACTTGGAAGATGGTTCTTACGATGTTTTCCTATAACTTTTCCATTATCGTCAATCACAACAGCTGAGTTCCACCAAACTCCATCATCATCTCTTTCTAGAATGGGGGAAACTATCACCATTTGATGTTTTTTGGCCAGTACACTGAGAAACACTGAGCTGGGTCCATCAACTGGAGATTCTGCAAAATCAGCCCATTTCTCCTTTTCTTTTGTGCAAAGAAAGAAAGGCATTGACCATGTCTCTTGTAGGCAAAGTATTTTCACTCCTTCGGCTGCTGCCACTTCGATTATACATTGCACCTTATCAAAAATAGCTTCTCTCTGATCTTTTATTGGTTGATCAGTCGGTAAAACGATTGAGTGTTGGATTAATCCTATTTTCACTTTTCTTGGGTTTCTAACCTCTTCTTTTGCCGCATCAAAAGAATATCCGGCGACTTGAAAGTTGAACTTATTACTTGCACTAATCGTAGTATCCTTTAGCTTCAACTCACAATGATCTTCTCTTCCATAGTACAGCTTGTTGAAAGTTTTCAATTGATCGGGATTTAAGTTTTTCTTGACAATATTGTCCACGTTATGTTCAAGCGTCGCCATCTTGATATATACTGCTGTTTAAAAAATAACTTGTCTTGTTTGTTTACCACAAATTAGAGATACGGCGCGCGAAGCGTGTACGTATAGAGGTCAGACTGTACAGTCGGGGTCAAAAGAGCATACCAAGGACCGTTTCAAATGGTTAAAAAAATCTCTTTCTTTAGTAAATTGTTTCTTTTGTTGTCTATGCAGCTGGTTAAACTCAATTTATATAAGTAAAAACATTCATGTACTTATTAAAACATATTTTTGGGAATTAAAATATATTTTGAACTATTTGAGGCAGTCCTAGGTATGCTCTTTTGACCCAGACTGTACATTTGGCCGCTCGAAGGAGTAAGAGCGGTTTTACACTACTACGTCCGAACCGAATCCGATCCGAACCCGTGAAATATGTCCGTCTCCGTCTGTCCGATCCGGTTATAAATTGTGGAATTTATTTATGATCTTATTTTAGTTATTGAAATGACGATAATTATGTCCACTTGCATAATTTTTATTACTTCAACCAAAAATGTCTACTAAAAATAAAAAGTCGACTAAGGTGCAACCCAGGATATAAGTATAGACCAATACCGTACGATACTGCACGCTAATGTGCGTTATTGGGCAAATTGGCGCGTTATTATAAACTCTAAAGGTCGATTCGTAGTTTAGAAGGTTGACTTACCTCTTCAGCAGCTTTTGCCGAGTCGAACCGTATCACGGCCTCCGTCTGCCCTTCTTTCACTTCCACGTGCAGCGCGTGAACGTTACTCCTTATCTGGAAACGAGAAACAGAAAGGGATAAGTATAATCATCATCATCTGCTTGCCTTTATCCGAAATCAGTCGGTTCTTTTTTCTCACCTGATGGTATAACTCGATTTTTACAACTGTATGTATGGAGCTGTCAAATTGTAATGAATAACTGTCAAATCTCTTAGATATTTAGACAGCGCGCACAGTTGTAAAAATCGAGTTATTTATAAGCAAGAAGTGACGACTTTTTGTTGGAGCACAAATAAAAACATTTAGCAAAAGATTTAGCAATGTTTTATGACCGGCCGCCTGACTGACAGCAACGCTCTTTGGGAATGCTATTGTAGTTGTAGGAGGTGTCACCGCCACCATACCGTTGACCATAGTCGACAGCTATTCAGTCGAGTTCAAAAACTCTACGTCGCCTTTTACCTGAGTGAAAATGAATTTCCGTGGGAAGATGAGTTGCAGCGAGTGAAACCGCTAACGGGCCGCTAGTCTACAGTAAACCTTGAAAATTTGCTGTTTTATACACATACCGTACGCTTAGTTAGTCTGACGTCCATACAAGGTTCTGGTAAAACCTCTTTCACGAATACACCTGAAATTCTTTCTATTGGTTGAACTATCTTGTTTGCTGCAGTCTCTTGAGGATTGGCTGGAAAAAAATATGTATTGAGGTTATATCTGGCGTTATATTGGTGCAGTGGTAGCACGCTTATCTGCTTAACAGAGGATTAGGACTTGATTGTCTGAGAGGTATTTGTATCATTAAGTATTCATTGGGAAAATTTGAAAACAAAGTCCCGCCACATTGCAGGAATAGAAGAGGTCCCCAATAAACGTTCCTAATAAAGACGCATTTATACAATGTCGCGGGACAAAGTTTCCATATCGTCTTCATGTGGAAACTTTACTATACTAAGTCCCCACATCAGATACAATGTATCTCACGTTGCGTGTAAAAGTCGCGGGGATTTTGTCCTCAACGAATACCCGCCTTGAATTTAAATAGATATCTTCTCCTGTCTAGCTGGTCTAGGTGTTTAAACTGTGACTTTTTATGTATATTTTAGAAGTACCGCAATATACAAAACCGTATTATCTTCTAAGCACATCAACCACAAGCCAGCACACATTAAGCGCCATAAGCGGGCGGCGTTTTAAGTATTTCACTAAGTACCTTGTTCAGCTTCAGCAGACGCTGCAGGCTCTGGTATGCCGGCATACGCGTGCCGTTTCATCCTCAGATTATTCTTGATTTCTTTCATATATTTTCTTTGTAGATTCAAGTATTTATTTCTAAGTGCTTTCCATTCAGGTTTGGATAATACTTGTAGCCCCCACAAGGCGCCTTTGGAAGCGTCACTAGGTCCGATATTGTTTTTAGCTTTACTCCTTTCTTTAGCCGACCGTTTTCTGGCTTTTTTCTTCTTTTTTGCTTCCTCTTTCTTTTCATCTTGACTGGTCATCTCGTCTTTTGATTCTGTGTGAGTTTCCGCATCTGATGTTTTGGTTTCCTGCAATCATAGATAAGAGGATGTTAGTTTATAATCGAAGATTAATTAGTTATTTTAAAACACATAATTATATTACGCCTATATCCCTTGCGGGGTAAGCAGAGCGTAAATGGCCATTTACACCACATCTTACAATAGTTTGAGAGTAATTCAGAAGACTATGTATCACCATAGTGACAGGTTGTCAGCCTGACACCTATCTAAAATTGTGATACACATACACCTATCCTCAAAAAACATTAATAATTGCAAAATTAAACTTACATCAGTTGGTGTTTCAACAATGCTTTTATTTTCCTCCTGAAAATAATAAGAGTTAGATTATTATTTTAATGAATCTGTAATAAAATTAAGCCTGCTCTTTTGATAGTTCCCATTTTGTAATGAAAGGGGGTTAAAAACACTTATTTCAAAATGTTTTCCTTGGAAATGTTGGTCTGTCTCATAAGCTGGTTTGCACTTTTAAATATTATTTAAATCAGTACATTGGTTTAAACCTTATAAAACTAGAAGGTCAAGTTTGCACCTCATGTTTCATCAGAACATTAGTCAACTCATTGTGTCACACAATAATAAGGCTCGGCTCTTGTAATTTATGTGAAGATACAATATCTATGATATTTCCCTAAAACAGGTAAGTCAAAGTGCTGTTGACAGTACTTACAGTAGGAGTAGGGGAAGATGTTGCATCAGTTTTCTTCTCCACATCAGAATCTTCCAACTTCAGTTCTAAATGCTTCAATTTCTTATCCTTATTTTTTTTCTTCTTTTTGGGTGGTTCATATTCATCTTCTTGCTTCTTCTCTGGCTTGGTTTCAGGAGGTGCATCTTGAGGCTCCTCGATGGTGAAGGTCTTGATGGAAGACAGTTCTTCAGGCGGCATGCATGTGGGCAGCTTGCAGCCCATCTTTGTGAACTTGCTGATGCATTTCTGAGCATCTTCTGGTTTATTAAACTCTATGAAGCCGTAGCCCTGAAAGATAAGAATGAGAGAAGTTAAGTATTTCATAAGTTATGTAGTAATATGCACAAAAGGTTTTCCTGTATTAACAAAATTGTGGCTGTTGTTAACTATTCATAGTTATAATTTAATGGGTTCTTACAGCCGAGTTTTAATGTTGAGCTACCGATATTTCAATTTTGTTAAACTATAACCCATATATGCCCACTGGGTCGAAAACGACCCTAAATTGGTTGGTGCATTTGGAAATAAGCAAAAAACAGTAACACAAGTTTACTCATCTACAAAATTAAGATATGAAAATAGTTCTGGGCGTATATGGGATAAACAGTGTAAAGAAGCAGAAAATAAAACTAAATAAATATTAATTAGTAAGCATTGTAACTGTAATCATACCTTAATTTTCTGTGAGTTTTTGAACTTAGGTAGTGAAATGTAAGCGACTGGTCCATACTCTGAGAAAACCCTTTGCAGCCACTCCCTGCTGGCTGTCACTGGTATTGACTCTACATACACAGTCCTAAGGTCGGCATCATACGGTTGCACTGGAGTCTTCCTTTTCACCTGGAAAATGAGTAACATAGAAATATTTAGCACTAAATAGAAGATAATGCAGTAAGGGACATTTAGATAAACACCTTGATGAATCAATGTACATCCAAGGAATCAAGTAAAAAAAAAAAAAAAAAAAATTCTTTATTTCAGACCATAGACTTATATATATAAACTAGCGTTTATAGACCAACTGACAGCTCGATCTCGCGTGACCAATTTTGGTTTTGGCGCGCTTACCTCAGCTAGTGATGTACATTTTTCAATTTGGAGGGTTATCGATAATTTCAAATAAAAAATGGTATGAAGATTTCAACTTTATTTATTTGTTCAATTGAAATGTTGACATAATGCTTTCTTTGCTGCGGCGGGTCATTTCCTTTTGCAGTCAGCGTATTTCCTACGTAGGTTTCTTTATAGAATTTGCTGAGACGGTTGTTCGTAAGAATCCTGGTCAATAGGCGCTATCTTCACAAATAAGACGTGCGAAACCAGAAATAGAATGACATCTGTCAGACAAGTGATCGCCGGTGGTCAAACACATCTTTCTTCATCCATCAATGTTGAGACGTAGATGGGCCTATGTCACGGTTTACGTACGATGATGCGAATCTCTCGTTAATACGACCCTGAAAATAAGGGCCCTTTTCCTGTCATGCGTATTTTCGCACGCGCGCGGATCTGATCCGCATGCGGATGATAGCACGCTCCTGGTGGTACGCGTGCTAGCCGCATGATAGGAAAAACATGTATCAAAAGATAAGATGCGTGCGGCCCGCATGCGGACCAGATCCGCGCGCGTGCGAAAATACGCATGACAGGAAAAGGGCCCTAATAGGTATTAATAAGTATTTCGCATGAGTCACCGAGTCGATCTCTAATAACTGGATCTAAAGTGTATCTTAGTACGGCTCCTTAGCTGGAAGTATGGTCCCATCTGGCAGAAATCATGAAACTTGGCATGTGTGTAGCTTACATGTGTAAGCTTCAGGAAAAGAAGGGAAGCAAGTTGGACCCCCTGCTTCCCCCCTTTACCCCCCCTTTTATGTCCCAAATTTCAGTTATCTTTATTTTTCTCGGAAACGATTAAAGATAGGAGATATTTGTCAAGGTAAGAAATATTCCTTATAAAATTGTCTACATAATTGTTCTTGGGTCAATGTTGATAGGACTTATACTTTTCGAGTTATGCTTCTGGGAAACCCATCATTTTTTTGAAGGTGACTTCCAGCTGTGAATTAGCTATAACTACCATGTGATAGAATATTCTTTCAAACTTGCTATTGGCTTTTGTTAGTTAGGTAGTCTTCAAAGGAAACCCGCAGAGACAACACTTCAATCACGCCTGTGGGGATGGGGGGAGGGGGGCAAAGTTTATTTTTTCCGAGCTGAACTTGAGGACTTCTGGCTCCTTAAGTAAATGTGACACGAGAAATTGAGTATCATTTTAGAATAAACCAAGGATGGAGTATTAATTTCTGGAACGCTCTTTGGTACATTTCATACAAAAATATAAAAATATTAAGTGAAATAAGAAAAAAATATGTTTCGTTCTCATTCAAACGCTGTTTTCTTCATGACCTTGAGACATATTTACTAGATAATAACACATACTCAAAGACATACTCACCCGAATTATAAAGCCATATTTTATTTTCGAAAATATTAGAAAATACCTAGCCTACAGAAGCCTAAATATTTTTACAAAGTTATGTTTGTAGCTGGAAAAATTTCAAATTCATAGATTTTGTATGCAAAAATAGGATTACCAACCGCAAACGTATATTTCTCAATTGTCGCTAAATCATTCCAGATAGGGAAATGCCCTCATAGAAAATGTTGTTTATACTGAAGAGTTGTTTATGCTGATATATAGAAATTGAAGATCTGGAGTACTTGATGTGGAACGTCAACAGCCCAGCTAAACTATTCGAGATACTGTAATGTCTTCTTAAACATCAAGTACTCCAGATCCTCAATTTCTTTATTCCAACAAAAACTACCCTTCAGTATAAACAACATTCCCCATGAGGGCATTTCTCTATCTGGAATGGTTTAGCGACAATTAAGAAATATAAGTTTGCGGTTGGTAATCTTATTTTTGCATACAAAATCTATGAACTTGAAATTTTTCCAGCTACAAACATAACTTTGTAAAAATATTTAGGCTTCCGTAGGCTAGATATTTTCTAATACTTTCGAAAATAAAATATGGTTTTATAATAAGGGTGAGTATGTCTTCGAGTATGTGTTTTTATCTAATAAATAAGTCTCAAGGTCATGAAGAAAACAGAGTTTGAATGAGAACGAAACATTTTCTTTTCCAATTTCACTTAATATATTTATATTTTTGTATGAAATGTACCAAAAAGCGTCCCAGAAATGAATACTCCGTCCTTGGTTTATTCGAAAATGATACTCAATTTCTCGTGTCACATTTACTTAAGGAGTCAGAAGTCCTCAAGTTCAGCACGGAAAAAATAAATTTTGTCTCCCTCCCCCCACCCCCACAGGCGTGATTGAAGTGTTGTCTCTGCGGATTTCCTTTGAAGACTACCTAACTAACAACAGCCAATAGCAAGTTTGAAAGAATATTCTATCACATGGTAGTTATGGCTAATTCAGAGCTGGAAGTCACCTTCAAAAAAATGATGGGTTCCCAGAAGCATAACTCGAAAAGTATAAGTCCTATCAACATCTACCCAAGAACAATTATGTAGACAATTTTATAAGGAATATTTCTTACCTTGACAAATTTCTCCTATCTTTAATCGTTTCCGAGAAAAATAAAGATAACTGAAATTTGGGACATAAAAGGGGGAAGCAGGAGGGGTCCAACTTGCTTCCCTTCTTTTCCTGAAGCTTACACATGTAAGCTACACACATGCCAAGTTTCATGATTTCTGCCAGATGGGACCATACCTCCATACAAACTGCCAATTAAGAACTCGGACTATCTGTTGGATGTAGTTGAAAATAATGTTATATGTATTTGTAAAAAACTATGTCTGAATTGTTCAAGTAACTATTTAGCGAATCTTTAAAATTTGCATATTTTTTGTTGTCATACTATTCAAAGTATGTAAGGTACCTCTAGGTAACTATCGATAACTTTGTCGATAAATTGCAGTCAATCCCTGGCCTAATTGCGAAATTATTTTATTCCCAAATATTATGAAAATCACTAACTAATACACTTTTACATATCGAAAATACGAAAGGAAATAAAAGGATTTGCGTATTTTATTATTTTACTTACAAAAAAAGGCACATTTAAACAAAAAATTCAGGTGTAATCCCAGTGACGACTTTCTGAGAATTTACCTGTAAAATGTGCAGTTTTCCGGGTAAATGTGAAGATTCGCATCAAATTCACATCCTGAATACATAACCATCGTTGCACACTAATCAAATTATAAAAATAAATCAGGATTTTTAAAAAAAACACCAAAATAATGTACAAGTAAAAACCAGCGGGTTGAATTGGGACGATCTGTCATTCAAAACAGGTTACAGTGACATAAGGTTCGCTATTCTTTTCTGTCTTACTGAGTTTCCATAAATCATTTTCTTCTCTTTTGCACACTATGTTCGTCTATCGTTTCTATGTCTATGTTTCAGACCATATGATCCATACATACAAAAATGTTAATGAAAAGTATTATTACACACACTTAAAGTTAAATTATTCCAGTGTCTAATAATGCGACCCTGGCAAACCCGTTCCGCAATGACAGACAGGACACTGTTGCAGCTGCCGCGAACCCTCTGCAGCGCTGCAGCACACCGCTTGCGAAGCGTGGCACTGAAGCCATCCACATGAGCGTCCGCAAACATGCCAGAAGCGCTGCAGAAGCGCGGCAGCCCCAGCAGCGTCCTGAATGCATTATTATATTGTACATTCAAAGTCTTGAGGGATTTTTGCCGATATGTAGTCCACAGGCTACAGGTATACAACGATGTGCAGTAGGCTCTAAACAAGGTAATTTTGACCTGCGCTGTGCATCGCCTGAACCTGTGGGCTATCATATTGGCTCTTACAGCAAGTGCCCTACGTTCTCTTTCAATATCTTCATCATCTTGCAAATTATCAGTAACAATATGCCCTAAGTATTTAAAAGAATAAACCCTCTTTAGCGGAAGGCCGTTCAATGTTATAACAGGTACTTCAGTGGGACATTTATTTCCAGCTTTGAAAATCATAAATTCACTTTTTGAGGTATTATATTTTAGTCCATGTCTTTCAGCATACCTTTCACAAATAGATAGTAATTTCCTTAACCCACCAACTGTTGGACTCAACAATGCCATATCGTCTGCATAGCTTATGTTGTTTACACAAGTACCATCAATATGGCAGCCGACACGAGCATTGTTGAGTTCACCAATCAGATCGTTTACATAAAGATTAAAGAGGGTAGGTGACGTCAATCCACCCTGCCTTACCCCACAGGACAAACCATACGGCTCTGAACAAGCATTACCCCATTTCAATACATTATTTTGACTAGAATACCAATATTTTAGTAGTCCAGTCAACTCACGCAGAAAATCACATCTATCTAGCTTATCCCAAAGCAGATCATATTGGACCAGATCGAAAGCTTTCGATAGATCAAGAAAACAAGCGTATCAAGATCAAGAAAACAAGTGTAGACAGCAAACATACATATACATACATATTAAATACATAATATAACATAATTATTTTAATTTTATTTCTTTTTATTTTATTAAATAAATTAACTTCCTCCTAAACCATGCAACCAATAGACGGAGTAGTTCAAGAGTAAGGTTTAGATGTATAATACATCCCAGGAAAATGCCTTTTTCCCACTAGAAACTGTGTTGCTGCAGGTGAAATCCCTTACTGGCCGCTAATTAAGTTCCTCCAAAAATCAAACCAGCGATCTCCAGTTCCTGATGCCAATGCTCAGGCTACAGTCTGCTAAACGACAAAAGACAAGCTATTCTCATTCAGTGACAGACCTCAGACGTACATTTGAAATTGTTTACCTACTATGATAGGTTAGGCCAATAAGGCTGGTTAAATAAAGGAGACAAAAGATGGGGCCACATACCTTGAGCCTATCTTCTGAAAGTTCCAGTAGCGTGGAATGCTTCATAGCCTTCGCAATATCGTTGACATCCTGAGTCATGGCGCGAACTTTGTTGAACTTCAAAAACACTTCCAAAGGCACGTAAGGATCGGCTTTAACCAGATCCGCTAAGAATCTGTCCTTCATCAGATTGGCGTCACTAAAGTAGAACTCCATTTGTTTCAGAATATTAGCGTAAATCTGCTTCTTTCGGTGCCGAATACGTTTTCTCGGATTATGCTCGTGTTTAGCCTCCTGGTCGGTGACTTCGGTGGTTTCCGATTCTGACATTTTTTCGTTAAGTTTAGAGAACTATTTTCAAACGACACATTTAATGGCAGAACACAACAAAATTAAAATTATTTTGATGCAAATTATATTGCAGAAAAATGGTCCTCCGGTCCACAGATGAACTTAAATATGTAGACTCTCCGGTCCGGCTCGGTCGGTCGGCTTGTCAAAAACAAAATGACAGTTTGGCAGCGCGTTCACGGAAGCAACATAAAATTATTTCACGATCTGTGATGATGTCGGAAGTGTCTATATAGCGGGGCGCCCCGCTCGATAGTCATTTAGGCTATTCACCGGGGCGCCCTGCTGAATAGCGCTTTCTCTATGGATAGGCTATTGAGCGGGGCGCCCTGCTAAATAGCGCTTTGTCTGTAGTTTGGCTATTGACCGGGGCGCCGCTCCGCCGTTATTTCGACTCGTATGTAAGTATCATGACAGCTGATGTGGCGCAGTGGTTAGTATGCCTGCCTGTCACGCAAAGGTTTCGGGATCAATTCCCGGTGGGGTCACTCACAAAGTTGATTTTTATCACTTTGTGAATTTGTTCCCAGTATGGTTAGGGCAGGTTTGATTTGATGATATGATATGATATGATATGATATGACATTGCAGGCTGAACCACCTGATTGTCCGCAAGTAAGATGGTTCCGTGCTTCGGATGGGCACGTTAAGCCGTCGGTCCCAGTTGCTGTGATGCTATGATGGCGCTCGTTACACAACCATGTCAGAGGCCTGCTATTTGCAGTAGGCGGTTGAAAAACTCTGACACCAGGGTTCATCGGGTCGTTGAACGACTCGGTGTCCCACACGTAAAGAAGAAGAAGAAGGTAGGTATAAATACAGGGCAAGTGAACCCACATTGATTTGATTTAGTAAATCTATGTTTGTTTGACCTCGCCAATACCGTAGTCGACAGTAGGTATTGTCTAACTAGAAAAAACTGACGCCAGTAGTTCACACTAATCCTTTCTCACCCATCCCCATCGCTTAATCATCACATCCTCACCCATCTTCATCACATCATCACCCAACCTCATAACTGCTCCGTACTTATACCTACATACGAGTCGAAATAACGGCGGAGCGGCGCCCCGGTCTATAACCAAACCACAGACAAAGCGCTATTTAGCAGGGCGCCCCGCTCAATAGCCTATACATAGACAAAGCGCTATTCAGCAGGGCGCCCCGGTGAATAGCCTAAATGACTATCGAGCGGGGCGCCCCGCTATATAGACACCCGCGCACAGATTATGCCGGCATGGCAGCTTATCGCACAAGTTATTTTGTTACGCGGATCGGCGGATACTTCCAAATCTCTCGTTCGTTTCCAGGTGTGTGAAAGGGACTTCCGGTTGGTAAAACACCGCACCTAAAAAATCCTCAGTGCGCTACGGGGCAGCACGGTTTCCACCATCAAAGAGGTATACTTGGACAAAGTAACTAGGACACCTTTTTGGACGCTAATAAGCCCTTTCCTGACAGCTATTAAAAAGTAAAAAAAATTACATACTTAGAAATTACTATAATCATCGAAGATTATTAAATTATAAAGCTGACAATCGTAATTCACAATGACAATTCAGTCAGCGAGCCGATTCGCTACCAAGATAATATCCTTACAAGCTTCGCAATGTAAATTGAATTGTCATTGTAAATTACAATTGTCAGTTTTATAAGACGGGCCCTAAAAAGTTCTGTATTATGTGCGGGACATTAATTACAAAAGCAGAGACGATAGGAACGCCAGTTATCCGACATACAGCTAATCTTTCGATCTTGAATTCTTGACTAATTGAAGAAATGAAGTAAATCGTCAAAATCCTGGCCAAGTGAACTTGCATAAATTTTTAATAAAATCGTTATTTTTCGTTTTGCACCTTTAATTTTATCAATAAATATTAGTGCCATTCACTTTTTAATAATTTGCAAGACATTTTACATGATTTTACTAAATGTCAAGTTACACGCAGTAAAAGTCATACAACGTGTTACAAAACAAAAATAAAGCCAAAAGAAGGTCACCCAACGACCCGATGAACCCTGGTGTCAGAGTTTTACAACCACCCACTAAAAGTACCGCTACTACACACAGTATTAGAACGGTTCCTTTCTTTTCATGCCGGCAAATAGTATTTTCAGTGACATCTGCAGCAAAAATTAGGGACCTAATATATTTAAGACCGGGAAAATTGGAAATGGTATAATTCATGCATAATCAAGACGATTGATAAAAGAAAAAAGATGAAAAAAAAAAACAATTTTTAATTTTGAAAATTTTGATAATTTAATCGATTTTTTATAAATTAATCAATTCAATTCCTTTACTTAATCGATTAATCGATTTCATTTATAAAGAAAAATCGATTATTTAAATAATCATATTTTTTTTCACATCCCTGGTAGACTGTAAGCGCGTGAATGGACGTCCCGGGCATATTTCTTTCCGCTGAGTCGACATTTGTTTAGTACCTTTAATAAGATTCCTTATTTCAGTAGTGAATAAATTTGTACCGCTAAGATTTCCGAGATATTGCCCTTCAAGATAGGTGCGTCCGACCACGCGAATTCATAACCTCAAAATCGTTAATTCTTTGATATCTTTGCAGAAGAACGATCTACACACAAAATTATGGCAGCATTGCCGTTACAAATCACACATCTTAATTCGTACCGCCTTTTTTTATCTAAAAAACGTCACATATGAGAGAAAAAGGCGATTGAAAGTTTTCCAACATGTGGTCTGACGTACTCGCTGTATCTCCGTTATAATAGTGGTACAAAACTTGTGATGCAAATCACAGCATTAAGACAAGTTGTACTAAGCATTTGGTACATCAACCAAAGCCGTATCTTCTCTAGTTAATGAAAAATCACCAATTCAATATTTATGAGAAAATGTTCCGTAGTGATGTGCATGACCATAGCTGGACTACGATCTTCATATACCTACTGAAATATAGTGTCTAGTCTACTTAAATATAGTGTCTTGCACATGAGGTATTTTCCAACAGATTAAAAACGTGATAGTACAGATTTAAAATGTGGGTTTTCTGAGAGCGTTGATACATAAATTTGGTACTCCCATACAAAATCTCCGATCAGCTGATTGATTTACTATGGAAGATTCAAATTTTTTTTTATATGTCGACCCATGTTCCATGGGGAAAGTTGTTCAGTTTCATGAGTACCTTGACCTCCTTTCAGCTTGTTATACTCTTTCTGTTACTCCCTGTATTTATAATTAAAAATATTTAGAGCGCTTCGAATAATGCCTATGAAGAACTGTCAATGTGAAGAGTATCTGATATCCAGTATAGGTTGTACCTAATTAACTCCTAAAAAAAAGCAATTTAATTAAAACCATAATATAATACTTATAATCATCTTTATTAATTAACGACGAACGTGACAACAACGAACTTAAACTAAAATCACAGATTCATTGCAATATAATTAAGTTGTCTTATAGGAATGGAAAATTCCTTTATGTGCAGAATGTCCCTTTCTCAAAATGTCCCCTGGTTCCAAAATATCCCCATCCCAGAATGTCCCCTTCCCAAAATATCGCTTCCCCAACATTTGGTATGAAACGTCGAAAAAACACAAAAAAATGTAAAATGAAAAAAGTTTTGGCAAGAATATTATTACTGGAATTCCAAAATAATATTCTTCAATTTTTTATTTATTTTCTTGACGTTTAGTAACACTTTAGAAAAGGGACGATTTGGGAAGTCTGGGAAAGGGACATTTTGGAACCAGGAGACATTTTGAGAAAGGACATTCTACACCAAAAGGATAAAATTAACTTAAACTATAATCACATGTGCTTTTTTAAGTCGACTCAAATCACAGAGAAACCTTAGTATACATTAATTATAAAATTATCACTCTTTCATCTTAAATACCGCTTAATTTTGACAATGCAAAAAAATATCGTCAATTTTAGTCACCAGTACGCAGTCTTTTCCTTCCTCTTTCTCTTGTCTTATCCTAATAAAGTGCCAAGCCAGTGTTATTTTTAAAAGCTTTTATTTAACTTGCAGTGTATGTATGTAAGTAAGTAAGTAAGTAACAATGTTTGTTCGGGGCAAATCCTGCAACTCAATTTAGAAGCAGATATCTTCAAACGATTGAGTTAAAATTTTGAATACACGTTGAATTTGGATGACAATGCATGGCTAGTTATGTGACGTCATTCTAAATCTATCATGGCGGAATATCCAAGATGGCCGACAAGTAATTTTTGACGCACTCCTACAATATGGGTGTCAAATGAAAGGGCTTGCTGAGAGCAATTCAGAAAATAATATAGCGGACATCTAAAGATGGCCACCTAAGATATTTTACAATATGAGTGTCAGATGAAAGGGCTTACTGAGAAGTACGTGACATTTGAAATACAATCGTGAATACACGTGAATAGAAACACTCTGCAACTTTGCACGTAAGGTCTTTGGTTTGCACACTTACTATAAAATAACCCTGCAGACTATTTAGGTAGACTTTAAATTTGAGCTAAGAAAAATAGGAAATACAATAAAGATATTGTTGTTGTCACCGCAATTATGTGCAAGACACTATATTAATTAAGTAGACTAGACACTATATTTCAGTAGGTATATGAAGACCGTAGTCTAGCTATGGTCATGCACATCACTACGTAACATTTTCTTATAAATATTGAATTGGTGATTTCTCATTAACTAGAGAAGATACGGCTTTGGTTGATGTCCCAAATGCTTTTTACAACTCGTCTTAATGCTGTGAATTGCATAGCAAGATTTGTACCGCTATTATAACGGAGATACAGCGAGTACGTCAGACCACATGTTGGAAAACTTTCAATCGCCTTTTCCTCTCATATGTGACGTTTTTTAGATAAAATAAGGCGGTACGAATTAAGATTTGTGATTTGTAACGGCAATGCTGTCATAATTTTGTGTGTAAATCATTCCCCTACAAAGATATCAAAGAATTAACAATTTTGAGGTTATGAATTCGCGTGGTCGGACGCACCTATCTTAAAGGTCAATATCTCGAAAATCTTAGCGGTACAAATTTTCTCACTACTGAAATAAGGAATCTTATTAAAAGTACTAAACAAATGTCGAGTCAGCGGAAAGAAATATGCCCGGGACGTCCATTCACGCGCTTACGGTAGACTTGTATCAAAGCCACATAGTCTAAGTTACTTTGATAGTGGTAACGCGGCTGAGACTTTAAATATCTAGCTCGCAACAAAATCGCTAATGATTGTTCATAGACAATCTTGAAATTTCGTTACGGATTACCTAGGGATGCGATGCGCTAAAAATACGCAATAACGAACGTCAAGTTTGTGAAGAGCCTCAGAGAACAGACACTAAATAAAATTAGTTCGTGAAGTAAAGGTTCATGTCATGAAATGTCGACGAAGAAAAAATATTCGCAGAAGCATCAGTGAACGCACTCCAGGATGGACAAAAAAAAAAGATGGATAGGTGTTTTTCATGTCACAAGTTCTTCTTAAATTAAAAATACTTCTTAGTTTGATATTTCTATAAAATTATGCGTTTATGATTTATTTCCTGGTTAATAATATATTAGACCTAACATGCCAGGCAAGACATATATCACTTATCGAATGATAAAATTTATCGATTTCGATAAATTTATCGTGGATTGTAACATGCGCGCCACGAGAGACAATTTTATCACTATTTCTCGTCCTTATCACGACGATATGTCAAATGAGTTTTGAAAAACCACCCATACACAAATTGAACGAATGAAACAAAAATTGAACGAATGAAAAACACAGTCGTTCTCTTTCACAACTATGAGTATTGAAAGGGATAGACTGTTTTCTTTTTTAAAGAGATTGCCGAAGTATTTTATTTTGCAAAGGGCCTTTTTACTAAAATTTTTTTTTTTTTACTTAGCCTTTTCAGTGTCTCAGTGCAGGGCAAAGGCAAACTAAAATTAAATATGTATAATTAAACTGGTTAAATTGAATGTAGCTTCGGCTACGGAGTCGTCAGACGAGATACAGAGTGGGCTGTAGCCTCAGACGCTATGAAGGCGTCGGACGCTATATGGAAGAAGCTACAATAAAAGGGTCAGCGGCGAGCACTACGGGGGCGTCGGACTGGATGGTGAGAGGGGGGGGAGGTAGCGTCGGACGCTATGGATGGTGAGGGGAGAGGTAGCGTCGGACGCTATGAAAGGTGAGGGGTAGTGTTGGACGCTACGGAGGCGTCGGACGTCATAGACAGTGGGGTGTAGCGTCGGTCACCATGAAAGGAGTGGGGAAGCGTTGGACGCCCTGGAAAGAGGTGGGTAGCGGACGCCCTGGGGAGCAGGGGATAGCGTCGGACACTCTGGAGAATGGGGGGTAGATCCTGGATGGCGGCAGGTAACGTTGGTCACCCTGGAGGATGGGGGGTTGCCTCGGACGCCCTGAAAAGCAGGCGGTAGCGTCGGACGCAACGGAGGTGACGGATGCTGTGGAGGCGTCGGACGCAATGAAAACATCGTACGCTTTAAAGAATGGGGAGTATTATCAAACATCATTGATGTTCAGACACTATGGAGGCGTTGGACGCTATCGAGAATGGTTGGTAACGTCGGACTTTATGAAGGCGTTGGACGCTACGTAAGACAAGGTAAGTCGTGGGATGATTGTGTATCAAACAGGGGACTGATTTTCGGTTTAAGCTTATCAAAATTCATTTTTCAATAAGAGTACGAAAATTCAGCTATTTTTGCTCTACAACGCTCCGTTTTCGAGATAATTGCACTTTTAGTTTGCATTCGGTTTTTATATTAGAAATCGTTACTTTATTGAGATATGATGCTACAGAGGCGTAGGACGCTACGGAGGCGTCGGACGCTACGGAGGGGACAAACGCTATGGAAACGTCGGACTTTATGGCTGTAGATGATCGGGGGTTTTATCAGATGCTATGGAGGCTTTAGGCACTATGGAGGCGTCGGACGCTATGAAGGCGTTGGATGATATGTGAGACAGGGTAAGTCGTGGAATGATTGTGTTCCGAATAAGGGACTGATTTTAGGTTTAAGATAATCAAACAAAAAAGTTTCAATAAGAGTACGAAAATAGAGCTAGTTTTGCTCTACGACGCTCCGTTTTCGAGATAATTGCACTTTTAGTTTGCATTCGTTTTTTATATTAGAAATCGTTACTTTGTTGAGATATGATGCTACGCAGGCGTTGGACGCTACGGAGTCGTTGGACGTTATGGACGTGTCGGACGATACGGAGGCGTCGGACGCTACGGAGGCGACAGACGCTATGGAAACGTCGGACTTTTTGGAAACATTGAACGCTGTAGATGATCGTTTGTTTGATAATCTTAAAAATCAAATCAGGCCCATATTCGGATTACAATCATCCCATGACTTACCCTGTCTCACATAGCGTCGAACGCCTCCATAACCTCTAATGTCTCCATAGTGCTCGACGACTCTATACCACCTGACGCCTCTATAGCGTCTCTACAGAGTTCAATCTCTCTATAAAGACTGACGTTTCCATAGCGTCCATCGCCTCCGTAGCGTCCGACGCCTCCGTATCGTCCGACACGTCCATAACTTCCAACGCCTCCGTAGCGTCCAACGCCTGCGTAGCATGATATCTCAATAAAATAACGATTTCTAATATAAAAAACGAGTGCAAACTAAAAGTGCAATTATCTCGAAAACGGAGCGTCGTAGAGCAAGAATAGCTCTATTTTCGTACTCTTATTTGTTTGATTATCTTAAACCTAAAATCAGTCCCTTATTCGGAACACAATTATTCCACGACTTACCCTGTCTCACATATCGTCCAACGCCTTCATAGCGTCCGACGCCTCCACAGCATCCGTCACCTCCGTTGCGTCCGACGCTACCCCCTGTTTTTCAGGGCGTCCGAGGCAACCCCTCATCCTCCAGGGTGACCAAAGTTACCTGCCGCCATCCAGGGTCTACCCCCCCATTCTCCAGGGTGTCCGACGCTATCCCCTGCTCCCCAGGGCGTCCGCTACCCACCTCTTTCCAGGGCGTCCAACGCTTCCCCACAACATTCAGGGTGAAACCCATCCCCACCCTTTATAGCATCTGAAGCTAGCCCCCAAATTTCACAGCGTCCTTCACTATCTCCACCACTCATAGCGTCCGACGCCTTCATAGTGTCCAACACTACAGCTTACCTACTATAGTGTCCGACGCCTCCGTAGCGTCCGACGCTACACTCAATTAAGCCGGTAAAATCGTAATTAAATCAATAAAATACGGCACCGCCATTTTATCCTTTGCTATCGTCGACTCGAAAGATGGACGATAAAATTCGAGTAATTTAACTCATTAAAAAAATTAAATCCGATAACAAATGGCGCGCATGTTACGACTTGTCGATACATTTTAAAATTGTCGATTTTTGACAAAGCGACGTGATAAATATGTGCGCGCATGTTACCGACAGTCGATAAATGATAGGTAATATGTCGTCGAATCACGATAAACGGGCGTGATAAAATTTTATCGTGCCTGGCATGTTAGGCCTACAGAAAAAAACAAAATTAATAATTTTGTGTAACCAACATCATAGTGAACAACGACATTCATATATTTTTTTAAGAGGTACATAAACGTGTACTTGAAAACACCCAATACTAGTGCTGTTACGAATCATTCCCTACTGCTCCATCGAACATCGATTAAAAGGGGCGCGCAATGAAAAGATTTTTGCCGGCAACCAACCGGCAAATTATCGGAAGTCTCTTTCGCACACGTGGCGTGGAAAAGAACGAGAGATCCGAGAGGTCGCCATATAACAAAATTGTGTGTGCAACTTTTTTGTTGGCCGCGCGGCCATGGTACATGTACACCTGTCAGAGTCGCAATCGCAAGAATGGAATGGATTGCACTCTCCCTCACTTGAATTTCTGCAAGGCGTTTGGTAATAAGTATGAAGGCAGTTTGAAGACGTGTAAAATACCTTAATGCCATACATATTTCCGCAGAAGTATTTCGGCCAATATTCTCGGCAGAGCGGCAGAAGGCGGAGTAGGACAAGCATGTCTTTTCTTGGGGTCTTCCATCGGACGCGAGGCGAAATCTGCTATCACTTTACAAAGTTTTTATTTTGGAGCTATGGTCAGGTATATTTGCCGTGTGGTGCCGGCTTAGAATAGCATCACCCCATATCTTTCCCACGGGTGTCGTGAGAGGCGACTAAAGGATTTAAGAGTTGATAGGTTTTGCAATTTTGGGCGACAACCTGTCACTATGGTGATACAAAGTCTTCTGAATGACTGTCAAACTTTTTTTAGAAGTGGTGTAAATGGCATGCACACTGAGGCAGCTTCCCTGGAAGTCCTTTTCACTAACGAGGAAATAAATGAGGGCTCCGTGACTCGCAGAGCAACAAAGTCGTCTGTATAACTGGGATGCCATGTTATATTATTCTATCGTTTTTTTATATATTTATCTTACCCGGTCTCAAAAAGGCCTGTTCCACTTTTGGTCAGCGCCATCTATCGATAATTTTACTGACTACAAAGTACCATTTTTACCAGCTGTTCTATAAGGCCTCATTATCGATGTCGATAAAAATATTTCGCTCAACACCATCTCTTCTCTCTCACTCAAACATTTTTGACATTCATTCATCAGACAGGGGTTTTGCGCGGGAAGCGAGAGGGTTCGTGCGTAACTTTATTTCTTATTTTTGTAAATTAGTTTTTCGCTGTTATTGTTGTGTTAATGTGGTGAGATTAACTTAATAATGTGCCGGCAATGAAAAACAATGTAGTGAAAATGAGAAATAAAGTGATCTCGTGTGGTTCTTCTTGTTATTCCCGTGTAAAGTTTTGAGAGCATTGGAACGCGAGCGTCACTATCGTGTTCCAATGAGTTTAGGTTAGGTTAGATTTTAAGAACTATGAACTAAAAATACTGAAGACTAGGCAGCATGGTCATAAAGATCTTCGCCTGTTCCTTTGGAACGAATAATAAAATAAAAAAAAATAATCATCAGACAGTCAGTCCAGTCAGATTTTTGGTGGATTCGTCGAACGCGAGATTATGTGGGCGAATTCATTGTTTTTTTAGTAAATAGTCTCGTATATTTGTCATGATTATTGTTTTATTATGTTAGTCGTTTTCGGTTTGGTGTCGTGTAGTGGTCCGCCCGCGTTCGTGTGCCGTGCCTTCGCTGAGAGTGCCGTCGATAGATTTCGCAGATAGATTTGTGCTTTGGGAGGAAGATGACGGTTTTTATTTACGGCAGTGTTATTGTTTCCGCGTAATAGTGTTTGTTGTCCGCGATGGCGACTCCGGGGAAGTCGGCCAACGTGAGCTTGAAGCCGATCGAGGTGCCAACAGCCCTCATCGAAGGGGAGAAGTTTATCAAGTGGGATGAGGTCAGTTTCACTGTTTTTTATATATTACAATAACCATATAGCTGCACAATGTCCAGCCTCCTTACTCACTGATCAAAATTCGAAAGTATCAAACTGTTTTTTTGTCGTCAGGACTCCGGTGGCGGGATCCCCGTGACCCTACGGGTGGACCCCAAAGGGTTCTTCATGTACTGGACGGATCAGAACATGGAGGTGGAACTGCTGGACATTGCCACCATCCGTGACGTCAGGACTGGGAACCATGCTAAAGTGCCCAAGGTAAGTAAACAATAACTTTGTAAAAGAGAATAAACAGCCTCTCAGCCTTGATTTTTAAGGTGCCGTGGTCATTTTCATTAAAATTATTACACATATTGATGGGTATGTTATTCACAGACTACCCATGATGATATGTCGAAATATCAGAAGCTCAATACAAACAAACTGTGAATAAAAAACCTGTCAATATGGGTAATAATAGTTTAGCATCGCCATTGTCCATTGTTAAATCATATGGAAAATTTATTCAGACACTATTTAAATTCACATCTTAATTCTTCATAACAACACAGTTATTATCTAACTTACACTTTTTGAGTCATATCATCGTATATATCACAGAAACATCTATGTTTAGATTATACTGATATGATAAAAAAATATGCAAGACATATTGCAAAACATTCTCCTTACATCATCAGATCAGTTGCATAAACTTTTATATCAATGTTTCTTGAGATTCATTTATCTTAATTCTGTATATTTAAAACATAATGAAAAAAATAATATTTGATCTTTACAGTTCTTATTTGAATATCTTATCAAGGTAATAAAAAACCCAGTAAAAATCAAGTAAAAATCTCATTTTTAACAAACTATAATGTTTGTGGTCATTGTATTTTAGTGCACAATAATTGAGTGATTAGATTGTGAACTTGTTTATTAAAAATACATTCTGATAAGTTTTATTTTGACCTACATCTGTCTCTGTTATTGTATTAGTTATATTTATATAACAATAATTTTTTAATGCCGCTTGCCCGGCAGTTGCTCCCACTACTGTCTCCCATTTTCCTCAGGGAATAAGACATTTTCCTGGCTTGTATTAAACATGTACCATATTCTCTTGTATCACTATCCATAAAAAGCACATCAATATCTCACATATTAATTTGATTAACGGGTCTTATTGCAATAGTTTTTTAAGTAAATAGGAAATTTACCTGGATACCTGATGTTTCAACTGAGTTTCATCTGTCATGGTCGAGGGCACTTATATAGGGTGTATTTTTATTAGTGGCGGATCCGTTAAGGGTGTGTTCTGTCAATGAAACTGAACAACTTTCCCCAAGGAACATAGGTCGAAATACGAAAAAAAATTTGGTCTTCTTCCCATACTAAGTGTGTTGGCCGGCCGGGTCAATTTGTATGGGAGGGCCAAATTTTTTTTTCTTATTTCGACCTATGTTCCTTGGGGAAAGTTGTTCAGTTTCATTGACAGAACACACCCTTAACGGATCCGCCACTAATAAAAATACACCCTATATGTGTGAAAGTAATTGCAAGTGCTTAAAAAGTTATACACATCAATATCTGTTACATGGTTTAGGACGAGCTACAGACAGAGCCCATGACAGAAATGCAAAAAGTGACTACCTATTTCATTTTTGATCCTAACTACTCATATTTCCCACATAATCTTATAGGATTTTGTTCTGTTCTCCTATAGCAAAGAAGCTTATTGATAACCTTTTTAGTTCATATTTATTTTTAACAAAGACAACCATAAATTTTTGAATTTGCACTTCCCTTAGCTTTACAATGTTGAATTTATGGAATTTCTTGTACTAATTAAATGTATTTAGAACTAGGAAAAATTCATCCAACTATATCATCACCTTATTAAATATTCAATAGATAATAAGATGATGTTGGAATCTTGTAAATGAGCGTGTCCGACACGCTCTTGGCCGGTGTTTGATCTTATGTCATATTTTTAACTAAAATAATAAAAGCAAATAAAATACAATACAATGTAATTTTAAGAGGGCTTTCACGTTTTTCTCAGAAACAAAAATATGCGCCACTCAAATTTGAACATAAACTTATACGCATTGAGTCGAATTTCCCGTGGTAGCGGACGCGCGACTCAAGCACGGAGTGTCATTTTGCGGAATTTAGAGGTGTTTTTGAATATTTTTAACAATAACATTTTAATGAATAAAAATTCATTTCTTTTGCAATTTAACGATTTGGTTCCAACGAGGCACATCCCCATTGAGACACATTCCTATCGAGACACATTCCCATCGGGACACATTCCCATCGAGGCACATTGGTACAGTCGCATTCAAAAATTTTGGTAGTAAATTGAAGTTAACAATGTGCCGACTGCCAATCGTTCCCAGAAATATCCATACTAATAATATAAATGCGAAAGTGTCTTTGTTTGTTTGTTTGTCCGTCCTTCACGTCACAACAGAGAGATATCATGCAGTTTTTTTGTGTGTGAAGTTAGGTGAGAGACTAGAGAGTGACATAGGCTACTTTTTATTGCAGAGAAACATATTTTTCCTGTTGAAAAACCAGTTTAAGTATAGATTAGAATATATCCATACTTTATACATAGAAGGATATATAGCAGTTGTCGGAAACTAGTTGTCTGGCATGCATAGTTTCCGATATAAATGACTTTTTAGTTTGACAGCTGACACCTGTCATGTAGATCTCGTTAAGGTCTACATCTTTCCCAAAGAAACTAATATTCTAGCACGCTTAGTTTCCGATTTAAACGACTTTTTAGTATGACAGCTGACAACTGTCATGTAGATCTCGTTAAGGCCTACAACTTTCCCAAAGAAACTAATAGTCTAGCACGCATAGTTTCTGATATAAACGACTTTTTAGTATGACAGCTGACACCTGTCATGTAGATCTCGTTAAGGCCTACAACTTTCCCAAAGAAACTAATAGTCTAGCACGCATAGTTTCTGATATAAACGACTTTTTAGTATGACAGCTGACACCTGTCATGTAGATCTCATTAAGGCCTACAACTTTCCCAAAGAAACTAATAGTCTAGCACGCATAGTTTCTGATTTAAACGATTTTTTAGTATGACAGCTGACACCTGTCATGTAAATCTTGTTATAGCCTACAACTTTTCTAAAGAAACTAATAGTCTAGCACGCATAGTTTCCGATATAAACTACTTTTTAGTGTGACAGCTGACACTTGTCATGGACCACAGCGAAAAAATAACGTAACGTACCCGTGGTCCACCAGGTGGACCAGGAGGTGGATCACGGGGATGAAGGGGCCATTTTCAGTCCCTTTTTTTATTCAATCTCATACACTCCAAATGTTGGTTTTAACGACGGATAGGTATGTGTATTTTGAAAAGACTGTTTTGGCAACACTTTAGGGTGAATGCACTCTGTTTCGAACAGTACGCACAGCACCGTAAGTGGCATAGAATTTCATACAAAATTTCAAAATATGACGCGTACGGAACGGTTAAATGAGCTATCACCTCAAATGGCAATCTCGCTCAAAAATGACACGCTTGTTTTGTATGAAATTTTGACAAAAGGCGTGTCTAGTAGCGCCGCGCGAAAAAGGTTTCATTTGTCTATGCCAAACATAGACATTTTGGATTGTTGTCATGACTGTACTGTGCCCATTTGACAGTGTGCCTATTTGAAATTGTGCCCCGATAGGAATGTGTCTCGATGGGAGTGTGCCTCGTTGGAACCAAATCAATTTAACTAAATACATTTTCTTCTAACACATATATTTTTTTCGAATTTATCCTGTTGGTAGTTTTTCATACAGAAGCCATTAAAATAGAGAAATATTTTGCCAAAATTCGAATGCGAAAACGTATTTTTTAGCTAGGTTGTGGAATGAAATTGAAAAATGTACAAAATAAAGTTTGTTCTCGAAGAAATCTTCTATGCATATGTAAAATTGGTATTTTGTTACAGTGTACCATAGATCTAAAACTCAGGCCTAATTTGAGGTCTTCTCCTACATTTTCAGTAACTTGTTTTAGTATTCGCTGTTTTACTATAAGTAATAAATTGAAATGTTAAAATGTTCATAATACATTTTTTAGATAAAGATGTGTTTGACTCGATGTATAAGATATTTTATTTTTTTACCGTACAGTTTAACTTAAAAACTGATTTTTATAACGCCTATTTTCGGTAATTTGCCAGAAAAAGTTGATAGCAGCCTTAAAGAGGTTGAGTGGCCGGTGTTTGATCTTATGTCATATTTTTAACTAAAATAATAAAAGCAAATAAAATAAAATACAATGTAATTTTAAAGAGGTTGAGTGTCATTAAGGCAAAAGCATTGTTATTTAAATCATACCATGTGGTGTGGTGCCGTCTTAGAATGGCATCACTCAAAATGTGACTAAGTGTGGATATACAAGAGCTTCGAACACTTTCGTAAAAACATCAAGTAAAGATTTTGGTCTGTAGTTAGGAACCATCTCACGATTTCTGCCTTTGAAAATGGGTATGGCCTTGACTGTTTAGAATAGCATCACCCCATATCTTTCCTGTGGGTGTCGTAAGAAGCGACTAAAGAATTTGAGAGGTGATGTGTAAAAATTGCAATTTTAGGCGACAGGCTGATAACCTGTCACCATACACAGTTATAAAATGTATATCTGACGTGGTGTAAATGGCCGTTTTTTATAGCCGTTTACGCTCTGCCTACCCCGCAATGCGTGATATATGTATGTAAACAGCTGCACTAATTTGTGTCATGGCTGTCGTTACGTTACATGCATTTCAGATGCGGAATTGAGGTTTCAATCATGGAAGCATTTCTGATGCCAAATTGAGGTTTTAATCACGAAATGATGCGCCCGCCGATCGGGCCATTACATGATTCGGTAATGAGCTGATGAGTTTGCCAATCAAATTTAAATATTGAGCCTCTGTACTACAGACTTCGGAATTTTCGGAGTATTTGCTTTTAATCAAGTATGCTCGAACAACTGTGATGTGATGTATCATCATCAATGCATAGTATAAAATGAAGTCGCTTTTTGCGTTTAATTGTCTGTCGTGGAATTCGCAAACTTCACCTAAACCAGGCAACGGATTTTGATTCGACTTTTTCTATGTTAACACATGCCGGGAAAACTTCCTTTTCTCGCGGGAAAATTAGTTGCATTACAGCAGGTGAAACCGCTGACGACGGGCCGCTAATGATAAGTATCATCATTTGTTCCCATTTCCTGAATTGAATAGCCTGACGTTGTCCGTAACAACGGTTGTTCCGTGCTTCGGAGAGCACGTTTAGCCTTATTCAAACGACATATATAAAAATAGGTAAGCGATGTAGTACCGTACACCCACATAGCGCGCGGATACAGCTGTAGTTTGAATAGGGCTTTACGTGCCCTACGAAGCACGGAGACATGTTTCTTACAGACAATCAGATTGTTCAGCCTTAAGACGTAAAATAAGACTGTATTTTACACTGTATTTATGTTACAAACCAAAGAAAGCTGAGCGCTATTTGCTCAACTGGTGGCAAAGTCTAGTAGCGCTTGAAACTAACAGCTAGAACTAGAACTTTCTTTTGATGCATGTTCTTTAGCTGTTGTAGCATGATGACAGGTTTGGAGGGTCCTCAGTCTTTGCCTTTGTCATCTGTGGCCGCTCCGCGCGCCATGGTCTCCCTTATTTGTGTCTGTAGGAAAAAGTTGTTCGGTAATACTCACTCACGTATTTGAAAGCGGTATTTTTGTGAACGAAAGAAAATGTAAAACAAGTTGCAGTTTGTGTCACAATAGTAGTGCATCCTGAGAAGTCCCGAGTCCTGAATATGATTCTCAGTTGGTACTGATATTTGACCCGGCACGAGGATCGCAACCTTTTTCCCTTAGACGTTGCCCAACCTTCTATAAAATGTTTGGCTTCAGTACCCTGTAACCTGAGTTATTTCCAAATTAATTATCAAATTCTTCCCTGCGGTGCCGGCTTAGACTAGCATCACCCCATACTTTCCCGTGGGTGACGAAAAAAGCGACTATAAAAGAATTGAGAGTTGATGTGACATTTGTGGCATGTGGCTGACAACTATGGTGATACCATGGTGATACACAGTCTTCTGAATCACGCTCAAAACCTTTTGTCAGATATAGTGGAAAAAGCCGTCTTTACCAGCCGTTCCCGCTCTGCCTACCCCGCTGCTAGGTATATGTGTATGTTATTTTTCCCTTTTCTCAAAGGCAGCGAAATCTGCAGCCGCTCCGGGACTCCCAATTGAGCACGCGAAATCTGAGGCAGCTAGGGATTGTCATAACATAAACCTACCTAACCTATCCAATCAGACTATTGGTTAATCTCGTTTACATATCTCTGTAGGTAGGTAGTAGGTATAGATAGATACTACCTGATTCATTTCTATGAATCAGGTAGTATCTATCTATACCTACTCTAAAGTTGTGCCTCAGAGATCGAAGTGTGTACAGAGATATGTAAACAAAACAGCAAACAGCAAACAGGTAAATCTGCAGTCGCTCCGGATTGTCATAAACCTACCTTACTATCCAATCAGACAGCCGATGTGGCGCAGTGGTTAGTATGCCTGCCTGCCACGCAAAGGTTCCGGGTTCAATTCCCAGTGGGGTCACTCACAAAGTTGATATGGGGTCACTCATAAACTCACTTTGTGAATTTGTTCCCAGTCTGGTTAGGACATTGCAGGCTGAACCACCTGATTGTCCGCAAGTAAGATGGTTCCGTGCTTCGGATGGGCACGTTAAGCCGTCGGTCCCGGTTGCTGTCTATGATGGCGGTCGTTACACAACCATGTCAGAGGCCTGCTACTTGCAGTAGGCGGTTGAAAAACTCTGACACCAGGGTTCATCGGGTCGTTAAACGACTCGGTGTCCCACACGAAAAGAAGAAGAAGATCCAATCAGAGTATTGGTTAATCTTCACTCTGCGGGGGGCCTAATATTTAAGGTCACAATCACAACAGGTTGTGGTTACTGGCCGGTCCGGTTGTTTGCTGTTTTGTTTACATACCTATGTACACACTTCGATCTATGAGGCACAACTTTAGAGTAGGTATAGATAGATACTACCTGATTCATTTCTATGAATCAGGTAAATCTGCAGCCGCTCCGGATTGTCATAAACCTACCTTACTATCCAATCAGACTATTGGGTAATCTTCACTCTGCGGGGGTCTAATATTTTAGGTCACAATCACAACAGGTTGTGGTTACTGGCCGGTCCGGCTGTTTGCTGTTTTGTTTACATACTTATGTACACAGTTCGATCTCTGAGGCACAACTTTATTAGAGTAGGTATAGATAGATACTACCTGATTCATTTCTATGAATCAGGTAAATCTGCAGCGGCTCCGAATTGTCATAAACCTACCTTACTATCCAATCAGGCTATTGGTTAATCTTCACTCTGCGGGGGCCTAATATTTAAGGTCACAATCACAACAGGTTGCGGTTACTGGCCAGTCCGGCTGTTTGCTGTTTTGTTTACATACCTATGTACACACTTCGATCTCTAACTACCCCTTTATTAGAGTAGGTATAGATAGATACTACCTGATTCATTTCTACGAATCAGGTAAATTTGCAGCCGCTCCGGAATGTCATAAACCTACCTTACTATCCAATCAGACTATTGGTTAATCTTCACTCTGCGGGGGCCTAATATTTAAGGTCACAATCACAACAGGCTGTGGTTACTGGCCGGTCCGGCTGTTTGCTGTTTTGTTTACATATCTATGTACACACTTCGATCTCGGAGGCACAACTTTATTAGAGTAGGTATGTATAGATACTACCTGATTTAAAGAAGAAGGAGACCGGCAACATTAATGTTGATATCTTGCTCAAATGTCATGTAATATGAAAAAGACGCAAACAATAGTGTTGCCATTGCGGGTCCCTTGTATGAATCAGGTAATACATAAGCAATTAAGGAAGCTATAGACTGCGTATATTGGTCTGCGTAGTAGTGCCAAGCGTATACAAGATACCTACACTACATTTAATGTAGGAGTAATATAGATGTATAATAGTGTTCTTTCTATCGTTTTGCTACCGATGGACAGACAGACAGGTTGTATTCATTCATACCCGTGCCAACCGTTCGTACCGAGTAAGGCGTACTCTATACTTTGCTAACAAGTATATACTCTGAGGCCACAACGCTATTTGCACTTGTGGCCTTATCTCTGTTTGTCATCTTACCTTTGTCATTTCAAAATCCATGTCCTTCTATTCGATATGCTCAGAACTTCCACATTTAATTGGAAAAAATACGTGAATAGAAAAACACTCATGGTAGGTTACCTACCTATTTTTTTCTAATCATCATTGTTTAGTTTTCGTATTTTACATAATTTCTTATGTTTAGTTTTCGTATAAAATGGGCGCGCGGTGCTGGCAACACTTCTCTGTCATCTTGTCACGTCCTCTGCCGTCGCCCGCATCGTGGATGCGAAGTTTAATTATAAATAAGTAATTTAGTGTGCTTTCGGTTTTCTCGTGTGGTTTTCCCTGTTCGGTGGGGAAGTGAACCAAGTGATTTTTGGTTCCGGCTTTTTGATTGAGGCCAACGTGGTCGCCGGTAACATAACCTCACTTTGAGTCGTCGCTCGCGTCGCGGCTGCCGATAGCCATATATTTTTTGATTGTTTTCTTGATTGGGGGACAACTGGGCCGATTCCTCATTCGGAGAGGAATCTTTAGTTGTTTTTGTGTTGAAAACATTGTTGATGTCGAACTGTGAACTGGTGAATGGTGGAGTGATGAACTGAGGTGAAGCCAAAACTGTCGGAGGGACGGAGTGCCACACGAGCTGGTGCCCGGGTGCAGTAAGTCTAGTACCTAAGTCCCAATCCAAAAGTCTTCCTCAAACCTGATACCTATTTTTCCTGTCAAAAACTAGACTTACAAGGAAACGACGGCGTCATCGTTCGCTCGGTAAGCAATTCGTTGCTGGGCCCTGTTTAAGTAGATTTTGGAAACAAGAATTTCTCGGCCGGAAACTTTCCGGAGCAGAATTCTCTCATTAAATTTATTTTATTTAGCTATAGTAAAGAGCACTACGAATCGTAGTCAAATGTTGTTCCGAGGCTGATCGACCATTTAGTTTTAGATTTTAAGATAACTTTAATTTGCTTCCACTGCGCTAAGATCAGCTTCGGAATCAAACATTTTTTGGTAGCAGAGCGTGGTTGCTTTATTGCAACATAGTTAGCCGTAATTTAGTATTAAGCGTGTTTTTTGTATTACCCACATGTTTTATTAATTTTGGATAATATTGTTTCGGTTTTTTTTTGTGACTGTATTGTTTGCCTAGTGAACGGTACCTTATCGGTAAGGTCTAGGCCAGTCAACTAACATTTATTTGTGGTATTTGTTTATTGGTTTTTCGTTTTTATTAAGTCGAGTGTGTAAAAGTTGGTACCATGGCTCCTCGATCGCCAGGTATAAGGCTGCTATAAAGACAGAATTAAGGTGGTTTACTACCACAGCGGCAATGATCGGCCGCGAGGACCGGGAGGACGCGCTCTTGAAAAGTGCACTACAGGCAGATGAACGGGTTCGGGTTGTGTCGGAACACCTCACAGAGTGCCTCATGCTCCTTGAGGAAGCTCCTAACCCTGAAGATAAGGAGCTGGTTGAGGGCGATGTAAGCCAGTGCTTGAGCTGGCACAGGACATTGCGCAGGCAGCTGCGGACATATCTAGGCGACGTGACGGAAAGGAAAAGCCATTCCGTGGTAAAGTGGGACAAGGATTACAGGTGCCTCTTCCGCCTGTTACGGTTCCAGTCTTTGCAGGCGATTACGCCGACTGGCCGGCGTTTGAGGACCTGTATAGCAGTGTGGTCCACACACGGACGGACATAACGCCGGCGTACAAGATGGCTCAGCTGATGTCCAGGCTACATGGAGAGCTCATGAATTGCTGACGCATTTGGCTGTCTCGGATAGCAATTATGAGGTGGCGTGGAAGATCCTTACCGACCGGTATCGAAACAAGCGCCTGATTGTAGACAGGCTGTTAGACCAGTGGCTGTCAATACCAACCATAACGCGAGGTACGGACCTCCGCGAGAAAATCTTCCACCCAGTCAGTGTCGCGGTCAGCGCACTAGAGCGACAGGGTTTGCCAGTGGCGGGCTACGGTTATATCTTGGTCCACACAGTGCTTCGCCGCCTGCCGAGCGAAATGGTCGCTCGATTCGAGCAGCTACATGGGGTCAAGTCCTCGGACCACCTCCCGACCTACGAGGATCTGAAGTCGTTCCTCGAGGCCGAAAGCAGGCGAGTGGACGTCCAGGCTGGTGAAGCCCCTCGCAAGGAGACCTCTGCCCTTCGCCACCCGGAACGGCCGGGTGCACCGGCGCGAGGAGGCAACAGTGGGCAACCCAAGCGGTACAATATCGCATTGGAATCAGGGTGTGCTTACTGCAGGAGACAGGCCACAGGGTAACGGCGTGTCAGGAGTTTGCTGCGCAGCGGATTCAGAGGAGACGGGGTGTGGCACAGCAGAGACGTTGGTGTTTTCGGTGCCTGGGGCCGCATCAGGTGCGAGTGCCCTTCAAGCACCAACTGTAGGTACTGCCAGGGTGCACACCATCCGCTGCTCTGCATGAATCGCTCCGGAGGCGCCGGGGCAGCGCTGGATCGGATCAGCGAAGGAGCCTGCCCACCAAGGGAGGGAGCAACGCTCCCACCCTCCAAGGAGGAGCCCACCTCCGCATCGGTCACAGGGACAGGCAGGGGACGTCAACAGACGGAGCCCACTTACCCAAGGACGTGGGGACAATCCCCACCACGGCAGCAGGTGCCGGATTGGGGAAGAGCGGCACAGGAACGTGGCAAGGACACCCATCCCAGGTACGGGATTCAACGGGCGGGTGTCAGGGAGCACTAGGCAGCCACCAGGGTACATGCAGTATTCTGCGGGCTTGAGCCACCTGGTTGGGTCTCAAGACCCACGCATGCCCCGCCTATGCCTGAGTACCCGCGGCTACAGGCGCAACCTCGGTACGGACGTTTGCCGTCGGGGTCCTATAGAACTCCAGCCATGGCCTTTATGGGCAGACCTCCCTACCAGCAGGAGTGGGACCCATACACAGGTTTGGGTAGTGAGGATACCCCGCGGGACGCGGCCTCACCGCGTTTAGATTCCCGCTAGGTAATCGCCGCCTACTCATCAGCTTCGGCCCCGTCCAATCACGGTACTTTTGCCAACGGCTAAGATTTGGGTATGGGGATACGGTGGCCGGACCATTCAAGTAAGAGCCCTACTGGATACAGGGGCTCAGGGATGTATTGTATCGAGTAAGCTGGTGAGTAGGCTAGGCCTAAATGTACAGCCAAGTGCGGATGAAGCTGTAGGCATCGGGGCCTAAATGTGCCTGACATTCGGGGTCAGACGAACTTTGAGTTCGCATTAGGTAGCACATGTACAGGGTCAGCTATCAAGTCTCAGCCGTGGTGCTGGATGAAGTGGTTGGGAAACTCCTCAGGTTAGGTTACCACCAACGGTACGAGGGTTAACCACAGGGTTGGAGTTAGCTGATCCTGATTTTGATACTCCTGGTACGGTGGACGTACTTCTCGGGTCAGACGTCCTCGGAGATTATGGTGCGGTAGGAAGAAGGTACTCCAGGAAACTGGTTTGGTGGCCGTAGATACCACAGGGGTATGTTGTTTTCGGCCCAGTTTGAGACCTCAGGACCTACCAGAAGGGGATCCGGTCCTCTATGGTAGTGTGCTGTCAGAGGTGCTGCAGAGGTTTTGGGAGTCTGAAGAGCGCCCACGGCGGACAAACGGAAGCCAGAGGATGACGAGTGCGAGTTGTTCTATCAATACAACACTGCGAGATGCCCGTCAGGCAGATTCGTGACCAGGCTACCTTTTCTCCCAAACCGCCCCGCTTTAGGTAGTTCGCGACAGCTCGCGGAACGGAGACTACTCGGAATGGAGCGGAAGATGAGGCGAGACCCAGCACTTCGGCAGAAGTATATAGAATTCATGCGGGAATATATTCAATTGGGCCACATGTCGGTGTCCAGCCTGGATTGGAGGTGTGTCGAGCATTATTACATTCCACACCTGGCTGTCTTGAAGTCACCTGAGGCGAAAATACGGGTGGTGTTTGACGGTTCTGCTCCTACCTCGAATGGTGTGTCTGTGAACCAATGTTTGCACGCGGGTCCTAAATTGAACCGGGACATTGTGGACATTCTCACAGACTTTCGGTTACACCAGGTAGCGTTCGTCGCAGACGTCAAAATGATGTTTCGCCAAACCATGATACATCCGGATGACCGTCGGTATCAGCTGATTTTGTGGCGTGAGAGCCCAGATGAGCCGATGGTCACATACGAACTTAACACGGTGACGTATGGACTTAAGCCAAGTCCGTATTTGGCAGTACGTACGCTGCGAGAGTTGGCCGCACAGGAAAGGGTAAGATATCCTCGAGCCGCAGCAGTACTGGATCGCGACGTCTACGTGGACGATATCTGCACG
Organism: Phthorimaea operculella; assembly: GCA_024500475.1. Taxonomy (NCBI): domain Eukaryota; kingdom Metazoa; phylum Arthropoda; class Insecta; order Lepidoptera; family Gelechiidae; genus Phthorimaea; species Phthorimaea operculella. The sequence goes on along the minus strand of JANFCV010000024.1, from coordinate 1,804,724 downwards.
GGTGCTGATAGCGTGGAGCAGGCGCTAATTATACGAGACGAGCTGATCGCGATCATGGGTTCAGGAGGTTACGAGTTGCGGAAATGGTTGTCCAGTTGCCCAGAGCTCCTGGCCGGTTTGCCAGGCGAGTTCCATCAGGACCCGCACCTCTTTGAGAACCCGGACAATCCAAACACGTTGGGCATCCTCGGGGTGCAATATAGGCCAACGCATGACGTATTCACGTACAAGATCGAGCCCGACCTTTGGAGAAAACTTGGACTAAGCGGTCGGTACTGTCGACAATCGCTAGAACGTTCGATCCTAGCGGATGGATCGCCCCGGTTACGTTCATGGCGAAGTGCTTTTTACAAAGGTTGTGGCTAGCCAACTTAGGATGGGACGACCAACTCTCCGGAGAGTTGTTGAAGGATTGGCTCAAGTTTGTGACCACCTTACCAGGGATTGTGCACATCGCGATACCCCGCAAGTTAGTCCCATCGGTGGGATGTAAGGCTACCCTACATGGGTTTTGTGACGCCTCGGAGCGAGGGTACGCGGCAGCTGTATACCTTCGGACAGCAAGTTCAACGGGAACTGTGCACGTGCGTCTGGTTATGGCCAAAAGTAAGGTGGCACCAGTCAGAACTAGATGGACCATCCCCAAATTGGAATTGGCAGGGGCAGCTCTTCTAGCGCGCTTGCTAAATCATGTAACCTGCAATCTGCGTGGTACCATCAACTTGGATGAAACGGTGTACGCGTGGACTGACAGTCGGATAGTTCTGTGCTGGTTGCAGACGTCGGTACATACACTTGAGGTTTTCGTGGCAAATCGGGTGTCACAGATTACGGGGTCGGAAACTCCGTTAGTGTGGAGGCACGTACCGGGAGAATGGAACCCAGCGGACTGCGCTTCGCGCGGGTGCAGGGCACCTGATTTGGTGAGTCACCCACTGTGGTGGGGACCTCAATGGCTGACTGAGTCGCCGCAGGAATGGCCATTCAACGAGTGCAGGGCGCCGCTTGGGCCACCTGATCGAGGTTTGCGAGTGAACGTGGGGCAACTCGTACCGAAGCCTAACCCAGCTTTCTTGCTGGAACGGTATAGCTCCTCGACAAACTTCTTGGGGTGACAGGTTGGATCAAGCGGTTCGTGAACAACTGCAGGAAGCCTCAAGCAGAACGGAACTTTACACCTGTCCTCTCGCCTGCGGAGCGGAATGCGGCTCTATGCTCATTGGTTAGAGTCGTCCAGGCGGAACATTTTGAAGAGGAGGTCAGGCTGCTCAGGGATGGACGTGGAAAGCTGAAGGGAGGAATTGTGCGCCTCAACCCATTCCTGGATGAGCAAGGTATGCTCAGGGTTGGAGGCAGACTTCGAACGCTAGCCTGCCCTTTTCGGCTCGGCATCCACTGTTACTTCCAAAAGGGGACCCTTAGTTGAGCTCTTAGTCAGGGATCGTCATGAGAAAAACTCGCACGCGGGCTGTAATGCGCTATTGGCCATTCTACAGCGCGAGTTCTGGATCTTATCGGGACGACGAACGGTACGTAGCGTTGTGTTTAGGTGCTTGCCTTGTTACCGCTTGAAGGCAGCCACAATGCAGCCACAGATGGGAGATCTCCCACCGGACCGGGTGACGGAGGCCTGGACGTTTGCAGGTGTGGGAACGGATTTTGCAGGCCCTTTCATGGTAAAGGCATCACGCCTACGGAACGCAAAGTCTATCAAGGCGTACTTGTGCGTGTTCGTGTGCCTAGCCACCAAGGCCGTCCACTTGGAGCTCGTGGCCGACCTATCTACGGAGGCCTTTTGGGCAGCGCTGGAGAGATTTACGTCGCGACGAGGGCGACCAGCGCTGATCAGGTCGGATTGTGGTACCAACTTTAAGGGTGCTGATCGGTGTATGAAAGAAATTGTAACGTTCTTACGGGAGAACGAAGAAGCCATCAGCACGGGCCTCTCCCGTCAGGGCATTACTTGGGTGTTCGATCCACCAGCGTGCCCTCACTGGGGTGGTATTTTGAAGCGGTTGTAAAGTCCGCTAAGACGCATTTGTTGCGCGTTGTAGGGTTAACAATTTTGACTTTCGAGGAGCTGGCGACCGTGTTTTGTAAAATTGAGGCTGTACTCAATTCGCGTCCTTTGTGTCCGCTCAGCTCAGACCCAAATGATTTAGAGGCCCTGACGCCAGGGCATTTCTTAATTGGCCGCCCACTTAACGCCTTGCCGGAATATCCCTATACGGAGGTGAATAGCAATCGTTTGTCGCGTTATCAGTTGTTGCAGCAAATGACTCAAAACTTTTGGAAGCGTTGGTCGCTTGAGTACTTGCACATTCTGCAGCAACGCCTTAAGTGGACGGACAGGACTGAACCCCCCTGCATTGGGGATCTCGTTCTGGTTAAGGATGCCAACCTACCGCCACTGCGTTGGCGCCGGGGGCGCATTCTCAACCTGTTTCCGGGTAGTGATGGCACTCCTCGAGTTGCAGAAGTTCAGGTGGGGGATTCAGTCCTTAAGCGAGCAGTAGCTACATTATCACGCCTGCCATGCATAGAGCGGACCGATGGGTCGGTCCGGGGCGGGTGAATGTTTAGTTTTCGTATTTTACATAATTTCTTATGTTTAGTTTTCGTATAAAATGGGCGCGCGGTGCTGGCAACACTTCTCTGTCATCTTGTCACGTCCTCTGCCGTCGCCCGCATCGTGGATGCGAAGTTTAATTATAAATAAGTAATTTAGTGTGCTTTCGGTTTTCTCGTGTGGTTTTCCCTGTTCGGTGGGGAAGTGATTTTTGGTTCCGGCTTTTTGATTGAGGCCAACGTGGTCGCCGGTAACATAACCTCACTTTGAGTCGTCGCTCGCGTCGCGGCTGCCGATAGCCATATATTTTTTGATTGTTTTCTTGATTGGGGGCCAACGGGGCCGATTCCTCATTCGGAGAGGAATCTTTAGTTGTTTTTGTGTTGAAAACATTGTTGATGTCGAACTGTGAACTGGTGAATGGTGGAGTGATGAACTGAGGTGAAGCCAAAACTGTCGGAGGGACGGAGTGCCACACGAGCTGGTGCCCGGGTGCAGTAAGTCTAGTACCTAAGTCCCAATCCAAAAGTCTTCCTCAAACCTGATACCTATTTTTCCTGTCAAAAACTAGACTTACAAGGAAACGACGGCGTCATCGTTCGCTCGGTAAGCAATTCGTTGCTGGGCCCTGTTTAAGTAGATTTTGGAAACAAGAATTTCTCGGCCGGAAACTTTCCGGAGCAGAATTCTCTCATTAAATTTATTTTATTTAGCTATAGTAAAGAGCACTACGAATCGTAGTCAAATGTTGTTCCGAGGCTGATCGACCATTTAGTTTTAGATTTTAAGATAACTTTAATTTGCTTCCACTGCGCTAAGATCAGCTTCGGAATCAAACAATCATACTCTCGAAAAACATGACCCTCTTTCCGAGGCAGCTGGGTAAAAAACTATTGAATTTAAAACTTTTGCCATAAATTGCTGGTTATCTATCGTATGGGCGCCGTTCGTTACAAAAAACATTATCTGTGACCCGAACATGAGTTTTTAATCGCGAAAATCCATTTTAATATTTTAACACGCACATCCGTCCAGATTATGCGGATATACTAAGCGGACAAGTAATAACATTTTAATTAATTCCCAATTTTATTAAAACCGTACAAGTAAATACATAGTCTCGAAAAACATAACCCTCCTTCTGAGGCAGTCGTTTAAAAACTATTGTATTTATTTATTTTTGCCATAAATTGCTGGTTATCTATCGTATAGGCGCCGTTCATTACAAAAAACATTATCTGTGACCCGGAATGCCAAACATGAGTTTTTCCACGCGTAAATCCATTTTAATATCTTAACACGCACATCCGTCCAGATTATTTGGATATACTAAGCGGACAAGTAATAACATTTTAATTAATTCCCAATTTCATTAACACCGTACAAGTAAATACATACTCTCGAAAAACATAACCCTCCTTCTGAGGCAGTCGTTTAAAAAGTATTGAATTTATTTATTTTTGTCATAAATTGCTGGTTACCTATCTATCGCATGGGCGCCGTTCATTACAAAAAACATTATTTATGACCCGGAATCCCGAACATGAGTTTTTCATCGCGAAAATCCATTTTAATATTTAAGCACGCACATCCGTCCAGATTATGCGGATGTACTAAGCGGACATGTAATAACATTTTAATTAATTCCCAATTTCATTAAAACGGTACAAGTGGGCACGCCCCGTGGAGGCGAGCTGGTAATGCTGCTTTACTGTTGATGAGTTCTCACTATTTAGGGAAGGGAAAGGGATGGTTCTAGAAAACGGTTTATGTGATTTATCTGACAAAGTCAGGCAGATTCGCAGCAGAGCTGGTGATCAAAATTTCATACCTAGTTGACCGAGATTCCTCGGTTTTCAACAGATGGCGTTGTTAGTTTATAAGAAACTCCCAAAAAAGGGATGAAGCAACGATTATTTGAAAATGAAACCTATCTAGATCGTTTTTTTTATCCCCTTTCAAACTCCCAGATACGAAATTTCGAGAAAATCGTTAGAGTCGTTTCGGATATCCCGATTTAATATACGTATATATCGTATAAATGTTTTTGTATAAGGGTTTTTGTTTTTTAATACATCTGTTTGTTAAGTACCATTTATGCATTGTATTCGTTGTTTTCCTATAAAAATTAAGCTTATCGTTGGAACGGAGATTAAATGTGTACTGCATGATAGTAACGCATGTTTTATTTTAATCTCATTATTTTGGTAAAATTAAACTCGTGAACTCTTGGCGAATGTAAACAACCGTCAATCATTCATATATCGATGTACTAAAACTTCCTGATATAAAACACAAATAATATTAAATATCCAAAAGATGTATTGGATTTTTTAATGCACTCACAGCGCTATATTACCTATTCTCATAAATTGAAACGAGAAAATTGAAAAATTCACTTGCGACCGCCGGGATTTTCAACCTGGGGCTGTGGATCACCGTTCCACTGCTCTACGACGAGCATCAAGAGGTTGAGAATTTCACCAGGGTGATCCATAGTCCCGGGTTCAAGTCCCGGCGGTCACTAGTGAATTTCTCAATTTTCTCATTTTCAATTTATCCAAAAGATGTTCACTTCGGCCGGGACTTCAACACAGGTAGTAGGTAACTTATATTTTGTCATTACAACGGATAACGCTCTGTCTATACCCCGCAATGAATAAGGGTGTGATTCTAAGTATGCCTGTAAGCAAAAATAGTTCAATTTGATCCCTTTGATGTATAGTCCCGGTCGTTTATCGAACTTGTCAAAACAGACTCGTGTAGTTGCGGCTGTTGTGATCGTGAGTCACATCAATTCAATTCAGCGGATAGAGTTGAAATGATTGACACGCGGACGGATTGACTAGCTGGTTCGACAGCTGGTTTTTATATGTATTACAATTTTAGGCAATAAATAGACTGACAACCTGCCTCTATAGTGATTTTTATTATTATTATGTATCACTTTTTTATTCGTTGGACGTGGCAATAGCGCCTGTATATTTACAGCTATTAACGTTCTGTCTGCCCCGTAATGGATAATGGCGTGATTGTAAATATGTTTGTAAGCAAAAAACAGTTCGACTGATCCCTTTGATGTACAGTACCGGTCGTTTATCGAACTTGTCAAAACAGACTCGTGTAGTTGTGATCGTGAGTCACATCAATTCAGCCGATAGAGTTGAAATGTTTGACACGCGGACGGATTGACTGGCTGGCTTGATTTGCAGGTCTAACCACAGAATACATACATATATCACGCCTATATCCGTTCCGGGGTAGGCAGAGCGCAATAATACCATAGAATAAATAGTCCCATTAAACTTTGATGCTGGCTTAGAATAGCATCACCCCATATCTTTCCTGCGTACGTCGTAAGAGCGTTTCATGTGTTTTACTGACAATTTTAGGCGACAGGCTGACAACCTATCACAATAGTGGAACATGATTTTTCTGAAGCAGTCCTAAAATTTTTTTTGATGTGGCGATAGCGCTCTTACTTTTGCGGCCGATAATACTCTGTGTACTCCGCAAGAGACGAAAGCGTGATTATATACCGTTTGTAAGAAAAATCAGTTCAATTTGAACCCTTTGATGTATAGTATCGGTGGTATATCGAACTTGTCAAAACAGACTCGTAGAGTTGCCGCTGTTGTGATTGTGGCAGGCTTGATTTGTAGGTCGCATTACAGTTTAGATTAGACGTCAATCGACTTTTATTGGCATTTTGTGTTTTTAACCGCCAGTTGAATTTGAATGATACAACCATCTCTTCATGTGCTGCAGTAAACTGTAGCGGTTGTTTAGGAGTATCTCAAAGAATACTTTGCATTGGGCATACATTATTTATAACATAAATATAAGTGGTGTAATAGAAACGACATTAAGTCTCAGTAAAATAAAACCAACCTTCATACATACGTCATTGATGGTAATACATTTCTAATAGCCCTTCCTTGGCCATCGGTACAAGAACATAAAAGATAGCGTGGCATTGGCCATAATAGGCGCCGCTCCCTAGAACGCCCTCTAAAGGCCATAACCTGGCCATAACCCCCCTACTAGGGATGCAACGATGTATCGAAATTAGATTTATATCGATATATCGACGCCCAAAACCATCGATATATGGATGAGTCATATACTCGATTTTTATAACTGTGCGCATGGAGCTGTCAAAATATGCATGGGATCTGACAGTTCTCCATAGTAATTTTGACAGCTCCATGCGCAATTGCGCACAGTTATAAAAATCGAGTTATACCTACCATAAGTCGTACACATCAATATGTTGATATCGGAAGTAAACACAGTAAGATATTGAAATCCTATATCAGTTAAAAGACCCGTCAAATCTATGAATTAAGTAGGTAAAATTAAATTGCTTGCAACATCTATGACTAGCTAAGGTATTGTGTTCAAAAGCTACGAAAGTTGCGTTAACTGGGTGTGTTGTCGTAGAAATTTAAATAGCTTTTCATTAAGATTTTTTAAATATAGCCAGTAATTTTGATGATTTATTAAGTTTTTAAATAAATCGACATTTGGGGAGTTCTAGGTCGACATATCTACTGAACTTGACCTATTATATCGATAGTACGATAAGTTTGCACCCCTGCCCTTGGCAATTTATACGACACCTAGACACGACGTCTTAAATTAACTTAATGACTCATTCAGTACACTATTGTTCAGCGGCTATTCAATTTGTGAAAGAGATTTATTAGACATCTTTTTAGATATAAAAAATCATCGGATCATCACATCACATAAAGACGACTAGCTGGTACCCGCGAACTTCGTATCGTTTCATTCCTTTAAAAGTTCTGATTTCCTCACCAGCATCCTAAAAATCGTCACGCTCTAGATAATCATCACGTTAATATTGTTGGAAATACATTTTTCAAACCATAGTTGCATTGCAACAGAAGCCAGCAGAAGCCTTTCATCGTGCTGAACAACTTTTGCTTTGGATTCATATCTGTATCTCCTATATTTCAGCTGGGCTTCTGGTGGTGCACCTGGTGGTCTACATCAGGTACTCTAAAACTTTCGTTGTCTATTTGCCAGCAGAAGCGTCCCATCAACCTGATCAACTTTTGATTTGGAGCTATATCTGTATCTCTTATAATTTAGCTGGGCTCCTGTTGGTGCACTTGATGGTCTACATGAGGTAATCCAAACCTTTGATAGATTTTCACCAACAGAAGCGTGCCATCAAGCTGAACAACTTTTGCTCTGGAGTCATATCTGTATCTCCTATAGTTCATCCGGGCTCCTTATGGTGCACCTGATGGTCTACATCAGGTACTGCAAACCTTCGTTGTCTATTCGCCAGCAGCAGCGTCCTATCAACCTGAACAACTTTTGCTTTGGAGTTATATCTGTATCTCTTATAGTTTAGCTGGACTCCTGTTGGTGCACCTGGTGGTCTACATCAGGTAGTCCAAACCTTCGTTGTCTATTCGCCAGCAGAAGCGTCCCATCAACCTGAACAACTTTTGCTTTGGAGTTATATCTGTATCTCTTATAGTTTAGCTAGGCTCCTGTTGGTGCACCTGGTGGTCTACATCAGGTACTCCAAACCTTCGTTGTCTATTCACCAGCAGAAGCGTCCCATCAACCTGAATAACTTTGGCAAAGCCAAAGTTCAACCTGAACAGTTATATCTGTATTTCCTATAGTTTAGCTGGGCTCCTGTTGGTGCACCTGATGGTTTACATCAGGTACTGCAAACCTTCGCTGTCTATTCGCCAGCAGAAGCGTCCCATCAACCTGAACAACTTTTGCTTTGGAGTTATATCTGTATCACTTATAGTTTAGCTGGGCTCCTGGTGGTGCTTCTGATGGTCTACATCGGGTGTTCCAGACCCTCAAGTGGAAGCAAAAGTAGCCTATGTCCGTTCTCGGTGTATGAGTATAGTATTAGAATAGTAATCTCTGTGTCATATTTTATCAAAATCTGTTTAGTGGTTTAGGCGTGAAAGCGTAGCAGACGGACAGACAGACAGACAGAGTTACTTTCGAATTATAGTATATATGAATAGTATGGATATGGATTGTGCATGACGCTTGGTGTCCTATGTTACTTATTTTTTGTGTCAAAAGAAAGTTTTGATGCGTTTAGTATGTTTCTTAAGGCGCGCGAAGGCCATTCTGATACCTACGTAGGCATTCATCCTCCCATTTTTTATGAACTATGCATTGAGACAAATTAACATGCAGAGTTTTTTGTTAGCAAGGTCTTGATGATACGTCCTAAGTATATTACAATATTTTTTAGAATATTGAAAACGAAAGAACGTCTTACAGACGCAGTAGGCAAGCGCCGGACAAAACCTGCAGAGCAATATCAACCACGGAAACTTGTGTGTGGTTTTTCTGGAGGTGGTTTTGGGCGTCTGAATAAATCGTTTTTTGGATTTTCAATTTTTCAACGGAATTTTTCCGCGGAAAAGGGTAGCCTATGTCCTTTCTCAGGTTATTATCTATGTTTATGCCAATTTTCATCAAGATCTGTTCAGTGGTTTAGGCGTGAAAGCGTAGCAGACAGACAGAGTTACTTTCGAATTTATAATATTAGTGTGGATTAGTGTGGATAGTGTGGATTACATGTATCTGAAATGAGAATGTTGATATGGATGTGTGGTGTGACAAGAATGAAAAAAATAAGGAATGAGTAAATTAAAGGAAGTTTGAAAGTAGCACCAGTGACAGGAAAGCTGAGAGCTAGCCATTTATCGTGGTATGGGCATGTTATGAGGAGGGATGAAAATCATGTGTAATGTAATGAATATGGACACTGAAAGAGAGGAAGGCCTAAAAAGTTTTGATGGATTGTGTAAAAGATGGTATGGATCAAAAAGGTGTAAACGATGATTTGACGGCCGATAGAAATGAATAGAAGAGAACGACATGTTGTTGTACCAAATAAATTGGGATAAGGACAGACAGATAATTACAGTTACACTAAAGACAGTACCTATGTAGGTACCAGTGAGTCCAGTCACCCACCGCCTAGGAGCAAATTTTTTCAATCTACAAATTTTTGAGGAATTGGCCATGTTACTGAAAAGCAAATATAAATGGCGAACTCCATTAACATTATAGTTACACCAATTTATAAGACCTAAGCGGTTGTAAAACACTGGCACCAGAGTTCATCGGGTCGTTAGACAACTCGTTGTCCCACACGAAAAGAGAGAGAGTACTCAAAATGACCCTTTACCCACTATCTAAACACCTGCGTAGCTAGCTATGCACACCTCTTGTTAAAAGAGTCATACCGACAAAAAAAACAGAAAGCGCGCTCCATTTGGAACGCCCTATTTCCATACAACTGTTGCTGTTGATGTATCTGTTGCTGGGAAATTTTGAAATCAGGGATTTCACAAAATTACTAGATATAGCATGAAATCCTGGCAGCGGATAGACCCGGATTAGTGTTCAAAATGTGCCTCTAAACACCATCAAAACAGCTGTAAAGCTATGTATGTATGCCTCTTCCTGTTAAAAGCGTCATACCGGCAAAAAAACAGAAAGCGCGCTCCATATGGAACGCCCTATTTCCATACAACTGTTGCTGTTGATGTATCTGTTGCAGAGTAATGTTGAAATCAGGTATTTTACGAAATTTCTAGATATAGCATGAAATTCTGATAGCGAATAGACTCGGCTTAGTGCCCAAAATGTGCCTCTAGATCTCAAACTCAAACTCAAACACCTGCGTAGTGCGTAGCTATGCATGCACACCTCTTGTTAAAAGCGTCATTCCGACAAAAAAAAAACAGAAATCGCGCTCCATATGGAACGGCCTATTTCCATACAACTGTTGCTGTTGGTGTATCTGTCGCAAGGAAATGTTAAAATCAGGGATTTCACGAAATCACTAGATATACAAGGTGTTAATTTAAATGTGTGCCATAGCTTCAGGGTTGGTTAAGTATCGATTAAAGGTGCCGTAAAAAATATTGAAAAAAATCCCAGTCAAAAATTGTTTTTTATTTGGCTGAAATTTCATTCAAATGCACGATACTAAACCTACCCTTAAGCTATGGCACGCATTTAAATTAACACCTTGTATAATTAAATCCTGGCACCGGGGACATGCTTATTTATTACGGCTTACAAATAAATCTAGTCAAATGTATACCTACTATACTAGGCAAATCTAAAAATATTATTGATGAAAAGAGCAACCGACGTGTTTTCCTTTTGTAAGCAACCTAAAACTTTAATAACAATGCTGAAATTTTGTTTCATTATCTATACTTCTTTCATTAACGTTATTCATCATTTCTCTAGATTTACTTATGTTAAACGAAATTTGTGGTTCAGTAAGATGACATGATAAACTACAATATTCGGCATTTGATGCCGGTCGCGAAACCTCGTAAGGATTTCGTGAAATCCCTGATTTCCTTATTTCCCTGCGACACATTTCAATTCACTGGAGCGCAGTCCAACACGTTTTTCAGCCTGACGCGCTGGATGGCGGCGGCACATACACTTGGCTAAAATTAGTTACGCGACTGAAGCGATAATTGTCGAATCTACCTATTGCATCTAACTGTGTCGTTAGTCGAAAAATATAATCTATTTGTCGTCTGATGGTATAGGTAGGTATATTAATAGTCTGATTATCATAGTGATTGATCGTTCCTCTTTTCTATGTTTTCTCACTTTAGCATAGGATAACATACAATAAACAAGAGGTATCTATTTTTTTTGTACGAGATTTCGCGACATTTCTTGGGATTTTAGTTCGTGTTGTCGCGACATCCCTAGGAATTTCGTGAAATCCCTGATTTCCGCATTTCCCTGCGACATATTTCAATTCACTGGAGCGCAGTTCAGCACGTTTTTCAGTCTGACGCGCTGGATGGCGGCGGCACATACACTTGGCTAAAATTAGTTACGCGACTGAAGCGATAATTGAAACTACCTATTGCATCTAACTATGTCTTGAGACGAAAAATAGATTATTATAGTGACTCAACATTTCTCTTTTCTGTGTTGTCTTTTTTGGAAAACATCAAATTTTTCCACCGCAGGCAGTATTAGGACATCGGCATCTGTACTGAAAATTGTATACCTAACACGGAAACTTATAAAACAGTGCATGGCACGGTGTTTAAAAATTTGGTATTCAATATAATACCTATACTGAACTCTACATACCTCGTTATTCTTTTAGTTACCTTCTTCTTCGAATGTTTACCTTGGTACTAGTTTTATAATAGAGTTTTATACTTCAGTTTTGTCTCAGGTCGGGATTTGCGCAGCTCAAACTTTCCGCTCTTGTTATGGTTAGAGTTTCAAGTTTCTCAAATGTTAGTCTTTTTCTTTAAAGTTTAAAAGATACCTGCTCAGCTGTCTCGTCTCGGGTTGGAAGGTCTTGTCTTGTCCCTTACTAAAGCCAGCATATCAACCTACCCACCCATACCTATGAAGAACCAACTTATACTGGCATTTCATATAAATTTTAAATTTTACTAGCTGCCCGTCAGCGGTTTCACCCGCTGCAACCTATTATTCCGCGGGAAAAAAGCATTATTCACCAAGAGATGTCGCTGTTAGTTTTCGGCGAAAACGTTTAAAACGCGAATCGGCTCAGTCACGCCACCTATTTCAAAAATATTGGAAAATGCGTGATCCCGTGGGAAGGAGACATTTTTCCGTGGTAAAAAGTATCCTATGTGTTATTCCAGATGCCCCTTTATATTTCTGCAAAGTTTCATGTCAATCTAATCAGCCGTTTTTGCGTGATGTCGTAACAAACACACACACAAACATCCGCCTTTATAATATTAGTAGGATAATCCACTATAAGTGGATTTGCTGGCGATAGTACGAAAAATAATATTTTTTTCGGTTTGACGAACGAGAGAGTAATAATGATAAATACGATAGGTGTGTAAGCGACGGAATACCGAAAACTTTGATTTTAGCCGCGATCAATGAAATTGAACAAATTTCTCAGGGAACAAATCACGGGATACGATAAAAAATCTACTTTCCATACAAAATTAATCATATAATCTAATCATATTGTGTACGGAAAGCAAAAATACTTTCTTCTTTCCTACTATTAGTTTCATAATGAAAGTAGTTCAGTTTCGTGATCTGATCACGCCTGAAAAGTTTTCGGTACGGCGTATTTTAGCCCCAGTATAATATATTAAGAGGCAGGGAGTGAGGCATTGCAGTTATACCGGATTTTTGATTAAATGGGTCTTGGCTAGACGGATTCGCTTGCATTGCCAACTAAGCTTGAGGAATGCCAGTTTGCTGAGACTGATAAAGTTTTTCTTTTCACCGAAGTTTTTATGATACTAAGTTCGTATCATAAAAACCTATATGGAAAGTTTGTTCAGTTTCATGATCTGACCATGCCTGCTTTTCAGTACATCTGTATGATTCGGGGAAAATCGAGCGTAATTTTCTTAGAGATAATGTGAGTTCTCAATGTTTTTAGGGTTTCGTAGTCTACTAGAAACCCTTATAGTTTCGTCAAGTCTGTCTGTCTGTCTGTCTGTATGCCGCGCCCTCATATCTTCGTCAGTTTTAGAGCTATTGACATGAAATTTGGTGAGAAGATAGATCGTGTTGAACCAAATAGAGAAATGTTAAGAAAAAAATATATTAAATGTTTTTTGGAACCCTTCCCATACAAGTGAAAGGGGGGCAAAAAAATGTTTTTTCTTCTGTAATATTGAGTAGGGTATCGTTGAATAGGTCTTTTAAAACTAAGGTGAGAATTCTTTGAAACAAAGTCACTAAAATGTTTCTGTCACGAGATATATGCTTTTAAAAAGGGCGTTTTTGACCCATAATTTGTTCCAGCTGTAACTTCTAAAGTATAAACGCTAAAAATTTGAAATAAATATGGAATATAGCTTACAATCTGAAGTTACAATGAAAACTATAACGGATATTGTACCCTTAAAAGTTTCAGAAAAGATGAGTTTTCTATTTGCGGTTCGTCATCATACTGCCGCTAACAAACCAGCAACAAAATTAAGTTTGTAATGCTGAAAAACCTCATATTTAAACGTTGACTACGAAACCCTATTTGTGGGCGTGTCTGACACGCTCTTGGCCGGTTTTTTAGTAACAGGTAGACGTTTTGAAAAACCTTTTAGACTGTAGTCTGTGAAAACGAATTTTCGTCTACATACATAAATACACACACACCTACTCTCGTAAAACATTACCCTCCTAAGCAGTCGGGTAAAAAGTGTGTCACAAGAAGAAAAAAACATCCTTTTAACCGACATGTCTGTGCAGTTTACCAGCATCGGGCAGAAAATTGAATTGTAAAGCTAGCAGGCGCACGACCGATAGAAAAGTGAACAGAATAATATTTGTCTATGCTTGCGCAGTTTATTTCCTGGGGGAAATCCTACATATTACCTGTGGGAGCCTTGCAAAAGCTCCATTGTAAAGTTTTGTATACAAATGATAATATTATTGAAGTTAAAATCTTTTTAGAACGGACTTTATCTATAGCGGTACCTAAACTTACTCTTCTTAACCATGTCAGAGGCCTGCTACTTGCGGTTGTAAAACTGAGACAGACAACAGACTCATTCGGTCGTAGGACGACTCACGACCACACGAAGAGAGAGATTCTATTTCATTCTATTTGATATTAAATTTGAAGAGTGTCTCGATTTCACTAGGTGTTCATCATTCAGATCCTGTCATGATGACTGCTGTACTACCTCATAGAAGTAGAAGATATCAAACAAAAACCGCATACAGTCGTCGCGAAATCTTTAATCGCTGAAAATACATAAAGTTACTGACGAATTCTCTTCCTCCTCCTTAGTAAAAAAATTACGTCGAACTTATCAGTATGCCGTGTGGTACCGGCAATGCCGTGTGGTGCCGGCAGAGTAGAATAGCAATGCCGTGTGGTGCCGGAAGAGTAGAATAGCACCACCCCCTCTCTTCCCGCGGGAGTCGTAAGAGGCGACCGAGGGATAAACCCGACCCAAACAGCCAGGGCCAACCGTATGGTGGCGGTTAATCCACCACAAAAGCATTCCCAAGGAGGGTTGACGTCCTGTAGGCGGCCGGTCGTAAATTTCAGCCAAATCCTTTTGCAACACGATTTCGTGTTCAACGAAACGAGTTGCGCCGACCCCAAGTAATTGGGATAAGGGCAGGAAGATGATGATTATCAGTATGGCAATACCCCCCGATTGGGGGAGGTCCATGTCCAGCAGTTTACTATTGTGACTGTTATGTAACGTATTAACCCCGTAAGCACCGCTAAACTCTGTAGGCATTTTAACACAAAGTGTTTAATTTTAAAGGCACGCCACATGTTGTTATAATTTGTGAGATAGGTGGTTAAGTGTGAACGAACGCAGGTGTTGCTTATATTAAACCATAATCGTGTCACCCATGTAGATTGTAGGAATGTACGTATGGTCGTACCAATATAAGTTGGAACGAGTCTATCCTGAACGAGGTTTTCAAAATCATGTAAAATAGTTTGTAAACAGTGTATTGGGATTTTTAATAAAAATTAGAAAATTGTTAATTTCATTAGCGACTGCCGGGACTTGAACCCGGGATCTACGGGCGCCTAGCGGACCCTGATGAATCTTTCAACCTCTTGATGGTCGTTTCGAAATCTCGTCGTCGTCGAGTTTGTAAATACTTTCCCTGCAAACCATTTTAAAATGTAGTTGAACAAAACATTTGATTGCCAATGTGATGTGATTAGCAGAATAATTGGTGCATAGTGAATGGCAGTTAGCTCGGGCTATCTTATCAGCTCCCGATACCATGAATTTGTTCTCTAACAGCGTCAGTTGAGTGAGTATGAAAGGATTTGGATTGAATTTTGACATATTCTTTGGGATTTGTTGGGTTGTTTTGGATGCTTCTAGAATCTAAGTAAAGATAATCTTATGACCCAAAAAAAACATTACATAACATACCCACCTACATACACACTGCACGCCTTTACCCCTTGCGGGGAGGCGGAGTTTTGACGGTCGCTATCGCCATGTCAGACGAATATTTGAGGACCGTTCTAGAAAAACAGTTTATCACTGTTGATAGTGTATCGTGAGCTACTAAGTTTAGTTTGTTCATGAAGGCAGAAGATTCATACCTGGTTCCCTACAGGACCGCGTGTCAGAGGCCTATGAGTAGTAAGCATGGACGGTAGTAGGCTGATTAGAAACTTACACCACGGTTCGACGGGTCTTAGTCATAAATAAATAGTAAAGGAAATAGTAATGCACTAATATTATTATCATTATGCATACACTTACCTACATACCTACTACAATTCATCATATCGTTTCTCAGATTTCTCGCCCTCATATAACAAAGAACGGAAACATATTTTTAAACATTATCTATTACTAGCTGCCCGTCAGCGGTTTCACCCGCTGCAACCTATTATTCCGCGGGAAAAAGCATTATTCGCCAAGAGATGTCGCTGTTAGTTTTCGGCGAAAACGTTTAAAACGCGAATCGGCTCAGTCACGCCACCTATTTCAAAAATATTGGAAAATGGGTGATCCCGTGGGAATGAGACATTTTTCCGTGGTAAAAAGTATCCTATGTGTTATTCCAGGTGCCCTTTTATATTTCTGCAAAGTTTCATGTCAATCTAATCAGCCGTTTTTGCGTGATGTCGTAACAAACACACACACAAACATCCGCCTTTATAATATTAGTAGGATAGTCTTCTTACCAGGCATTAAATAAACTCTCAACTCTCTGATAATAATTTACCCATAGAGTTGAAAAATACGTCTCTCGAACGAACACAAATAAAACTTGGAAAAATAAACAAAACTTGAATTTGATTTCACCATAAAACACGTCTTCGAATCGAAACCGTATGTTTACTTTATGAAGTAGCAGTTGTTGTGCAGAATAAGATGAAAACTTTAACTATACACGGAACCTAGTCCGAATTTATTGGATTTGAGAGTTGATGCGTATTGTGTATTGCAATTTTAAGCGACAGGCTAACAACCTGTCACTATAATGATACTCAGTCTTCTGAATGATTCTCAAACTTTTGTCAGACGTGGTGTAAATGGCCGATTTTCACAGCCGTTTCCTCTCTTCTCCGCAAGGTATATAGGCGTGATATATGCATGTAATGTATGTATGTATTTCCGTCCCGCGATGGGTATGGTATGTTATCCCGCGGTAATCTTCTTCTATCCTGTGGAACACCGAGTAGAGGAATGACACGATGAACAGTGTAGTCAGAGTTGTTCAACCTCCTCCTTCTAGTGTTCAACTAATGAAAATGTACCTCATAAATGCATACTTTTATCAATTTTACGTTTACATTCAGTTTGGTTATCAAAACTTTAGCACGGGTTTGACAGTTGTAAAAATAAGCTTATTAAAAGAGGCCAGACTGTAGTAACACAATTCGACACATTTTCGAAATTACACATATAACAGAAACGAAAGATTTGGCGTACTCCTAGAGTTATTCCAGAATTTATCGCTTTGTGTTGGAATAGTGAAGATGGACGATCCCAGTCGTAGCCAAGAGATGGCTCGCACCCGATTCATACATGCATTTTGAATAAGTTCCAACAGCTGACTAATCTAGTATTATACTA
The DNA here is from genome assembly GCA_024500475.1 of Phthorimaea operculella. NCBI lineage: Eukaryota > Metazoa > Arthropoda > Insecta > Lepidoptera > Gelechiidae > Phthorimaea > Phthorimaea operculella. Next base: position 1,787,555 of record JANFCV010000024.1, on the reverse strand, counting down.
TCCCGGAAGGCAAAACTACATGCATACACATATCACGCCTATACTTGCGGAGAAGGCAGAGCGCTATGTCCGTAAACGTACCGTCGGTATCTCCCATTGGTATCTCCACGTCTGGCATATATTTGAGGGCCGTTTCATAAAAGGAAGAAAAATCTGCAATTTGCAATCTTCTAAAACATGAATGTGAAATAAAATTTAGTGCAAGTCTTATCTCATAAAAAAGAAGTGGGTATCTACATCATATATCTCATCTTTACTCAGTCATGTCATGAGATAACAACTTGTCGTAGGTATAAATACCTAATCTATTATTTATCTTTCGTAAACTTTTGTAAATTTTTCTTTCTACCAGGTTAATAATACATACGATGTATCGAATGTTTGCGCGCCTATGCTGAGAAACGAATAACAAATTTCTAGTTTCCTTTTCCAAATTTTGTATGTATGGGAGGCCGATATTTTTTCTTTGCTGATTATTCTTCATTAGTGTTCTTCGTCATCATCTCCTGCCCTTCTCCCAAATCAGTTGAGGTCGGCGCCACATTTTTTGTGAGAGCACAAATCATGTTTCAAAAGGAATTGGCAATGTTTTATGACCGGTCGCCTGCATAACGTCAACCCCCTTTGGGAATCCTTCTGAAGGTGGTAACACCGTCACTATGCGGTTCGAGGTCAAAAACTCTACGTCGCCTTTTACGAAACACGCTGAGTGGACTAGGGGTGGCAGTTTTCTTAGCCACCACACGGCATGTCTTCGTCGTCATAAATAAAACCTACAATGAAACATTTTTCTGAAGCGCGGCTCTGGTAAAACTCCTACCCGGTAACCACTCGTACAGAAAAATCGCATTCGAAACAGGTCACCTGATTTCGCATTAATTATACTTTCACTAATTAGTTTCCCAACATTATTATAATGAAGAAAGAGGTCGTTGTATTTTTCGGTAGATAAGGTGGTTCTGAACGGCTGAATGTCCTGGTAACACTAAGCTTTTTAAGCACTCTACCTATCCCGCAAGGGATACAGGCGTGATACATATGTATGTACGTATGTATCATTTTAATAACTACGGCTGGGTAGAGCCCATGTTCCTCGATAGATAGAAGCCTAAAACTGACTAGGATAATCAAGTCTAAGTCTTTTTTTGTTTCTGACCTGAAAGTACGTGCATAAAATAGTGCTCAGTATCAAACTTAGTCTTACAGACTGACCTACTATCCTGAGTACTGAACTTTACCGTGATTCAAGCACCTGCTATGAAATCCTAGAATACTATCCTTCCTTAGTATCTACTCCTACGGGTCGCTCTTTATCCACTTTAGACCAGCTTATGCCAATCTTTTATACAAATACTAAGAGAAACCAGTATAAATTGATCCCTTAAATAGTAGCTTAGGTGGATTTGCTGGCGATAACACCATTTATGTAACCTTTTACCCTTTTACTACTTTTACCTTATACTCGAAACTTTTGCAGATTTTTAAGGTTGAAAATCAAACCAAAGAATAGACAGCTATAGGTACTTTTTAATTATGGAACTATAACAACAAAACCCCGCACCTTTAGGTCAATTTAATTCATAGGGTTGGACGATTCAATGCCCCACACGAAACGAAGAAGAATTCATATACCCTTCCATCCGTGACTCTTTTCATTTTTTTTTCTATCTCCGTAATCCACATTTTTATTCCTAACGGAACTGTGTCACTCTTTTGTTCGAAAAATATCGTTTCCGTAGTCCAGAGGCTGTGGAACGAATTCCATATTCAAAAGTCAACATCGACTTGTCGATCTTTTGTTGATTCGAATGCATATTTAGATTGTTACAGCATAACTTTTAAATTTTCGTATAGACATTCGTAAAAATGTTGTTTAGTTGTAGATCCAAATTGAAATTGAAAATATACATGTCTCATATTCTTAATGTGGAAAAAAATGTTCGGGCATTAATAAATTACACCTCGTAGTTCTGTTTTTGTTGTTTGCTATTTTTATGAATAAATGGTATGCTTGTTGATTCCGTACGTACGTAAAATACCAACTCGTTATTAAGTGAGGTAGGTTTTCAAATTACCTATTGTCGATTACATGTGTCGATTAGGTTAGTTTAGTACTTTTTGAGCAGTTATTATAAAAAATGTTTATCTTTCTGTGTAGAGTTCACTTTTTAATTTTGATGATGTACGGGGTTTAAGGGACAAATAAATTGGGATAAGGGCAGGCAGATAATGGTGAAGGGGTGTAAGGGACAGCTCTCCGAATACTGATTGATAGGGTGCATTTAGAACAACTAACAGCATCCCGTAGGATTTTTGTTCAGTAGACTTAATTTTGTTTTTGAACTCCCGTACAAAGTCACGATCACGATTTACAATGGGAGGTCAAAATTATTTTTAATTCTCCTGAAATATTTTCTTACGGAAAGTTGTTCAGTTACGCGGTCTGAGTGCACCCTATCAGTATTCAGAGAGCTGTCCCTTACACCCTGTATATTATTACTTAGTCGTAGTCGTAGCACGTCGTAGGTCTAAAAACTGTGAATAGAGAACTCTAAAATTTGTCTGACCATTCAATGTTTACAGACAACAGTGAAGCAAAAACTATTCGTAGTGTATGTAACATTCATTTACGTATTTTATTGCCCATCTATTTAACAAGCACTTACCCGTTTCCAGAGTAGTATGCTTGATTTCTCTTGTCGGTTTTATTTGGCATTAAGATTTATAGGTGTTGATGGAAATCAGATTTACTACTCCGTCCGATGGCTCGTATTTAAACCAATGAGGCGAAGCTAAGAGTCGTCCGTGTTTTGTAAATCGTTTGCGTTTTAGTGTTTTATTCAGAAAAAGTATCGGTTTTGTGGTACGGGTACCTTTCAACAGATACCTAGACTCTTTTTCAAAAGGAAGAGGTTGCCAGAAAATATCGATAAGCCTTAACTGACAGTAATTAAATTTGTTAAATGTTGCTTTTCGTGTGCAAATAAAGTATTTTTATCTTCTCTTATCTTAATTTATTATAATAGTTTTTTTTGTGTCGACCGACACTGCTGTTGTATGCATACTACACCGCTACGGCAAATAAAAGCGATACGAATTTGTCTACACCATCTAGGTTTATGGTGTGTTTTAAACTCGTCAAAAGGTTCTTTGACCCCACATACAAACTGACCTAACCTGACCTGTCACGTCACGATTTGCGTCAGTTTGTATGAGAGGTCAATGTTGAACTTTGCACGAGTTTAAAAAACCATGGCAAAAAACATATACTTACCACAACCGCGCAACGTTTCCCTAATTTGTGTACTTACCTAGCTATACTCGGTAGTACTATTATTTATTCTGTGGCTATACTTACGGCAAATGTCTGACTAACTTAGCGTGATATTTTGTGTATTTTAAATGTACATACATACGTATATCATACCTATATCCCTTGCGGGGTAGGCAGAGCGTAACGGCTGTGAACGGCTGTGAAAACGGCCATTTGCAACACGTCTGAAAAAAGTTCGAGAGTCATCCAGAAAACTGTGTATCGCCATAATGACAGGTTGTCAGCCTGTCGCCTGAAATTGCAATACGCATCAACTTTAAAAAAAAAATTTAAATGTTTTGCAATATTTTAATTATGCAACAGCTACACTGGCTGCATCCCGGGTAAAAGCTCCTCTCATATTAATGCACCATTAGACAGATCCATTAAGCAAAAGCACTGGGCTGTATATTTGATTTAAACTTTGATTTATATCTGCATATCTATCTATAGTTGGTGCATTTTTATACTCAGGCAAAGGTTCATTGACCCCCCATACAAACTGACCTAACCTGACCTGCCACGTAATCATTTGCATCAATTTGTATGATAAGATAAGAAAAATATTTATTTTGTTGTATGGGTGGTTAGTCCAAGGGTCAAGAGTTTAAAACGCAAAAACCATAGGTAGTTAAAATCTTATCCACTTACCTAACCATATTTACTGCAAATATGTTTCTAACTTATCGGCAAATGTCTGTACTGTACTGCTTTAGGAGGGTTACGTTTTTCGAGTGTATGTACGTGAGTGTATGTATGTGGACAAGTAAATAGTTTTTCACATATGAAGTGGATGGAAAGAGGAAAGGGAGGCCTTTGCCCAGCAGTGGGACAATGCAGGCTAATTAAGATAAGATAAGATATGAAGTGTCGCTGTAATTATCTCAGCAATGTGATTGACACTGGGTATATTAAAATTTCATGTAACTCTGAATGTACCGCAATCTGTTTTGTTGTCTTTTAAAAACAATGCTTGTTTCATTATGCAACAGCTAGATACACTGGCTTCATCCCTGATAAAAGCTCCTCTCATATTAATGCACCATTAGACAGATCCATTAAGCAAAAGCACTGGGCTGTATATTTGATTTATACTTTGATTTATATCTGCATAACTATCTACAGGGAGTAACAGAAAGGGTATTACAAGCGGAAAGGAGGTTAAGGTACTCATGAAACTGAACAACTTTCCCCATGGAACTTGGGTCAAAAAATGAAACATCGCCTCTCATACGAAATCGCCGATCAGCTGAATGATTTAATATGGTAGGTCCAAATTTTATTTCTCATCAAATCATCTTTGGGGAAAGTTGTTCAGTTTCCTCCTTTCGGCTTGTAATACCCTTTCTGTTATAGTTGGTGCATTTTTAAACTCGGAGAAAGGTCCATTGACCCCTCATACAAACTGACCTAACCTGACCTGCCACGTAATCATTTGCGTCAATTTTGTATGATAAGATAAGAAAAATATTTAATTTGTTGTATGAGTGGTTAGTCCAAGGGTCAAGAGTTTAAAACTCAAAAAACATAGGTAACTTAGTATTTTTTTTATCTACTTATTACCTAACCATATTTATGGTTGTGGCAAATATCTTTCTAACTTATCGGCAAATGTCTGTGTTTTAAACGTTGCAATATTTACACGACTGCCTTAGGAGGGTTATGTTTTTCAAGCATATGTATGTAGGTTTGTGTGTGAGTGCATGTAAGTATTTATGTGGACAAGTAAATAGTTTTTCACGGGCTACAGCCTAAACGGCTGGGCGGATAGTGACATATGAAGTGTCGTTGAAATCGTCTCAGCATCGCGATTAACACTGGGTATATTAAAATTTCGTAAATACGAAATGGTAAATTGCACTTTGAAATTACCGCAATCTGGTTTTGTTTCTTTTAATAACTAGCTAGGTATGCTTGTTTCATTATGCAACAGCTACACTGGCTGCATCCATGATAAAAGCTCCTCTCATATTAATGCACCATTAGACAGATCCATTAAGCAAAAGCACTGGGCTGTATGCTTGATTTATATCTGCATTCGTATTTAACGCATCAGAAATAACGCAACGGATGATGAAACTTCAAAGCTTATTTCAGATGGCAGCAGACGTGATTATGCGCGTGCCTTAGCCCAACAATAAGAAGTAATCCGTTGCGTGGTTTAGGAGGATACATATATCACACCTATATCCCTTGCGGGGTAGGCTGAGCGTAAACGGCTGTTAATAACGGATATTTACATCACATCTGACAAAAGTTTGAAATTCATACAGATAACTGTGTATCATCATAGTGACGGTTATCAGCCTTAAAGCGCAATACACATGAATCTCATCCCTTAGAAGCTTCCTACGACATCCACGGGAAGGATATTCTAACTTAGTCGCTACCTACGACACCCACGAGAAAGATAGGGGGTGATAGTATTCTATGTCGGCACCACTCGGCATTTTTGAAAGCAACTATTTACTATAGCAAGACATCAATGCGATCAAATGCCCTGGAACAGTCCACCGTATGTTCGTCAGCGGACTGTTGAGGTTTATCTTCATTAATAATGTCTAGGCTCCTAGGATGTTGCTCCTAGAATATTGATTAGTTAGCTCAGCAGGTTAGTTAGTATCTGAGTAAACACATAAACCGAGATATGGCCACGATTGCAGGACGTAGATATCCATTTTAGAGTTTATATAAGCAAGCTATAGAGACTTATAGAGTACGTCTAAAAAGTTAGAACTGTTGGCAGGAGTAAGCACACAACCGCTCTGCCTGTCAGTAGCAAAACGCTAGTGACAACACTATTAAACCTCCATAGCTTGTCATACATTTGACATATGTATATATGGAGCAACTGCTCGCGTTTTGACAGTACGGCGCGAGGCGATACGCGCACTCTATTTGACGTCGATATCTATAGAGCAACTGCTTACGTATTGACAGTACGGCGCAAAGCGATACGCGCATTCTATAGCTTGCTTATACCGGGAGTAACGGAAAGGGTATAACAAGCCGAAAGGAGGTCAATGTACTCATGAAACTGAACAATTTTCCCCATGGAACATGGGTCGAAATATGAAAAAAAAAAAGTTTAGACCTCTCATATAAATCAATCAGCTGATCGGCAATTTTGTATGGGAGGTTCAAATTTTTCTCCTTTCGGCTTGTTATAATACCCTTTCTGTTACTCCCTGTATCTCTAAGATACAAATACATTGTCACAACACCCATATTGTTTGCTCATCAAACTTTGGTGTTTGGTTTAAATTCTAGACGTGTTAATGTTGTTTTAGGTCTGTTTTATATGGGTAAACCTTGGGTAAACTTTAAGACCCTTCCGCACTGAAATAATGGACATTTTCAATTCAAATTAAATACGTGTGGAGTTAGCGGTGTCCATGACAAATGAAAAATGCAATAAATACTACTTTATTTTTCTGATGTGTTGGTATCGTTATGTAGCACATCTCGTGTGGTAGCGGCTAAGAATACTGCCACCCGTAGTCCACTCAGCGTTTTTCGTAAAAGGCGACGTAGAGTTTTTGAACTCGGCTGAACATCAGTCAACTATGGTCAACGGCATGGTGGCGGTGATACCAATGGCATTCCCAAAGAGAGTTGACGTCAGGCAGGCGACCAATCGTAAAACATTGCCAAATCCTTTTGCTACATTATTTGGTGTTCTAGCAGAACATGTTGCTCCGACCCAATCTGATGTATAGAGCCAAGCTTCTGAATCTCTTTGTTAGTTTGTTTGTTTCCAACATCATTATTGTTTACCCCATACATATGAGCCGTTTGTGTGATTACACCTTTTACGTGTTGCTTGGCTAGTAACCATAACCTAGAAATATCAAAACATTTGCAACATGCGCTACAAACGATGGTGTATCTCTCTGGTACACAAAGCATGGTTAACCGCATGGTGGCGGTGATACCTACTATTATGATCTGAATACACCCTATCAGTATCAGTACCAGGAAGTACCCTATCAGTAGTAGGAAAACTGACCCATACACCCCGTATAGATACGTAGTTTTCTTCGTTTCGTATCTAAAATGCGGGAAAAGAGAATAACCTACATTTCGCAAATGAACTAGTGAAACAGCGTAATCCCGTTAAAACTCAGCTTTAGTGCAATGCATACATTCGGCCACTGTGTGGAGCACAACGACCACACAGTCTACTAGACACCAAAGTAGACTGAAGACGATGTAACCTAAAACTAAGTACTAAAATCCGTGTCATTATATAATTAAAGTTAAAATGGCGCTCTTAAGTTTAAACAATTTATAGCACTGATATCTGGCTAAAAGATTTCGTTTGTGCCGTGCGGTGCCGGCTTAGAATATCATCATCCATATCTATATGTCGCAGTACGATGGCAGAATCAGGTTTTTGGCCAAAAACCTAGGTTTTTGGCCAAAAGCCGGCATATGGCAGAATCGTAGACTTCCTTCGGCCATCGTCCTGAGCTGATCCAGGTTTTTGGCCAAAAACCTAGGATTTTGGCCAAAAAACTAGGATTTTGGCCGAAATCCTAGATTTGTTTAGTATTATGGCTTTTTTTGAATTTCGGGGGAACTTCTTCGTCTTCGAGTGGTAAACCAAAGCACCTAACGAGCCGATGGACCCTGGTATCAGAGTTTTCAACCGCCTACTGCAAGTAGCAGGCCTCTAACATGGTTGTGTAACGACCGCCGTCTAAATGATCATAGAGAGCAATCAGGACCGACCGACGGCTTACCGTACCCGTGTAGTTCGGGGGAACGAGGAGTGGAGAGGTACTTTATGCACCTCCCTCTGATCTTTTGAGGGTAGACTTGGACACCGTAAATGGACACCCTGAAGGACGGGGGGTAACATCAGACAGTCTGAACAGCAGGATTGCCTCGGATTCCCTGAAGGGCAAGGCTTCAGACACCATAAGAGCTTCAGACACCATAAGAGCAGGACGTACCACTGAACGCTCTAGAGGATTGGTGGTAGCGTTGGACGCCCTGGAGACCAGGAGGTAGCATCGGACCCCCAGAAAATCCAACGTCCGTCATCTTACATCCTCCAGAGTGTCCGACGCTACCCACGCCCTCCAGAGCGTCTGACGCTACCTCCCACCCTCCAGAACGTCAAATGTTACCTCCTGCCTTTCGAGGTGTATGCCCGAACTACACGGGCACGTTAAGCCGTCGGTCCCGATTGCTCTTTATGATCACTTAGACGGCGGTCGTTACACAACCTTGTCAGAGGCCTGCTCCTTGCAGTAGGCGGTTGTAAAACTCTAACACCAGGGTTCATCGGGTCGTTGGGCGACTTGGTTTACCAGTCGAAGAAGAAGAAGTTCCCCCGAAATGCAAAAAAAGCCATTATACTAAACAAATCTAGGATTTCGGCCAAAATCCTAGTTTTTTGGCCAAAATCCTAGGTTTTTGGCCAAAAACCTGGATCAGCTTAGGACGATGGCCGAAAGAAGTCTACGATTTTGCCATATGCCGGCTTTTGGCCAAAAACCTAGGTTTTTGGCCAAAAACCTGATTCTGCCATCGTGCTGCGACATTGTACTGTATGGAGCGCGCGAGCGCCTGTTCAATAGTATTAAACTAGCTACGATACCGGACGCACGTTGTTCTTATTTATAATAACCTACGCCTACCCCCTACATACACACCAATTGACGACGCGGATGGAAGTGAATTACTCGGCAAAATGAGCAGTGTTTTCGGAAATCTGGGACTTTTCGACCACAATAACCAGGAATGGAAGGTTTTCTACGGCAGGCTTTCGATGTTCATTACATTGAATGATATCAAGGCTGAGAAACAAAGTGCATTGTTGTTAACGAGTCTTGCGGATGAGTCATACAAATTGGTATGTAACTTGCTACATCCGAAGAAAATTGAAACAGCAACATTTGCGGAGCTAGTGAAGGTACTCAACGATCATTTCACCCCAAAAAGGTCGACCTTTGCAGATAGAAGTAGGTTCTATGACGCGGTAAAGATCGACGGGGAGAGTGCAGAACGATGGGCAGCAAGATTACGTGGTTTGGCGGTACATTGCGGCTTTGGAACCGAGCTGGATGTGTTACTTCGTGACCGTTTCGTGTTGGGATTCAAGGCAGGCCCGGTGCGTGATAACTTGTGCGAAAAGGACTTGTCAACATTAACGCTCGCAAAAGCGTTGGAAACTGCTCAGCAAGTGACGTGTGCTAGAGAGGCGCGCGACACCAGGGATCCAGGTGCAGGTGCAGCTGTAATTATTAAGGAGGAGCCACTGTACAGGATGGGGAGTCCGCGTGACCGCGAGCGTGCCCGCGGTGCGCGGGCGACTCGCCAGGAACGCGAGCACGGCCTACCCAGCGGCAGCGGCCGCTGCAGCCGGTGTAACTTGGCCTCCCACAAAGCTGAGGACTGCCGGTTCAAAAATTATCGCTGTAACAGGTGTAAATCCATTGGGCATCTGAAAAAGGCTTGTCACGCGAAACTGAACAACATTGAAGTATGCGCGGAACAGCAACCGACGGACACCGAACATGAATGTGAGGAATGTCAACTCTTCAATATGAGGTGTGTTAATAGTGACCCTATTTTAATTACAGTTACGATTAATAGTAAGGATTATAGCATGGAACTTGACTCGGGATCGGGTGCTAGCGTGATGTCAGAGCGGTTATATAATCAATTTTTTAACAGTTTCCCTTTACAAAAATGTGAGGTTAAGATGTGTTATTATACTGGCCATAGAATTACGCCCACAGGTTGTTTTAATGCATTAGTAACTTACAACAATAAACAAGAAATTTTAACCTTTTACGTTATTAAAAATGGAGGTGCACCGTTGCTCGGACGCGATTTTATGGCCACTTTTGGGTTAAATTTAGTGCCTAATAATAAATTAGATTTAACTACGGATTCTTCCGTTAATGATGTGGTAAATAAGTATAGTAATTTATTTACGAATGAACTAGGGTGTTACAAAGGGTTGGAGGTAAATATACAGTTAAAACCCGGTGCTATTCCCAAGTTTTGCAAGGCTAGACCTATTCCTTTTGCGATAAGAGAACAAGTAGAATCGGAATTAGCTAGATTAGAAAAACTAGGTATATTAAAACCAGTTAATCACTCTGATTACGCAACGCCTATCGTTCCGGTCCAGAAGGCTAACGGTAAAATAAGGGTCTGTGCAGACTATTCACGTACTTTAAATACTGACATACATGTGGATAAGTACCCCTTGCCACGGGTGGAAGAGGTTTTTGCGAAGTTGAGTGGTGGGGAGCAATTTTCGAAATTAGATTGTAGTCAGGCTTACAACCAGCTTTTGTTATCTGAAGACTCACAAAAACTTACGACTATTAATACGCCAAAAGGGTTGTTTATGTACACGCGCCTTGTTTTCGGGTTAGCTAGTGCACCAGCAATTTTCCAAAGGACGATTGAGAACTTGATGACTGGGTTAGACGGGGTGTCTGTATTTTTAGACGATATTTGTATAACCGGTCCTAATAAAAGGGTTCATTTAGAAAGGTTGGAGCAAGTTTTTCAGCGGTTACAAAGCGTCGGGTTAAGACTGGAAAAAAGTAAATGTGCTTTCTTTCAGGACAGCGTAACCTATTTAGGTCATATAATAGATAAAAATGGGTTGCACAAATGTTCAAAAAAAGTCGAAGCTATCACTAATGCCCCACGACCGAATAATATAACGGAACTTAAGCGTTTTTTAGGCATGGCAAATTACTATCGCAATTTTGTACCAAACGCTTCATCTATTCTTAAGCCACTCCACGACTTATTGCGCGCGGATGCACGGTGGGAGTGGACGGATAAGCAGCAATCAGCATTTCAGCGTATGAAGGATGAGCTGGCATCAGATCGGGTGCTGGCGCATTTCGACCCGCAGGCGCAGGCGGTGCTGGCGGTGGATGCGGGGCCGGATGGCCTCGGTTGTGTGCTGTCTCAGGTAGGCGCGGATGGCGTAGAGAGGCCACTCGCTTTTGGTTCCAGGTCTCTCACGAGCAGCGAGCGTAACTACAGCCAGTTACATAAAGAGGCGGCGGCGATTATTTTCGGTGTGAAACGGTTCCACCAGTACCTGTACGGTCGGCAGCAACCATTTGTATTAAAAACAGACCACCGACCACTATTAGCAATTTTTGGTAGCAAGAACGGAATATCCATGATGACTGCTTCACGGTTAGTAAGATATTCGATATTTTTATCGGCCTATAACTATACCATCCAATACACGAAAGGTAAAGATAATCAAGTAGCCGATTATTTTTCACGCTCGCCGTTAGAACCGAATGAGCTTACCGATCAATGTGAATTTAAAAGCATAAATTACCTACAACTTGGTCAATTACCTATTACTTACCGGGACATTCGTGAAGCGACTACTAAAGATGACATCTTAAATATCGTGGTAAGGTATGTAAGGCAGGGCTGGCCCAGGAAAATTCAATGTCAGGATATATTGCCGTATTTCCAGTGTAAAAACGACCTGGAAATAGAAAGTGGATGTTTGATGCGTGGTCACCGTGTAGTTGTTCCGAGTAGATATAGGTATGAATTATTAAAGGAACTACATAAATCACACCAGGGCATAGTCAAAACAAAGAGCGCGGCGCGCGCACACGTATGGTGGCCGGGTATTGACCTAGATATCGAACAGCTGATCGGTACCTGTGACGTGTGCAGTTCTCTGCGCGCGACGCCGGCGCGAGCACCGATAGCTAAATGGCCGAATCCCGAAAATGTGTGGGAAAAAATACATTTGGACTATATGACCATAGCCACAAGGAGTTATTTAGTTGTCATAGACGCATACAGTAAGTGGGTTGAATGTTTAGATACGGGATCCAATACAACAACTCATGATTTGATTCGTAACTTAAAGAGTTTGTTTACCAAATTTGGGTTGCCGAAGGTAATTGTGTCAGATAATGATCCGAAAATCGCATCACAGGAATTTTTAGAGTTTTGCAAAATTAATGGGATAACACATTTAACTTCGCCAATTTACCACCCTTGTAGCAACGGCCAGGCGGAAAATTCCGTAAAAAATTGTAAAAAGATGATCAAATCGATAATGAGAAATGAATCTTGTGTAAAAAAAATTAATGATAAGTTGCAGGACTATTTGTTTGTTTATCGCAACACGGCGCATTGTACGACGGGTGAGTCACCCGCCAAGCTGATGTTCGGTCGGAATTTGAGAGGAAGATTAGATTTAATTAAACCTCCTATGCCGCAAATTGATTGCGCAAACGTTAGCGATAAGACTGATAAGGTTCGAACATTTTCAATAGGACAAAATGTTTGGGTAAAATGTTTTAAAAATAGGAAACCGTTTTGGAATAAAGGGATAATACTGAAAAAAATAGGTAATAGGTTGTACGAAGTGCGGTTATTAGAACAAAATAGTATTTGTAAGCGACATGTAAATCAGCTGTTACGTTTCGCGGGTGATACCGACAAAGTTTCAGAACCGGGACACAGTCATCTTCTTAGGAGCGATAACTTAGGTGATAATATTACACAAAATGATACATCATCTTTGACAGATGGTACGTCACTATCCAATTGTGGTAATAATAATATTGTAAATAATCCTACCTCTTCTGATGTATCAGACACCGAGTCGACTAACGACCCGTTGAGCCCCGGTAACAGAATTTTGAACTCGCCCATTGCTGCTAATGAAAGTAATGACCGTTCATTAGATTCTGAACAGGATGATGAGGGTGGTGAGGTGTGGCAGGAAGCTACGGAAGAGGGAATGGTGGAAGAGGATGACGTAGAGGAGATTGTGAATGTTGAGCAGCCAGTAGAGGGTGTTGAACAACTACCTAATACACCCGCTGTATCACGTAATTTAAGACCTAGAAATAGGAATATTAATTATAAGTATTAAGTTGTGTATTTATATTTTGTCATCAGGTTTCCAAACTAAGGGAAGAGGAGATGTACTGTATGGAGCGCGCGAGCGCCTGTTCAATAGTATTAAACTAGCTACGATACCGGACGCACGTTGTTCTTATTTATAATAACCTACGCCTACCCCCTACATACACACCAGACAGAGATGGGATTCTACCCGGGTAAATACCCAGATTTGGGTATATACCCATTCTTACCCGTTTTTTCCTACCCAAATTAGTTTTTACCCGGGTAAATACCCGTATATAAGTTTCATATCTATTACAGCCTTTAAGGTACGTGTTTTGCAAAAGAATTCGTACTAGGTTACTAGAACACTTAATATGTACTCGTGCAATGTAAAGAACAATTTGTTTTACGTATTTTACGATTAAGTTTGAAAGATATCGTCATTCGTTTATTGCTTTTATACCAGTATTGTCGTGCATTACTTAGACCATGTTCATAGATGAGACTTTTTTGTCCGGATCACGGATCGGATACACGGATCTCTCGTTCTTTTCCTCGTGTATAAAAGGGATTTCCGATAATTCCCCGGCCAAAGTCTTCTCATTGTGAATGCGCGGTCACAGTGCTCAGACCAAGAAACTGAACGATTTTCACATGGTGGGCCGTAAGTATTTGTACGTTGGTTCGTTTGTGTTTGTTGGGCGGGTCGTAGGTACATGTTTTTTGGGTCGTAAGGGTTTGTTGGGTGGGTCGTTAGGATTTCTTGGGTCGTAAAGGTTTGTTGGCTCATCAGGGTTTCTTGAGTGGGTCGTGAGTGTTTGTTGGCTCGTAAGGATATGCTGGGTGGGTCGTTAGTGTTTAGTGTGCCTTAAGGGTTTGTTGGGTCGTAAGGGTTTGTTGGGTTGTAAGGGTTTCTTGAGTCGTAAGGATTTCTTGAGTAGGTCGTGAGTGTTTGCTGGCTTGTAAGGGTTTGTTGGGTGGGTCGTTAGTATTTGTTGGATCGTAAGGGTTTGTAGTTGGGGTTGTGGTTGTATTCGAGACGTAAGGCTTTGTTTGGTGGCTCGTTTATATTTTTTGGTTCGTTAGGGTTTGTTAGGCGATTCGTTAGTGTTTGCTAGGGTCGAAAGGGTTTTTTGGGTTGTATGAGTTTGTTGGATGGGTCGTAAGTGTTTGTTGGGTCGTTAGTGTTTTCTAAGTCGTAAGGGTTTGTTGGGTTGTAAGAGTTTGTTGGGTCGTAAGGGTTTATTGGGTCGTAAGGGTTTGTTGGGCCGTGGGTTTGTTTGAGCGTAAGGGTTTGTTGGATGGGTCGTTAGTGTTTGTTGGGTCGGTAGGGTTTGTAAGTTGTGCCGTTGGTGTTTGTTTGGTCGTAAGGGTTTGTTAAGATGTCGTTAGTGTTTGCTGGGTAGTATGGGTTGTTTGGGTGAGTTATAAGGGTTGATTGGGTCGTTAGGGTTGGTTAGGCGGTTCGTTCGTGTTTTTTGGGTCGAAAGGGTTTGTTGGGTTGTAAGGGTTTGTTGTCTGGGTCGTTAGTGTTTGTTGGGTCGTTAGATCGATCGATCGATCGAGGATTTGTTGTGTGGGTCTTTAGTGTTTTCTGGGTCGTAAGTGTTTGTTTTGTCGTAAGAGTTTGTTGGATTGTAAGGGTTTATTGAGCCGTAAGGGTTTGTTGGATTGGTTGTTAGTGTTTGTTGGGTCGTTAGGGTTTGTAAGTAGGCTCGTTGGTGTATATTGGTTCGGTAGGGTTTGTTGTGTGGGTCGTTAGTGTTTGCTAGGTCGTAAAGATTTGTTAGGTCGTAAGAGTTTGTTGGGTCACAAGGGTTTGTTAAGATGTCGTTAGTGTTTACTGGGAAGTAAGGGTTACTTGTGTGAGTTGTTAAGGTTAGTTGGGTCATACGTAACAGGTTACTGGATGGGTCGGTAGTGTTTTCAAGGTCGTTAGGGATTGTTGGGTGAGGTTTAAGTTTTTAGTGTTTGTTGGATCGTAAGAGGTGGGTCGTTTGTATTTGTTTTACCACCCAACCAAACTTTACGACCCAAAAAATATTAACGAACCAACCTACAATCCTTATTATAA
Organism: Phthorimaea operculella; assembly: GCA_024500475.1. NCBI lineage: Eukaryota > Metazoa > Arthropoda > Insecta > Lepidoptera > Gelechiidae > Phthorimaea > Phthorimaea operculella. Next base: position 1,772,286 of record JANFCV010000024.1, on the reverse strand, counting down.
TAAATATCCCTGAACGAGGCGTCATTTAGGCCCAAACTAAGCAAAGCTAGCACTATGGGAACAAGATCACTGATATTAATACTGATATACTATTTTGAATGCCGTTTGGTGCCGGAAGAGTAGAATAGCACCACCCCTTCTCTTCCCGTGGAGGTCGTAAGAGGTGACCGAGGGATAAATCCGACCCAAGCGAATCAGGGTCTTAGAGAAGGAAAACTCACACACAAACCGGAACGGGGTCTCCGTCAGGCGCGACTGACTGGTAAATAAATCGTGCGGCAGACTCCTGCAGCCGACCTGGCTCCGCACGTATCGACCCGTCGTTCCTGTGGAGTCAGCCAGGAAGGCCAAGAGGGCGGCGCAGGTCTTGGGCAGCCCTGCGTTTCCATAATTGCGTCCCAGGCAACGCAGTGTCTGTGGAGAGGATACATCACCCGCGTCACGCGGATAAAAACCTTGTCTCAGACTCTGTATAAATCGTCTGTCACAGACGTATGAGGCCAATGATGATACTATTTTGTAAATAAATACATATGTATACATAGGAAACAAACACCCAGACTCAACACAAATACTTAAAAAACCTTAACAAATATTTGTATCTGGGTGGATCAAACCCACTATCTGGGCATGGCGGGCAAGGGTACTATCCAGTACGCTATCTGAATTTTGGATCATAGTCGTCGTAATGACCCAACTAATCTCAAAGACCCAATATTCAATTCTTAATGACCCATCAAACACTAACGACTTACCCAGTAAACCTTTACGAGCCAGCAAACCCTAGCGACCAACCTAGCAAACCCTAACGATCCACCAAACAAACCCACATGACACGAGAAACACCAACGAATCGACCTATAATTCCTCATGATGCAGCAAACACTAACGACCCAACCTATAAGCCCTTAAGACCCAGCAAACTTCAACGACCCAATTTGCAAACCTTTGTGACCCAACATACACTAACGATCCACCCAACAAACTTCCATGGCCCAATTTGCAAAACTTTATGACCCAACATACACTAACGACCCACCCAACAAATCCTTACGACCCAGCAAACCCTAACGACTCACCCAACAAACCATTACGACCCAACCTACAAACCCTTACGACTCAACAAGCACTAAAGACCCACATAAAAAACCATAAAGAGTAAAGACCCAACAAACACTAAGCTAGAACAATTAACTGAAGACAAGAGCGGGGCTTGACTGCGGTGAAACTGTCCGCTACTGCGACGGGCGCAAGCTTACGAAACGTCGCGGGTGCTCTTATGTGCAAGCTACGGTGGCGTACGAGAACTTAAACCACCACACAATATGAAGTCATAGCATGCGCGCATGCATCCACCACTGACAACTTTATTCTAGTGAAATGACAAATTTGTTCGTTTGTTTTGCAGAATGATGATCGATCAAAGCGTATTCGTTATCTGTTTAAATGGTTTCGTTTTTGCGGTTTTCCTGTGACATATAGATTCTAAATCTATAGGTAGGTTTACATTACTTCATATTTTAAGGAATAAATTGAAGTAGAACGCCTTATAACAATAATCTATAATTTTATAGTTCTTACCCATGCTTTTGGGTAAATACCCGGTAAAAACGGGTAAAAAAGGTAAATACCCAATTTACCCATTTTTTCCCACCCGGGTATTTACCCACCGCCCATCTCTAACACCAGACATATATATCCCGTGGGTGTCGTAAGAAGCGACTAGGGGATTTGAGAGTTGATATGTATTGCAATTTTAGGCAACAGCCTGACAACCTGTCACTTTAAAATTAGTGCTATAGATTCGATTTAAGGTGATTTATAAGATGACACTAATCACACACGCATTACCCTACAAATGACCCCCGCACCAGAGTGGACAGAATTGTTTGCTCGGAGAAATTGGCTAATTAGCCCTTGGCTCTTGGACTTTGCGGTCGTTGCTTGCCACCAGCTTAGTCGGTACGTGTGAACAAGGGATATAGGATGTGATTGACACTGAATACTAGCGCTGAAGATGTCAGAACATCATTTGTCATGTATGATGTCTTGCCGTGTGGTTCCGGTTTAGAATAGGATCACCGCAATTCTACCCGGAGTCGTAAAACGGGACTAAGGGGTAATCATCCAGGGAATGGGCAGCATTGTTCCCCGGACATAAACCAGCTTGCACTGCACTCGTCAAACCGCCTGCCAAGTACCGGACTGGACTGTTGTGGCTGTAGCAGAAGTAGTAGTCTTGTTAGAAAGTGTTCGCGTTTAGTGTGGCGTCTAGTAAGCTGTGTGGTCGTTGTTGAAATAGCTGCAGCACATGTTATGAAGCTTCGCGTTTACACAGCTTTGTGTACAAGAGATGCACCATCGTTTGTAGCGTGTGTTGCAAATGTTTTGACGTTTCTAGGTTATGGTTACTAGCAAAGCAACACGTAAAAGGTGTAATCACACAAACGGCGCATAGGTATGGTAATGAATTATGATATTGGAAACAAACAAACAAGGAATTCAAAACCTTGGCTCTACAAATAAGTTGAGGTCGGCGCAACATGTTCTGCTAGAACACCAAATTATGTAGCAAAAGGGTTTGGCAATGTTTTATGACCGGCCGTCTGCCTGACGTCAATCCTCTTTAGGAATGCTATTATAATAAAAAGTAACGAACAGTTTTCAGGAAAAACTAAAAATGTCGACCTCCTATACAAAACACAATCTACTGACTGCATCGAAAGTAGAAAAAATACGTTTCCTGAAATATTTTCTTCTTTCTCACTACTCTACCACTGAGCTATCTTTGCACCCCTTGCCAATTTTTCAATCTCTTTATGCTCGTCTCAAAGCGACGATCATTAACATTTTTATAAGAACTTGTTTTCATTTATAAGAATAATATAGCACTGAGTGCGTTATAAATCCCAATAAAGAATTGTTTTACGTTACATAAACTTTTTTGATAAGCCTGATTGAAATTGGCGAGCCGTAGCGCCGTAGCCAGCACTGCTACGGGCGGAGTTAGACGAGAGAAAAATTTGATTCAATATTGCTACGAGTGCGCTACGACGTAGCAAAAGTTCTCTTAGGAACTTTTATCACAAATTAGGGAGACGATGCGCGGGGCGCCTTTACAGTTGGCTCACTTAGTGCTAGCGACGATTTTGACGCTTACTGGAATGAACTGTAATCTCAGAGGAACTCAAGGTTACTTAGAAGATGAGATGGTTGCTACGAACGTCATATTTCTTGCATTTAGATCGGCTCAGAATCATGTTACGTTCTTGTATCAGATTTAGAGCTATATTTTGTCCTCGTATTGAATCTAGCAACCCTGGTTTTGTAACAGGTGATAATTCTGCAAACTCTCTATTTCGTGATTTTATGTATTAAGTAATAATTTCTGATTTGTAATTTGTTTGGTATCTAATTATAACATTTTCATCATTTCAGGTAAGGAAAAGTTAAAAGATAACCACGCAACGCTGCCATGTCAAGTAGGTAAAATTGCATAGATGCATAAAACACGCCTTTGCAACTTCCGGAGTGGGCATAGCGTAAACAGCCGTAATATAAGGTGGATCACCACGTCTGATAGGTAAATAAAAATACCTATTGATATTTTCAGAAAACTTACGTGTATTGTGAATGCAGTGACAGGTTATCATAACAAGAGCGTGTCAGACACGCTCACAAATAGGGTTTCGTAGTCAGTCAACGTTTAAGTATCTTTCAGCGTTACAAAGTTAATTTTGTTGCTCGTTTGCTTGCAGCTGTATAGTTACCAACCGCAAATTGAAAAACTTTAATATTTCCTTTATCTAAAGTGGTACAGTATTCGTTATAGTTTTCATGGTAACTTCATATTAAGAACTATATTCCATATTTTTTTCAAATTTTTAGCATGCATACTTTAGAAGTTACAGCTGGAACAAATTATGACTCAAAAACGCCCCTTTTAAAAGCAAATATCTCGAGACAGAAACATTTTAGAGAATTTGTTTCAAAGAAACCTCCCCTTAGTTTTAAAAGACCTATTCAAGGATACGCTACTCAATATAACAGGTGGAAAAAAAAAATTATGCCCCCCTTTCATATGTATGGGAAGGGGGTCCAAAAAACAATAAAAATATTTTTTTCTCCACACACTTAAATTTGGGTCAAAACGATCTATCTTTACACCAAATTTGATGTCGATTGCTCCAAAACTGACGAAGTTATGAGGGCGCGGCATACAGACAGACAGACAGACAGATTTACCGAAATGATAAGGGTTTCTAGTAGACTACGAAACCCTAAAAAATGGAGAGTATTTTTGTAACCTTCAACCACAGGAGTAAATAGCGTGATGCTGTTTCAACCCGTCATCGCACGGTTAAATTGTGTTCTTTAAAAAGCCATACTCTTCTAATTAAAAATATAAGAACTATCTTTAAGTGGCTACTATACCGCGCTGGAAGTTCGTGAGCTGTCAGTTGATAATATTTCTATTTCATTTATGCATTCCACCCGTCCCGCAGCCATAACAGAGACAGTTTTAGTTGGCTACCGGAAAATTTGCGTTCTGGGTGTACCAGGTTACCCGTTCGAAATCTCCACCAAATTTGTTGATAGTGGCATTATTTTGTTGCCAATAAAATATTCTATGCCCGTATCATTTGTTTTGCTAAAATTATTGTCATATTTAGAAGATATCAAGGCGTAAACATGCTGTTAATTTTAGAGCACTTTGCGAGACAATTTGAATGAATCATTTATCACCGTTCGAAGTAAATATATTTAATGGATCACGATGACATGTCGTGTTCGGTCTCGATGCAAATCTAATAATCATCTTTTTGATCTACTTGCGCGTTTACATTTGGTAAAGAAACCGATTTACAAATACATTTTCGCTGGAAAACATGGGATTGATAAAAAGATTTGCTATGCAATGGCGGCTTAGAAGAGTATCGCCGCAATTCTACCAGTGGGTGTCATATAAGGTGCTAACTCCTCATGCGAAGCGTAAGACATAACTTGCGATATCTCGGTGCTTGTACTGAAGCAGTTTCCATACAAAATGAATGAGACATACGAAAATGAAACAAATGTTCAATTTCCTGGTCTGATTAGTCCTGCAAAGTTTTCGGTACAGCATCCCCTTATTATTACTGTGATACAAGTGGATCCTAAATCCAGCGTCTGTCAACCCGCCCTTTCCCTAAGGACCGTGTCTCCTGACCCTAATGATGGTAAGGGGACCTCTATCATAAATTTATTACACAACTGTATCTCGTTACGTTTTTCTAGACGTGTAACAGGTTGCGAAGTTATAACAAAGTGTTAGTTAGACGTAGGTACTAGGTAAAAAAACATAGGTATACCTATACAAGTGTAAAAATAATTAAACTGCAAATATTTTAAGGGGTGATTAGTTCACCAAGAGAGACAGGTCCGATATTTTTTTTTACCTCCCATACAATTTGGCTAGGTCTCCTCGGCAGGCACATTTGTTTTTGTATAGATAGAAGGTCCTTTGAGGTAAAGAATATATCGACCTTCGTTCCTTGGAGAAAGTTGTTTAGTTTCATGAACTAGTTCACTCCTTAAAATTATTTGCTTATTTTTTTACACCTTATAGAATGGAAAAGAACTCGAGAAAAATCTATCCATAGATGAGATACCTATCCTCTATATATGGCGTGGAACACCTAAGCGACGAACCTACCTACAAGATACCCTCACACAATAGGATTTGTTTTGATTACACTGATACACATAATATGTGGGCTTCCGCACAAATAGGGCCCAGATGTCGGCATTTAATTTCCGGGATATTAGCATTTTGATGAATTTGTGATTTACAGAATCTTTAAAAGTGTTTCTTCTTATTTCGTGTGGGACACTGCCTGAGTCATACAACGACCTAATAGAGTCATACAACGATCTATTTTACAAATCATACCTCAAACCACAGTTTCGGGGCCTTTTCGCGTAGAAAGCTATTCGAGCAACACTTTTTTTTCTATATTTATACTGTTCAAGTAGGTATATGTATTAGTTAAACCTTGACAGCCGATGTGGCGCAGTGGTTAGTATGCCTGCCTGCCACGCAAAGGTTCCGGGTTCAATTCCCGGTGGCGTCACTCACAAAGTTGATATTTATCACTTTGTGAATTTATTCCCAGTCTGGTTAGGACATTGCAGGCTGAACCACCTGATTGTCCGCAAGTAAGATGGTTCCGTGCTTCGGATGGGCACGTTAAGCCGTCGGTCCCGGTTGCTGTCTATGATGGCGGTCGTTACACAACCATGTCAGAGGCCTGCTACTTGCAGTAGGCGGTTGAAAAACTCTGACACCAGGTTTCATCGGGTCGTTGAACGACTCGGTGTCCCACACGAAGAGAGAGTTAAACCTTTACTTTTTCTATTCTCGTCTCGTCTCATATGTTAGTATACATTTAGTACCCTATCTTCTTTATATCCCAACCGTATTCACGGTTTAAAAGATATTTGCCTGAACCACATGTAAGCTGGTTATTTGATGCATTTTAACAAGCTACTTACAGCGACATCGTCGGCGAAATCTTGCATTCAGGAAAGCTCGACATAAATCAAGTTAATGCAGAACTGAGCATTCTTTTGAGAGCTTATGCGCTGAATATCTCGAGACTGTGCGGAATCTCGCTCTACATTTATTATCTTACACAAACATAACATTACAGTAACTACAGATTCCGTCCTGTTCTCTAACGCACAATTTGCCGTTTGTCAAAAAGGGATCGGATTTTAGCTCGTGTCAGACACCCTTATCCCTCATCTACACTATTACATTAGTGAAAAAAAAGACTTTGTTTGGGTATGTAAAATGTGTGGTAGCGTCTAAAAATACTGCCCGATCCCAACTGGTTTGGGATAAGGGTAGACAGATGATGATGTAAAATGTGTGTAGATAATAGGTAGGTCGATAAACTCCCAAAACTACACGACCGATTTTAAAAATTCTGTCCCAATTTTCTAATAGTGTACCTAAGTATAAGGTTAATTTAGTATTATCCTAATAGTAAATATAGCTCCGACAAGATGGTAATGATTGTCAAGCGACCCACGAACCCATGTAGATCCTACTGTAGTTTGAAACGGGCTTAAAGCAAATCTACTTTCTACATCACTCAATCCACTGTAGTACTAGACCGCGTGACTCGAGTGGAACCTGAGTAAACATTGTACTCGAAACGAAAACATTTATTGGAAAGGAGTAGTAAGAATAGAACAATCTTTTTGTCAGTATTTAAAGAGGCCCTTGTCCAGCAGTGGACTGTTGTGGCTTATAAGAAACTCCCAAAAAGGGGCGAAGAAACGATTTTTGGAAAATGAAAGCTATTTAGATCGATTATCGCTCCCAAAACCCGTAGATAAGAAGTTTCGAGAAAATCGTTGAAGCCCTTTCAGAGATCCATAATACATTTTTGCTCGTTTAAGTATAAGATTTATTCATTTTTAAAGTATTTAAGTATTATATCAGTTGTCTGTCTATCAGTTGTTTCCATTGCTTAGTTTGAAGCTAGAAAGTGCAGTGTCTTGTCCAGGGATATTTATTTACTTATTTAACTGTCTGTGGTAAACTGATCTATTCTCGCAGTCTCGCTAAAATAGCGAACTCGGTGGTAAATAATCAATTAGTTATTCTAATTTAAACAAATTTTCAGACAGAGCTCCGACACAGGAAATGGAAGTTAACAATTGAATAAGCTTACGCTATTGTACTCAGTTTAAGTTTACCAGTCTCTACCAATTGGGGACATTTTGTATGATTTGTTTTATTTGGTTTTATTATATTAAGAATAAGATGATCCCACCCAAAACATAAATGTGAAAGGCTGCCAAGTTCGATAATATTGGAATGCTTCGCCTATAAAAGAAGTGAGATCTAAATAAGTACCAAGTTCCATACACAGACCTCAGTTAAAAATAGTTACAGGAATGCACACTTGATTTTTCGCAGTTTGGAAATAAGAATCTACTTTCCAAACTGCGGAAAATCAAGTGTGCATTCCTGTAACTATTTTTAACTGAGGTCTGTGTATGGAACTTGGTACTTATTTAGATCTCACTTCTTTTATAGGCGAAGCATTCCAATATTATCGAACTTGGCAGCCTTTCACATTTATGTTTTGGGTGGATTTCATTTATTTTGTAAGGTTTATTTTCTTTTTTCTTATGATTAAGTTAGGTAAGGAAATATCTCATTTATACTTTACTTTGACTAAATACAAACCTTCGTAATGAATTTTAGGTCGGTACGACGATTGGAAGATATAGATAAAATTTTTGTTTTAGTTCCTTAGGGGTATGAATTTACACCTTCATTATTTTTAAAACCGACTCACACTTGGCCATTTTCAGATTTTTTCCTTTACCTTGACCTAAAGACCTACCTCCATGCCAAATTTCAAGTCAATACGACCATTGGAAGTGGTCTAGGTTTTTGATGAGTGAGTGAGTGAGTCAGTCAGTGAGTGTATAGTAAAAATAGCGATTTTCTGACGTCAATATCTCAAGACCTACAATAGGTACATTAATGAAATTTTGTATTTTAGATAAGTAAGTAGATCTCGACAGATACTAGAAATTTCATATGCGTAGATAAAATAGATTTTGAGTTATAGGTGGGTCGAACTTGGCCTGAAATGGTTCGTGTAATATAACCCACGGCCGGTGTGTCGCTTTTTTTGCTCGAACTTGGCGGACACACTGCCGTGTGTCTAGATACCTGAGTGATGCCTGTTTTTGGCGTTTTGATACAAAACTGAATACATTTTCTTACCGAATAATGAGTTTTAAATGAAGGCCTACTATAGTCACATAATATGTATAACTTACTTTTTCCAAAAAATGATTACGATACGGGAAAAAAAGCTGATGAAAATATATATAATGTGTAAAAAAATCAACTGCAAATATTTTAAGGGGTGAACCAGCCCATGAAACTGAACAACTATCCCAAAAGAACCTAGGTCGAAATGTGAAAATTGTATTTACATTCTTAACAGCCACAACAGTCCACTGTTGGACATGGGCCTCCCCCTATGGAGGGTATTGCCATATCTTACTCAACACGCTTGGCAGGCGGATTTGCGAACGCAGTGCAAGATGTTTAAGTTACAGGAAACGCTGCTGCCCATTCCCTAGATAATTATCCCAAAGTCGCTTTATTATACTACACTATTTACTATACTACTATTTACTATTATACACGGGTAGAATTAGAGTGATGCTACTCTAATGAGGATCCACACTGCATATTTACATTCCTAAACTGTACCTTCTGTTGTGCGTACCTAAATTGTACTTAATCTATTTAGGGATAATTTCTTATTTACTGCTAACATTTTCAAGCAGTGTTCTACTCGTTCATCTAAAAAATCCTACATTTTTTTCAGGATTCGAAAAATGAAATAGAAAATGAGTCGTCCGCTAAGCATAAAGAGACTTGCTAATCTACATTACCTGTTTTGCAATTTTCGTTCTTCACCACTGTAGACCACATTTTCAGCAATATTTTGTCGATAAAGTAGATTATGTAACTTGAAGGAAACGAATATGCCTATCATATGATAAAATGTCGCCCCATGACAGATATATAGGGAAAAAGAATCGACTTGAATTGTTATTGCATAACAGTTCCGTTTTAGCTGACATGCAAAGAAGAAATTGTTTATATGTTCCACTTAGAGAAAAACGTACTGACTTTAGAATGAGCCCTGCAAACGATAAAGGACAGCAAATACTTAAATCAAATAAATGAAATATAAAAATAATTTGAAAATGTGTGATGGCAACGAAGAGTTTCATGGATTCGTCTATTTGTGGTATGGTTTGAGCCAAATAAATCTGGGTAAACGTTCGTTGATCCCATACCTACTTGTCTGTCATACAAACTATGCTAACGTCGCTAAAGATGTGACTGGCGTTTCATAGCGTACCTGTAGATAGACAACAAAATCGCTAACTTCACAGGCGAGACGTAAGACAATATAATCGTGTTGTAGACTTGAGACAGAGACGAGAGACGTGCGACATCGCGACGCTCAAAACAGTTACCATATAAAATTAAAGCCGTCTACACACGTGAGATGTGCTTCGCATCGATGACGGCCGACGATCACTTGTCTGACAGATGTCATCTTACGTCTCGCGTCGCACGTTTTATGTGTGAATACTGCGCCAGAGGTAAACTTTCATCCAGATTTAGTGTATCTTATTTAGGCTTCAATTTCTTTGATGATCCATCTAGCATTTGCTGTGTTATGTTTCATGCACGCTTTTATCTTTTTCTGCATACGTGTGCGAGCCACCGTAGCGAGAACGGATGAATCAACAGATTTCAAAGCGGTTTTTTTCTAGTTCGATAGATGCTGGTATTGGAAAACTGTTCTGTTAGGTGTAGAACAAATGTGTGTGTAAACAAATATTGGAATGAATAAAGTTTTATGTTCTTTTTTTACTTTCAATATGATTAGTATTTGAAGCGGGTGTAATCAGAGAGTTTATTTGAATAGTCCCTGCGCTCATCCAGAAACTAGTAGGGAGTTACCTACGTCACATAACATTAGAGATGGGTAATGGGTTAAAATCCATTCCACCCATTTGGGTTAAAACCGGGTTAAAACCCAAATCACCCAGTTTTAACCCATTATAACCCATTTTTGTGGGTGAAAATGTTCAATAGTGATAAAAATATAAAATAAGTAAATTAAAACCCTAGGTCTAGTGAAAAATATTCGTGCTAGCTTGTGAAATGTGAAACAAAACCACTCATTCAGCTTAAAAACCAACGTGTTAGATTAAAATCACTTATATTCTAAGAAAACTAGCAAAATGGCCTCTACTTTTGAAATAACTTTACGGGACCTATTGGAATCTGTTTGGACACCTTCTAATACGACACTTAAGAAAGTCTGTGATTATCTTAAGTGGGAGAGCCAAGATATGTCTACTTCAGCTGTTGCGCCTGTTGCTGATGATCAAGCTTGGGACCACATGGCTACGGAGCAGAAACCAGAGGGGCCAAATGCTAGTCAACTTCCTTAGCAGGCAGGGGCTGTTTTGTATGAACACCTTTTATTAGAAAAAGCCCCAACGGAAGTGGACCTGGAAGAGCCCTGACGGCAGGACGAAGAACGAGATCGACTTCATCATGACGGATAAACGGCATATATTTAGGGATGTCTCAGTGATCAGTAGGTTCAATACCGGAAGTGATCACCGACTAGTAAGAGGCACCCTAACTTCAAGCTAGAAAGAAACCGCATGGTAAGGCAAGTTCTCCGTCCCAATCTGCCCCAAGCCGGACATGAGAAGTTCCAACTTGAACTGAAAAATCGATTTGCTGCCCTGGAGACCCCGGCAAACGTTGACGAGGACCTAGAGAGCATAGTCAGGGCTGTTCGCGAAGTGGGAACAAAGTATTTTCGTAAAAGCGAACAGACAAGAAGTCCAAACTTTCAAGCGAGGCCCTGGAACTGATGCGTATTAGACGGAAACACCAGAGGATGCATTGCCAGATCCCCAGTCACTTAACAAAAGATCCGAATTATGGTAAGACGCGACCTCCGAAGCTATAACACTCGACTAGTAAAGGAGGCGATTGAGAAAACCGAGGGTCGAAAGTTTTACCAAGACACTGGGAAGGAGTCATCTGGCAAAGCTAACTACCTCGAATGGTGTAACTGTCACATCAGTTCCAGATATTCTCGCCGAAATTGTCTTCTAAGGAAATCTGTATGCCTCGCATGCGAAAAAGCCTCCACCTGATGCGACCCCAGACCCAAAAGCTCCTCTCTCCCGCCACTTTACAGAAGATCTCCCGGACGTAGATATAGACGAAATCGGGGCGGCTCTCAAACAGCTTAAGAATGGAAAGGCTCCCGGGGAAGACGGAGTGGCCTCTGAGCTACTTAAGGCCGGTGGAAAACCTGTCCTCGAGGAGCTGAAAAGGCTTTTTAACTCTGTAGTAGCCAATGGGACAACCCAGAAGGCGTGGAGCAGAGGTGTAGTGGCATTGTTTTTTAAAAAAGGAGACAAAACGCTTCTCAAAAACTATAGGCCGACACTTCTGAGCCACGTCTATAAGCTGTTCTCGAGAGTCGTCAAGAATCGAATGGCATCAAGATTTGACGCCTTTCAGCCACCAAAACAGGCCGGGTTTCATAAGGGCTTTAGTACCGTAGATCACATCCATACAGTAAGGCAGGTTATACAGAAGACAGAGGAGTACAACCAACCACTGTGTATGGCTTTTGTGGACTACGAAAAAGCCTTGGACTCTATCGAACCTGGGCTGTTTTGGAGTCCTTGCAGCGGTGTCAAGTCGACTGGCGGTATGTGGAGGTGCTGAGAAGCCTTTATCAAACGGCTACGATATCCGTTCAAGTACAAAACCATAATACAAGACCCATCCAACTGCTCCGTGGTGTAAGACAGGGTGACGTTATATCCCCGAAACTCTTCACCAACGCATTGGAGGATGTCTTCAAAACTCTACAGTGGGATGGGTAAAATGTAACAGGTTGTAAGAATGTTCTAGGTACTTTGTCTCTCTATACCTGGGACACCCCAGTAAAATAAACAATAACAAACTTACCGGGGTTGTAGTCCAAGGAAATGATATCCAAATAAAACAAATCCAAATCAAGCTGAGGTATCAGTCCGTTTACACTAGCTTAAAGTCATCGTAAATAGCAGATAGATCAGTCCAGAGAAAAACATGGGGTCGTCAAAATAAGTTTATAATCAAAGCCACAAGCGCACTCAATGAACGAAGGAACACGAGTGAGACAAAATTCCTATTAAAATAGAAAAAGAAAGAGATAACATTATAAAATATATTCTATCTCTTTTTACATGCAGCAACTACTTAGCAACAATGTTTTTAAGGATCATTCAGTGGCACGGAGAACAATACATTATTGCTGGAACGATTTCCTATTTACCTGGAAAAGGTACTTCTATTGTTTAAATTTGGCTACCGTTGCTTAATGTACGTAAAATGTATTTTAATTTAGATTTAAAACCCTAAAACAAAAACATTCGAATTCCAACAGAAATAATAATAAAATCGCGCACACATTTCTAACTTAACGACCTAACCTACCTACCGAATTAATAAGCTTTTAAAGATCCCAATATTTACTTCTGATATCATGTAATTATTGCATTCTCTAACTAAACGTTTCAAATATCCATATCTATTAAAGTTCCGAGTCATAAAACTACCGTGGATTTCATTAACAAGACTATTATAAGCTAGCACGAATATTTTTCAATCGACCTAGAGCTTTAAAATATTTATTTTAAATTCAATCTCTATTCAAAATTTTAACCCACAAAAATGGGTTATAATTGGGTTGAAACTGGGTGATTATTGGGTTTTAACCCACTTTTGGATTTTAACCCGGGTCATTACCCATCTAACATCAAGATGAAAAGCATGGCAGTAGGTCTTGTGCTAAGCAAGAATTAGAATCCGGAATTTGCCGAAAGTTGAAAGAAATCCGCGACTTTACAAAAATTTTTGGTTCTACTTTACGTAATTAATTACGTTTTATTTTAATTTTGTCTGTGTATCATATCTTCATGTGCATCTATATCTACACGTAGATACTCCGCCGACAAGACGGGCTTGTAAATACCTATACATACGTACCTACCTAGGTATACATCAGCGCATCTTGTTACGATATGGCTTAAGGCAACTAAACTTGTACTGTTCTAATTAACCCCATGTCTAACTGCTTCACTTTCTACTACATACTACGCCGTGCTGATGTATATTAAATACACTTAAAAAAATACGATTTTCATATTTTTTTAACATCTTATATAGGGTGGTACCGAACGACAAACTTTCCTGAAAACGCCAAGCTCAACAGGTCAAACTTAACAGCTTCAAACAATCGTTACATTCAACAAAAAACAAATACCCCATAAAAATCTGATAGTATTTAGCCCGTGAAAATGAATTTCTGGATAAATACACACATAAATACATACATACATACATACTCACTCATGAAAAACATACCCCTCCTGAGGCAGTAGGGTAAGAAGTGATGACTAGACAATAATGGCGATGGAAACCACTGAAAATATCGGTTTAATTTATTAGAATTACAAATTGCTCAAAAATAAAAGAGATCGAGGTCCATCCAATGGTACGTGAAATGCTAATGGCTGCACCATTTATAAATGTCAGGCAGCGCAGTAGCCGCTGCAGTCCAGACTAGATAGACACCTCCATTGGAATTTAATTTTAAATACGTATCGATCCGTAGGATATTTTCACCGTACCTCTTTTTCTCGACAGTGTTTTGACGACCCCTAATACGGGACCTATGTTCAGCAGAGGACTGTTGCGGCTGTAAAGATAAAGGTACTGACGAACTTTTCCACCGCAGGCAGGATTTGAACTGGCGACGCCTCTACAAACTGGGCTACCGCGGCTCAATCTTTGTCTGAGAACTAAGTAAGTGTATACAACGTGTTACAAAACAACCAATAAAGCTGAAAGGGTGTGAAAAGGTCCGTTGCAAAGAGTCAATTAACAAAAAATTAGAGCCATAGCATCGTTTTTTAAAACTACGAAAAAAATTTTTTTTTATTAAATTACACTTATTTTTAATCGTGGCATCGCAACACTAATTTTGACAGCTCAAAGTTCACACGAAGTTACCGACGCGGCGAAGCGCAGTTCGGTCTACATTGCTGGCTATTACATGAATGTCATCAATACAAGAAACTAAGTCAACCAGCAATGTATGCCGAAGCGGACTTTGGTCGCCAGGTAGTGTAGCACCTGAACTAGAATAGTGATGTGATTATTTTATCGACTGATGATAATGAAAAATATTCTTTTTTTTGGTTAGTTATGTAACAGGTTGTATTGGTCACTTACGTGTAGCCTGGTTCCATCTATTTGTATACCTTGTTTCCACGGGAAATGTTTTAAAATTTGGTATTTCATTCAATGTACCTACACTGAGAAAATGGCATATTAAGAACTAAATAAGTTATTGTTGTAATTAACAAAGCGACTTTGTTAATATAGTGCTTGCAAAGTTTACTGCTAAAAACAAATAAGTGAAAATGGCTAAAATACTTGCATAAAACCAACCACCTAGTTTTGTCAAATTTTAGGCCTATAACTAACCATTTTTCTTTGTAGTACCTAAACAAGTAACCAAGTTAGGTTTAAAGAAGTCCATAAGACCTCATTCATTCATAGCCAAATAACAAAGTTAACTATAGCAGGTCTTCCCATTTAAATAAAACCTATATGATATGTATCCCTGCATAAATAATTAACTTAATTGACATAGCCGATTTACATTGCAGCTGTGATTGAACTACTTAGTTAAAAAATGTATGCTTGCCATTGGTAGTAAACTTTTTTATTTGAACATAAAAATAAACTTTAGGAGGAGTGATGGATGATGAGGCCAGCTGGCCGAGTGATGAGGAGGCAAAAGGAGGAGCTTCCCGCCTGGTCATGTGGAAGTTGTACCTATATACGTCTTCGAGGCGTCGATGACATGTACAGGCAGGGATGATGCTGCTTTGGTTCTTGGAGATGCTGTGATTGCAGTGGTTGCTGCTGATGATGATGACTTGTGGCACCGTTGAAGAGTGTTGCAATGTGAGTTACGTCGTTGCTGTTGATCACGTCAGGGTCACCATGATGAGGCCAGTTGGCCGAGTGACGACAGAGGAGGGTTAAGGGCTTAAGCTACCCGCCTGGTCGGGTGTTGTGTGTGACCAGGGGACCGACTGGTCCAACCAGACATTTTTGGAAGTTGTATATATAGCGATCGGCGGAAACACTTCGATACCGCGTTTCAGGACTGTATGGAAGTATGTAAAGCGCATGCGCACGGCCACAAAACTTCACATCATGTATTTAATAAACATGATATGTTAAAAACTACAAACAAGTTAATTTAAAAATTATATTACACGTATGTATTAGTTCTCGAGTAATTAAGTTGCAGTTATCGATTGATCGGTCAACTTTAATTACACTACATATCTACAATTAAACTACAATAAAAACAGAAGTATTTCAGATTTTAAATGACAATTTAGTTTAGTTGTGACCAATTATCTAATTTATTTTTAAATATTATGGATACTTGTCTCCAACCTTGCATACACGTATTTTAGATCACAGATATTGCTTGCTAAAACTACTGAATAAAGTAATTGAATTTATCAAGTCAAGTTTGGTTGCGAATAATAACTATTATATTTAAAAACGAATAAATACAGTGCTGTAGCTGACTAACACAATTCAACAAAGTTGACGTGTTTGTTTTTAATCATACACAGTTGTGAGTTTTCAGCTAAGACTTGATTGATGCTAAATAAAATTCCGTTAAACAAGCCAAAAAGGTCCTCGGTTAACTTCAGATTTTCTCAGTGTAGATACTGACGTTTTGACGAACTATCGATAACCGACGAGTTCTCCTCTGGAATTCTTCTTGAATATTGATCTCTATGCATCTATCGTAGAACCTGAAATACATAAAAATTAAATTTGAACCTTCTGTACGCACGTTTTTTTTTAAAGTTATTTAGAAACAAACAGTCTCAAAGAATCTTATATGCTAACTTATTAATATGCATTTAAACAGACCTGGAGTTTCCTTAATGTTAATTTTATATAATGTATGTAAACCTAAGGAGTAAACTCATCGCAAACAAACCACTTAGCCATAAAACGGTAGAAAACACTCA
The DNA here is from genome assembly GCA_024500475.1 of Phthorimaea operculella. Classification (NCBI taxonomy): domain Eukaryota; kingdom Metazoa; phylum Arthropoda; class Insecta; order Lepidoptera; family Gelechiidae; genus Phthorimaea; species Phthorimaea operculella. Next base: position 1,755,525 of record JANFCV010000024.1, on the reverse strand, counting down.
CTCAGTTTCATTTTAAATATGTAAAAATAAGAATAGGGCAATGTGCAGTTCTTTGATACGAATACATCGGTGATATTTTGCAGTTAACGAGGTAGAAACGAACATTTTGATTGTTTGTAAAATGAAATTATTTTTAAGTCTGATATTTGCTATTCGGTAGGTTATGGCAGGAGCACACTCCCTCCAGGCGTTCGTAAAGTTTATTTTTTCAATAAACCCGATACTGTCTAGGTTAAATAAATGCATTTTCCCAGACAACGGAAACACTGATGCATTTAGTTCAAAACTACTTTCTGAAATAGGTATTCGCTCTTTAACTACCTCTCTTGAAAACAGCTCTTAACTAACTAGGAAGGTCGTTTACGGTTAAGTACTTGCTATTTTTTAAGATTAAACTGGACTTCAGAATCTGGCTCGTTTTTAAATGGGGTCACAGTAATTTTTTATTAAAAGAAGTTAGAAGGACTGCATTATAAATCATCACAATGCAAAATATATTATGCCGGGAGTAACGGAAAGGGTCAAGCCGAAAGGAGGTCAAGGTACTCATGAAACTGAACAACTATCTCCATGGAACATGGGTAGAATAGTGAAAAAAAAATTATACCTCCCATACAAAATCGCCGATCAGCTGATTGATTTACTATGGGAGGCCCAATTTTTTTTTTTCATATTTCGACCCATGTTCCATGGGGAAAGTTGTTCAGTTTCATGAGTACCTTGACCTCCTTTCGGCTTGTTATACCCTTTCCGTTACTCCCGGTATAGGAGTGCTAGAGAGTGCTGCATTATTAATCATCCATCACAATTTTACTCACAGATAATTTCCTGATGATCTGCGAGTAGGATAAACATTTATTGGGTTTAGCTGTTGTAAGTTGCTTTTAAAACGTCTCCAGTCCTGCACGTATACCTTACCTTTACAGCCACAACAGTCCACTGCTGGACATGGGCCTCCCCGTATTGGGGGGGTATTGCCATACTCACCACGCTTGGCAGGCGGATTGGCGAGCGCAGTGCAAGATGTTTAATACACAGGGAACGCTGCTGCCCATTCCCTGGATAATCATGCCTTAGTCGCTTTTTACGGCACCCACGGGTAGAATTGGGGTGATGCTATTCTAAGCCGGCATCACACGGCACGTATACATTAGCTAAGAAAGTGTGTCCTAAGTGTGTTGACGTGCATTAGAGCGAAAGCTGTGTCGTAGTGTTTTAGTACAGAAAATTACTAATTTTTTCAGATTCTGGCTTTAATAATTGGACTACTTTTCGTCAAGGCATGGCAGTCGAGGATTGCGTTTGGCTTTTATTTATCTGCTTATGTTTTGAAAACGGAGCGTTGTATGATCTAATAACTAGTAACTAGGTGGGTGATTAATCAGTGCGTTTCCCAACGATGAAAGTCGAAAATAATAATTTCGGATTGGTAAGAAAACGTTTTGTGAATCGCGCTCTGAAACGCCGGGTTACCGGGGACTGATGTCTGCTAAATAAAAATCGCTTCAGTTTTGTGCACAGACCTAATAAACCTCTTTGGTTTTGTGTCCATAGCATGTCAGTTGGATGGTTTTGTTTTGGAAGTTTCGTATTCTGCTAACATATTTATAAAGAAAATTACAGTGGCAGTACAGTGACTGTTGAGTGTCGCTGGCATTACAGTGGCTAAAAAATGGCAGACTTGGGTCCGGATAAAGAACAAGCTAGACAAGACACGTATCTCATATCTAGCATGTCAGACGTTGTAGGATCATCCACTACTCGCACCGCATGTCTGAGTAAAGTATTCTTTTGTGCAGTGGCTGGCTTGAACTGCGAAATTCGAGGTGCGAAATATGTACACTTCTCGAAAGGAACAGCTTTTCCGTTGAAAAAGTTGGCAGAACTCTAATAGGTACATCGTGGTGAACATATACCGGGAGTAACGGAAAGGGTATAACAAGCCGAAAGGAGGTCACGGTACTCATGAAACTGAACAACTTTCCCCATGGAACATGGGTCGAAATATGAAAAAGAAAATTGACCTCCCATAGTAAATCAATTAGCTCATCGGCGATTTTGTATGGGAGGTCCAAATTTTATTTTTCATATTTTGACCCATGTTCTATGGGGAAAGTTGTTCAGTTTTATGAGTACCTTGACCTCCTTTAGGTTTGTTATACCCTTTCTGTTACTTCCTATACATCATCATCATCCCGAATCATTTCAGGGCTAGCGCAACATAATTTGTTAGAACACACTCATGTAGCAAAAGGATTTGGCTATGATAATAATGATAGATAACTTTCGCAGTTAAGTGTCGCTGGCATTACAATGGCTAAAAAATTACAGACTTGGGGTCCGGATAAAGAACAAGCTAGACAAGACACGTATCTCATATCTAGCATGTCTGACGTTGTCGGATCATCTACTACTCGCACCGCATGTCTGAGTAAAGTATTCTTTTGTGCAGAAATTCAAGGTGCGATCTTGCTCGAAAAGAACAGCTTTGCCATTAAAACAGTGGGCAGAACTCTTATAGGTACATCGTGGTGAACATACATACATACATCATCATCTGCATGCCCTTGTCCCGAATCATTTCAGGGTTGGCGTAACATAATTTGTTAGAACACACTCATGTATCAAAAGGATTTGGCTATGATAATAATTATAGATGAAGTGTAGCTGGCATTACAGTGGCAAAAAATTGCAGATTTGGGGCCCGGATAAAGAACAAGCTATACAAGACACGTATCTCATATCTAGCATATCTGACGTTGTCGGATCATCCACTACTCGCACCGCATGTCTGAGTCAAGTATTATTTTGTGCCGTGGCTGGCTAGAGCTGCGAAATTCGAGGTGCGAAATTGTATGTACACTTCTCGAAAGGAACAGCTTTGCCGTTCAAACAGTGGGCAGAACTCTAATAGGTACATCGTGGTGAACATACATTATCATTATCATCATCATCATCTGCCTGCCCTTGTCCGGAATCATTTCGGGGTTGGCGTAACATAATTTGTTAGAACACACTCATGTAGCAAAAGGATTTGGCTATGATAATAATGATAGATGAAGTGTAGCTGGCATTACAATGGCTAAAAAATAGCAGTCTTGGGGCCCGGATAAAGAACAAGCTATACAAGACACGTATCTCATATCTAGCATGTCCGACGTCAACCGACGTTGTCGGATCATCTACTACTCGCACCGCATGTCTGAGTAAAGTATTCTTTTGTATGGCTGGCTTGAGCTGCGAAATTCGAGGTGCGAAATTGTATGTACAGTTCTCGAAAGGAACAGCTTTGCCGTTGAAAAAGTGGGCAGAACTCTAATACTTCGTGATGAACTTAAAAACATGACGTCTTTATCCCATGCAGGGTAGGCAGATCGTATACGGCTGGCTGTATAAAACGGTCAATCATACCCCGTCTGATAAAAGTTTGAAAGTCATTCAGAAGACTGTGTATCATTCATTATACAGACTGTTTGATTCCGAAGCTGATCTTAGCGCAGTGGAAGCAAATTAAAGTTATCTTAAAATCTAAAACTAAATGGTCGATCAGCCTCGGAACAACATTTGACTACGATTCGTAGTGCTCTTTACTATAGCTAAATAAAATAAATTTAATGAGAGAATTTTTGTTCCGGAAAGTTTCCGGCCGAGAAATTTTTGTTTCCAAAGTCTGCGACGGCTCTCTCACAATCTCCTACTAATATTTAACTGCACCACCACAGCTCATATCTAAAATAAATATACCAAGTTCCGGTTGTACTAAAGGTCATCAGGGTGGTGACCTCCACGTAATGTTGCTAAATCACTGCAATGAACGTACTTATACAGGACCTAGCAGCGAATTGCTTACCGTGCGAATTATGACGCCGCCGTTCCCTTGTAAGTCTAGTTTTTGACAGGAAAAAAGGTATCAGGGTTTGAGGAAGACACTTGGATAGGGATTTAGATACTAGACTTACTGCACCCGGACACCAGCTCGTGTGGCATTCCGTCCCTCCGACAATTTTGGTTTCACCTTAGTTTTCACAAGCACTTGGGTTCACTATTGTTCATAGTTCGGCCACGTTGGCCCTCAATCAAGAAACCTGCCCAGTTCGCATTCAAAGCGCACTACCAAACCACTATTCACTTGGTTTTACTACCGCACAAGAACAGGGAACTCTTCCCTGGCAGCAATTGCGCATGCGAAAAAATAAAACCCAGACTACTTAAAATATGTGCCTAACACCGGTCGCGCGAGTGACAAAAGAAAGAGGTTATATCGCCGACCGCGCGATTCGCGGGGTTCGCAAAGCGAGAAGCAAGATGGCGTCGACCGAGCAGCCGGTGTCAGACGAAATGGCGCGAAACAATAAAACGCGCGTATACATGATGCGAAACTAAACACAGACAGTCATTCACAAGACTACTGTATACACGTTTCATTGTCAGCCTAAAATTGCAACACTCATCAATTCTCAAATCTTATGACACCCACGGAAAAGATATGAGGTGATGCTATTCTAGTCGGCACCACACGGCGAATGTCGTGATGAGCGTGATTTGAGTTTGTTTAACCAAGTATTTAGTATTCTCTGGTATAACCTAATAACTTCTTCGGTTTTGCTCCTCATTGTCATCATCTGCCTGCCCTGACCCCTTATGACATGAAACAAGATTGGTTCGTATTGAAGTAAACTAGTGCACATAAGTACTACTTACTTTTTACTAGATACCTACACAGACTACTTACCTATATACCTGGGTAATAATAAAAGGCAGGTTCTATTAGATGTGGCTATTTTCCTCATAGTCATTGCATCTGTAGTGTCTACATTTTAAACACCCGTCCCATTTTTCGTTCCGTCTAATTCGTTAGGGTTTCCTAGGTCAGAGGCCATTAAACAAACTAGCATACTAATACAATTTCGAACCTGCCTTGAATGTTAAGTTGATGAAAGCATCGTTTTGGGTCTCTGTAGACGATAGTTTTTTTACACGACTTTTGACAGATAATGTCGTGTGGCTTTCTAGAAGTGCAACCGCGATAAAATCGGTAGGTACGACACAAAATCCGATGACTAGGCAACACACACGACGTATCAATTTTGTTTAAACCTGATGATTGATCTCTTCTTCTTTTCTCATAGAATGAAAAGTATTTTGTATTGGTTTGTTCTATCTACAAAAATGCGGATAAAAATGTCGGGAAGGACTAGTAGCCAGGACCACCGCATATTCCCTTTAAAATAAAAAGAAATCTATCGGTTCACGCATTTTTGAGTAGTCGACGCGGCGATCAGAGCTACAGATCGTTTTGAAACAACGATTCTTACGAATTGGAAACCAGCTTCGTTTAAAAGTCGGTTAAGAAGCTTCCGTCTGCAAACACCCTTTCTGTAACAGATAAGATCAAAATCATGTCCCCAGCAGATGTAGATAGTGAAATCGTTAATTGAGAAACTAGACGTATGAAGTACCAATGAAAAGGTGAATAATAGTCTTTGAGCGTAACAAACATGGTAGCTTAAATAAAAAATTCCGAAGAAATGACAACCTACTTGGTTTAAAAGTCGGTTAAGAAGCTGCCGTCTGCAGACACCGTTTGTGTAACAGATAGAATCTGCAGCCATGTCTTCAGCAGATGTAGATAGTGATATCGCTAGTTGGGAATTTGGAATAGGTACCTACGAAAGATTCCAACGGGTGTTTAAAACGTTAAACTTAGTCTAAAACGATGGATTGCATACCAACGATTTAGACGTTTTAGTCCGTAGGTCGCCTGAAGGTAACTCAGCGGAGTTGGGCATGCCATTATGCCCAGACCTATGGTATGTATGATGATTTCTTCTACCTACGCAAAACACGGGTGTTCATCGCTATGTTTTCCGTTGTTGATTCCAACACCTACCTACAATGTTCCGATGCAATAAAACCGGATATTATGGGATTGCAAGTTTATAGGTCCCTGTAGAGTCCAATTTGTCGGAACTGGCTATGCCTCCCGATAAATGTCTTGGGCACAAGCTCCACTTTTTTTTTATATTGGGCTCTATGTTTCTCGGTCCCGGGACCGGCAAAAACTACACCTAACTATGCAAGCTCCATTGACGGCAGGCGCGGATACAAGGGGGGGCATAGGGGCAATGCCCCCCCCCCCTAAACCCTTGGCTCTCATAATATAATTAAATCGAAAAATTTTTATTATTTATATTTTCTTATTAAAAATATATGATTTTCTCAAAATGGCCCCCCACTGAGCCAAATCTTGTATCCGCGCCTGTTGACGAGACGTGCGCCATGACGCGTGGGATGATATCTGTCAGACAAGTGATCGTCGGCCGTCATCCATGTGTGTAGCTTTGTCTCTTCTGTTTTAGGTATACATTTTATATGGTAACAGCGTCATTCTAAAATCCAAGGGTCGCGATGTCGCACTTCTAAGGCGCGACCTTCTTAGAGTAGACGTGAGACATAAGATGACATCTGTCAGACAAGTGAACGTCAGTCATCGCGTCTCACGTCTAGTCTCGTCCACAGGGTTCTGGAGCTTGCGCCTTACGTGTCCAACGATCGCTTGTCTGTCAGATGTCATTTCGCGTCTAGCGTCGCGCGTCTCATCTGTGGAGCTTACCCCTTGTGCTTAGCCGCCGCACGGTGACCGTAAAGAGAGTCGTCAAACGAATCGCACGGATTTCTATAATGTACAACCAATTTTGGGGATGGACTTTTTGAAGCGCCCAGAAAAGATGACCTTTTGGATGATATGTGGATGATATGATAGGTAACTATAAGATAAGTTTTCGGGGTCTTTTCTTCTTTACGCGTGAAATACCAAGTCGTCCAACGACGTGGTGTAAATGGTTGTTTACGCTCTGCCTACCTCGCAGGGGACATAGGCGTGATATAATATGTATGTATGTAAGTAATAACACAAACAATCTATACAAAAATACTAACCTATTTATATCTTCAAAAGCATATTTAATTTTAACTAAAACAACATTTGTAGTCCGTACATTAATTAACGTTTAAGATAATAAAGAGACGGGACTACTCCTCGAAAACATAAAAGGGATGGAAAACCAGGTCACGTTTAACGTTTAAGGAGTATTTTATATTTAACTGAAAAAGTTGAAAGGATTGTTACCTTGCCGATGTTTGGAGATGGTAGGTATGGTAATGGATTTTCAAAAATAAGTTAGTACTTAGTACCTTCTTCTTTTCGTGTGGGATACCGAGTCGTTCAACGACCCGTGTCAGAGTTTTTCAACCGCCTACTGCAACTAGCAGGCCTCTGACATGGTTGTGTAACGACCGCCATCAAAGACAGCAACCGGGACCGACGGCTTAACGTGCCCATCCGAAGCACGGAACCATCTCACTTGCGGACAATCAGGTGGTTCAGCCTGCAATGTCCTAACCAGACTGGGAACAAATTCACAAAGTGGTAAATATCAACTTTGTGAGTGACCCCACCGGGAATTGAACACGGAACTTTGCGTGGCAGGCAGGCATACTAACCACTGCGCCACATCGGCTGTCCTAATAAACAACCACGAAAATCTAAAAATACGTATTAGTATAATTTTTAATACCATTTTAAATTTAATTAGGTACCTAACAATGTTATACAGAATTGCTTATTAGATATGTATTCAAAATAATATTTATCTGTACCGTAGCTTTAAGTGTTTGTGATGGGATTAACTTTTCTCTTTAGATAATAATTATAATTATCTATCCCCTGTGAATAGGAATAAAGTATGAAGGGATTATATTACCCCGAGAGGAAATAACTTTTTCAGAGGGAGCCTTATAAACAAACTCAATGAATACATGAAATTTTATCGCCATTAAAAGAAGCGTTGGGTTTAAACAATACTCACATCAATCAACGTCTGTGTCTAAATCAAACGACTAAACAACATTTTTGTGCGTGTTCTAGACACTACTAGACAGGAAACTGAACAACTCTTCATTAGCTCTGTTTTTCTTTCCACAATTTGTTTCAGTTGTGTGTCCAGAAAACTATGCAAAAATTGTGAGTGATTGTGAGTCATAATTGATACAAATTACTCTTGTACTCAAGTGTAAAATGATAAATCTGTGATCTAAATATCCTTGATTTTGTACGTGATTGTGATGAGTTCTTCACAGCTTCACTTCTATCACATAGTTCTTCCTTCTGAAATATTGCTCTGAACCATTAGTTTTATTACCTGACACAAGTCGGCTCTTTGTGTTTAACCCACTGAATATTTAATACCCTGTCCCTGTCACTCTAAAAGACATGAATTGGGAATTAATGGTTGAATTTTAATGCGACTCGTTTTAGTCTAACGCACAGAATTGACAATAGTATGTAGTATAGTACTACATACAGAACGGACACTCTCCCCCCCGCACACGCGCCGCTTACCCACCCCCGCCCGCGAAATGTCAAAAAATTAGTGAAGACTTAAGTGAACCAAAGTGCTAGGTATGGTGCTGGACTTGTTGCATGCATGTTCGTTTCATCCAAGAAGGTTTCATCGTGGTTTCTTGTAGACTGAAACGAAGGAGGTGCCGGCCATATTCATGTCCACAAAAAAAGGCGCGAACATTTGAACTGAGTTCGCCTTAGATTCGCGGACGGATAAAAGTATCTCATAATAATTTTTTTGGATAAAATAAAAAATGGTGCGATACTGTGCCGTGTACGGCTGTATGTCCACAAACAGAGACCCAGACAGGAGACTTTTTCGTTATCCGCGGGAAGAAAAGAGGCAAAAACCTACCTACCTAAGAGTAAGAAGTAATCGGTTCGTATTCTTAACTACTTTCGACTCACAATTTTATTAATAACGTAATAGATCGATGTAGGCCCCTAAACAATGTTAATTAGCAGCAACTAGTCGGTACATTATTTTATTTATTACATCCTCTTTGGTAGGTACTGTACGTAGTCATTAGTCGCGAATGTCAACCCTGCACTCACACGCCTGTCGTCACGCACACTAACACAAGTAAAAATGACAGTTGTCTATAACGAGCCCGTTGTATGGAAGTGTCCGAGGTGTGTCTAACGTTAAAAATGTGCAATTTGTGCGGGGATCGAACCCGTGAACCCTCAGTTTTTAGGAAGAGACTCTAGGCGACAGTCTGACAGCCTGTTACTTTGGTGATACACAGTCTTCTGAATGACTCTCAACCTTTTGTTAGACGTGGTGTAAATGGTCGTCTTTACAACCGTTTACACTGTGCCTACCCCGCAAGGCACATAGGCGTGATATATGTATGTGTGTATGTATGCAAAACGCAGAAAAAGGGCGTACAGCGTCTAAATCGTACTAAATGCATTCATCATAACAGCCACAAAAAAGTCCACTGCTGAACATGGGCCTCCCCCAAGTAGGGGGGTATTTGCCATACTCACTACGCTTGGCAGGCGGGTTGGTGAGCGCAATGCAAGATGTTGCAATGCGATTGCGAAATTCATTCAGGGATTGAACCCCTGGATGAATTTATCCCTTAGTCGCCTCTTACGGCACCCACGGGAAAGATATGGGGTGATGACATTCTAAGCCGGCATCACACGGCAACTAAATGCATTGTATCTCCAATTCTCAGAGCTTTTATCCGAAAATCCAAATGAAAGCCAGTATTTTTAGCTTTTATTTATACAAAAAGGCACCGGCTTGGAGGAATTACAATAAGGAAGTGTAAATAATTCAGAAGGTGAGAAACGTTTCTCTTATTTATCAGGGAGCTTTCGGACGGGCACCTGTTTATCATCTGTAAACAAAGTAAAGAAAGAAAGAAGTAAGAGATATGGAAGAAATAATTGTCGGTCACTCCGATAATCTGGGCTGAAACGTGGCTGAAATACATACTTATATTCCATACGTACGGAATGTAATGGTACCGAAAACTGTGTAGACGGGTATGATCGAGCCTGAACTGAACGACATTTTCAATGGTATTGGTAAAAAAGAAAATATTGCGACCTCCCTTTCAAAATTCACGATCAGCTGACTTACTTTCTATGGAAACTAGATTTATTTCGTTTCTCAACATAGGCTCCATTGTAAAAGGTGTTCAGTTTCATGGTCTGATCGTGTCTGAAAAAGTCTTCGGTACACCGTCTCTTATACCCGGTATACACATATCACGCCCTTATCGGGGAAGTTTGAGAGTTTGATATCACTATGACAAGGTCGCTTAAAAAGTTAAACTCTAAAGAAAATAAATGCGGTAACTAAGCAAGCAGACATCACACCAAACAAACAAACGTGGAGTTAATTAAAAAAATAAGTACATACCACGTGTTCATAACAATACTGAAGGAGCTTAGTTCTTTCAGCCAAAAGTTAAGAATGTTTGATGGATTACTTACTTCGTTACTACTGATGCTACTAGAGAGATCGTTATTTATTTCCCAAAGGGCACGTTTATCTGTAACACCCGGATATATTATTTTGATAATTGACAAGCTGCGGCTGGAACAGGTATGATACATGGTGTTAAATGCGTGCCATAGCTTGAGGGGGGGTCATGCATCCGATAAAACTGAAAAACCGTCACCGGTCGAAATATAAAATACCCACCTTACAAAAGGTCCAATTTTTTAGGAGGAAATTGACATGTATTTCAAATCACTGAAAAACGGACTTTGGGGTTGTGTTTTGAGTCATTATGTGTGACCGTAAAAGTTAAAACTAATATTGAGCAGTTACATGGGCCGGCAAAATTGCCCTAGCAATCCCAACACTGTGAATAAGCTATCTTTACCGCTGGCTACGACTTCGACTCGCAACTGACTATAAGTTTTCAAATACGTTTATTTTTCTTTGTTCCAGGACCCAAAGATCAGGAACGTGGTGCTGATAGGCTCTCAAGGTTCGCTGGAGGAGAAGACGGTGACAGTGTGCCACGGTGCCGACTTCGTCAACGTCACCTTCGTCAACTTCTGCTGCACCAGGAAGGAGATTGCGCAGGTGAGGATAGAATACGATTTTCCAGAAATTCTAGGACTCTAAGATCAGGTATGTAGTGCTCATAGGCTCGCAAGGTTCAAAGAAGATTCTCTGCCAAGGTTCGCTAGTTATTGAAAATATTTTAGACTAGCTAAGACCCGCGGCTTCGCCCGCGTAGTCATAAGAAATAACATAGATACCTAAGTATATTGCGCTTTATGATTTGTTGCACTTTAACACAAATATCTTGCCCCTTTCCTTTCTATTTTAGAGATAAACATAAAAAAAACGCCTAAACACGTTATGTATAATCTAAAAGACGGCTGATGTGGCGCAGTGGGACCTCTCACTCCCGCTCTCCCACATGCTCTCCCTCTCTCTGACCCTCTCATTCTCCCTCCCGCTCTCCCTCCCGCTCTTCCTTCCGCTCTCCCTCTCGCTGTCCCTCTCGATCTCCCTCTCGCTCACCTCTCATTCTCCCTCCCGCTCTCCCTCTCTTCCACCTGCTCTCCCTCTCGTTCTCCTACCTGCTCTCCCTCTCGCTCTCCCACCTGCTCTCCCTCTCGCTCTCCCACCCGCTCTCCCTCTCGCTCTCCCACCTGCTCTCCCTCTCGCTCTCCCACCTGCTCTCCCTCTCGCTCTCCCACCTGCTCTCCCTCTCGCTCTTTCTCCCGCTCTCCCTCTCGCTCTCCCTCTCGATCTCCCACTCGCTCTCCTCTCATTCGCCCTCCCGCTCTCCCTCTCTCTCTCCCTCTCACTCTCCCTCCCGCTCTCCCTCCCAATCTCCCTATCGCTGTCCCTCTTGCTCTCCCTCCCGCTCTCCCTCTCGCTCTCCCTCTCGCTCTCCCTCTCGCTCTCCCTCACGCTCTCCCTCCCGCTCTCCCTCTCCCTCTCTCTGTCTCTCTCCCTCTACCTCTCCCTCTCCTCTCATGCCAAATTTCACGTTTCAAGGGTTTGGTTATGTATGATCGTGATGACGACAATGCGTAACTTTAAAATAAAATCTTTGAATTAGTAAAATCCTACTTTAATAGATATCTACGTTGCTTAAGGAATACACATGCCAAATTTCACGCTTCTAACTCTAAGGGTTTGTTTTTTGCGACAATGCGTTATTTTCATCCCCTATGTCATCGGTGGATGAATTTTGAAAACTCCGAAATAATATCAACTGTTCAATACGAAATTTGAAGCAAATATGTCAAGGGAATAAAAAAAATCATACAAACTTTCACCCCCTGTTTTACCCCCATAGGAGTTGAATTTCAAAAATCCTTTTTAGTGGATGCTTACGTTGCTTAAGGAATACACATGCCAAATTTCACGCTTCTAGCTCCAAGGGTTTGGTTTTTACGACCATGCGTAATTTTCATCCCCTATGTCAACCCATCGGGGGATAAATTTTGAATACTTCTTAATCAAAATAATATCAACTGTTTATTAAAAATAAGGGTGCCAAATTTCAAAACTGTAGCTTTAAAGGAGCGGCCTGCGCGTAAATATAATATTTTCATCCCCTTTCTTCAGGGATTAAAATTGGAAAATGCTAAAACACGTCATTAATTATTTTTAAAGTTCTTCCTAAATACGAAATTTGAAGCAGTTATATCAAAGGAATAAAAAGTTTCATACAAACTTTCATCCCCAGTTTTACCCCCTTAGGGGTTGAATTTCAAAAAATCCTTTCTCAGTGGATGCTAACGTTGCCTAATGAATACACATGCCAAATTTCACGCTTCTAGCTCGAAGGGTTTGGTTTTTACGATAATGCGTAATTTTCATCCCCTATGTCAACCCATCGGGGGATGAATTTTGAATACTTCTTAATCAAAATAATATCAACGGTTTATTAAAAATAAGGGTGCCAAATTTCAAAACTGTAGCTTCAAAGGAGCGGCCTGCGTGTAAATACAATACTTTTATCCCCTTTCTTACCCCCTCAGGGGTTTAAAATTGGAAAATGCTGAAACACGTTATTCATTATTTTTAAAGTTCTTCCTAAATACGAAATTTGAAGCAGTTATATCAAAGGAATAAAAAGTTTCATACAAACTTTCATCCCCCGTTTTACCCCCTTAGGGGTTGAATTTCAAAAAATCCTTTCTCAGTGGATGCTAACGTTGCCTAATGATTACACATGCTAAATTTCACGCTTCTAGCTTCAAGGGTTTGGTTTTTACGACAATGCGTAATTTTCATCCCCTATGTCAACCCATCGGGGGATGAATTTTGAATACTTCTTAATCAAAATAATATCAACTGTTTATTAAAAATAAGGGTGCCAAATTTCAAAACTGTAGCTTCAAAGGAGCGGCCTCCGTGTAAATATAATACTTTCATCCCCTTTCTTACCCCCTAAGGGGTTTAAAATTGGAAAATGCTGAAACACGTTATTCATTATTTTTGAAGTTCTTCCTAAATACGAAATTTGAAGCAGTTATATCCAAGGAATAAAAAGTTTCATACAAACTTTCATCCCCCGTTTTACCCCCTTAGGGGTTGAATTTCAAAAAATCCTTCCTTAGCGGATGTCTACATTATAGTGGCTATCTGCATGCCAAATTACAGCCGGATCGGTCCAGTAGTTTAGGCTGTGCGTTGATGACAGTCAGTCTTCTTGAGTTTTATATATTAAGATAGCGAGCAAACGCTTTAGGATAGAATAGGATCTTCCAGGACCCAAAGATCAGGAACGTGGTGCTGATAGGCTCGCAAGGTTCGCTGGAGGAGAAGATGGTGACGGTGTGCCACGGCGCCGACTTCGTCAACGTCACCTTCGTCAACTTCTGCTGCACCAGGAAGGAGATTGCGCAGGTGAGGATAGAATAAGATTTTCCAGGAATTCTAGGACTCTTAAGATCAGGAATGTAGTGCTCATAGGCTCGCAAGGTTTAAAGAAGATTTTCCAAGGTTCGCTAGTTATTGAAAATATTTAGATAGCGAGCAAACACTGTAGGATAGAATAGGATCTTCCAGGACCCAAAGATCAGGAACGTGGTGCTGATAGGCTCGCAAGGTTCGCTGGAGGAGAAGATGGTGACGGTGTGCCACGGCGCCGACTTCGTCAACGTCACCTTCGTCAACTTCTGCTGCACCAGGAAGGAGATTGCGCAGGTGAGGATAGAATAAGATCATACAGGAAGTCTAGGACTCTATGATCAGGAATGTAGTGGTCATAGGCTCGCAAGGTTCAAAGAAGATTCTCTGCCAAGATTCGCTAGTTATTGAAAATATTTAGATAGCAAGCAAACGCTGAACCAGGAAGAACATTTCGCAGGTAAGGAACGAATAAGATTTTCCAGGAATTCCAGGACCCTAACACCAGGAATGTAGTGCTGATAGGCTCCTAAGGTTCAAAGAAGATTCTCTGCCAAGGTTCGCTAGTTATTGAAAATAATGAGATAGCAAGCAAACGCTATAGGATAGAATAGGATCTTCCAGGACCCAAAGATCAGGAACGTGGTGCTGATAGGCTCGCAAGGTTCGCTGGAGGAGAAGACGGTGACAGTGTGCCACGGCGCCGACTTCGTCAACGTCACCTTCGTCAACTTCTGCTGCACCAGGAAGGAGATTGCGCAGGTGAGGATAGAATAAGATCTTGCAGGAGTTCCAGGACCCTAAGATCAGATATGTAGTGGTCATAGGCTCGCAAGGTTCGGAGAAGATTCTCTGTCAAGGTTCGCTAGTTATTGACAATATTTAGATAGCGAGCAAATGCTATAGGATAGAATAGAATCTTCCAGGACCCAAAGATCAGCTGTAGGAACGTGGTGCTGATAGGCTCGCAAGGTTCGCTGGAGGAGAAGACGGTGACGGTGTGCCACGGCGCCGACTTCGTCAACGTCACCTTCGTCAACTTCTGCTGCACCAGGAAGGAGATTGCTCAGGTGAGGATAGAATAAGATAATCCAAGAATTCTTGGACTCTATGGATCGGGTATGTAGTGCTCATAGGCTCGTAAGGTTCAAAGACGATTCTCTCCCAAGGTTCGCTAGTTATTGAAAATATTTAGATAGCGAGCAAACGCTATAGGATAGACTAGGATCTTCCAGGACCTGAACATCAGGAAGGTGGTGCTGATAGGCTCGCAAGGTTCGCTGGAGGAGAAGACGGTGACGGTGTGCCACGGCGCCGACTTCGTCAACGTCACCTTCGTCAACTTCTGCTGCACCAGGAAGGAGATTGCGCAGGTGAGGATAGAATAAGATTTTCCAGGAGTTCCAGGACTCAAGATCAGGTATGTAGTGCTCATAGGCTCGCAAGGTTCAAAGAAGATTCTCTCCCAAAGTTCACTAGTTATTGAAATATTTAGATAGCGAGCAAATGCTATAGGATAGAATAGGATCTTCCAGGACCTGAACATCAGGAACGTGGTGCTGATAGGCTCGCAAGGTTCGCTGGAGGAGAAGACGGTGACGGTGTGCCACGGCGCCGACTTCGTCAACGTCACCTTCGTCAACTTCTGCTGCACCAGGAAGGAGATTGCGCAGGTGAGGATAGAATAAGATTTTCCAGTAATTCTAGGACTCAAGATCAGGTATGTAGTGCTCATAGGCTCGCAAGGTTCAAAGAAGATTCTCTGCCAAGATTCGCCAGTTATTGAAAATATTTAGATAGCGAGCAAACCTTTTAGGATATAATAGGATCTTCCAGGACCCAAAGATCCGGAACGTGGTGCTGATAGGCTCGCAAGGTTCGTTGGAGGAGACGGTGTGCCACGGCGCCGACTTCGTCAACGTCACCTTCGTCAACTTCTGCTGCACCAGGAAGGAGATTGCGCAGGTGAGGATAGGATAAGATCTTCTAGGAGTACCAAGACCTGAATATCAGGAATGTAGTGCTGATAGGCTTCAAAGGGTTAAAGAAGATTCTCTCGCAAGGTTCGCTAGTTATTGAAAATATTTAGATAGCGAGCAAACGCTGAACCAGGAAGAACATTTTGCAGGTGAGGAAAGAATATGATTTTCCGGGAATTCCAGGACCCTAAGACCAGGAATGTAGTGCTGATAGGCTCGCAAGGTTCAAAGAAGATTCTCTGCCAAGGTTCGCTAGTTATTGACAATATTTAGATAGCGAGCAAACGCTATAGGATAGAATAGGATCTTCCAGGACCTATTCATCAGGAACGTGGTGCTGATAGGCTCGCAAGGTTCGCTGGAGGAGAAGACGGTGACGGTGTGCCACGGCGCCGACTTTGTCAACGTCATATAAATTTTTTGACTTTCACGATTGTTCACAACACTTAAATTATTGTTTAAAACGGGATTATTACCGCGATTAGGTTTTTGTTTACCTCGATATTTCGGAGCGATTGCACGCTCCATGGTCACGAGTAGACTGGCTCGGCGAGTGATGTCACAAAGTATAAAAACTTTAATCGTGAAGATGGTTTCAAGTTGTCTAGTGCGTGGAATCCAGTATTAAACGTATACAATCGCAAAAAACACTCGACTTCAAACTCGCGAATTGATACTGTTAGTGTGGTGTGTCGTGATCGTGACAAAATAGTGAGTGACAATAGTAGTGGTTCGAGTAACCGTGTAGAACGCAGTCGACGAATCCGAAAGAGGGTAGACAGATATGTTTGCCCTTAGAAAGATGACATCACTCGCCGAGCCAGTCTACTCGTGACCATGGAGCGTGCAATCGCTCCGAAATATCTATATATATTCTTTATTGCATAAAATTACAAGAAATAACATAATTTAGACAGCGTGAGCAAGGGCGAGCTTATCTCTAAGAAGAGATCTCTTCCAGCCAACCCGTCAGTAGTAGGAAAATGATGTTTTTGTGGGGGGACAATACAATGCAACAATGAGAAACTATCAGCGATATAAACTATGCTATAATACTTTACATACATACCTAAATATAACATACATACACATTACATACATACAAATATGCATATATACATAAATACATACATACAAAATACATTAATGTAATTGAGATAAAAAGTGCTCTTTAACTCTTTTTTTAAAAACAAAAGTTGAGGGCTGTCTTGAATGGCCTTTGGCATACTGTTCCAAAGCTGAACAGCTTTGACAGAAAAAGAGTTGAATAGAAATTTAGTATTTGCTCTAGGGCACTGCAGCACCTTAGTGATGCAGGTGCGCCTAGGACGAGGATCTGGAGGAAGATAATGGAAACGGGAGCGGAGATAGTCAGGAGTGGAAGGATTGTGAAGGATGTTGTATAGAGTGGTCAGGATGTGCACATCGCGGCGAAGTCTGATAGGTAACCACTTAAGCTGAGCACGAAATTCAGATACGTGATCAAACTTACGAAGTCCAAAGATAAATCGTATTGCCAGATTTTGAAGGCGCTCAAGCTTATTAAGTAGTTCCTCCGTCGCATCCAGGTAACAAACATCAGCGTAGTCGAGAATTGGAAGAAGAAGAGATTGTGCAAGTAAGATTTTAGTTTTTAAAGGGAGAAAGTTCTGGAGTCGCTTAAGGGAGTGGAAAGAATAGTGCATACGCCTGCTCACATCATTAATGTGCAAGCCAAGACAAATTACAGTCGAATATGACACCCAAGTTTTTAGCTTTGTCAGTGTAAGGTATGCAGGTCCCATCGTAATACACCAGCGGAATAATTGAAAAATCAAGCTTGCTACGTAACCTACTGCTACCAATTATCAATGCTTGAGACTTGTTTGGATTTACAAGAAGTCCAAACGTTTTGGCCCAAGTCTGAACAGCATTTAGATCTGTGTTAATAGCCTCAATAGCATCAGATACTTCGTGTAGAAAGAAGTGACGATAAATCTGAAGATCATCTGCGTACAGGTGGTAGGAAGAAGAAATGACATGGGAAATATTATTAATAAATATAGAGAACAATAAAGGAGATAATACGCCGCCTTGTGGTACACCAGCAGTTAAGTTAGACCAGTCCGATATAACATCGTTGGCTTTCACACACTGCTGGCGACCGTGAAGATACGAACGGAACCAATCGACTACCGAGGGAGAGACATTAACAGAACGGAGAGAGGCAAGAAGGATGTCAAAGTCTACGGAGTTAAATGCACTGCTGAAGTCTAGGAGTGTAACAACAGTAACCTTGGTGTTGTCCATGGCAGAGCGAATATCCTCGGTGACATTCAGCAGAGCACTAACCGTACTGTGACAGGGGCGGAATCCAGATTGAAAAGGGCATAAAAGGTTGTTGGATGTGAGGAAAGAGTAAAGTTGCTTATGAACTATACTCTCTAGGACTTTGGATAGGACAGGTAGGATGGAAATTGGACGGAATTGAGAAAATGAAGTGGGATTCGAAGTTTTCGGCAAAGGGATAACATAAGCCTTCTTCCATGCAGATGGAAAGACATTGGACATCAGAGAAAAGTTTATAATATGTGTAATGATTGGAACAATGTCATCCAATATTGGTACAATCATATTCAGACTAATGTTATCATTGCCTACAGCCTTCGTGGAAATTGCTAGGATGCTCTTTTTAATGTCCCCCTCAGAAACCGACTCAAAATTAAATGGAGTGCAATCGGGTGGGGCAAAGTTCAAGAGCTGTGTAAGAGAGATAGATTTAGTAGCATTATCCAGAACCACGGGGGGAGTAGAAAAGTGCTTATTAAGGGAGTTTAGATCCACGGCACTTATAGAGGTATCCGTGGTCTTGCCCACACCCAATGATAAAAGAAACTTCCAGGTCTGTGCCTGAGAAAAGGAATATAAAGAAGAATATATATAATGGCGTTTAGCATTCCTACACATCCTGTTGCAGATGTTCCTAAGTTTTTTATAAGCAGCCAAGTTATCCTCTGTTTGGTCTTTTTTGTATCTACTTTTGGCTCTATCCCGCTTGTACATGACCCTTTTAATTGTGTCCGTCAGCCAGGGAGCTGGCACATGTCTCACCTTAACGGGTCGAACTGGTGCATGAACATCCATCAACTTAATAATGATGTCGCCAAAAGCAGTTACCTTCTCATCAGCACTATCTGCCGATAGCACTGGAGACCAATCTATATTCTGAGCATCCTCCCTTAAGCGAACCAAATCCATATTACGAAAGTTTCGCTGAAGAATAACCTTTCGTTTAATTTTGGGAGGGCGTACTTTGTACGAAAGAAATAAAAGGTCGTGGTAAGAAAATGGTGCAGTCATTTGCCCATGAGAGAGAACAGAATCAGGTTTAGAAGTGATAATAATGTCAATAAGAGAAGGCCTACAATTCGGAAAATGGTGAGTTGGAGAAAGTGGAAGAATGTGCAAATTCAATGAAGAAGTTAAAGAAAGAAGTTTATGTGACCTGGCGTCATTCTTATCGAGACAAGTATTCAAATCCCCCATAATGATAAGATGATCATATAAAGTACTATATGTTTCAAGGGTAGATTCAAAGGAGCTAAAATAATTAATACTATCACTAGGGCTATACACAACTCCCAAAAGAACTTTTGTATGCCGTATGATGACTTCCAGGAAAAGGTATTCCATGAATGGTGCCTCTGATGAGTACTGAGATGGTGAAGCACTAATTATTGTAGCCGGAATATCATCACGGAGATATATGCCGACTCCAGCACCCTGCGCACCAACACGATCATTGCGAATAAGCTTGTAATTTGCAAGAGAACAGCAAGAAGATGGAAGAGAAGGTTTTAGCCAGGTTTCAGAAACAAGGATAGCATCAACTACGCCGGTGTCGAAGGACGCGAGAAGATCTGAATAATGAGCTGGGAGGCTCTGAGCGTTGATGTGCACCAAGGATAGAAAAGGGGAGCCAGGTTTAAAGACAGACCTAAGTTTGTCACCAAGCGGCTCTGAGTCAGAGAGAGAAGAAAGAGAAGAGTTAGCACTTTCATATTCATCAGACGATGAGCAAGAGAAATAATCATTATGTATCATATTATAATATATATACCTATATATATACTTATATTATATTAAATTACAATATTATATAATAATAATAAAAACAGACAAAAAACAGTCTCTACTACCAGCACGAGTTGACTAGAAAAGTTATGAAATAAATAAAATCACAACAAAAACAAGAAAAAGAAGCGAAACAATCCAAGTTAATTTACAGTCGCAACATAATAGAGTAGACAAAAATGAGGGCACCACTTTGTATGAAATTGCAAAATTAAATGGCAGCATTGACTATAAATGGCAACAATTTTGTATGAACTTTTAGTTCTATTTTTAGCCAGGCTGTAGTTATTTGCAACAGGAAAACAAATAAAAAAGAGAAAACAAAATAACTTTCAACGCAAATACAAGTAATAAAAAAAAAACCGATCCATATTCACTAAAGTACCTTCAGAGCGGTCGGTGCGGTCTTTTGCTTTGTAGTGCAGGGTAAGACCACACGTCAGTCACAATATATGACATTTAAAATAACCTCAAATAAAATTAACGTTGTAAGTGAAATATTAGAGGCGTAAATAACAATTATTACGTGTTCTACCTGACTTTTAGAATAAAAAGATGTTGCTGTTAATTCTAAATGAACATAGGATTCAAAATCGTATACACATGTTAGTGAAATCAAAAGTAACACAAAGACGTTGGAAACAAAGTTGTACAACTATGCATCGGTTCAAGCTGAGGAATCCTTCTTTGGATACTGCTTCATCAGCGGCTGGAGCTCTGCCATCACATGCACCTTCTTGCGGCTTTTGTCGGGCAGCAGAATAACAATTGCGCCATCGGATGTCCAGCACTGCTTCATTCCAAAATGCTTCCTAGCGGTGGAAAATACCTCCTGTCGAGACTTAGTGAGGAATTCGGAAATCGAAACCTTCGAGCCTCTCAACGAAGTCTTCGCCCTCCACACTGCTGATCTATGTAGCATACTTGAAAATCTCACCAACACGGGCCGGTCCTTGTCTCTCTTAGAGCCCAACCGATGACAAACTTCAAATGAGCTTGAGTCAAGAGTAGTCAGCTTCATCCGTTCCTGTGCTATTTTTAGAACTTTCTGTGGCAGGTCTTCATCTGTAGCCTCCGGGATGCCATGAATAAGCAGAACCTTCCTCCGAGAATGTGTTTCAAGGCGATCTTGGCTATCAACAATTAACTGGAGCTGTGCCTTCAACATGCCAAGGGTCTTCCAGACTAAAGATTTGAAGGCAATGTAATCCGCATTCACAGTCTTCACAGTGGGGTTGGTAGAGGCTGGCACCTGCTGCTGACTTTTCTCAAATTCACTTAATCTGGTGTCTACAAAGGTGGCCAAGTCTTGCATACCTTTGATAAGATCCGCTGTGTTGTCCATATTGTGATGTTTGTTGTGAAAAATGTATTGATTGAGAGGTGATAGTCAACTGATGCTATTGGTAAGCTTTTAATTCATATAATTTAGGTATTGTATTTTTAAAATTAATTAAATACAAGAGCAAAATTTTAAAGTGTTGACTTGTTTGCCTACCCGCAATTTTATACCGTCATATCGAGGTAAACAAAAACCTAATCGCGGTAATAATCCCGTTCGTCAACGTCACCTTCGTCAACTTCTGCTGCACCAGGAAGGAGATTGCACAGGTGAAAATAGAATAAGATCATCCAGGACCTGAACATCAGGAACGTGGTGCTGATAGGCTCGCAAGGTTCGCTGGAGGAGAAGACGGTGACGGTGTGCCACGGCGCCGACTTCGTCAACGTCACCTTCGTCAACTTCTGCTGCACCAGAAAGGAGATTGCGCAGGTGAGGATAGAGTAAGGTCTCCTCAGCATGGACAGGCACAACAGTCCACTACAGATATGGGCCTCTCTTTATTGAAGGCTCGGTGCAAATACATGCCGCGCTTGGCTAGGAGTACCTATTTCGGACCGCATGGTGCTTTTTAAGGTTTCGTACTGTATTTTACAGGGAATGCTTGCTACTCATTACACTACTTACGCTGATAAGTAATGATAAAGTCGTGTTATACCTATACAGAAATAAAGTGACAGAAAAGTATAACCAAATCCGTTACTTACAGTAACAAAAAGTATCACTAAGTCCGTGCGTATTGTTTCATTCAGCTTACAGCCATAAATTCGAGATCTGTTTCATGATACTTTCAATACAATCTCCGAACCTGTTCCAAGCCTAGAGATATAAATTTTCCGTTTTTCACATTAAAGCTCCCGTAAAATTCTGTCGGAAAACTTATAACAGGATTTCGTGATCCATCTCAGTCATTATCGCTCATAATTTTAATCATAAAATCTGGTCGGTTTTTAATCCCCGTAGCGGAATTAAATTTGCTACAAGCGACGGCAGCTTACGTAACTGAAACTGCTTGTTTAACTGTAGGTAGTGAAATTGTATAAAATGTTAAAAAATACTGCAAATACTTTAAGTTGCAAAACTATTCCGGCAGATGGAGCCCTGCCACGCGTAAGCGGCCAGATACATTTGTATTGAGGTAGCCTAGTTCGTAGAGGCGTCGGCAGTATAGATGCAGAAAATCTAGTTTAATAAATAAAGTTTAATTCCTGCCTGCGCTGGAAATAAATTGCGCGTTTTCCAAAAACATAGGTAGAAAGATTGCGCTAGCCAATACTTACTTTGAGGTAGAAATATGAATAAAGAATATATGGCCGCCCATACAAAATTGACTCGGTCGGTTAGTATACTTTGCACGGGAAGTCCAAAACTTTTTTGCAACCGCCCCGAAATATCGAGGTAAACAAAAATCTAATCACGGTAAGAATCCCTTTGTAAACAATAATTTAAGTGTTTCAAAACTTTTTTTTTATTTATGCGACCTGTAGGTATTCCTTGGGGAAAGTTGTTTAGTTTCATACGACACAAGTGTACTGCGTCCGTGGTCATCTCAGTCTGGCCTTAAAATCCTGATCCGAAACAGCAACAGATCAATATGCACAAAATTTATATTCGTACATTTCTCCATTTGTGAGATTTTTGTTTCGGTTCAGAATACCTATTAAAAAATTGTCAGTAGGGATGTATTCAAGAATGATTTCAATCTAACTAGTCTAGCGTCTCATCTCGGCACTAAACGATGCTTGCTATCCCACCTCACACGACCTACATATACCTAGATGTTGTTTATGCATAAAAATGTAAATAGGTCTTCGCTCATCACACCTTATTCAGAAATTGTTAGTAGGGATGTATTCAAGAACGATTTCAATTTATCTAGTCTAGCATCTCATCTCGGCACTAAACGATGCTTGCTATCCCACCTCACACGACCTACATATACCTAGATGTTGTTTATGCATAAAAATGTAAATAGGTCTTCGCTCATCACACCTTATTCAGAAATTGTTAGTAGGGATGTATTCAAGAACGATTTCAATTTATCTAGTCTAGCATCTCATCTCGGCACTAAACGATGCTTGCTATCCCACCTCACACGACCTACATATACCTAGATGTTGTTTATGCATAAAAATGTAAATAGGTCTTCGCTCATCACACCTTATTCAGAAATTGTTAGTAGGGATGTATTCAAGAACGATTTCAATTTATCTAGTCTAGCATCTCATCTCGGCACTAAACGATGCTTGCTATCCCACCTCACACGACCTACATATACCTAGATGTTGTTTATGCATAAAAATGTAAATAGGTCTTCGCTCATCACACCTTATTCAGAAATTGTTAGTAGGGATGTATTCAAGAACGATTTCAATTTATCTAGTCTAGCATCTCATCTCGGCACTAAACGATGCTTGCTATCCCACCTCACACGACCTACATATACCTAGATGTTGTTTATGCATAAAAATGTAA
The DNA here is from genome assembly GCA_024500475.1 of Phthorimaea operculella. Taxonomy (NCBI): domain Eukaryota; kingdom Metazoa; phylum Arthropoda; class Insecta; order Lepidoptera; family Gelechiidae; genus Phthorimaea; species Phthorimaea operculella. Next base: position 1,731,862 of record JANFCV010000024.1, on the reverse strand, counting down.
ATAGGTCTTCGCTCATCACACCTTATTCAGAAATTGTTAGTAGGGATGTATTCAAGAACGATTTCAATTTATCTAGTCTAGCATCTCATCTCGGCACTAAACGATGCTTGCTATCCCACCTCACACGACCTACATATACCTAGATGTTGTTTATGCATAAAAATGTAAATAGGTCTTCGCTCATCACTTCTTATTCAGAAATTGTTAGTAGGTATGTATTCAAGAATGATTTCAATCTCACTAGTCTAGTATCTCATCTCGGCACTAAACGATTCTTGCTATCCCACCTCACACGACCTAAATATACCTGGATGTTGTTTTTGCATAAAAATGTAAATAGGTCTTCGCTCATCACACCGGCGTCACCGCAGTCGTATTATTAGACCGTAGGACAATGCTCTGAAAAACGGCTATTAAAATTACCCTGGCGAACCCGGTTCATTGCTGGTTTTCATGAGGTTGTTATAGAGAAATCCTTATAATAACCGGCAATGTATATCGCCCCCTTTTGGCAAGGTAGTGTACCTAATAGCCGATAAACTGCTAGATTCACATGGATCTTATTTTGTGCCGTTTAGGAGATAATTTTCAACTGCTACTCTGATTTTCTACTACTACTCTGAATGTGTCAGGACGATATAGTGGCAACCAAAATGTTTTATTTGCGTCCCGATATAGCGAATGGCCTAACTCTACTAATAGAGTAGGAACTAGGCACATAATGGTACCAGTTTCAGATGTTGCAATCCAATCCATATTTCAATACTCTCATATCATAAGTGTGAAGTTGTGTTTGTTTATTTATTTATCAGTCCTTCGTTAACGTTGGAAAAGAGCTATATTTTTTTTCGTATACTTAGTTGTTGTTGAGTGGCATAGATATCCATACTGAGTTGAAAAATAACAGTATACTTTTAACCCAGGGTGCCGCAAGTAACCTCTCACTCTCAAGGAGCAAGCATTTTCAAGCCGTTTGCTATACTATATGAATTACTAGATTTCCCTTGCGAATAAGACGTTTTCCCGGCGTATATTATATGTACGAGTATAAACCTTTTTCTTAAATTAATTTGTCTATTAAAACCGCATCAAAATCCTTTAAGTGGTTTAGGAGTTAGTGGTGTCAGGCCATTGCAGACAGAGAAACTCAAAAGAAGCGACTTCATTTTATACTGTTTATTGATGTTTCTCAGTTTCATCAGCTAACTCGTACGGTACTCAAATTAGATTTTGTAAATCAGTTACCTAACGAATAATAATAGTTGGGTATTATATTATAACTTATACTACTCGAGTGTTATAATAATACTATCTCACTCTACACCGCTGCTGTATATCTGTCCCGAAAGTTCGCGATTTTATTATACCTTTATCACTCTATTCATGGGCTTTTCAGTTAATTATGAGCTGGCGTAAAATTGTGAGGAAAATGTTATTTCAGAACAGAATGGAGAGAACTTTCCTACCGTCCATTGTTTTGTGAGAGTCCGATTTTTGAAACGACTTGGAATGCGAAAGTCTGCTACGTATGGTCTAACCACTTGGATTACCTACAATGTCTACTATTCGAGTTGAGGACGAAGATAGAGACAGAAAGATAATATAGAAAAAAACAAAACTTACCTCAGCAAAATTCTTTTACAGCGTCATCCGTGTAAGTAAATCTGCGTTTGGTTATCTTTGAATGGACTTGTGTAGTAGAACATGTGAGTAGCGATTAATGGTAGACTTTTGAATGCATCGTCATCATCTTCTTGCCCTTACCCCAAATCAGTTTGGGTCGGCGCAACATATTTAGTTAGAGCATAAAATCGTATTGCAAAACAATTTGGAAATGTTTTATGACCGACCGCCTGTCTGACGTCAACCGTACGAAAGGGCCTATCTCATATTAACCGCACATCAATTCTGTACAAATGTCTTCTTGCACAGTATACTCACAACGCTGAGTCTTTGCTGATAGGTGTGTATGTGTAGGGATTGCGCAAGTGTGAATAGATTTGTGTAGTAGAATAGGTATGTTATGCGAGCATCGGTTACACCTTAGGGGTAGACTTTTGCATTGTTTCAAAAATCGTACTCCATTGTAGGTAACATTTATGTGGCGAATGTAAATATTTTATTGGAAATTTGGCCTTTTGTAGAGATCTTTATAAAGTAGTTATCGGAAAAAGCATTATGTTCATTTACATGCATAAAATTTTAAGTAGAATGTTTATTATTTTACAATTTGCAATGGGGAAAACGTTTTTATGTAATTTGAATATACATTATTCATTAACAGGTATCTAAATGGGAATGTATGAACTACGCTGTGTTATACAGGGAGTAACGGAAAGGGTATAACAAGCCGAAAGGAGGTCAAGGTACTCATGAAACTGAACAACTTTCCCATGGAACAAGGGAAGAAATATGAAAAAAAAAATTGGACCGGTATACGTATAAAAAAAATCGAGACACATTCGTTTTCATAGTCAAATAAAACATGAAATCTATTAAATTAAAAGCTAAATGTAGGAAATTTAAATTATGATTTTGAAACCTCGCCAATTTCAAATGGATAATATTATGGTTGTAATTATGACAAAACTTGGCTTTAATTTAGATTTCAACTCTTGTTTAGGCATAAGATCTTGGCCTCCATTTTACATTTATGTTTTTGGTGTGATATGATATGCTGGATGAATTTCCAGGTCTGCCTGGTGCAGGAGAAGTCCTAAGTCTTTACGTCTCTACGTTTCCTAAATGAAAATATACTTTTAGTACCTGCTGCAATAAAAATGTGTACCAAGGTATGAATTGTTGGGACTTGGGACCATACCTCCAGTTTTTATTGGCACGGTAGTACATACACCTCGTTACTTAAGGTTTGCTCCTAAAAGTGACAGGAAATAAATTCGCTATTTACGAGCGTAATAAAACTTAGCTGAAGTAGAGTAATATTGAGTTTTAAATAACTAACGCGTTTATTGTGGGAAATTATTGCAATAACAGTGCAATTTTATCAGTTTTTTAACCCCACACTGGTTTACTGCAGCGCCTCCTGGTGAATTTTTCGCGTAGATCCTATCTAAGAACATGAACTGTAGTTTAGAAGACCACTCAATGGGTTTATGGCTTCCCTTTCTCACTTGAGTTTATCACTAAAGTGGGAAAGGGACCGCCATACGGCGGCGAATGCAGCGAGTGGTCTTTTTAACTATAGTGAATTTTTTAACTTTATTAATCAGCATAGGTATACATACATACATAGTATAAAATGAAGTCGCTTTTTCTGTCTGTGGTGGAATTCGCAAACTCCTAAACCACGCAACCGATTTTGATACATTTTGTCTTCTTCGGCTTTTTGTAATAGATAGTGTGATTCAAGAGTAAGGTTATGTATGTATAACACATGCTGGAAAAAGGTCTTCTTCCCCGCTGGAAACAGTTGTAGCGGGTGAAACCGCTAACTGGTTAGTACGCGATAAAAACGTTGCAAATTCGCCACGCGTCCGCAACCAATTCACTGCGCATCCGCTCCGTTTCGCACCCACTATCAACCGCTAGTATGATGGATTACCCTTTCGAGCAAAGGGTACGCGCCGGCAAATCGCGTGGGCTGCGTGTACACAAAGTCTGCATGTGCAACTACTACTTAGATTCTTCTTCTTCTTCTTCTGCGTCGTTTCCTCAAGGCTGAGGGTCGTGATCACCAAAAGCAGCTCCAGAGATGGTTTGTCTCCAGGCCACTCTATCCTGCGCCCGGTGCATCGCTTGTTGAGTGTTAAAGCCGATTGCTTCCAGTATGGGATCTGTCTAGCGGGTAGGCGCTCTGCCTCGGCTCCTTCTTAATGTGGCCAACCAGTATAAGCTTCTCAAGGTTATCGGGCTACCGTCTAGCCACTTAGATTAGGCGCTTAACACGCATTCAAAATAGACAGAACAGTATATGTGGGTCTGCACCCGCCCTTAGAGTACCTAAACCTATATTAAGTGTACTTAGTGGCTGTGCTTTGTTGCTTTAGGCACTTTTAGGAGGACGGCCCGTCGGTTAACGGTCACAAATTAAAAGTAAATAGACACTGGTATACCTACGTGTCCTTACTAGACAAAGGGATACCTTTACTTGGAGGGTCTTAAACCCTTTTTTGTGAATCTGCTTTTGTTTTCCCATAGTTAATGAAAGTACCAAAGGCTCTTGTAGCGGTTTCACACGATTTAAACTCTTTTTCCCATTCGAATAAAACCATCATGTATGATAGATATAAATCTTCCCCTTGAACCACCCAAACTATTTAAAAACCAAATCACTAGCTCAGAATACGTGCGTGGTTTAGGTGGAGTGGAGTTAGCGGTAGAGAAACGCAAAAGTGACTTCATTTTCCTGATATCTAGCACATTGTTGTGTTGTAGCTGCTAAGAATACTGACACCCGTAATCCACAGAGTGTTTCAGTTTTTGACCTCTTTCTCTCTTTGAGTCTATAGTCAACCGAATGGTGGCGGTGATACCACCTACAATCGCATCCTTAAAGATGGTTAACATCAGGCAGGCGCCGGTCATATTATTTATATATTTATTATTAATAGCCAAATCCTTTTGCTGTATGATTTTGTGTTCTAAGTTCTAACAAAACATGTGGCGTCGACCCCAACTAATTTAGGATAAGGGCATGAAGATGATGATGAAATGGTATTGGTATGTAGGACATTGTAACTGAGCAATATTCTGTATTAAATCCCACAATGGAATTCAAACTGCCCTAAGCGAAAATGGGAACAAGAGCGGATTGTAGCATTTGCGTATTTTGTTTGCAAAAGCCCGTTGTTTAAAAACTAACAATACGATACAACCAACTTTTACCTCTTTTTGCACTCGAGTTTCGAACAAAATAACCGCTCTGCCACTTTTTTATCCCTCTGTTTTTCTGTCTATATTTTTCTTATAATCTAAAATCTAAATCTATCGTGTGGGACACTTACCTAGATGATTATTACCTTCTTGCGGCTTGCCCAGCGGTGACAGCCGTAGAAATAAAACGTTTTCCAGGCATGTTTTCCCAGCAGCGCAGCGTTCCCAGTTAATGCAGTTATTTCTAATAACTAATTTTGCGTGCTGAGCGTGCAAAAAACTTCTTATAACTAATTTTGAAAAACTACTTTCGGTTCACCCCATAAACCTAATGGGATGGTTGATGTGCTGGTGATAGTACCTACAAGTCGGGTGGCATCTAGCATCCCTGCATAGATAGGTACATAAGCATGCATACGGTATGCAATTCAAGAGCCCTAACCCGCTTGTTAGTGGTGCATTTCCTCCGTAATGGGCGACTGAATCGGTTCCAACCGTACTAAACTACCTATCTGGCAAATGGCAACGTTTGCTATGTGTGTCCTCTCATCATTTTGAAAATTAGGGGTTATCTTTACAGAAAACAGTTTCAAGCGTCGCGGTGTCGTTATTGTCTCATAAGGTTGAGAAATTCACCATGGTCCGCTAGGCGTGCGTAGCTCAGTTGGCAGAACGGTGGGAACGGTACCCCACAGTACCGGGTTTAAGTCCCAGCGGTCGCTAGTAAATTTTTCAATTTTCTCATTTTCAATTTATGAGAATTATGGAATGTTTGTTATGAATTATGATACTAAACAAACATTACAAAATTAGTTAGATATGTAGCAGTACGATGGCAGAATTAGTATTTTGGCTAAAATCGTAGACTACGTTCGGCTATCGTTCCAGAATTTCTGTCAAAATCCTAATTCTGCCATCGTGCTGCGACAGATATATAAACTTACATATGGCATGCAATTCAAGAGCCTTAGCCCGCTTGTTAGTGGTGCATTTCCTCCGTAATGGGCGACTGAATCGGTTCCAACCGTACTAAGCTACCTATCTGGCAAATGGCTACGTTTGCTATGTGTGTCCTCTCATTTTATTTTGAAAATTAGAGAGCTATCTTCACAGGAAACGGCTTCAAGCGTCGAAGTGTCGCACGTTCCATGTCTTACGTTTCGCCTGTGGAGTTAGCGCGTACATTTTCATAACCGTTTGCTCTATGTTTATGAAATTGGTATACTTATTCATATGGGAGGTCGCAAGCTATAAATGAACCAAAGTTGCTGTATGCTTAAAAAGATTCTGAATTATGAAGGGGTGAAAAGCGCCCCAAATGGTAAGTGCAATGTAATGCTAAATAGATTCTGAATTATGAAGGTGAAAAGCGTCCCAAATGGTTAGTGCAATGTAATGTAATGTGCATGGTGCCACCACCACCAATTCTTTCCCACGCTGCCGCATGTCTAGATGGGTAGGTTGATGTGCTGGTGATAGTACACACACTGAGAAAAAAAAACGTTTGAATTCATTAAGAAAATGCTTGCAGCGAACAAGTAAAATGTTTATATACGAGCAAAAGAAGTTTTTTGATTCCAGCAATCAAGCCTTCTTATTTACGAAAACTGTCCTAGTAAAGTACTACATTAAAATAAGTAAATTGTAGGCTTTACCATGCCTGGTTGTGAATGTTATCAACTACCCTTTATGCATGTTGTTAAGACTTGATAATATTAAACAATTTGTGTGATGACTTTTATTTGGTAACTTAATTGCATATGTGAAGTAATGTACGGTGTAAGCGAGTGACTTGTTAGATCTTATTAGGTTTGTGGCAGGTATCAAATGTTTAACTTAATTGGACCTAGTAAATACTAAATTGACTGTACAATTAAAAATTGTATAGGATAACAAGTTATTAGTTTAATCTCATGTTTAGCTTTATTACAGCTAAAAAATGCGTAATCGCTTGTAATATTGTACTTCATTAACTTCTACTAAGTTATGTATAGTTTAAACAAGTAATGTGATATATTTAATTAGTTTTGTAATAAGAATTGAACGTAAAACATTGTTAAACCTGACAGATACATGATCGATCTTAATTATTATATTTGTTTTGATCTAACAAGTATAGTGTTTGAGTTTAATGTGTAGTGTTTTCAGTGTTATTATTCCAAATATTTAAAATAAATTAAATCTGTTTTAGTGTAATCAAGTGTTCTTATTTGAAACTACCAAAATCATATTATATTCAATTATGTACCTGTTTATTGGGTAAAAGTTTACAGGGTTGCCAGAAATACCATATGAGAATTAGGGCCGCCGCAGACTATACGGACGTTTTTGCGAGGGACACAGCGCGCACTTTTCGCGATCACGATTATTATGAAAAGCGCGCAGTGTCCCTTGCAAAATCGTCCGTAGTCTACAGTAGGAACTTTTTTTTACTAAAAAAACACATAAATTTATTCATTGTAAGCATTGTTTATTATTTTAGTATGAATCAAAAGGGAAAAATAAAACAATCAGTCAATGCTCAGTACAGATCAATACTTATAGTATGTCTAATTCTTAGGTGGATTCAGTTCTATCCAATCATATCACACAGTATTGCCGAGCTAGGTTAATCTACACCGCTTAAAATCACAAAACGTATTGCAATGCGTTGCTGCTACATTTATAACTTTCTTTCATTTATAATATACCTAAGTAAGGCTGAATAGTATTTAATTCAAATACCAGTTTTTGGCTAGTGCGAGATGTTCATTTTCTCGCCTCCAACAACCACCAAACAATTTAGGTCTTTTTAAACATGTTTACTTATAAAATAAAGTAACAAAAATATACAATGTTAACCAGTGCGCAAATTTTGCAGAGTGATTCTACTCATATTTATGAAACATTGGTACCATAGAAAATTACATACACTAGTCACGTTTCATCTTACAACTTGATTTTAAACATACCTACTTCGGTGTGTCCCCGGTGAGGATGGGGCAAGATGGGACAGGGTGGGTAAGGTGTGGCATGGTTAGATTTTGCTCCACTCTCTGCCAGAACTTGCCCTATACTGTTACACCTTGTCCCAGAGGGTGAGCCAGATCGGGCGGGATGGGGCATGTTCTGGCAGAGGGTGGGGCAAAATCTTACCATGCCACATCTTGCCCCACCTGCTCAACCTTGCCCCAAACTCACCGGGGATATGGTGTATGTATACCTACTCATCATCGTGTACAATATGGATGAATGCTTCCCTGCATTCTGCTTTTGTAGGCTTCCACCTTTTGTCCTTGCGTTTCTTGGACTTTGGAGGTTGACTGGCCGGGCAATGCCACCATACTGGGACTAATAAGCTCAGGCAACTTCCTTCGTTCCTGTTTTCTTCGTTTGTATCTAAAATTACAAATTAAATTAGTAGGTACACTAAATTAGAAGAATTCTGCAAAATGCTTTTAGTATAAGTATAGTTCGAATTAAAAATGAGTGTTATAAATCGTAATATGTAGTCTCATTTGTGTAGGTTTATTGTTGGTTTTTTCTTAGAATGAGTAAACCTATTGTGAATTGTATAAATTGTAAATAGTTCCGGAGCTTATTTTGGGTACAATCGATGGTCAAAGAAATAAAATAAGTATGTCTGAATGTTTGTTATACCAACCTTTTGCCAAATCAATGATTTGTGCCAAGAAACCATCGTCTTTCATCGCCTTTTTTTTACTAAACGTTCCAATCAATTTTGAAGAAATTGTTGCAGCCAAAGGGTTTCTTTCGTTTTCAATTTCTAAAGATTTGCTTTTATATCGCAATAAACCCGTTGTTTCTACATTGTTTTGCAGTATTTCAAAAAGATCCTGTAACACAAAAAAAATTGTTGCAAAATCACATTACTTAAAAACCTTCACAGTAGATCTCCATCATTAAAAGCAGCTTCATACTTTGGTTTGCAATGCGTAATTAGATAAAAAACATGTAGATGTGCTTACGTTATTTTCGACATCACTTATTAAAGAAGAGATTGGTGACGTTCGCTAGTTTTTGTGAACGCAGGTACCGCTTGACATTCCACTTCCACTTGACGCTCCGCTTCCATTTGACTGGAGAAAGTCGTCAATAAGCATGGGTATATCCTGCAATACAACATTCATAGAAGTTTAATAAGTAGGTGCGTACTATGTGTCATTTATCACACCTTACCCCACCCTTTCCCACCTTGTTCGACCTTGCACTACCTTACCCCACCCTGCCAAACCTAGCCCCACCCTACCCTAGTTGCCCCGACACACTCAGCGTGCCCACTCTATCAAAACTCCCCACTCTAATCCATCTTACCCTATAGGTCCCCACTCTACTTCTTCCTGGCTCACGCTGCCGCAACCAGCCCCACCTTACCCCACCCTACATACACTGCCCCACCCTATCCTTACTTGCCCCACTCTACCCTGCCTTGCCCACCCTACATACCCAGCATATCAAACCTGCAAAACATTGCTCCATCCTTCTTTGCCCCACTCTACTCCCTTAGTCACGCTACCCCACCCAGCCCTACCTTACCTCACCCTACCCACCTTGCATCATCTTACTCCATGCTACCTCACCTTGCCGCAATCTACCTTACTTGCCGACCCAAGCCTGTCACCAGAGTAAAGGTGCGTCTCTACTGAAGCTGAGCTGAGCGGGGCATGAACTGAGCAATCATGAAACCTGATATCTGCGGCCCACGTTACTGGAACATGATGATTAGTAAATTTATGCCCCGCTCAGCTTAGCTCAGCTCAGCTCCACTTTAGTGGAGACGCACCTACTCTGGAGACAGGCTTGAGTCAGAGTGGGAGTGCACCTAGGGGCTGCCGTACGGCATTCCGGGATGGCGGGAGGGATGCCGTATTCAGGACTCCTACTCTTGAATAGGTCCTTAAAGGCTTTGTAATTATAGGCAGCTAGGTAGGTACTGAGTACTTACTTATGAAAAATGGTGCTAGCTCTGGGAGTCCCCAGGCTCGTAGAAGCTCCAATATCTCATCCATTTGGAAGGCAAACTGCAGTACGTATATTATTATATTATGCACTTTTGAATCACAACACAATATGAATACGAGAATCACTTTTCACTCGCACACAAAATAACGTAAACGCTGGGTGCCGGCCGAAAACAAACTAAAACGTATTTTATCATGATCTGATGCGCTTGGTGCGTGCACACAACAAATTGTTTGAACTGTCAAATCGATCATCTCAATCACTAAAGGGCGCGTTCGTTTAAATGAAGTACAGTAATCGAATAAACTAAAAAACTTTTTACTAATAATGACTGTCTGATTATTGAAACAAAAATGTTGCTAATAATATGCATAAAAGTCAGGTTTAGATCAAATAATTATAATTTTTACTAACATTTAAGCAACTTGATACATATTAATAAGTTATGATTAAAATAGGCTACGTTCTGAAGTTAACGAAGTAAGCTTATTAGAATTAATATAATATATTAATAAGACGTTCTAACATTTAAGCTTATTTGTAATATAGAACTATCAATTGTTGCTCTTAAAATTTTCTTATATGACTCAAATATATTTTTTCCTAATAAGCAAGTTGGTAACTTATTAGGCCACGATTTTTCTCAGTGCAGGTATTGACTTAAGTCGGGTGGCATCTAGCATCCCTACATATATACATAAACATGGCCACGGCTGCCGTGGTTCTAGTCTAGATGGGTAGGTTGATGTGTTGGTAATAGTACACAGGTATTGACACAGGTAAGCATGCATATGGTATGCAATTCAAGAGCCTTAACCCGCTTGTTAGTGGTGCATTTCCTCCGTAATGGGCGACTGAATCGGTTCCAACCGTACTAAACTACCTAACTGGCAAATGGCTACGTTTGCTGTGTGTCCTCTCATCATTTTGAAAATTAGGGGGCTATCTTCACAGAAAACGGCTTCAAGCGTCGAAGTGTCGCACGTTCCATGTCTTACGTGTCGCCTGTGGAGTTAGAGCCTATGGCCGTCAATATTTTCATAACCGTTTTATCTATGTTTATGAAATTTGGTATACTTGTTCATATGAGAGGTCGCAACAAATGATCCCAATTTGGTGTATTTAGCTTAAATAGATTCTGATTACTGACTGGCGACTGAATCGGTTCCAGCCGTACTAAACTACCTATCTGGCAAATGGCTACGTTTGCTATGTGTGTCCTCCCATCATTTTGAAAATTAAGGGGCTGTCTTCATAGATGACGTGCGAATCGATGCGTAAGATGACATGGCAAGTGATGCGACGCGCGTCTCTCGTGTGTAGACGGCGTCTCTTCTGTTTCATACATTTTATATGGAAACGGTTTCAAGTGTCGCGATGTCGCACGTCTCACGCGTCCGTTTCATCTCTTACGTCTCGCCTGTGGACTTAGCGTCTGAGACATAACGTATCTACAGGGTGGAATAAAAAGTGAAGTTAAAAGACAAAATTTAAATGCCTTGTACAGAGGGGTATCCGAATCACCGCCATGCAAATATGTTCCGCAATTTTTGTAGTATCCGAGTTATTCGACGTTCGGAAAACTGCAACTGGCAGTATTTTTCTGTTTACCATCACAGAACTGAAAACGCCGAAATGTACCTTGATTTCTGCCACAAACTTTTATGTTGCTTTTAATATTGTCAAAGGAATAAACTGAAAGGTCAGCGTAATTTTAGACCAAGTTTCATATGTGGGTAGGTGCTATTTGCACCAAGGGATAAACTTAAACTGGGGTATCTTATAAAGTTTCAATCTATGAAAACCCTTTAATTAAATGGTTAAGTAATTTATAATTTCTGCTCAAAGCCAGATACGAACGTCTATTTTTACCCGACTGCCTGAGAAGGAGGGTTATGTTTTTCGAGAGTATGTATGTAGACAAGAAATTCGTTTTCACCGGCTAGCCCACACGGCTGGGCAGATCTTGACAATTGAGGTGTCTTTAGATTAGTCTCAGTAGCGCGAGTGATACTGGCTCTATTAAATTTTCATAAATTCAAAACGACGGGTTATAAACGCAAAATATAACTAAAAATTATAAATAAAAATAAGAAATTGAAAAAATTGTCATGCATCGACCGGGCATCAAACCAGGGCCAGGGCCGCGTGGGTAAATGAGCCACCGCTCTTCCATTGAGCTAATATAGCACTGAGAGTGCATTAAAAATCCCAATAAATATATAAAGTTTTTAATACATCTACTTCTTAGAAGTGAATTTCATTTCGAATTTATTTCCTCTCGGATTCGCGAACTAAACACGGCGGTAGCATTTGAAATTGATTTTACCACTCTATACATAACTTTACTTTACAAGTTTCGTTTTACCTCCATTTCCCCCGTGCCAGTAGAAGGGTTGGTTCTTGATGGAATTTTGTTACAAATTGCTCCGTCCTGAGAATAAAAAACTGAACTATCGTGGGTTTATAAGGGTTTTTACGTAATACAGGTGTAAGAAAATATGTTTCTCTAGTTCTCTACTGTGCTTGAGAATTCAGCGTCAAATAAAAAGTCGTCAATGATGTTACCATGTCGTGGAAAAGCACAATCAACTTAAATAAGGTTGTCTTTTTGAAGACCATAGATAGGAAACAGAAAAGGAAAGATGATTGGCCTCATGCTACGACACGAGAACTTCATAAAGAACATCGATGAAGGAAAACAAGAAAAAAAGGGAGGCAGAGGTAGAGCTAGACGCACTTCTTTACCCAGATAAAGAAAAAAGTCAATGTCATGTCTTATCAGGAGTTTGAGGCACTCACTAGCAGAGAAGAGGGAAGATTGGAAAATACTCCACTGACAAGAGTTTGACTCTTAAATTTAAAGAATAACTTATTATAATGATAAGAAAAATTACTTATCTTCATTATAGAAGTGCTTTCTAAAGTAAAAGTATTAACCGCATTTCAACGTTGCTGCCAGTTATAAATGCAAATTAATGTTTGTGTTGCCTTCCCTCCCTAACGATGTAAACAACACAAAGTAAGAGGTAGGAAAGTGGGGATACCTATATATTGTCATCTCAGATGCATAAAATCCGTATCTCATATGCCGAGTGATGAAGGCTTAGAAGATCATCACCCCATTTCTTTCCTGTGGGTGTCGTAAGCAGCGACTAAAGGACTCGAGGGTTTCATGTGTATTGCGATTTTAGGCGACAGGCTGACAACCTGTCAATATAGCGATTCGGCCTTCAAATATTTGCCAGACGTGGCGATAAGGACCGTATTTTTAAAGGCGTGATTTATTCCTATGGCCAGATGTGATTTCAACCCAAAACGCATGATTTAGGAGCAATATAGCAGGGGTGTTAGCTTCCTCGGGTTCATCGAGTCGTTGGACGACGAAAGATCATCCATCACACGAAGAGTGATCATCCTTAACTTAGTTTATTCTAGAAAACTGCAAAAAAGTGCCAAGCGGTAAAAAGTTAACATTTTTCGGTTTTGATTAGTAGGTCAAGAGAACCTTTATGGCAAATTTAAGCTCTCTAGCTCTGGGTGGAAATTTGTGTCACTTTTCTGATGCCATCATGCCACCCCACCCTACCCACTAGTATTATTTTGCGACGGCCGCACCTACCGTTATTAAGTTATAAGAAATGTCAGTGATAAATTGAAATGGGGATGTCATATTCATGTGAACGAACGCAACCCTTTGACGAAGGCAAATGTGTAAGGATACCCGCGATTATGTAGATGGATGCCAGCGAAATAAATGGGTTGACATAAATATAACGAGGTATGTTACGTGGGTAATGAGTTACACTAACATTTATGGTAAAGTTATTAGCAATGTGCACAAAGTACAATACAATACATGAAATACCTGCTGAAGTAACTTTAGCCAACTATTAGATTCCATATTGTTATTACTAAGAACCTTATTACACATTATTTAAATAAAATGTGGTTAAAGAATTATTAAACCTGAAATCAATATCGTGACACCTGATTTTACCCGCCTGCCTCAGAAGGAGGGTTATGATTTTTGAGTGTAAGTATGTATGTACATGAACAAGAAAATTCTCAACCTAAAACCATGGCGGATTTTCACTCTTGAGGTGTCCATAGATTTGTCTCAGCTGTGTGTGATACTAGGTTGAAAAAAATCCATTAATAAAAAGGGCTGATCTTAAATACAAAATATTAATTTTAATTTAACGCAGTCAGGTTTTGTTTTTCAACAATTATACTTGTTTCGTTATAGAATAGGCCCACATTTTCTTAATAAATACACTTTGGTTTAATGTTACTACTTCCTTTATAATATCTAGTTAGTTAAGTAGGTACATCTGCTGCGATATGATCACACTGTCACCAATTTTCACACATCTGTTGATTATGAATTCACGAGCTGGTATTTGTGTCTAATAACATTATCATATCACTAGTTTCCTACCTACGCTATAGTGTTGAAGAAAATACCTATACAACACGAAAATATATTTTAAATCGACCGAATATTATTTCGACCGAATCAATTTGTTTAAAAATTTATTACCTTCCTTCATATTTCGACCTAATTTTCCTTGAGTAAAGTTGTTTAGTTCCATGGGCTGGTTCACCTCTTAAAATATTTGCAGTTGATTTTTTTACACCTTATAGGTAGTTGCCGTATGATCATAACATGATGGATGATGCATAGCATAATATATCTGAGCAGCAATTTGCAAGTAGGTATATCAAGAAAACAGGTAACTTTAACTTTTCCTTGAGTAAGTCAGAACGCTTGCATTTTCTTGGTCGTCTTAAAATAGTATCTAAGCCTCAACGTTTCAGAGCGTTTCAGTTGTGTCATTAGACTTTGTACAAGAGCTGCTTTAGATGATGACGGTTTTGCATTATGGTTGCTTGTGTCTCGTAAAACCTGGGAGCTCGCTGCTCAGGCATTTAGTCTACCTAAAGTAGGCAAATAATACTGTAGTTTGTATAACTACTACACCTTACTAGGTAGAATGGTAGGCAAATAACACAAAAACCTCCCAAGCTTTTCAGCCCATGAAATAAAACAACTTTTGTTACACCCGGGAAAAGTAACTTTCAATTCCGGTCGTTGAACGACTCGGTGTCCCACACGAAAAGAAAGAAAGAATTCCCATGAATCCATACATTTCTTTGTATATGTTACCGGCCAAACCCGATTTTAGGATTAACTAGTTTTTCCTAGGCCAAAATAGTTTATCCTACATGCGATTGGATAAACCGGTATAGACTAGGCTAAACCGGTCTATCCGATGGCCGATAGGAGAAACTAATTAATCCTAGGCTGAACTAGTTTAGACTAAAATTAATGAATACGCTTCAGGATAAACTGGTTTGGCTTAGTTAAAAATGATTAAGGCTACAGTGACGGATCTCTAGAGGGTAGAGGGTAACGTCGGACATCCTGGAGACATCGGACACCCTGGAGACTCGAACACCCTAGAGGGTGGGGTGTAGCATTGGACACCCTGAAAGCTCGGACGCCCTGGAAGGACGCCCTGCAGTGAGGCACTACGTACACCCTGGAGGCACCAAACACCTGTAAGGCTCGAACACCCTGGAGGATGCGAGGTAGCGTCACCCTAAAAGCTCAGACGCTACCTGCCGTGGGCTGGGCTCCCACAGACCAACGACACCTGCGATGTGACAGCTCGTGAGAGCTATCGGCGACAGCGACGTTGCAAGTGATCGCATCAGGGCCTACAAGGTGTCCGAGCATTCAGGGTGTCCGACGCTACCCCGCACCCTCCAGGGCAATCGAGTCTCACAGGTGTTTGATGCCTCCAGGGTGTTCGACGTTACCTTTTACCTTCTAGAGCTACGTCACTGTAGCCTTTAGCATTTTTAACTAAGCCAAACCAGTTTATCCTGAAGTGTACTTATTAATTTTAGGCTCAACTAGTTCAGCCTAGGATTAACTAGTTTCTCCTATCGGCCATCGGACGGACCGGTTTAGCCTAGTCTATACCGGTTTATCCAACTGCATGTAGGATAAACTACTTTGGCCTAGGAAAAACTAGTTTATCCTAAAATCGGGTTTGGCCGGTAACATATATACTTCTTCCTTGACCATTTACTAGCGTTTTACCTTTATAACAGTCCACTGCAGGACGTGGGCCTCCCCTTCTCGGAAGGTATTGCATGGTATTGCCATACTATATGATATGCTATTTATGATTATTATTATTTTTTCCTGACATGTAATTTATATTATGAATAAAGTTGATTATGATTATGATTACTCACCACGATTGGCGAGCGCAGTGAAAGATGTTTTACTTCGCTGATTTTGTTTTGGTACCAAGTTTACCTTACCTGCGCGACTCGAACTTCTAACTAGTACTCAATACAGCAAAACTTTATTTATGAACCCGACAACATTTTACTGTAGGTATATTTCATGAACTCTGAACGGAAATTGATTTGATTTTCCTAGGAAAAGTTTCTCAGGCCAACCTTGACAATCGAAGTCGGGGACCTCGTGCAACCTTTATTAGAAAGATTGTTTTACTTGATAAGGAGTTATTTGGACATTACGAATTTGCCTTTCGCTTGTTTCGTGTTTTGTTATAGGTATGCTTATAATAACATACACAATTCCCTATAATATTTCTACCGTCTCATTATATCATGACCTCGCAGAAATGAGAACATTATTTCCCTTTTTAGTTTAAGCAGTTCTTTGTCTTAAGGCTCCAGTACACAATGGTGTGTGATGGATGGTCCATGCCAAATGGGCTGTTTGTGAATAATACAGGCCAATCAGCAATCATACATACAAATATCACGCCTATATTATTACGCCATTAAGGAAAAAAGTTTGAGAGTTATTTAAAGACTGTGTATCACTATACTGTCATCTAAAATTGCAATCATCAACTCTCAAATCCCTTAGTCGCTTCTTACGACACTCACGGGAAAGATATGGGGTGAGCCTGTTGCCTAAAACTGCAATATCAGCAATCAGATGTCTTGTGTGAAAACCCAACAAATGACCGATTGTTTGCCACTGCGCTTCCCATTACCCCCTGTTACCATTACACAACGGCGATGTCCCATATCATGAAGTACAGGTTCAAGTCTGCAGCTAAAATTCTTAGGACATTGCGTAGGGGAAAAAACCCAGCTGCCCACCGGCTATGCAATGTACATCAATTTTTACCTGTAAACTTTAAGCCTTTAGTTTCATAATATGTGCATTGGCCGTCATTGACCATTGTGTACAAGAGCCTTTAGATATTTAGTGCTGATTTCTCGAACTTTGCCTCGTTTTATGGTAGTCGTACCTTGTGACTGACGGGTTGAAGACAGCTTCTAAAGTTTTCAGCTTTAGCGATGACATGACAGGCTTTTATGTAGCACTTGAAGTGCTTTGAAAACTCAGTAGGCGGTCTTTTTCGGGTATGAAAGTCAATCAAGAGTTTCTTAGGTTATTAACAACAATCAGACGATACGATTAATCGTGCCCGATACATGGCCACAAATTAGAGAAACGGGGTGCCTATACAGATGGCTCACTCAGTATTAGCGTTGATTTTGTCGCTTACTGACTTTAACTGAAAATAACTGGAATCTCAAGGTAACTAAGAAGTTCTTGACTTTCTCTGCAACTAAAATAACCAGTAATGTATACCAAATCTGGTATGATGAATCGTATAGTCTGATCGCTGCTTTTGTGGTGGACTGGGAGTTCCTTTTAGGATTTATAGGTTTCTAGTTCGATTCTCGGCGGAACATAAGTTAATGTTAGATGTTAAAAGTTGATGTTAGAAAAATGTCTAATGTGATTTTGATTCACTCACAGTGCTATATCGTTCTCATAAATGAAATTATGAAATTTGGAAAAAATATATGCATGGACCGGGGCTCGAACCATCGGACATCGTCTCCAAGTGAGCATCGTCGCTTGGAGACGAGCATCAAGAGATTGAAAATTTGGCACCCTCGATCGATGGATCGATACCTCAGTGGCAGAGAGGTGGGGCGTTTACTCATGCAGCACGGGTTCGAGCCTGGGTCGAAGCATATCAATTTTCCTATTTCTTATTTTCAAATATATATCAATTGCATACATTATGTTCGCGTTTATAGGTGGTGGTCGACTGTATTATGTTGAGGTTTGTTTACGAACGCTGCGGTCGCTTAACGACCCACCGCAAAGTAATGGCTTTGCACTTGTGCTCTTGTGTGTGGTTAAAACGTGCTATAAACGAGGTTGTTTCGTTTGATAAAAGGCATCCCATTTAAAACATTGTAATGTAAGACTAGTGGGTAATGGCTTCATCCATCGTACATATCACATCAGCCTCCAGCAGTCCACCGCTGGACGTAGGTGTACCCCAGGGTACGCCCTAAGGCAACATACGTCTTTTTTGTCATCCAGTCACTACCTACCGCCACCCCGCCCTCTTTTAGTCGTTGGTTCATTTGGCTTACCCTCCTGTGATAATGGTATCATCAGATCTCATGTAGAGCCAAGTTTCTGAATCTACTCTCCCACTCTGAAAACACTAACTCTAGGGTAAAGTACGGATAGATGCGTACCTTTTGGAAAATGCTCTATAACTCAATAAATAAGAACTTATTTACAAAATTATCTTTACAGATTAAAGGTTTTTTTTTTTTTTTTAAAGGATTGATCTTTGATCTTTCATTAAAGCCCTAATTCATGAATTTAATTTTTATTGTTTTGTTGTAAATCCAGTTTTATTTGACCTCTTGGAAAAGGGATAGTCGCGCACCCGCACGGATAGTTGCGCACCACTAAAAAATCATGGCGGGATACTTGCGCTTTGAAGATTACCTAGGTGACTTACTGTAAAATTTGTACTTTATTTAAATCAAACCAATTTCAAATTAATTTGAGTAAATACTTATTTTAAAAATCGAATAGGCCTCCGAACCTTAATATTATTACTATTTATAAAGTTATTGAGTGCTAAGTCATTATTTCTGTAAAAAAATTGTATCAACGCGTAGGTAGCATAAAAAATTATGTTGAACAACGTCCATATCTAGACTATAATTAAGAAGCATTTTATCCATATGCAACATACTAAAATAAACAAAAATATCAATCTGCGCAACTATCCCCCAAAGCGCAACTATCCGTCCACAAAACCTGCGCAAATATCCTTTTTGGTACGGATAGTTGCGCAATTAATTAAAAAAATAATGATTTGATATTTTGGAATAATTAATAAATGGGCACATACTTTATAAAGTAGTGCATATGAGGAAATAAAAATGTGAGCGATTCTACAATCGTGAAAAAAGATACCCGAAAAACAAAATGTGCTAAAATAATTTCGACGCCCGGTTTGACCACGCTATCGAAGATTTTTGCTTAAACTGGCGTAAATTGAACAATTACTCCAATAATTAACGTGGTACTTGGGCTTTCAGGAGGAAGACTATTATGTTTTAATAAGCAATAGTGCTGAAATTCACTAGAACATAGTGTTTTCGAAACCTGCGCAACTATCCCAACGGCGCATCTATCCGTACTTTACCCTACATCTAATTCAAAATGGTCTGTTATTCATTAATTGTCTGTCAGATCTGCGATGATTTCAGAGGTTTATTAGTTTAAAAAAGTGGCAGTTTCAAAATTTTGACACCAATGTTCATCGGATCGTTCGGCAACTCTGTGTAGCACAGGACAGAATAAAATCAAAATATGTGGCTTGGCCGTTACCTTACTTCAGCTTCAGATACGTCACGGTCACAGATAGATACATACGTTGGTACAAAGAGTTCCCTCTTCTAAGACGCAGCGCTGTAATCCAGTGATAGTTTTCTAAGGGAAACCTAACTCTAAAACGAACTTGTGTTGCTTGGGTGATACTGTGTGAAATTCAACTTGTGAAGGCTAGCAGTGTGCCATCCATCACATATCATACAGCAGTGAAATATACTTTTACGACGTCAATTTATGCGCGTGATCACGTGCACGTCTTCGGATACGTACTACGCAGGCAGTGAATCTACCCTTTAATTTATTTATCATAGTCGATCCACAATTTCACCAATAAACCAAAGTTTTTCCGACGCTCGCAGAAAGTTGTTCTTTATATTCGTAATAATACGAAAATGTTTGTATTTTGCGGTATTACTTACAACTCTGCAGCTACAGTCTTCATTGTATTCCACCTTTGAAATATTCCAGTACAAAAGCGAAAATCGGTGACCGAATTTATATTGGCCTTTCTTCTATACCGTGGTGGCGAACGAAGCTCTTGAATGCTATACCGGGTGTAAGGGATGTACCGGAAACTTGGCAGGAATGATCAGATCATGAACCTGAACAACTTTTACTATGAAGCCTGTGTTGGCAAACGATTTCTATTGAAAGTCCAGTCCACTAATCGTAAATTTTGTATGAGAAGTCCAATTATTTTTCTGGTTTACCAACATAAACTCTAAAGAACAAGCTGATCAGTTTCATGCTGTGGCCCGAAAAGCTTTTTCAGGGCAGAACACACCGCCTTCGTATGCGCCTATACGCCTTTTATAATAATAGTAGGTAAAGTAAAACCTACCTAATTAGAGCTGTACCTACTACGGAGTACAGACAATAAAACCATGTTTTCTTTTGACTCGCCGTTTGCGGTTTGCCTCTAATTAGAAAACCGCAATGCGCATCCCTCTCACCTTTTGTTCGTATTAAAATGGAACAAAATATTATGATATTGTTTTTGCGTAAAAAATATTAAGAATCAAACAATTGAGAAAAAACTGGTTGAAGTAGCAATACCTAACAGTGTAGGAAATAGGCGTTATTGGTATTTAGATACATAAATGCATAATTTCGCAGGCTACAGAGAAGCCGCGGTAGCTTAGTTGGGGTAAAAGCGTGGTTAATACTGACAGCGTAATTTGCTGGTTCGAGTTCTGCGTGCGGTCGAATTTATCCTGAAAAGAGTGGAAATAGTACCACTTCTGTCAGTCGTCTCACAAAGTTTAGCTATTCAGTCTATTTGTCACTTCACTTTCGAAGTACCGCCGAGTTTAGAACTACTACTGCAGAACCGCTCCCTGACTTTGTTGCTCCTAGTAATTTCAGTCATAAATTTGAGTCGTATCCTTATTAGACTCACTGCAGACTAGACCCAGTCCAGTGGGTCCTATTTCTGTTGCATTTTACTAACCAATGTGCCGTTCCCATTATGATTATTTCATTTCATCAATATTGGGAATATGCTCCAAGGCTTTACATTTTTTCGATTATTTGAAAACCGATTTATAACGACGAATAAAATGTAAATCCTTTTCGTCCGTAACACGGCATATTATGATAAAGAAGAAAATGTAATGTTTTTGCAGACACAAAAAATTTACCTATAAGACAAATTTTTTAAAATGTTACTTTGGAGAAAAAAAGCTTTTTTTATTGCTGTATGTAGTTTGTGAGGGGTTCAGAGAGTAAGTGCAATATCGTCATTTATTAATTAGGCCCACTGGGCCTAAAGTGAACGGTTCATAAATATGATACTCGACATCGCAATAAGCATTTGCCATTAGCGAAATTACCGTTTTCCGCAATGAATTTGTCGGATCCAGTGGCCGTACTTTTTGCTTTCGTTGCAAACTCCGTCATATCTTAGGTAAATTAAAAACTTTTTACACTAGTTCCACTAATATTCTATTTATTTAAATTATAATGCGACCGGTTTCGTTACACCATCTTCAGGCAGTACTTTTTAAAAATCAAAACAATAGTATTATACACAATGTGTCGGTATTACTAAAAATACCATGTCGCAGTTCAGAGAGAACTTAGTTAAAAATTACAATGTCAAGTTTGTACAAAAAAATTATGTCAAAATATAATAATAATAAAAGTTGATGTCCAGAAGATATAAAAATTAAAACAATTGATAATTTGATAATAATAAAATAAAAAGGTACTGAAAGTACATTAAAATTAATTGAAATAATTGAGTATTGGTGATGAAGATAAACATGTCTGGTCATTTAAAATATTGAACTTGGATTTATGTCTGTTTATTTCCATGGCTTCCAGCGTGTCCATTTGCGTCCTTTGTTAGCTATATGTAGGTATTTAACGTTTTGGAGTCATCGAATGTATGGTTATTCTCATTAAGATGTTCTGCGAATGTTGACGTTTTGGTCTTTTCTTCCAGCTGGAAAGGTGTTCTTTTATCCTCGTTTTAAACTTTCTACCAGTTTGGCCTACATATATGCTATCGCATGTGTCACATGTCAGGCTGTAAATGCCACTTTGGTGGTCCATTGGAATTTTGTCCTTGTTATTGCAGATAATCGATTTTAAACTGTTGGTGCTGTAGAATGCTGTTTTTCGTCCATCGCTGTTTAAAGTCGTTTAAATTTTCGGAAGGTGGTCAATGTAAGGAATCCTGACCCATTTTTCTGATTGGCTGGTTCTGACGGGGTAGCGTTATATGACAGCTTCTCAGCCTCCGTTTTGTTTCCTTTTAATATGTTGTGTATTAGTTGGTCTTTGTATCCGTTGTTTCGGGCAATCTGCTTAATTGTGTCCAGTTCTTGTCGGAAGTCTTCATCATTCATAGGGACTTTCACTAACCGATGGATGAAAGCATGAAAAGCCGCATGTTTGTGATTGTCTGGATGACGCGATGTTGCATGTATGATGTTGTCGCTGTATGTAGCTTTCCTGTAGATTTTGTATTGGTGGGCATTCTCCTTTATGCTTATAGTGAGATCTAGGAAGTTTATTGTCTCTCCACCTAACTCCATAGTCAACTGGATATTATGGTTGATGGAATTCATGTGTACAAGTAGTTCTTGTAAGGTTTCGTTGCTCCCTGTCCATAAACATAAGATGTCATCTACATATCTGTACCAGTATTGGATGTGTTCTTTAAATTTAGATTTAAGAACGGATTTTCGAAGTCATCCATGTAAATATCTGCGCAAAGTGGTGACAAAGGACTACCCATAGCCAAGCCGTCTATCTGTTTGTATGTTTTTCCTTCCCATAGGAAGTAATTTTGTTCTAGACATATCCGTAAAATTGCTTCTAAGTCTATTACTTCTTGGGCTTCAAGACTTGAGTTACACAACGTTTCGTCTATGATTTTTAAACAATCTTTGACTGGTACGCTAGGAAAGAGATTTTTAACATCAAACGATACCAGTTTTGCTTGAGATGGAACAATTATGTTATCAATTTTCTGAATCAAGTCTATGCTGTTCTCAACCGTGTGTGTTGGTTTGAACTTAGTCAACTTTTTGTATAAGTGGTTTGCCAGTTTTGCTAACTTATAAGCTGGTGCTCCCGTGTATGACACAACGGGTCGTATCGGTTGGTCCTCTTTGTGTAGCTTATAATAGCCGTGTAGCCTGGGTGGTGTTGGGTTCATTTGTATGAGGAAGTGCGGTTTAGTATGTTGCAAAATGCTTTCGCAGGAGTTGACTGTGTTTTTGACTTCTCTGTTGTATATTTCTGTCGGATCTTTTTTCAATACCTGAAATTGTCCTGACTTTAAAAAATCGTCGACCTTGTTAGTGTATTCTTCTTTAGTAGTAATAATTACAGTGTTTCCTTTGTCTGCTTTTGTGACTATTAAGTACACCTCATAAAGAATATTAAGAACAAAATTAAAGAAAACAACTTATTTAACTTAAACTTAAACTAAACGACAATTTCAGGTATTGAAAAAAGATCCGACAGAAATATACAACAGAGAAGTCAAAAACACAGTCAACTCCTGCGAAAGCATTTTGCAACATACTAAACCGCACTTCCTCATACAAATGAACCCAACACCACCCAGGCTACACGGCTATTATAAGCTACACAAAGAGGACCAACCGATACGACCCGTTGTGTCATACACGGGAGCACCAGCTTATAAGTTAGCAAAACTGGCAAACCACTTATACAAAAAGTTGACTAAGTTCAAACCAACACACACGGTTGAGAACAGCATAGACTTGATTCAGAAAATTGATAACATAATTGTTCCATCTCAAGCAAAACTGGTATCGTTTGATGTTAAAAATCTCTTTCCTAGCGTACCAGTCAAAGATTGTTTAAAAATCATAGACGAAACGTTGTGTAACTCAAGTCTTGAAGCCCAAGAAGTTAGACTTAGAAGCAATTTTACGGATATGTCTAGAACAAAATTACTACCTATGGGAAGGAAAAACATACAAACAGATAGACGGCTTGGCTATGGGTAGTCCTTTGTCACCACTTTGCGCAGATATTTACATGGATGACTTCGAAAATCCGTTCTTAAATCTAAATTTAAAGAACACATCCAATACTGGTACAGATATGTAGATGACATCTTATGTTTATGGACAGGAGCAACGAAACTTACAAGAACTACTTGTACACATGAATTCCATCAACCATAATATCCAGTTGACTATGGAGTTAGGTGAGAGACAATAAACTTCCTAGATCTCACTATAAGCATAAAGGAGAATGCCCACCAATACAAAATCTACAGGAAAGCTACATACAGCGACAACATCATACATGCAACATCGCGTCATCCAGACAATCACAAACATGCGGCTTTTCATGCTTTCATCCATCGGTTAGTGAAAGTCCTATGAATGATGAAGACTTCCGACAAGAACTGGACACAATTAGCAGATTGCCCGAAACAACGGATACAAAGACCAACTAATACACAACATATTAAAAAGGAAACAAAACGGAGGCTGAGAAGCTGTCATATAACGCTACCCCGTCAGAACCAGCCAATCAGAAAAATGGGTCAGGATTCCTTACTATTGACCACCTTCCGAAAAATTTAAACGACTTTTAAACAGCGATGGACGAAAAACAGCATTCTACAGCACCAACAGTTTAAAATCGATTATCTGCAATAACAAGGACAAAATTCCAATGGACCACCAAAGTGGCATTTACAGCCTGACATGTGACACATGCGATAGCATATATGTAGGCCAAACTGGTAGAAAGTTTAAAACGAGGATAAAAGAACACCTTTCCAGCTGGAAGAAAAGACCAAAACGTCAACATTCGCAGAACATCTTAATGAGAATAACCATACATTCGATGACTCCAAAACGTTAAATACCTACATATAGCTAACAAAGGACGCAAATGGACACGCTGAAGCCATGAAATAAACAGACATAAATCCAAGTTCAATATTTTAAATGACCAGACATGTTTATCTTCATCACCAATACTCAATTATTTCAATTAATTTTAATGTACTTTCAGTACCTTTTTATTTTATTATTATCAAATTATCAATTGTTTTAATTTTTATATCTTCTGGACATCAACTTTTATTATTATTATATTTTGACATAATTTTTTTGTACAAACTTGACATTGTAATTTTTGACTAAGTTCTCTTTGAACTGCGACATGGTATTTTTAGTAATACCGACACATTGTGTATAATACTATTGTTTTGATTTTTAAAAAGTACTGCCTGAAGATGGTGTAACGAAACCGGTCGCATTATAATTTAAATAAATAGAATATTAGTGGAACTAGTGTAAAAAGTTTTTAATTTACCTAAAATATGGAGTTCCATCAAGAAATCGCAACACGAAGTGTAAAATCCGTCATATCTTATTTGCAATAATTTGCATCTTATTTAATGTCTGCGCTACTAATGTTACAGGAATCCTTACCTATACAGGGTGGTACTGACCGACAAACCAACTTTCCTGAAAATGCTAAGTACATTTTGTCAAACAATAACTTTTTTACATACGTTGGAGCTTGAATAACAAAATATGTGAAACTGAGTATGTAGTAGGTATATTAAACCTTAAATTTATTTAATGGAGGTAAATTAAGTTACGAAGGTACCATTAAGCATAATAAAATTGCTTGGTACTAATATGATTTCCACAAAACCGAGTATAATTTAGAGGTTAAATACAAATACACACACATAACAACAGACAGATTTACACTACACCATTACAATTCGTACTACAGATACTCAAAAATTACCATGCCGTATGGTGTCGTGAAAGCCGACTAAGGGATGGATCCAGGGAATGGACAGCAGTTTCTCTGTGAATATCTTGCACTGCGCTCGCCAATCTACTCACCACGCTTGGCAATTTCAATTTGTCAATTTTCGCGGGAGGCCCTTGTCCAACAGTGGACTGTTGTGGCTGTAGTAGTAAAGGAGAACCCTCCGAAAGTCCTAATGCTAATGGTACAATCAAACCATGAAACTGAACAACTTTCCTCTAAAAATATATGTCCGGAAACGTATTTTTTTTACTTTTCGTAGTAAAGGCAGTCAGCTGATCGTGACTTTGTTTGGGGGTGAATTTTTTTTTTCGTCGTGTCCTAACATATTGCGTTCGTAGGGAAGAGTGTTCAGTATCATGGTCTGCATGCACCATTCACAGGTATGATACCTGTCGGTATTTGAAAGGCTGTCACTTGCACCCGAAACGGTCTACAGTACAATCATATACTTAACCAATGAAATGCCCTTTAGAGGCTGTCCTTTAAAAGGCTATCCCTGTGGATAGCAGGTATTAAGGAATGGTGGGCGAGGGTATAATGCTGCGACCGAACTACACGACTCATTCATACATTGCTGGCTATCTTAAACAGTATAATAATGTCGCAAGTTTTTGATAAAATCATAAGTGTTCTTAATGAAAAACCGTCATACGACAAAAATCTAAATCGGTTTTCATCATAAACACAAAATTATTTAGGTATTTGACCAAAAACCTGGAATAGTTAAGGTCTACAATACAAACATACAGCCTATGAAATGCCCTTTAGAGGCTGTCCTTTAAAGGGCTATCCCTGTGGATAGCAGGTATTAAGGAATGGTGGGCGAGGGTATAATGTAGCCATCGGACTACACGATTCATCGGCCTCCATTCGGCGTACATTGCTGGTTATTTTAAACAGTATACGGGGTGTTAGGGACGGTCTAACGAAATTTTGCAGGCGTGCTCAGACCATGAAACTTTTACTATGGAGCCAATGGTGGGAAACGAAAAAAAAAACCGACCTCCCATACAAAATTCACGATCAGCTGACTGACTTTGCATTGGAGGTCGGAATTTTTTTTTCGTTTCCCACCATTGGCTCCATAGTAAAAGTTGTTCAGTTTGATGGTATGATCATGCCTGCAAAGTTTTCGGTACATCGTCCCTAACACCCTGTATATGTCGCAGGTTTTTAATAACATACTGAAACGGTCTAAAATACAAACATACAGCCTATTAAATGCCCTTTCGAGGCTGTCCTTCAAAGGGCTATCCCTGTGGATAGCAGGTATTAAAGAATGGTGGGTGAGGGTATAATGCATCGATCGGACTACACCATTCACCAGGCTCCATTCGGCGTACAATGCTGGTTAGGTATCTTAAATAGTATAAAATGTCGCAGGTTTTTGATAATATCACGGTTTTGATCAAAAACCTACATGCTTGATCAAAAACCGGCATTATTACAGAATTCTAACTCGATTCTCATCATAAACCTATCAGGTTTTTGACCAAAAACCTGGATTAGTTTAGGTGTAGAATACAACAATACGACCAATGAAATGCCCTTTACAGGCTGTCCTTTAAAGGGCTATCCCTGTGGATAGCAGGTATTAAGGAATGGTGGGCGAGGGTATAATGCAGCGATCGGACTACACGATTCATAGGACTCCATTTGGCGTACAATGCTGGTTGTTTTAAACAGTATATAATGTCGCAGGTTTTTGATAATGTTAAATTAATGTTCAACAGTATACCGGGAGTAACAGAAAGGGTATAACAAGCCGAAAGGAGGTCAAGGTACTCATGAAACTGAACAACTTTTCCGAAATACGAAAAAAAAATTTGGACCTTCCATAGTAAATTAATCAGCTGATCGGCAATTTTGTATGGGAGGTCTAAATTTTTTATCATATTTCGACCCATGTTCCATGGGGAAAGTTGTTCAGTTTCATATGTACCTTGACCTCCTTTCGGCTTGTTAAACCCTTTCCGTTACTCCCTGTATAATCAGGCTTTCGATTAAAACAACCTAGGTTCTTTATAAAAAAAACCGTCATCCGACAACATTCTACATACATGCATACATTTATCACGCCTATATCCCTTGTGGGGTAGGCAGAGCGTAAATAGCTGGAGAGAAAAGTTTGAGAGTCATTCAGAAGACTAAACTAGATGTAAAATTGCAATACACATCAACTCTCTAATCCTCTAGTCGCTTCTTACGACAACCACGGGTAAGGGTAAGAGGTGATGCTATTTCAAGCCGGCACCACACGGCAAATAACGAGCAGTGTATGCCGAATCGCGCCCCATGAATCGTGTGGTCTGGATACTAGCTCCTCTGTAGGGATTATGCTGCTGATTCACTTCCACTGATTGAATTTGATCTCAGTCGGCATTTTCCACCTACGGGGTTTATATGGCGGTACTTCGTTAGGCCCTAGTTCCTCATATTAGACATGAGATGTGAGACGTGCGACATCGCGACTCTTGAATTGAAACCGTTTCAATGATCTCTCCGACTGATTTCGTGGCGACCACTTGTACTCCTAATCAAGTCGGCGCTGATGATAAAATGTATGAAACAGAAGAGCCAAAGCTAAACACGTGAAATGCGGCCCGCTTTGATGACGGCTGACGATCACTTGTCTGACAGATGTCGTCTTACGTCTACTCTATGGAGCTTGCGCCTTAAACTTTTATGTGCTTAAAGTGCAAAGCACACTGCGTTCGTATGCGTGACGTGCGTGCAGTGTGCCGTCTGTCATACAATACCATACATTACAACCGGTACGCGTATGAGCTGCGCAGCCGGTGTGCTGTGTCCTTTAGAGATTTTTTGATAAGGAAATGAGATTTTTAGTGTAAACCCGAAATTTATTTAAGTAACCTTTTCCTCTAGATAGGTTGCCCGAAAGAGATTTTCTGTAGGCAGTAAGGCCGCCTTACTGTGTACTAATGTTTTTAATTCTAGTCTGTATTACTCTTTGTTTTTTTGTCGTACTTACAATAAAAGCATATTTTATACTGTTGTGTTGTACTATCGTCAGCAAATCCACCTCCATTTAAGGGATCAACTTATACTGGTTTTTCTTAGTATTTGTACAAAAATCCAGTGTAAGTTGGTCCCTTATTTGTGTAGGTGAATTTGCTGGCGATAGTACCAGAACCGAAGCATACTTTATCAGAATTAACGATGAAAAATGAACGTAACGGTTCCCGCTGATTTGTTTATGTTGCGGTTTTCGACAGTGCATTTTTCGCGCTTGTTCGCGAAGTCATAATTTCATTACATGTTTATTATACGAGGCACACATTTTCGACAAATTTAATTTCGGTAAAGTGTTGTTTTAAATTGTCTTGTAAAGATGATTTTATAGCGTCACATCAGTAAAATACTAATTTTGATATGAAAACATAATCTGCCGAGATTTTATGTTTCCGTTCTGTCGTATAATCTTGTAGTGTACCTACCTACGTATAATTTGTCGTGGTTGTGGACGAAATCTGATTGAACACTGTTTTTCTACTCTTCGGTAATATTTTTTATTTTTATTGGCTCTGCTCTAGGTATCTTCTGCGTTTAATGAACTGCGTACCCTCGATATGTTTTAGGTTCATTCTGCAAAGTAACTAATACCTAGTATTAAGCGATTCTTTGCGGAAGTCCATCTTGATCGAAGTGATAGAAATTTGTTTGGCTTCTTTCGCACTTATAATGGCAAGTTATGCTGCTGAGTGAACCACACGTACGACCGCAACTTAATACAAATGTATAAGCAGAAATGCATAAATGCTGAAGAAGCTAAACATATTTGTATCACTTGTATTAGTCTGAAAATTTCTCACAGCACAATAACATGTGGGCGCTCGGCGGCGACTCGGGTGTCCCAAACGACTACACGAAAATGATTTTATTAAATCGTTATTGTTTGTCAACAGATGTGGACCGACGAGCTGTTCAAGCTGGCATACAACCTCAACCAGATGACCAACCCCACCATCAAGTTCCTGGAGAAACTGCACACCAAGATCTGCCTCAAATCTGACAAGACTGGCAAGATCCTCGTTAAAAAGTAAGTCACATCACATCAGCCTTTAAGCATTCCACTTATATTTCGTTTTCGCCATTTACACAGCACAGTTTTAATATGTTATGCTACACTACAATACAGGAAGTAACAAAAAGGGTACATCGACGTGGAGTTCACAGTTCACTTAGTGGGCGGAAAAAAGAATACGTTGCTTTTTACCGCGGTAAAGGGCAGAACACACCGCCTCCGTACGCAATGCAGGACGTATGCGTGCGCATGATCACGCGCATAACGGTTTTAATGTATTGGATTGCATGAGAGGCGGCACATTGCCTGCGTATAGCTAGGTATCTCATAAAATCCCATACATTAAAACGTCATACTTACGCGAGTAACGTGTACGTCACGCATACGGAGGCGGTGTCGTCTGCCCTTTAACCTCTCAGTCCCACACGGAAAAACAGCCACGCGTGAAACCGCGAGACAGAAAGCCACTAAGTGTATAAGTGAATAAACTGGTCGTTTGTTTATTTAGCACTGCGCTCGTGTAGGTAATTAAATATAATCAGTGAATGCAGCCGTAAACAGAATTTCAATCAAGGATCTAGAATAGGAACTCTTTGATCAAATATTTATGTGGTTGTAGCGTATTTCGTAGCTCCCGCGTACGCCATTCATTTATGAAATTAAAAAGTCATGGAGCATTTTTGGCAGCCGAACGTTCGTACCTACCTAGGTATAGGTACTTGATATAAACCTGTTCTCCCTCTCTCCTCCTCTTTTGTTGTTTCTGCGGTTAAAATAAGTTTCATGGGCCAGTTCACGCCTTAAAATATTTGCAGTTGATTTTATACTAGCGGCCCGTTAGCAGACACCCGCTGCAACTCATTTTCCCGCCGAAAAAAGGCATGTTCCGGACATGTATTACACATTTAAAGCTTCCTCTTGAATCACTCTAGCTAATAGTAAAAACTGCATCAAAATCCATTGCTTGGTTTAGAAGGAGTTATTGAATTCCACGATAAACACACAGAAACTCAAAAAGCAACATCATTTTATACTATGTAATAATTAATATTGATATATTTATAAAAAATATGTCCTGGCTGCCCTGACTGACTGATTTGATCTAGATCCTTGAGTTCTAATAGGCAGATGACAAATGCGCATAAGAGGTAACTTGGCTAAGGTCGCAGATTCAAATCATGTCCCATTTTCTTTGTAAATACCCTGTCTACAGGACTCGATTCGGTATAAATTGCTGCTTATTTTGTGGGTGTCATTGCAATGAACTAAAGATAACCAGCTATGTATGGGCAGCCTCCTGGCAAGCTAGTGAAATACATAACACGTTATTTAACGTAACATACATATCACACAAACAAAAGGAGACAAATCTGTTGTCCTAAGGTTATAATGTGCAAAGATCCGTCAATAGGTTTTCGTGCTCCAGTCATTATTATGTAGTTACACTCTGTTGTTGGCTGTAGCACTTGTAGGTAGATATAGTGGTATAACATACACACACACATCACAGACATATTTCTTGTTGGGTATGAAGAGGGCAAACGAACCTAAAATCAGTCGTTACAACCGGCGTAGACCAAGCTACGGCATCCTGTCCTCAAATTAGGAAGGCTCACTCAGTACTAGCGACGATTTTGACGCTTACCTACTGCAATCGACTGGATGGATCCAGGGAATGGGGAGCAGCGTTCCCTGCGAGCCCAAACCCTTGCACTACGCTCGCCAATCTGTCTGTCAAGCGTGGTGAGTATGGCAATACCCCCTCCAACAGTGAACTGTAGTAGTAGTAGGACTAGAGAAAAAAAAACCGGCCAAGAGCGTGTCAGACACGCCCACAAATAGGGTTTCGTAGTCAACGTTTATATATCAGGTTTTTCAGCATTACAAACTTAATTTTGTTGCTGGTTTGTTGGCAGCAGTATGATGACCAACCGCAAATAGAAAAACTCAATTTTTCCTGAAACCTTTAAGGGTACGATATCCGTTATAGTTTTCATTGTAACTTCAGATTGTAAGCTATATTCCATATTTATTTCAAATTTTTTGCGTTTATACTTTAGAAGTTACAGCTGGAACAAATTGTGGGTCAAAAACGCCCTTTTTAAAAGCTAATATCTCGTGACAGAAACATTTTAGAGAATTTGTTTCAAAGAAACCTCACCTTAATTTTAAAAGACCTATTCAACGATACCCTACTCAATATTACAGAAGAAAAAAAATTTTTTTGCCCCCCTTTCACTTGTATGGGAGGGGGTCCAAAAAACATTTTAAATATTTTTTTCTTAACATTTCTATATTTGGGTCAACACGATCTATCTTCTCACCAAATTTCATGTCGATAGCTCTAAAACTGACGAAGATATGATAGTACTAGACATTATGAAAAAAAAGCTGCATTTTTGTCTAAAAGCAAACCGCTTGGTACAGTTATAGTAGGGACCAAAATAAGCAATTTCAGTCGCAGCAGTCGAAGTTTGCTCCATTGGGAACAGAGATGGCGCCACTTTTACATAAAAAACTTTAAAAAATACTACAAGTCCAACGGGTTAACCGATTTTGATGTTTAGTATGTCAAATGAAAGCTAATTACATGAAGCAATATAAAAAAAATATAAGAGTTACGGAAAATTATTACAAATGTGCACAAATTCGATTTTTTTATATATCTTTTTAACTTTTTTTAGGTTTTTGCTGAAAAATAATGATAAATCATATGAAAAGGGTATGTTTTTATGATATAAAAATATAAAAGATTTGACTACGCGTTTTATAAAAAAAATTGTAAGTCAATATCGTTATTACTTTCCGAAATATATAAGTTTAAAGATGGCGGCGGACGTAAGATTAATGAGTGGCACTTGTAAGATATTTTTCTGAAACCTAACGTGTGGGGTATCAAATTAAAGAGCTCCGCACGACGGTTTCAAAAATATACTGCTTTACACTTTTTTGTCCACATATTAAAAAATTAATGAGGAAAAGAGATGGCACCACTCTTATTTAATTTTAAAAAAAAAAATTAAATGTAGGAATTTAACCACACAACATAGATTTTAACATTATTATTTAATTAATAACAGAATTGATATGAAAAGTCGGCCAAGAGCGAGTCGGACTCGCGCGTACGTTATCAATACAAACGTACATACAAAACACATTTATTGTATGGGAGCCCGCTCTTAATTTTAATTCTATTCTGTATTTAGATTTTATCGTCGTAGTAGAAATAGTATAATGCCTTCTATCATATAAAAAAATAACTATCTAACTTAATAGCAGGGGGGTTTCACTCCGCGGTTTAGGTATTACCCGCCCGGCTGCTCCCTGAAGGAGCGAATCTCGGTCGGTTGTCGCGCGCGAGATTCACCGCACGTTTGTACGTATTCGGGTTATTTCTTCAGAAGTGTTATTTTGTGTTTCGAAAGTGGATTAAAAACTAAAAAATGGCTAGCCATGGACCTCGCAAATACTGCAGTGTAGATATATGTAAGAACAATATAAAAAAGAACCCGGAAATAAGTTTTTTCATTATTCCGAAGGAGATGTAAAATAAGTTCCTTCTAAAATTGTATTTTGATAATTTTCAAATACTTGTTTATTTCTAACATTGGTCAGAGTACAGGTACCTACAACAACTGGGACCGACTTTTGCTTCAGGTCGTTCGAATCCTAACCAGACTGTGAACAAATTTATATCGTGATAATAGATAGGTAAGTCAGTAGGTAGGTATCAATTTTGCGTAAGCTTCACTTTCTATCATCTCATAAGATTAGTAGGTAGGTAGGTAGGTACTTACTATTGTATAATGTTACGCTAGCTTAATTTAAATTCGATTTAAAAAACTTGCAATACTTGTCTTGTAGTTACCTAGAATACCTATGTACCTACTGAACTGATAAATTAAATACCTACTCGATTATAGTGACAACCCTTTGAGAGCGCGCGCGGCCGGGTCATTGTCCGGCGGCGTCCAGTGGAGATTGAGCCGTTCGCGCGCAGTAATAAGTTTCAATTTTGCTTGCGGGCGGTCGGCTAAGCCGAGAGTAGGTATCTTTTTATACCTAGTCACGGCTTTTGTTAAGGAGTGAATTTTCTGTACCCTAGTACTATTATATATTCTGTGTTAATAGTTAGATAGTTGAAATAAGCAGTAAATTTAACTTTATTTTCACAGAACGGTATACAGCTGCTTAAAGATAGCAAAATTTATGAGATTACATGACAAAACTCGACAAGCAGAGCAACAGCTTTACCTCGACTCCCCCTAGCCACCGAGCTGGACGAGCCCCTGTCGCGTGATGAAGACCAGACCGCCAGCATAATAAGCGAGTGGTTGGCATTGATCTTATACCAGATGAAATACTTAAATATGGCGGTGCGGAGCTGCACTTGTTGGTATGGAAACTTTTTGTTAGAATATGGAAGGAGGAGCGAGTCCCGGATGATTTTAAAGTGTCTCTCATTAGTGCCCTCTACAACAACAAAGGCGAACGTTCTTACTATAACTCATACCGCGGTATGTTATTATCGGTCCCCGGAAAGGCCTTTGCAAGAGTCCTATTAAACCGCTTGAAGGACTTATCAGGAAAGATTCTGCTCGAAACCCAGTTTGGCTTTCAATCTGACACAGTCACTTGTGAAGCTATTTTCTCGGTACGTCTACTGCAGGAAAAAGCTGAGAACAAGGTCGTCAGTTGTAACTCTGCTTTGTTGACCTAGAGAAAGCGTTCGGCAGTCTACCTCGTGAAGCTCTCTGAATGGTCCTAGGAAAACTAGGGTACACGGAGAAGTTTGTGCGCCTCCTGAGACTCCTGCATGACAAGCATTTTCAGTGCTGCGTCTAACGATGATCAGTCTGGTTTCTTCCCGTCACCTGTGGAGTGAAACAAGGGTGCGTTTAGCACCCAAACTGTTCACATTACACTGTCTCCGAAGGAGTCCGCATGTTTTCAATTTGGCTAGATTTAAGGCGCGTATCAAAGTCTCGCATGCACTTATTACCGAAGCTATCTATGCCGATGACCTGTGCTTCTTTGCAGAATCCCCAAAAGGCCTGCAACAACTGACGACCGTTTTTCACCATGCATGCTGCATATTCCGCCTAGAAATCAGTGTTAAAAGACGTAAATACACCAGATCGTGGGACACTGACAATTAAGCTTGGTAAAGATATGTTGAAACAGGTTGACAAGTTTCGATATCTGGGGAACACTATAACAGCTAAGTGTGACCTTGATGCTGAGATCAATTACACAATCAGTGCTGCAGCATTTGGGAAGCTACATTCCAAGGTTTTCTGCTCGCTCGACTTTAAACTAGCCACGAAAATATCCGTATATATGGCGATTGTGCTGCCAAACCCTCTGTACTCTTCCGAAACCTGGTGTGTGTATCGTCACCACATACGCACGTTGGATCTTCCGACCGAGTTTGCAACACCGAAGTTCTAAGACGAGCCAATATTGGTGGCATTGAAGCCTACTTAATGCGTCGATAGCTTCAGTGATGCGGTCACTTATCCCGGATGGCAGATAAGCGAGTGGCGAAGTGCATCTTCTATTCTGAGCTAGAGGAGGGCAAGGGAAAGCATGGCGGTCAACTCCTTAGATTTAAAGATGTTCAGATGGGACACATGAAAAGATGCAACATCGAGCCCTCTCAATTTGAGTTTGTGGCAGCAAAACTGGCAGAATGGCGCGGTCTTGTAAAGAGGTGACTCCGCGACTATGAGGAGCAGCGTAAAGCGTTGACACTAAATGCGATGCATTGAAGGCCCGTACTGCCGCCTCCATCAAAAACAATTATATCAATGGCAAACTCACGAAATACCATAACGAAATGAAACTTTCATGAAATACCGTTCTCCACTATTTAGGGCTTCCATACAATAAACGTGTTTTGTATGTACGTTTGTATTGATAACGTACGCGCGAGTCCGACTCGCTCTTGGCCGATTTTTCATATCAATTGTGTTATTAATTAAATAATAATGTTAAAATCTGTGGTTGTGTGGTTAAATTTTTACTTTTAAAACTTTTAAAAATTAAATAAGAGTGGTGCCATCTCTTTCCTCATTTTTTTATAATATGTGGCCAAAAAAGTGTAAAGCGGTATATTTTTGAAACCATCGCGTGGAGCTCTTTAATTTGATACCCCACACGTTAGGTTTCAGAAAAATATCTTACAAGTGCTACTCATTAATCTTAAGTCCGCCGCCATCTTCAAACTTATATATTGCGGAAAGTAATAAAGATATTGACTTACAATTTTTTTTGTAAAACGCAAAGTCAAATTATTTATATTTTTATGTCATAAAAACATACCCTTTCCATATGATTTATCATTATTTTTCAGCAAAAACTTAAAAAAGTTAAAAATATATATTAAAAAATCGAATTTGTGCACATTTGTAATAATTTTTCGTAACTTTTATATTTTTTTATATTGCTTCATGTAATTATCTTTCATTTGACATACTAAACATCAAAATCGGTTAACCCGTTGGACTTGTAGAATTTTTTAAAGCTTTTTATGTAAAAGTGGCGCCATCTCTGTTCCCAATGGAGCAAACTTCGACTGCTGCGACTGAAATTGCTTATTTTGGTCCTTACTATAACTGTACCAAGCGGTTTGCTTTTAGACAAAAATGCAGCTTTTTGGCCAAATATCGCCATAAGGCCTAAGGCTATGAGGGCGCGGCATACAGACAGACAGACAGACAGACAGACAGACAGACAGATAGACAGACAGACAGACAGACAGACAGATAGACAGACAGACAGACAGACAGACAGACATGACGAAACTATAAGGGTTTCTAGTAGACTACGAAACCCTAAAAAGCAGGTAATGACTGCGTTTAGAAGTAGGTTATTCAAACAGCTGCTATATTTAAACATTGCCTTTAGAATTTCAACCTGTGATAACAATAGAACTTGGAATAATTAAGTCGGTTATAGCACGACCTCAAACGTCGGCTTTGCTCTAAAGGCAATATATGTTATATTTTGAAATAGGAAAGTAGGCATGTTTTAATAGCGTAGCTAGAAAGAAGCAAGATGGGGAGGCAGCTAGTAGTACTACTACTACATTCATAATAACAGTCAGGGCCTCCCCAAAGTTAATGGTATTGCCGTAATCTCCACGCTTGGCAGGTGGACTGGCGAGCGCAGTGCGAGGTGTTGTAAATATTCACAAGAAACGCTGCTGTACATTACCTCGATTGATCCCTTAGTCGCCTTTTACGACACCCACGGGTAGAAAAGCGGTGATGCTATTCTAAGCCGGCATCACACGGCCTGAACTGGCTAGCTAGCTAGCTAGCGTAGCAAGTAGTTAACTACTTATATTATTATTCTAAGCTAGGGGCTCACGAGCTTGGCAGGCCCTTGGGATTTCATAAACCCATCTTGAGCATGGGTTTCGAAACAGGCGAATTTAAAAAATTGATTTTAACTTACCGCACAGGAAAAAGTAATTTTGTGACAGCATTTGTAGTTAGGTATGTTTTGCTATTACCTACCGCTTTTTGGGTTTGCAGTTATTGTACAGAATGTAAAAAAGCTGCAAATAGTGTTGGTACACTATTCGGCCCGTAGCCGAAATATGAAAAAAAATACCTCTTATTTAAATTGAATCGGTCAACTGGAACATTTTGTATAGGAGGTTTAATTTTTTTTTCTTATTTCGTTCTATGTATCTTTGAGAAAGTTATTCAGTTATTTGACTTGTCCACCCCTTAAAAATTTGTAGTATTTTCTTATGTACGTTATGTTATGTGTAAAAAAAAGAGCTAGAGTCAATGATGGAGTGAGCTCGCCTAGGAGTTGTGGCCGTAGTTTTTTACTTGCGTATTCGGTAGCCGTCTTACTAGCTGTGACACTGATGTGGCTATTATTATTAGACGGTATTATGTCTGAAGCGTAGGTGATGATGATTGTTCGTAATGTTACGAACATTTCCTGTCTGGGCATGAACCCTATTATCTATAATGTAACAGTCAGGTTTGACGTGACGTGATGTCAGAGAATCTGATAAGTTGCTGATAGATAATGTGTGTCTGTAGTATGTGATACAAACTTTATACACAGAAAGTCATGGTTTTCCGATCAGAACAGCATTTTAAGATTCGATTACCCCGCACTGTTTTTCGTTAGTTTTTATTCAAATTATAACAAGAAGTCTTTGTGCGTCATTAAAAAGGACACGAAACTTGCTTGCAACCAACAAATTAAACAAAGTATAACCACCATCAAAACCTCAGAACTCCTTCAATATTATTGTTTCTTTTTTCCGCCAGCATTGTACGCTACTTCGCACAGAACAAAGAAGATAAGAAACGGGTAGAAAAGGCACTGAGTGACACCGGCCTGCCGACGGCCAAGACTGACACCATCAGCCAATCCAAGTTCCAGTTCGAAGACTTCTTCGCCTTCTACAAAAACTTGACGCAGAGGAACGAAGTCAACAAGATATTTAACCAGCTGTAAGTATTTGTCTTTGGTCCGCGTAGCACAGAATAAGATAGAAACAGGTAGAAAAGGCACTGAGCGACACCGGCCAAGACTGACACTATCAGCCAATCCAAGTTCCAGTTCGAAGACTTCTTCGCCTTCTACAAAAACTTGACGCAGAGGAACGAGGTCAACAAGATATTTAACCAGCTGTAAGTATGTTGTATATGGCTTATTTGAATAATAAGATATAAATGGTTAGAAAAATAACTGAGTGACAACGGCCTGCCAAGGGCTAAAACGGATACAACCAGCCAATTCAAGTTCTAGTTGAAAGACTTTTTCTCGTTCTAAAAAAACTTGACGCAGAGGAACGAAGTCAACAAGAAATTCAACCAGCTGTAAGTATGTTGTCTATGATCCGCGTAGCACAGAATAAGAGAGAAACGGGTAGAAAAGGTACTAAGCGATACCGGCCTGCCGACTGCTAAAATAGACACATTCAGCGAATCCAAGTTTCTGTTCTACAAGACGCAGAGGAACGAAGTCAACAAGATATTCATTCACATGTAAATACACCACAAAAGCATTCCCAAGCAGGGTTGACGTCTGGTAGGCAGCCGGTCGTAAAATTAAGCCAAATCCTTTGTAACA
Organism: Phthorimaea operculella; assembly: GCA_024500475.1. Classification (NCBI taxonomy): domain Eukaryota; kingdom Metazoa; phylum Arthropoda; class Insecta; order Lepidoptera; family Gelechiidae; genus Phthorimaea; species Phthorimaea operculella. Next base: position 1,692,896 of record JANFCV010000024.1, on the reverse strand, counting down.
CGATTTTGAGTTCAACAAAACGTGTTGCGCCGACCCCAAGTAATTGGGATAAGGGCAAGAAGATGATGTAAATATGTTGTCTATGGTCCACTACTTAGCGCTGGACAATGGACATACAAGAAACGAGTAGAGCCGACACCAATTAATCAAATAAGTTAGGTTGGCCAAGAGAACTAGCCACAGTTAATTTTAATTTGCTCTGTATTGCCACTTGTTTTTGAAAGATATTTGATTGTTTAGAGCTATCCAAGCCATTCAATTATGATAGCAATTCTCGGTCTAAGCATTGACTGGAAAAAAGAGACTTTTGTTTTTATGTACTTATATAATTTCCTTTTTTTCAGAACGGACGGCAAGCCCCACCTGTCTGCCACGCAGCTCGTAGACTTTCTGAACGAAGTGCAGCGTGATCCTCGCCTTAACGAAATCCTCCATCCATACGCAGACTTACAGAGAGCCAAGGACTTGATCAAGACGTATGAACACAATAAATACCACCAGCAGAAGAACCAGCTCACTTTCGATGGGTTTTTAAGGTTAGTGAACCTTCTGTCTTTAATAATCTTTGGCAATGTCTAGTCAAAATGTCTCTATGAACGAAAGTTTGCATCCATATGCAGACCTACAGAGAGCCAAGGACTTGATCAAGACGTACGAACACAATAAATACCACCAGCAGAAGAACCAGCTCACTTTCGATGGGTTTTTAAGGTTAGTTAACCTTCTGTATTTAATAATATTTGGCAATATCTAGTCATGAAGCTTTAAGGAACGAAAGCCTGCATCCATATGCAGACCTACAGAGAGCCAAGGACTTGATCAAGACGTATGAACACAATAAATACCACCAGCAGAAGAACCAGCTCACTTTCGATGGGTTTTTAAGGTTAGTGAACCTTCTGTCTTTAATACTTTTTGGCAATGTCGTGCTTGCCTCTTGCTCCGAGCTCTTGCTTGACGTCAAAAACAAATGAAAATTTCGATCCACGTCATACCTGGATAGTGACGTTACGAGGCACGATTCAGACATGAACACATCGAAACTTTGAAAACTTTGATAAAGCGTAGTTGATTTTGCAACGCTTTATCTCTGAAAATACTGGACCGATTTAGTGAATAAAAACCAAAGTTTTCAGAAATCATTGTAGATTGGCTTGTGATTTGATAAAGTGTTAAACTTTGGCCTTTTACGAAGGCTAAGGGTTGTTTCTAAACAAGTGGGACTTATAATGTGCTCACTTGTTCCATCGTAGATCTAATGAAGAATAAAAATTCCCACCTGTTCTATTGTAGGACTAATCAGTAGGACAGGTGGAAATAAAGGAATTGTTCATTATTCTTCAAATTTAAATACTTTCAAATCGCACCGCGTTGCAATTTCATAAAGCGCACGTAGCATTTTGCAGAAATTGTTACTTAATCCTGTAAGTGCTCCGAAAATGTCTCTAGTTTTAAGAAATTATCTGGACGTCGGCCAAAATGTTTCCAGAAAATAGATTGTCAATAAAGTTCAATTTTCGACGGACTTTGTATCGTTAACGAGGTTTATGCATTTTGCTCTGTCGGTGTTTTATCTACCTAATGCATTTTATAGACTGCGGTTTTGCGGTTGAATATGTCCATCCAAAGCAATCTATTTGGCTCATTCTGAATATTTATATTTGAATAAATAACTCTTATCACAAAAAAAATTATTGAGGTATTTGGCTATAAAGAGAATTTAAGATTTTGGCAAATTACTTAGTTTGGTATACCTATACCTACGAGTACAAAACTCTTAAAATTTTCGTAAATAACCATAACATAAAAGATTTGGCGACTTCAGACAATGAAATTTTGGAATCGAAGTAATGTTAGCTGGGGCAGTGTAGGTTCTGGCAGCACAGTCTCAGGTACTCCACGGTCCCGGCCCCGGATTCAATTCCCGATCGTAACTTTTTTTAAATATTAAAATGAGCACTCTGCAAAAATTCTGATGTATAATTATTAAATTAGTGTGGTAATTATAAATGTCATGTGGTAGCGTCTAAGAATTCTGCCACTCCTAGTCTACTCAGGGTGTTTCGTAGATGGCGACGTAGAGTTTTTGACCTCGGCTGAATATCTGTCTACTATGGTCAACCGCGTGGTGGCAGTGGTGATATCACCTATCACCTACAATATTCCCAAAGAGTGTTGACGTCAGACAGATCATAAACATTGCCAAATCCTTTGCTACATGATTTTGTGCTCTAACAAAGCATGTTGCGCTGACCTCTATCGATTTGAGATAGGGGTAGATAGATGATGATGAATTATAAAATGTGTTCTCTTTTCCAGATTCCTAATGTCGGAAGACAACCCAATAGTCCAACCCTCCAAAATGGACCTCTGCGACGACATGGAACAACCTCTAGCGCACTACTTCATCAACAGTTCGCACAACACCTATCTCACGGGACACCAGATCACCGGCAAATCCAGCGTGGAGATCTACCGGCAGAGCTTGCTAGCTGGATGCAGGTAGGGAAACGGATTAACCCTAAAGCAAACTAAGCAATTGCTGCGGGCATCACGTCTCAGGGGGCAGAAGAAGCACCAGGGCCAAGCGCCGAATTGAAACCGCCCCCATTTGTAGCAAGTCAGTAACAAGCCTTTCAATAGTCCAACCGTCCAAAATGGATCTCTGCGACGACATGGAACAACCTCTGGCGCACTACTACTTCATCAACAGCTCGCACAACACCTACCTCACGGGGCACCAGATCACGGGAAAATCTAGTGTCGAGATATACCGGCAGAGCCTTCTAGCTGGATGCAGGTAGGCAGTAACGAATAAATTATAAAGCAAACTAAGCATCACGTTTTAGGGAGCACCAGAAGAAGCACCAGGGCCAAGCGCCCGATTGATGCCGCCCCCATTTGTAGCAAGACAGTAACAAGCATTTTAATAGTCCAACCGTCGAAAGTGGACCTCTGCGACGACATGGAACAACCTCTGGCGCACTACTTCATCAACAGTTCGCGCAACACCTACCTCACGGGGCACCAGATCACCGGCAAGTCCAGCGTCGAGATATACCGGCAGAGCTTGCTGGCAGGATGCAGGTAGGTTACATCAGTTATCGCATCAGTCATGACCCCCCACCCCTGTAAAGGCCACCCCTGCATGTATTTAATCATTCCCAGCCGCCCCCTAAAAGTAATTTGCCCAGACCAGAAAGTTTTAGATTTGTCCTCGGATTTGTCAGATATGGCATTAGTGGTTTGGTTCCAACGAGACACATTGTAGCTTAGAATACTCATTGACTCATTGACTATTACGGTGCCGACGTATAATATTATGCTGTACTAGCTAATCTAATACCCTCTAATTTATTTAATGATTACTCGACTGCCTCAGTAGAAGGGGTTATATTTTTCGAGAGTATGTACGTATGTATGTTATGTGGACTAGAATTTCTTTTTTACGGGCCAAAGCCCAAACGGCTGATCTTAGTAAAGCTCAAACCAGCGGATCTGTATGATGAATCATCATTTATTGATGATAATAAGAGGTGTCGTTAAATTCGTCTCAGCAGCGCGAGTGACACTAGCTGTATTAAAATGTCATCAATTCAAAATGTCGGATTTTAAACGTAAAATATTTCGATGAAATTACCGCAGTCGGGTTATGGGTTTCTAATACATCTGGTTGTTTTCTATATTTAATACACTACTGTAATGCTGTTCTTGTTTATTTTAATATTTCTTGACGCTTCAATGATCAAAGTCTTTTTATTATAGATCGATTAATTTTGCAAATAATTTTATTCCAAATTCAATTTCGTGTAACGCGGCCCAATCTTCAAAATATTTCCTAATCGTATATCTACAAAACTGCTCAAGCTGTTTACAATAAATCCTCATTTACTCCAAAGCAAACAGAAGCTGTTCTATAAACGTGAAATACTATACAAACAATCGGCTCCATTAGGGATGCTGAAGTTATCCAACTACCGATGTATCGATAATCTATCTTGTACGATATTTTTTGCTCTTAGCATTTAAATGTAATTAAAAATACTGTTCTTTCTGTGTGACTGCACTCCAGCCAGCGAAACTTTCGTAGCTTTTGTAATATTATACAGTGTTGCCAGTAATAGAAATAATGCCCGTAACATAGTTTTACCTAATTTTATGGATTTAATGGTCTTTATGACTTCAGATGGTGCCGGCGGAGTAGAATAGCACCACCCCCTCTCTTCCCGTGGGGGTCGTAAGAGGCGACCGAGGAAAAAACCCGATCCAAACTGCCAGGGCCAACCGTACGGTGGCGCTTACCCCACCACAAAAGCATTCCCAAGGAGGGTTGACGACTGGCAGGCGTAAAATTAAGCCAAATCCTTTGCAGCACGATTTTGTGTTCAACAAAACGTGTGGCGCCGACCCCAAGTAATTGGGATAAGGGCAGGAAGATGATGTATGACTTCAGATTTGATTACGATCTACTTAATGAGAACCTAGAAGAAGAGAGTATAAATAGACACGACCTTCAGTAGGTAATTGAGAAACGAGTTAGAAGAGATCTTTCGATATCGACATGCATGACTGTTCTAATTCCGATTTTGGTGAACGTCGATATTTACGGAATTTCGATGTATCGTCGCATCCTTAGTAGACACGTTTACACGTTTTATACACGTTATTATCATTATCGCTCACCTGCATTTTTATCTACACGTTTTATCGCCACTAATTTGTATATGAAAATTCTCCAAATTATGTGAATGCGTTTTTGATGTGACAGCACATTAATAACTGTTAAGCTATCGCAGCCGAACGAGCGCCCTTAATCGAGAACTAATGAAATATTTATACTAAATATTATGAAAACAACATTTATTGCAGTTTTGTGGAATTTTTGTAATTTGTATTAAACTTGCGGCTTGTTAGCGGTTTCACCCGCTGCAATTCATTTTGCCGCGAATTAGGCATTACCCATACATATACAACTCCTCTTGAATCTATCTTTTACAAGGAATCGCATGAAAATGCGTTGCGTGGTTAGCGAATTCTACGACAGACAGACAGACAGACAGACAGACAGAGAAACGTAAAAAGCGACTTCATTTTATACTATGTATTGATGCCCGTTTGAAGCCAGATTAGATTAGCAATCCAAATTCTTCCCGTGGATGCTGTATAAAGCGAACTTAATTCGTCCAGGGAATGTGCAGCAATCCTTTGTGAATGCAACATTTTGCAAGCTGGCTCGTTCGCTACCAAGCGTGGTAAGTATTAGCAATATCTTCCTTCCATTAGGGGGAAGGCCCATGGCTAGAAGTGGACTGTTGTGTGTGACTGTTTTGTATTTATATAAGTGAGCAATGTGCAGTAAATGGTATCGCTTGATACCGTGGCTAGCAATTTCAATTGAGATGGAGTTAATGCAATAGGTAGTTACTGTTGCCTACAAAAAAGACGTGAATTCCATTTTAAAGGCGGCAAATAAGTTTTTGTTATATCGCGATTATCATGACAAAGAGTACATTGTTTTGCAGCATATGTTATGATGAAAATTATTCCAAGGTAGATTATATTATTCGTTTGGAAGCGTATTTTTAGCGTACCATATCTCACAATCAAAGTACCATAGTCACTATGTCAAGAACTGATTTCGGTATGCTGGAGGAGGCAACTCATTAAATTCCGTAGGTACCAAATAAAAAAGAATTCAATCGGTATAAAAAATTGCTGTAAATATTTAAGGGCTGAAGTGAACCAGCCCAGGAAACTGAGCAACTTTCCCCAAGGAACAAAGAGAAAATTATAAAAAAAATTGGACGTCATAGATAATTATTAAGTACCTAGGTAGATGATTCTATTCGTGTTTGCCTTTAGACGCATAAGTAATTATGGACAGCATTTAGTATGATCACTGAAATCACGAACAAGAAATAATTTATTATTTAACCAATCTATACTGACAAAGATATTACTCTGTATTAAAAATTGTCTCATCCCACAGATGCGTAGAACTGGACTTCTGGAACGGCCGCACCGAAGAGCCGGTGATAGTCCACGGCTACACGTTCGTGCCAGAGATCAACGCCAAAGAAGTGCTGGAAGCGATAGCCGAGAGTGCTTTCAAGACCTCAGACTACCCCGTGATACTCAGTTTCGAGAACCATTGCAACCCGCGACAGCAGGCGAAGATAGCAAACTACTGCCGAGACATCTTCGGAGAAATGCTGCTGGATAAACCGCTAGACTCACACCAACTTGAACCAGGTAAGATTTCCTTTCAGAGTGCCTCCAAGACTACTTCGTGATATTGAGTGTCAAGAACCATTGCAACCCTCGACAGCAAGCGAAGATAGCCAACTACTGCCAGACATCTTCGGCGAAATGCTGCTGGATAAACCTCTAGACTCACACCAGCTTGAACCAGGTAAGATTTCCTTCTTTCAAGACTACTCCGTGATGAGAACCATTGCAACCCGCGACAGCAGGCGAAGATAGCCAACTACTGCCGAGACATCTTCGGCGAAATGCTGCTGGATAAACCTCTAGACTCCCACCAGCTCGAACCAGGTAAGATTTTCTTTGAGGCTTTCTTTGAGAGTTCTTCCAAGACTACCCAGTGATACTCAGCTGTGAAAACCATTGCAACCCTCAACAACAGGCGAAGATAGCCAACTACTGCCGAGACATCTTTGGCGAAATACTGCTGGATAAACCGCTAGACTCACACCAACTCGAACCAGGTAAGATTTCCTGCTTTCAAGACTACTCAGTGATACTCAGTTTCGAGAACCATTGCAACCCTCGACAGCAGGCGAAGATAGCCAACTACTGTCGTGACATCTTCGGTGAAATGCTGCTGGATAAACCTCTAGACTCTCACCAGCTCGAACCAGGTAAGATTTCCTTTCAGAGTGTTTTCAAGACTACCCCGTGATTATGAGTTTCGAGAACCATTGCAACCCTCGACAGCAGGCGAAGATAGCCAACTACTGCCGAGACATCTTCGGCGAAATGCTGCTGGATAAACCTCTGGACTCCCACCAGCTCGAACCAGGTAAGATTTCCTTTCAGAGTGTTTTCAAGTCTACTCCGTGATATAGTAGAGTTTCAAGAACCATTGCAACCCTCGACAGCAGGCGAAGATAGCCAACTACTGCCAGACATCTTCGGAGAAATGCTGCTGGATAAACCTCTGGACTCACACCAGCTCGAACCAGGTAAGATTTCCTTTTTTCTTCTTCATCGAGTCGATAATGGTACCTATAAGACCTTGGACCAATGCTTGGCCACGGCGATGGCTGTTGGGTTCGCCTCTTTTAGGTCTTAGAGTGAGATTTCCTTTGAGGCTTTCTTTAAGAGTTCTTTTAAGGCTACTCCGTGATACTCAGTTTCAAGAACCATTGCAACCCTCGACAGCAGGCGAAGATAGCCAACTACTGCCGAGACATCTTCGGCGAAATGCTGCTGGATAAACCTCTGGACTCACACCAGCTCGAACCAGGTGAGATTCTATCAGAGTGCTTTCAAAGCTACCTCGTGATATTCAGCTTCGAGAACCACTGCAACCCTCGACAGCAGGCGAAGATAGCCAACTACTGCCGAGACATCTTCGGCGAAATGCTGCTGGATAAACCTCTGGACTCACACCAGCTAGAACCAGGTAAGATTTGCTTTCTTCTTCTTCATCGAGTCGGTAATGGTAACTATAAGACCTTGTTCCAATGCTTGGCCATGGCGATGGCTTTTGGGTTCGCCCCTTCTATGTCTTGGAGTGAGATTTTCTTTAAGAGTTCTTACAAAGCTACTTCGTGATACTCAGATTTGAGAACCATTGCAACCCGCGACAGCACGCGAAGATAGCCAACTACTGCCGAGACATCTTCGGCGAAATGCTGCTGGATAAACCTCTAGACTCGAACCGCGTAAGATTTCCTTTGAAGCTTTCTTTGAGAGTTCTTTCAAGGTCATGTTTGTGGAATGACCGTCGTTTAAGTTATCTTAGAGAAACCGATGAACCAATCTCTAAAATTTTGCCTTAATTTGTTAGCTCTCGACCAAATATGAAATCTGGTAGCCTGATGTGCTAGCAAATACCTACTCAATACCGTAATATTTCATCTTACGTGGTAAGTATGTATGTATGTACGTCAGTAATTTGTCTTATTAGTACCTATTTCGGAGAAAATGTTTAAAAACAGGATAATTCAATACAAATATTGGTTCAGTACTAGGTGATGCTATGTCCCAAAAAAGTTCAAAGAACAGTTTTTGACGTGTGTTTACATTCTGGTTCGAGATCGAAGTCTAAATATATCAAAATATTTGCAATTCACAAAGCAAATACCTATCTCATCATACAAGTAATGGCGTAACTCCGGTATGTTTTACCGCGAAATAAGAGGAACCACTAACAAACACCAAACACACACCTCAATTTAATAGGTAGTTAGGGGACGTCCACAAATTACGTAACGCAGTTTAAGGGGGAAGGGTTCTGACCAGGGTCCTTACCTTAGCAGGCGACCACGCAACATAGATTTTCTCTACACCTGTATGTCAAAATTCTTTACTTGTTCTGATAAATTCCATACGAATTGACACATTTTTTGTCTTCTCCCGCGCAAGATATTTTTTTCTTCGGTGCGCATCCTGCGTATACACACGCTATCTTTCATACAAAAAGAACGTTACGTCCGTATAACGTAGGGGAAGGGAAACGTCAAAAATTTTATTGCGATACGAATATTGTGGAGGACCCCTTAGTAGTTATATTTAATCGGCATGTCAGAATATAATTTGATAGCTAATTAGCCAATTGAGGTCATTGAATTAATTAACTAATTAAATTAAGTCTATTAGGTCCATATATCTTACGCGATATTAACTTATATCTGGATCTATTGGGGGCTGGATAGCGATTTGTATATCGTCCGAGAGCCTTATTCCCGGTATATAGTCTCGCTATGCTCTTCCATCTAAGTCGGGTAAAAATTAATCACCTACTTTATCAAACGTCGGCATCATCATCGTCGGAATTCTTATTTATGAATTATCTAGTTTATGATATGACATGTCAAAATGAATGAGACAGCTGTTCGCGGGGTATATTTCACGGTGACAAAAATAGATGTATCTCTAGTATTGTATTTCGGGAAATACTATATTTATCTGTGATTTTCGCGTCTTGGTCTTGGCTCATATGCTGTAGGAATATTTTGTAAATTGTCTGTCCCATAGATGGAGAGTGACACATCTAATAATATAGAAAAAACTTAGTCCAATTTATTACCTGTCAACATACACAATACACAAGGAATTCAAGAACAATTTGTAATTCAATATTAAGCGCTTATACAGGGAGTAACGGAAAGGGTATAACAAGCCAAAAGGAGGTCAAGGTACTCATGAAACTGAACAACTTTCCCCATGGAACATGGGTCGAAATATGAAAAAATAATTTGGACCTCCCATACAAAATTGCCGATCAGCTAATTGATTTACTATGGGAGGTCCAAACTTTTGTATCCTTTACAGACATAAGTCCATTGAACTTTTGTATGGAAAATAGAACACCTTAAAAGCCGTTTCCTATCTCTCGCTCTCTGTCACCTACAAATACTTTGCGAATACCAGAAAATACCAGTTCATAATAATTAAAATCACACAAGATTTAATAGTTTGTTGAATAACTCGGGATTAATAGAGCATGCATAATACCGATATGCATGCCCTACGGCGGAGTTACGATTTGCTTGTCGTATGGAGCAAATCCAATGAACGTAGGTATTCCATGCACGTATTAAAGCCGAGAGGAGAGACCGATCTTAGACCAAAGAGATGTTATAGACGGCCCTACCTAATAACATAGGGTAAAAACTCTGACATAGCCACTATTAGCCACTAATGTTTCTTGGGAATCTTGGAAAAAGTTGGTCTTTATCACGAGCAACAGAACACTGAGGTTTTGATATCGGACAGTAAAATTTCAGCCTATATGAGCAGACGGCGTAAAAAAGCCAATCATAATGTGCTCTCGCTATAGCTAGGATTTCTTGTATCGAGGTCCTATGGACACAAACAGAAGAACACGCACAAATTCGTCATTCAAGTACTCCCGAAGAATCTGCGTAGAATATCGAGTGAAGCTATGATAGAAAGAAACCTCACAAAATATTTGTGAAAAAAGTATGGTTAGCTGTCATTGTCGTATTAAATTAAAATAGCATAGCATTCCTTGATATCACTTCGTGTATTAGGCATGGATGTTTGATTGAAATTGAGACGAGTTAAACGTATAATTATGGCTTCACTTTGATAGCTTATACGAAACCCATTTCCAAACGATTTAATCCACCACATGGTATAACTTAGAATTAAAGTTGGCCCAAGTTGTGCCACTAGCGGGCGACTATTCACCGGCTGCATTCAATGCTACGTACGACTAGGTTCGCTTCATTCGTGCTAGCTTGGGAAGTTTCACTTTGAATACATTATTTAGTTCAAAAAGTGGGTTGCATCGTTGCATTTCGAATTACGAGTAATAAGTGAGCTTTTAAGCGAAAACTGGTGAAGGAAAAAGTAAAATAATTAATTATTGTATAAGTTTATTGTGGCGACAACAACGAGTAGAAATTGGGGTGATAGAAAAATTATTTTCACCAAAATATAGCGCTGCAGGTTGCCATGAAAAGCCTGTTATCTAGCTATTCGTTTCCTACGTATTGTTTTCAGTACGACTCCAATTTCCAAGATTTTCCATGCCTTATTTAATAAAAATAAAATAAAAATATGTCTCAATGAAACTTTGATCCATTTCCTGACACAGGTATAAATTATTTCGTTCAATATTTTGGCACAGATGCAGGAGTTATTTTGGCCAGGTAAACCAATGACGAGCGAGATCTTATTAACTGTCTGACCAGATTGTATTTCAATTATCGACTCTATCATCTTAGCCACAAGGTCTATCTTCAATCAAACAAACAGGTATCTTCTTGGTAGACTGTAGGGATGCGCCTTTACTCACAAAAAAACGATTTTTAAATAATTGCCTGGTATATAATAATTGTTATTTTTTTCATGTTTCATTTGTTGTAACGCATTAATATTTTTTAATCTAAAGACTGTCACCAAATCGAAGTATGTATTACTACTGACCTAAAAAAAAGGTGTCCTGTATTCCTAAAAAAATACGAGGCGCAATAATGCGAATTTTCGTACCTACTTCAAAAATGGATAGATCGATTTTAAATGATTCGAATAATAAACATTGCCTTATTAAAAAATAACATTTTTTATATAATTTATTTTCCGCAGCCCTAACAGACTGTACAGGATCCATAATGTATTGAAAGCAAACTGACAAGCTGTGTTTACGTCTAGGATGCTTGACGGCCGGCCAAGATCAACACAGGTGGACTTCAAAGTTAATCGAACTGCTCGTGGTATAATCAACTGTATAGGAAACGTCGGATTGACATTACCTCTGATCGATAACTCTTTTCTCCTATAATGTGGTGACAAAGACTTCCCTATACCTTACATTAACCTTAATAGTCCACAGTTTACATTACCGCCGTATGGTGCCGTCTTAGAACAGCATCACCCCATATCTTACCCGTGGGTGCCGTAAGAAGCTACTAAGGGATTTGTGAATTGATCAATTTCAGGCGACAGGCTATATCAGGTACGCCTGTATCCCTTGCGGAGTAGTTAGAGCGCAAACGGCTGCAAAGCAAACGTCTACACCACGTCTGACAAAACTTTGAGGCATTCAGAAGACTGTGTGTATTACCATAGCGACAAGTTGTCAGCCTGTCGCCTGAAATAGCAATACACATCAAATTACAAAATTCTACCGGGAGTAACGGAAAGGGTATAACAAGCCGACAGGTGGTCAAGGTACTCATGAAACTGAACAACTTTTCCCATGGAACATGGGTCGAAATGTGAAAAAAAAAATTTGGACCTCCCATAGTAAATCAATTAGCTGATCGGCAAGGAATGCTATGCTATTTTAATCTAATACGGCAATGACAGCTAACCATACTTTTTTCACAAATATTTTGTGAGGTTTCTTTCTATCATTACCTGAGGGACCAATTCCGATATCTTTGTGGTATTCACGAAAGGCAAACGCGCTCATCTGATAACCTGCTGCTAGCGGGTAAAAAATGTCGTACGGGATTTCTTGGAGATTCTTTTACGGTCAGGGTTGCTATGCTGTGGAAAGACCTGCCTCTCGAAATAAGGAAAGCTCCCAGTCGCCAGGTGTTCAAGATCAGATTGCGTGAACATTTCCTCAAGTCGCTCGAGTCGTCTTAATCAGTTGTTTCATACATGATTTTGGTTGCTTATTATTACATGAATTATTTTTCTAATTTAACTATCCTCCCTAGTTTGTCCGATCATTATGCTCCTTGTTAAGGTATAATTAATATTTATATATTGTATTTATACTTATTATATTATATTAAATATATATATATATATATATATATATATGACGGAGGACCGAACGGACGGCCAGGGTTATTGGCAGCCATGGGTGATAGGGAGACGGTTAATCCAATAAACACCACTCTTCACTTGTTACACGGTTTTATTATAACCACTTCACTTTTACTCCACACACTGACTTTACATGAAACTTTCAGAGAAGAAAGAGGTTTGCAGAATTGCGAGCGAACGTCTAGCGCCACGGCACAAGAGCAACTGAACCCCCACCAATGGCGCCTAGCGCTTATAAAGACTCGTCCCTTTCACTTCCCCACTACGCTAGCCTGACGCCAACGTCACTCGCAAGCCCACACGGACATTGGTCCCCTCTTTATGGAATCAACTGAGCGACTTATTTTCTAACCAGAAATAACGAACTAAACGAATTATTTTCGGAATAAGTAACATTAAAAAAATCTTAAATTGAAAAAGAAAACATAATAATTGAAGGCGTTTTGATTGACGCTATGCGCCGTCGTCACGGCCGTCCTGCATATCACACGTCCTCGTGTGCCTCTTCTTGAGCCTCATTATCTGCAATAAAAGAAATCAGGTAAATCACCTCTCACATATGCTCGGCCATGCTGACCACAACTTCATAGAGGGAGAATGTTGCACACTCTGATTGGTAGACGTCACAGACTTATTGGGTGATGTAACACATAGTAATTGGAAGATATAACACAGAGTAATTGGAGGATATAACACAGAGTAATTGGAGGATATAACACAGAGTAATAGGAGGATGTCACACAGAGTAATTGGAGGATATAACACAGAGTAATTGGAGGATATAACACGGAGTAATTGGAGGATATAACACAGAGTAATTGGAGGATATAACACAGAGTAATTGGAGGATATAACACAGAGTAATTGGAGGATATAACACAGAGTAATTGGAGGATATAACACAGAGTAATTGGAGGACATAAAACAGAGTAATTGGAGGATATAACACAGAGTAATTGGAGGATATACCACAGACTAATTGGAGGATATAACACATAGTAATTGGAGGATGTCACACAGACTAATTGGAGGATGTCTTACAGACTAATTGGAGGATGTCACACAGACTAATTGGAGGATGTCACACAGACTATTTGGAGGATGTCACACAGACTAATTGGAGGATGTCACACAGACTAATTGGAGGATGTCACACAGACTAATTGGAGGATGTCACACAGACTAATTGGAGGATGTCACACTTAGTAATTGGAGGATACTACACACACTAATTGGAGGATGTTACACAGATTCATTGGAGGATTTCACAGACTCATTGGGGGATGGATTTAAATTAATCGGATACCTAAAACTACTTACTTTCGCCGTCAACGGCACATCCAGACTCAACCAAATTGGCATTTAATTCCAAAGGAACATGACAGTCTGGCATAGCGCGTATACGGTCATGGGCGTATTTGTATGTTCGATTGGAATTTAAAGCTTTAAGCAAATATCTGTCACCATCAAGCAGCTCTAAAACTTTATAAGGCCCTTTGAACTTTGGTTCCAATTTGGTTTGATTCCGTTCATGGTTTTCTAGTAACACGAAATCTCCTACCCTAAAGTGTTTTATTTTTGCCTTCGTTTTATCGAATCTTGACTTTTCAGCAATTGCATTTGTTTCTATTGCGCGTACTGCACGTTCCCTAATTTCGGTTAAATCAATAACAGGCTGATCGTCATCATCATTTATGTTCAAAGTCATGAGATCCAATGGTCTAGCAATTTTTCCAATAAGCAACTCTAAGGGACTTGACTTAGTAACGCGGTTTACAGTGCTGTTCAAAGCTATTTGGACCTGAGGCAATGCATCTTGCCACGATTTATTGTTTCCAACTTCGACGGCAGTCAGCAAGTTCTTCAGAGTACTCATTACCCTTTCTACTTGACCGTTGGCTCGACTGGTTCCGGTGGCTATCAAGTGAAGCGCGATACAGTGAGAATCACAAAATCTCTAAATTCTTTGCTAGCAAAACATCTACCTTGGTCAGCAATTATACGAGCAGGAGCGCCAAATAATGAAACTATGTATTGAACTGCTTTTATGGCGTTCGCGGTATCAATGTTAAGTGTGTGGTGTAAAATGGTGTACTTTGTGAATGCGTCAATCATGACGAATATGTACTCTTTTGTATCGTTTTTGCCACTAAGTTTGCCAGTAGCGTCAATGTGAATTGTATGCCATGGCGTAGATACTTTTGGTATGGGATGCAATTCAGCTTGGATTTTACCGGAATGGGATTTGGATAACCTGCAAGTCATACAATTTTCGACAAACTTACGGACATATTTGGACATGTGAGGAAACCAGTAATGGTTAAAGACCTTCTCTAGCGTTTTTTCCCAGCCCAAATGCATAACACTCTCGTGAACATGATTGATTACAGCCCACTGAAAAGCCCTTGGGACTATGGGCAACCAAGTACTCCGATTATTACGTTCAATTTTTCTGTGCAAAATTCCGCGTCTAATCTCGTAAGTAGCGGCTAAATCTGGGTTAAGACTATTTGTTTGTAAATTCGTAACTATCGCTTGAATTTCGGGGTCTTTTTCCTGTTCTGCTTTAAACCAATTGTCACCAATTTCTGTAAGGTTAACTCGTTTTTGTGTTACTTTTTCTTCCAACAGTTGAGGGATGGGAGCGGGGTTACGGGAAAAGAAATCAACATGTTCCATACGCTTACCCGGTCTATATTCAATATCAAATTCAAATGTTTGAAGAAAACACCACCACCTATGAACACGAGGCGTTAAATCGATTTTAGATTTTGACGCTTTGACTGCATTACAATCAGTAACAACTAGGAATTTACGACCTTGCAAGTAATGTTTGAAATGTTTAATTGCATTAACTACTGCCAACGTGTTGTCAAAGTATTCAAAATCCTAGATACGTAGGCCGACATGTTTTCGCCCTCCTTCGGATTACTTGAGAGTATATTGAAAATTGCAGCAGCTGGTGTTTCAATTGTGTCGAAACGAGATAAAAAAGATTCCTTTAGTTCTGCCCACGTCACTTCAGGATGGATGCTCTGCGTTAACCAGCTTGCCGCTGGTCCTTTCAGAGCCTGGCTCAGAAGTACAACGAGCCGGCTTCCGCTGGTTGGATTTTCGCTTAGGCACATATCCACTGTATCGCACCATGCTTTTGCATCAGCCTCCGGATTTTCTGGATTAAATTCCGGAAAAACTAGTTTAGGTATCGGTCTCCTAGGTTCCACTATCATAGTTTGTAGCAATTCTAATGTGTTACGATGTTGAAGTGCCATTAGTTTCTTCCACTTGTCTGTTTCAGTAAGAAAAACTGGACTTAACCGACCTTCATTAGAGTTTCCTGCTGCCTGGTCGTTCCCAGCTTCTGATGACGGAGGACCGAACGGACGGCCAGGGTTATTGGCAGCCATGGGTGATAGGGAGACGGTTAATCCAATAAACACCACTCTTCACTTGTTACACGGTTTTATTATAACCACTTCACTTTTACTCCACACACTGACTTTACATGAAACTTTCAGAGAAGAAAGAGGTTTGCAGAATTGCGAGCGAACGTCTAGCGCCACGGCACAAGAGCAACTGAACCCCCACCAATGGCGCCTAGCGCTTATAAAGACTCGTCCCTTTCACTTCCCCACTACGCTAGCCTGACGCCAACGTCACTCGCAAGCCCACACGGACATTGGTCCCCTCTTTATGGAATCAACTGAGCGACTTATTTTCTAACCAGAAATAACGAACTAAACGAATTATTTTCGGAATAAGTAACATTAAAAAAATCTTAAATTGAAAAAGAAAACATAATAATTGAAGGCGTTTTGATTGACGCTATGCGCCGTCGTCATATATATTTATTTATTATATTACATATTTATAGTTATTTATATATATATTGACATTAGTAGTAGATTTTTTTATTAACTATTTCTCATGTAACTGGTCTAAGTGCCGTATTGCATTTATTTTTGCACCTGCCTCGTCCGTTTCCACATGCCCTAAGGTAGACTGGTAGATAATGCCCTTGGCATTAAGTCCGCCCATGTAAATTTTGCATAAAGTTAAATAAATAAAAAAATAAATAAAAATATCATAGCTTCACTCGATATTCTACGCAGATTCTTCGGGAGTACTTGAATGACGAATTTGTGCGTGTTCTTCTGTGTGTGTCCATAGGACCCCGATACAAGAAATCCTAGCTATAGCGAGAGCACATTATGATTGGCTTTTTTACGCCGTCTGCTCATATAGGCTGAAATTTTACTGACCAATATCAAAACCTCAGTGTTCTGTTGCTCGTAATAAAGACCAACTTTTTCCAAGATTCCCAAGAAACATTAGTGGCTAATAGTGGCTATGTCAGAGTTTTTACCCTATGTTATTAGGTAGGGCCGTCTATAACATCTCTTTGGTCTAAGATCGGTCTCTCCTCTCGGCTTTAATACGTGCATGGAATACCTACGTTCATTGGATTTGCTCCATACGACAAGCAAATCGTAACTCCGCCGTAGGGCATGCATATCGGTATTATGCATGCTCTATTAATCCCGAGTTATTCAACAAGCTATTAAATCTTGTGTGATTTTAATTATTATGAACTGGTCTTTCGCAAAATATTTGTGAGTTAAAGACGGCTCTTAAATATTACGAAGGATATCGTGTGTGTCTGTGTTTTTTGTTTTAATTTGACATACATACATCTTGCCTTTATACTTTGCGGGGTAGGCAGAGCGTCAACGGTAGTAAAAATACGGTCATTATCGCCACTTCTGACAAATATTTGTGCGCCGTTTTTTGGCTATTGTCGTGTATCGCTATAGCGACAGGTTGTCAGCTTGTCCCCTAAAATTGCTATATACATGAAACCCGCGAGTCCTTTAATCCACGACACCCACAGAAAAGAATTGGGGTGATGATATTATAAGCCGGCATCACACGGTATACAATTTGACATGTTGGCCTAATTTTGATTCTTATTTCCAACAGGAGGGGAACTACCGCCACCGTCGCTGCTCCGTCACAAGATCATCATAAAGAACAAGAAGAAGCACCACCACCACCACAAGAAGGAGGACTCGATAGCATCAGTGGAAGAAGCAGAGCAGGCGCCCGAGCCCGCCGAGGTGCCGCAAGGGAACGGGGACGTGCCGCATGCTACGGTCAGATTATTTACTAACCCTTTGTTTTATGGACATGTAGACCCGAATTAAAGGGTAGAAACGTGCACGTCACGCATACGAAGGCGGTGTGTAGCACCCTTAACACGGTGTTTGAAAAGTGCGAAGGTCCTAAGCAAATGTTTGCTGTGTGCATTGTTGTTGCTCATTACAGTTTTTCTTTACAGCTGGCGCGACAGAGCTCGAAAGAATCCTCGGACTCGTCCGACTCCGAGAGTTCTAGCGGCGAGGAGGAGGCGACGGCGGAGGTGGGCGCGGAGGCGGGGGAGAAGAGGGAAACACACGCTGGAGCGGAGATATCGGCCCTTGTCAACTACGTGCAGCCCGTGCACTTCAGCTCCTTTGAAAACGCTGAGAGTGAGTGCCTTTCGTTATAATAATAAATCGAAAAAAAAAAGACTGCGGCTGGAAGTCTTTATTTAACTCAGGATCGTGTAAAGTACTGACCCACTGTTCTGATTAGTGAGCTATCCGCTATCCCGCGCGCAAATCCGCTAAGATCACGTCGAGCAGACGAATGTATATTTAGAGGCAAAGCTACCGCTGTATCTGCGTCGAGATTGCTGCACCCACTATATGCCGGCGTAGCCGGCCTTGGGGTACTCATGCCGAGATTGCTGCACCCACTATATGCCGGCGTAGCCGGCCTTGGGGTACTCATGCCGAGATTGCTGCAGACACTATATGCCGGCGTAGCCGGCCTTGGGGTACTCATGCCGAGATTGCTGCACCCACTATATGCCGGCGTAGCCGGCCTTGGGGTACTCATGCCGAGATTGCTGCAGACACTATATGCCGGCGTAGCCGGCCTTGGGGTACTCATGCCGAGATTGCTGCAGACACTATATGCCGGCGTAGCCGGCCTTGGGGTACTCATGCCGCGATTGCTGCAGACACCGTGAAGGCTCTGTATAAAGTTGTAGCTATAAAAAACTTGTTAATCCACAGAAAAGAGTCGTTTCTACGAGATGTCATCGTTCGACGAAAAGCAGGCGACGACGCTGCTGAAGGAGCGACCGATCGAGTTTGTCAACTACAACAAGCACCAGCTGTCGCGCGTGTACCCGGCCGGTACTAGGTTCGATTCCTCCAACTTCATGCCGCAGGTAAATTATCAACGTTTTACTGTAGCGTGTACGTATACTTTTCCTTGTAAGTAAACGGACACTGTATTTCATGTCCGGTTTGTTTTAGGTGTTCTGGAACGCGGGCTGCCAGCTGGTGGCTCTGAACTACCAGACGTTGGACCTGGCGATGCAGCTCAACCTCGGCTCGTTCGAATACAACCGGCGATGCGGATACATCCTCAAACCGGAGTTTATGAGGAGGAAGGTAAGTCACAACGTATCATTTAATTCAATAATTCATTAAGTTTGACAGAAGCCAAATACTTGCTGAAGGGCAAAATATGTGTAAATAACTGTAAGGTTCCAGTATACTCGTGTCAAACTATTATCACACTCGGCTGCGTCTCGTGTGATAAACTGACAATCGCGTTCTGAAGCCTTCCGTTATATTATAAGAGAGTTGCATAAACTAGTGTTATGTTACAGATTTTGAAAAGAAAGTTTAAATGATTTTAAAGAACCTCTTTATGTTTTGCCTTCGATTTTGTAATACCAATATTACGAATCGAGTGAAGATAAAATAACCAACAATTTCCCACAGGACCGGCGGCTCGACCCGTTCGCAGAAAGCACGGTAGACGGAATCATCGCGGGCTCTCTATCAGTGACCGTACTGTCCGGTCAGCTTTTAACCGACAAGCGCTGCGGCACGTACGTGGAGGTGGACATGTTCGGCCTGCCTGCCGACACGGTGCGGAAAAAGTTCCGCACCAGAGTCGCGCCCAACAACGGCATCAACCCTGTTTACGGGGAGGAGCCGTTTGTCTTCAAAAAGGTCAGTTTTAAGTGGTCAGAATAAGATGTCTATTATAGAATACGCCGTCAATATCAGAATACAGCGTCTATATTTTAGAATACACCGTTAATATTAGAATACACTATCAATATTAGAATACACCATCAATATACGAATACACCGTCAATATTAGAATACACTGTCAATATTAGAATACACCGTTAATATTGTAATAAACCGTCAATATTAGAATACACCTCTTCTAGAATACACCGCCCATTTTAAATTACACCATCTATTATAACATAGGTCGGGTCAGTAGGGTCAGGATGGTGTTATCAGTTTGGGTTGCTTGTATTGGGTTGGTTGTATCGGTGAGTGCTCCCCGGTCAGCTGTTAACGGACAAGCGCTGCGGCACGTACGTGGAGGTGGACATGTTCGGCCTGCCTGCCGACACGGTGCGGAAAAAGTTCCGCACCAGAGTCGCGCCCAACAACGGCATCAACCCTGTCTACGGGGAGGAGCCGTTTGTGTTCAAAAAGGTCAGTTCTGAGCGTCTTTTTTCTGATGTTTATGTCTGTCTTAAAATACGCCGTTCATGTTAGAATAAGACGTATATATTAGAATACGCCGTTTATGTATAATAAACCGTCAATACCAGAAAATCCTGACTATTTTAAAATACATCGATTATTTTAGAATACAGCATCAATATAAGAATACATCGTCAATTTTAGAATACACCATCAAAGTTAGAATACACTGTCAATTTTAGAATACACGGTCAATATTAGAATACACCAACAATATAAGAATACACCATCCTGTCAATATTAGAATACACTATATTTTAGAATACGCCGTGTATTTTAAATTACACCGTCTATTATAGCATAGATCGGTCGGGTTGAGTAGGATGAGTTGGGTCAGGATAGTTGGGTTCCATCGGGTCGATTGGGTTGCTTGTGTTGGGTTGGTTGTATCGGTCGGTGCTCCCCGGCCTGCTGCTGACGGACAAGCGCTGCGGCACGTACGTGGAGGTGGACATGTTCGGCCTGCCTGCCGACACGGTGCGGAAAAAGTTCCGCACCAGAGTCGCGCCCAACAACGGCATCAACCCTGTTTACGGGGAGGAGCCGTTTGTCTTCAAAAAGGTCAGTTTCGAACGAGTATTTTAGCATATTTTTGTCTGTCTTGAAATAAGCCGTTCATGTCAGAATAAGACATCGATTATAGAATACACTATCAATATTAGAATACACCGCCATACACGGTCAATATTAGAATACACCGTCAATATAAGAATACATCGTCAATATTAGAATACACCGTCAATATAAGAATACACGGTCAATAATAGAATACACCGTCAATATAAGAAAACACCTTCAAAATAAGAATACACCGTCAATATTAGAACCGTCTATATTAGAGTACACTGTCAGTATTAGAATACATGTTCAAAAATAACATACACCGTCAATATTAGAATGCACCGTCCATTTTCAATTACACCGTCTATTATAGCATATATCGGTTGGGATGAGTAGGAAGGTTGGATCGGGTTGGGTCGCTTGAGTTGCTTGTGTTGGGTTGGTTGGATCGGTCAGTGCTCCCCGGCCAGCTGCTGATGGACAAGCGCTGCGGCACGTACGTGGAGGTGGACATGTTCGGCCTGCCTGCCGACACGGGCAGGTGCGGAAAAAGTTCCGCACCAGAGTCGCGCCCAACAACGGCATCAACCCTGTTTATGGGGAGGAGCCGTTTGTGTTCAAAAAGGTCAGTTGCAACCTCTATTATAGGTCATTTTTGTCTGTCTTTAAATAAGCCGTTCATGTTAGAATGAGACATCAATTATAGAATACAACGTCAATATTCGAATACACTGTCAAAATTAGAATACACTGACAATATTAGAATACACCGTCAGTATAAGAATACATTGTCGATATTATAATACCTTCTATTTTACAATACACCCTCAATATTAGACTACTTGGTCAATAATAGAATACACCGTCAATCATAGAATAAACCGTCAATAATAGAATACACCGGCAAAAATAGAATACACTATATCTTTTAGAATACACCGTCCATTTTAAATTACTCTGTCTATTATAGTTGGGTTGAGTAGAATAGGTTAGGTCAGTTGGGTCAGGATGGTTGAGTCCGGGTCGCTAGAGTAGCTTGTGTTGGGTTGGTTGTATCGGTCAGTGCTCTCCGGTCAGCTGTTAACGGACAAGCGCTGCGGCACGTACGTGGAGGTGGACATGTTCGGCCTGCCTGCCGACACGGTGCGGAAAAAGTTCCGCACCAGAGTCGCGCCCAACAACGGCATCAACCCTGTTTATGGGGAGGAGCCGTTTGTGTTCAAAAAGGTCAGTTTCGAACGTCTATATATTCTGTCTGTCTTAAAGAACGCCGTTAGAATAAGACGTCTAGAATAGAGAACGCTGTTTAAGTTATAATACATCGTCAATCCCAGAGTACACCGACTATTTTAGAATACACTGTGAATATTAGAATACACGGGTCAATGTTAGAATACACCGTCAATATTAGAATACACCGTCAATATTAGAATACACCGTCAATATTAGAATACACGGTTAATAAAAGAATACACGGTCAATATTAGAATACATGGTCAATAATATGGAAACAGCTCCGCATCAGAGGCGCAGCCAACAACGGTATCAATCTCGTCTACGGGGAGAAACCGTTTGTATTTCAAAAGGTCAGTTTCGAGCGACTATTGCAGGATACGTCATTTATCCTGAAATGCGATGTTCGTGTTAGAATATTGTGTCACTTTCAATAAAAATAAGTAAAACCTTCACATAAATTGCCGTGCAATAATCGTGTAATACAATAAAAGTATGGTAATAAATATTTGTTTGATGTCCAACCGCCCATGTACGTATATTTATGCGGCACCCAAACAGATGAGACTTTTACGGGGTCGTCAAATGTGAATATGTACGTTCATAAACAGTTTGTTATTGGTAGAGTACAAGTGAATGTTGTTAATAGAAAACATAGACATATAGACAGTACAACAAATAAGATATTAAAAAATCTTTTCGTTAAATTTACTATAAGTGTAATAAAATAATATTAGATGAAAAATTAATGTAGTTATTCAAGCGGATTATGGGCTGTTTTGAATGCGACGCGCCGTAATTTGGACTGTATGAAAATAAAAAATTGGAAATATGTTGTCGACGACGAATTTTGACTGTAAAAAAATAAGAAATTGGAAATATGTTGACGACGACGTAATTTGGACTGTATGAACATAAGGAATTGGAAATATGTTGACGTCGACCGTGAATCAAAGCCGGGCCAGTGGGATACCGTCCCACTGCTCCGCCACATATATTGACGCATGCATGGAGATTGTTTTGAAATAAATAGATAAAAATTGAGTTTATGAGATTGTTTGATTCCGAAGCTGATCTTAGCGCAGTGGAAGCAAATTAAAGTTATCTTAAAATCTAAAACTAAATGGTCGATCAGCCTCGGAACAACATTTGACTACGATTCGTAGTGCTCTTTACTATAGCTAAATAAAATAAATTTAATGAGAGAATTTTGTTCCGGAAAGTTTCCGGCCGAGAAATTCTTGTTTCCAAAATCTACTTAAACAGGGCCCAGCAACGAATTGCTTACCGAGCGAACGATGACGCCGTTTCTTTGTGAGTTTAAGTATGACAGGAATCAGGTATTCAGGATATTTTAGGAGCGCAGGAATAGGGAATAACCTAAACTCACAGCACTGGAACATCCGCTCGTTCTCGAACTCCTTTCCTCCAATTTGCACTATAGTTCACAGTTCGACATCACATAATGTTTTTTAACACAAAATAACTAAAAGATTTCTCTCGAATGAGAAATCGGCCCGTTGGCCTCAATCATTTATAATTAAAATACGTAGCTATCGGCAGCCACGACGCGAGCCAACGAAAAGTGAGGTTATATTTTGCCGGCGGTCGCGTGACTCTCAATCAAAGCGCCGGAACCAAAATCACTTGGTTCACTTCCCCACCGAACAGGGAAAACCACACGAGAAAACCGAAAACACACTAATTACACCATTTATAATTAACATTCGCATCAACGATGCGGGCGACGGCAGAGGACGTGACAATGACAGAGCAGTGTTGCCAGCACCGCGCGCCCATTTTATACGAAAACTAAACAGTCCGCTCTATGCATGGCAGGCGTGATAATGTAGCTACTGCTCGCTTAAGGACTGAATCCCCCACCTGAACTTCTGCAACTCGAGGAGTGCCATCACTACCCGGAAACAGGTTGAGAATGCCCCCCCGGCGCCAACGCAGTGGCGGTAGGTTGGCATCCTTAACCAGAACGAGATCCCCAATGCAGGGGGGTTCAGTCCTGTCCGTCCACTTAAGGCGTTGCTGCAGAATGTGCAAGTACTCAAGCGACCAACGCTTCCAAAAGTTTTGAGTCATTTGCTGCAACAACTGATAACGCGACAAACGATTGCTATTCACCTCCGTATAGGGATATTCCGGCAAGGCGTTAAGTGGGCGGCCAATTAAGAAATGCCCTGGCGTCAGGGCCTCTAAATCATTTGGGTCTGAGCTGAGCGGACACAAAGGACGCGAATTGAGTACAGCCTCAATTTTACAAAACACGGTCGCCAGCTCCTCGAAAGTCAAAATTGTTAACCCTACAACGCGCAACAAATGCGTCTTAGCGGACTTTACAACCGCTTCAAAAATACCACCCCAGTGAGGGCACGCTGGTGGATCGAACACCCAGGCAATGCCCTGATGGGAGAGGCCCGTGCTGATGGCTTCTTCGTTCTCCCGTAAGAACGTTACAATTTCTTTCATACACCGATCAGCACCCTTAAAGTTGGTACCACAATCCGACCTGATCAGCGCTGGTCGCCCTCGTCGCGACGTAAATCTCTCCAGCGCTGCCAAAAGGCCTCCGTAGAAAGGTCGGCCACGAGCTCCAAGTGGACGGCCTGGGGGCTAGGCACACGAACACGCACAAGTACGCCTTGATAGACTTTGCGTTCCGTAGGCGTGATGCCTTTACCATGAAAGGGCCTGCGAAATCCGTTCCCACACCTGCAAACGTCCAGGCCTCCGTCACCCGGTCCGGTGGAAGATCTCCCATCTGTGGCTGCATTGTGGCTGCCTTCAAGCGGTAACAAGGCAAGCACCTAAACACAACGCTACGTACCGTTCGTCGTCCCGATAAGATCCAAAACTCGCGCTGTAGAATGGCCAATAGCGCATTACAGCCCGCGTGCGAGTTTTCTCATGACGATCCCTGACTAAGAGCTCAACTAAGGGTCCCTTTTTTGGAAGTAACAGTGGATGCCGAGCCGAAAAGGGCAGGCTAGCGTTCCGAAGTCTGCCTCCAACCCTGAGCATACCTTGCTCATCCAAGAATGGGTTGAGGCGCACAATTCCTCCCTTCAGCTTTCCACGTCCATCCCTGAGCAGCCTGACCTCCTCTTCAAAATGATCCGCCTGGACGACTCTAACTAATGAGCATAGAGCCGCATTCCGTTCCGCAGGCGAGAGGACTGGTGCAAAGTTCCGTTCTGCTTGAGGCTTCCTGCAGTTGTTCACGAACCGTTTGATC
Organism: Phthorimaea operculella; assembly: GCA_024500475.1. NCBI lineage: Eukaryota > Metazoa > Arthropoda > Insecta > Lepidoptera > Gelechiidae > Phthorimaea > Phthorimaea operculella. Next base: position 1,667,729 of record JANFCV010000024.1, on the reverse strand, counting down.
CAACCTGTCACCCCAAGAAGTTTGTCGAGGGAGCTATACCGTTCCAGCAAGAAAGCTGGGTTAGGCTTCGGTACGAGTTGCCCCACGTTCACTCGCAAACCTCGATCAGGTGGCCCAAGCGGCGCCCTGCACTCGTTGAATGGCCATTCCTGCGGCGACTCAGTCAGCCATTGAGGTCCCCACCACAGTGGGTGACTCACCAAATCAGGTGCCCTGCACCCGCGCGAAGCGCAGTCCGCTGGGTTCCATTCTCCCGGTACGTGCCTCCACACTAACGGAGTTTCCGACCCCGTAATCTGTGACACCCGATTTGCCACGAAAACCTCAAGTGTATGTACCGACGTCTGCAACCAGCACAGAACTATCCGACTGTCAGTCCACGCGTACACCGTTTCATCCAAGTTGATGGTACCACGCAGATTGCAGGTTACATGATTTAGCAAGCGCGCTAGAAGAGCTGCCCTGCCAATTCCAATTTGGGGATGGTCCATCTAGTTCTGACTGGTGCCACCTTACTTTTGGCCATAACCAGACGCACGTGCACAGTTCCCGTTGAACTTGCTGTCCGAAGGTATACAGCTGCCGCGTACCCTCGCTCCGAGGCGTCACAAAACCCATGTAGGGTAGCCTTACATCCCACCGATGGGACTAACTTGCGGGGTATCGCGATGTGCACAATCCCTGGTAAGGTGGTCACAAACTTGAGCCAATCCTTCAACAACTCTCCGGAGAGTTGGTCGTCCCATCCTAAGTTGGCTAGCCACAACCTTTGTAAAAGCACTTCGCCATGAACGTAACCGGGGCGATCCATCCGCTAGGATCGAACGTTCTAGCGATTGTCGACAGTACCGACCGCTTAGTCCAAGTTTTCTCCAAAAGGTCGGGCTCGATCTTGTACGTGAATACGTCATGCGTTGGCCTATATTGCACCCCGAGGATGCCCAACGTGTTTGGATTGTCCGGGTTCTCAAAGAGGTGCGGGTCCTGATGGAACTCGCCTGGCAAACCGGCCAGGAGCTCTGGGCAACTGGACAACCATTTCCGCAACTCGTAACCTCCTGAACCCATGATCGCGATCAACTCGTCTCGTAGAATTAGCGCCTGCTCCACGCTATCAGCACCCGTGCAGATATCGTCCACGTAGACGTCGCGATCCAGTACTGCTGCGGCTCGAGGATATCTTACCCTTTCCTGTGCGGCCAACTCGCAGCGTACGTACTGCCAAATACGGACTTGGCTTAAGTCCATACGTCACCGTGTTAAGTTCGTATGTGACCATCGGCTCATCTGGGCTCTCACGCCACAAAATCAGCTGATACCGACGGTCATCCGGATGTATCATGGTTTGGCGAAACATCATTTTGACGTCTGCGACGAACGCTACCTGGTGTAACCGAAAGTCTGTGAGAATGTCCACAATGTCCCGGTTCAATTTAGGACCCGCGTGCAAACATTGGTTCACAGACACACCATTCGAGGTAGGAGCAGAACCGTCAAACACCACCCGTATTTTCGCCTCAGGTGACTTCAAGACAGCCAGGTGTGGAATGTAATAATGCTCGACACACCTCCAATCCAGGCTGGACACCGACATGTGGCCCAATTGAATATATTCCCGCATGAATTCTATATACTTCTGCCGAAGTGCTGGGTCTCGCCTCATCTTCCGCTCCATTCCGAGTAGTCTCCGTTCCGCGAGCTGTCGCGAACTACCTAAAGCGGGGCGGTTTGGGAGAAAAGGTAGCCTGGTCACGAATCTGCCTGACGGGCATCTCGCAGTGTTGTATTGATAGAACAACTCGCACTCGTCATCCTCTGGCTTCCGTCTGTCCGCCGTGGGCGCTCTTCAGACTCCCAAAACCTCTGCAGCACCTCTGACAGCACACTACCATAGAGGACCGGATCCCCTTCTGGTAGGTCCTGAGGTCTCCAAACTGGGCCGAAAACAACATACCCCTGTGGTATCTACGGCCACCAAACCAGTTTCCTGGAGTACCTTCTTCCTACCGCACCATAATCTCCGAGGACGTCTGACCCGAGAAGTACGTCCACCGTACCAGGAGTATCAAAATCAGGATCAGCTAACTCCAACCCTGTGGTTAACCCTCGTACCGTTGGTGGTAACCTAACCTGAGGAGTTTCCCAACCACTTCATCCAGCACCACGGCTGAGACTTGATAGCTGACCCTGTACATGTGCTACCTAATGCGAACTCAAAGTTCGTCTGACCCCGAATGTCAGGCACATTTAGGCCCCGATGCCTACAGCTTCATCCTCACTTGGCCGTACATTTAGGCCTAGCCTACTCACCAGCTTACTCGATACAATACATCCCTGAGCCCCTGTATCCAGTAGGGCTCTTACTTGAATGGTCCGGCCACCGTATCCCCATACCCAAATCTTAGCCGTTGGCAAAAGTACCGTGATTGGACGGGGAGCCGAAGCTGATGAGTAGGCGGCGATTACCTAGCGGGAATCTAAACGCGGTGAGGCCGCGTCCCGCGGGGTATCCTCACTACCCAAACCTGTGTATGGGTCCCACTCCTGCTGGTAGGGAGGTCTGCCCATAAAGGCCATGGCTGGAGTTCTATAGTACCCCGACGGCAAACGTCCGTACCGAGGTTGCGCCTGTAGCCGCGGGTACTCAGGCATAGGCGGGGGCATGCGTGGGTCTTGAGACCCAACCAGGTGGCTCAAGCCCGCAGAATACTGCATGTACCCTGGTGGCTGCCTAGTGCTCCCTGACACCCGCCCGTTGAATCCCGTACCTGGGATGGGTGTCCTGGCCACGTTCCTGTGCCGCTCTTCCCCAATCCGGCACCTGCTGCCGTGGTGGGGATCGTCCCCACGTCCTTGGGTAAGTGGGCTCCGTCTGTTGACGTCCCCTGCCTGTCCCTGTGACCGATGCGGAGGTGGGCTCCTCCTTGGAGGGTGGGGAGCGTTGCTCCCTCCCTTGGTGGGCAGGCTCCTTCGCTGATCCGATCCAGCGCTGCCCCGGCGCCTCCGGAGCGATTCATGCAGAGCAGCGGATGGTGTGCACCCTGGCAGTACCTACAGTTGGTGCTTGAAGGGCACTCGCACCTGATGCGGCCCCAGGCACCGAAAACACCAACGCCTCTGCTGTGCCACACCCCGTCTCCTCTGAACCCGCTGCGCAGCAAACTCCTGACACGCTGCCACCCCGTGGCCTGTCTCCCTGCAGTAGGCACACCCTGATTCCAATGCGGTGTTGTACCGCCTGGGTTGCCCACTGTTGCCTCCTCGCGCCGGTGCACCCGGCCGTTCCGGGTGGCGAGGGGCAGAGGTCTCCTTGCGAGGGCTTCACCAGCCTGGACGTCCACTCGCCTGCTTTCGGCCTCGAGGAACGACTTCAGATCCTCGTAGGTCGGGAGGTGGTCCGAGGACTTGCCCCCATGGAGCTGCTCGAATCGAGCGACCATTCCGCTCGGCAGGCGGCGAAGCACTGTGTGGACCAAGATATAACCGTAGCCCGCCACTGGCAAACCCTGTCGCTCTAGTGCGCTGACCGCGACACTGACTGGGTGGAAGATTTTCTCGCGGAGGTCCGTACCTCGCGTTATGGTTGGTATTGACAGCCACTGGTCTAACAGCCTGTCTACAATCAGGCGCTTGTTTCGATACCGGTCGGTAAGGATCTTCCACGCCACCTCATAATTGCTATCCGAGACAGCCAAATGCGTCAGCAATTCATGAGGCTCTCCATGTAGCCTGGACATCAGCTGAGCCATCTTGTACGCCGGCGTTATGTCCGTCCGTGTGTGGACCACACTGCTATACAGGTCCTCAAACGCCGGCCAGTCGGCGTAATCGCCTGCAAAGACTGGAACCGTAACAGGCGGAAGAGGCACCTGTAATCCTTGTCCCACTTTACCACGGAATGGCTTTTCCTTTCCGTCACGTCGCCTAGATATGTCCGCAGCTGCCTGCGCAATGTCCTGTGCCAGCTCAAGCACTGGCTTACATCGCCCTCAACCAGCTCCTTATCTTCAGGGTTAGGAGCTTCCTCAAGAGCATGAGGCACTCTGTGAGGTGTTCCGACACAACCCGAACCCGTTCATCTGCCTGTAGTGCACTTTTCAAGAGCGCGTCCTCTCGGTCCTCGCGGCCGATCATTGCCGCTGTGGTAGTAAACCACCTTAATTCTGTCTTTATAGCAGCCTTATACCTGGCGATCGAGGGAGCCATGGTACCAACTTTTACACACTCGACTTAATAAAAACGAAAAACCAATAAACAAATACCACAAAATAAATGTTAGTTGACTGGCCTAGACCCTACCGATAAGGTACCGTTCACTAGGCAAACAATACAGTCACAAAAAAAAACCGAAACAATATTTTCCAAAATGAATAAAATATGTGGGTAATATAAAAAACACGCTTAATACTAAATTACGGCTAACTATGTTGCAATAAAGCAACCACGCTCTGCTACCAAAAATGTTTGATTCCGAAGCTGATCTTAGCGCAGTGGAAGCAAATTAAAGTTATCTTAAAATCTAAAACTAAATGGTCGATCAGCCTCGGAACAACATTTGACTACGATTCGTAGTGCTCTTTACTATAGCTAAATAAAATAAATTTAATGAGAGAATTTTGTTCCGGAAAGTTTCCGGCCGAGAAATTCTTGTTTCCAAAATCTACTTAAACAGGGCCCAGCAACGAATTGCTTACCGAGCGAACGATGACGCCGTTTCTTTGTGAGTTTAAGTATGACAGGAATCAGGTATTCAGGATATTTTAGGAGCGCAGGAATAGGAATAACCTAAACTCACAGCACTGGAACATCCGCTCGTTCTCGAACTCCTTTCCTCCAATTTGCACTATAGTTCACAGTTCGACATCACATAATGTTTTTTAACACAAAATAACTAAAAGATTTCTCTCCGAATGAGAAATCGGCCCCGTTGGCCTCCAATCATTTATAATTAAAATACGTAGCTATCGGCAGCCACGACGCGAGCCAACGAAAAGTGAGGTTATATTTTGCCGGCGGTCGCGTGACTCTCAATCAAAGCGCCGGAACCAAAATCACTTGGTTCACTTCCCCACCGAACAGGGAAAACCACACGAGAAAACCGAAAACACACTAATTACACCATTTATAATTAACATTCGCATCAACGATGCGGGCGACGGCAGAGGACGTGACAATGACAGAGCAGTGTTGCCAGCACCGCGCGCCCATTTTATACGAAAACTAAACAGAGATTATTATACTACTGTTAGTGTTTTAAATTAAAATGTATATTTCGCATGTTTCCAGGTGGTCCTACCGGAGTTAGCCATGATCCGCATCGCAGCCCACGAGGAGGGCGGGCGGCTGATCGGGCACCGCGTGCTGCCTGTAGTAGGGCTCTGCCCCGGGTACCGCCACGTCAACCTGCGCACGGAACTCGGCCTGCCGCTGCCCGGGAGTTTGCTACTGCTGGTGGTCGTCAAGGTTGGTCATACGCGTGTAATTTTTGAAGGATTGTTTTCGTAAAATCTGCCGCACAAAACATAAACGCAGCGCAGTAAGGCTCTGTGTATTCAGTACAGCCTTACTGCGTTTATGTTTTGTGCGGTAGAAATGGCGTTGCGTACTGCCTGCTATCTGGTAGACTTTCACAGCTATTTCAATTGAGACGAGACTGTTGCTACTGGTGGTCGTCAAGGTTGGTGGAAGTAGGGAAAATGTAGGACGGTTTTTGAAGGTTTCGTTTTGTAAAATGGCGTTGTGTTCTGCCTTACAATCTGGTTCACTCTTGTCACAAACATATCAATTTCGATTGCGTTTAAGAGTAGTGTCGTATGTGTCTCTGCCCCGGGTACCGGCACGTCAACCTGCGCACGGAACTCGGCCTGCCTCTGCCCGGGAGTTTGCTACTACTGGTGGTCGTCAAGGTTGGTGATAGGGGATTATAGGAAGCCGAATAACCGGGCTTGCAGCCTCAGTCTACCCCTAAAAGTGTACCAGATTGCAAAGCAGAACACAACACCATTTTACGAAATGAAAACCTTCAAAAACCGCGTGCTGCCTGTAGTAGGGCTCTGCCCCGGGTACCGGCACGTCAACTTGCGCACGGAACTCGGCCTGCCGCTGCCCGGGAGTCTGCTACTGCTGGTGGTCGTCAAGGTTGGTCAGGTCATACGCGTGGAATCATGGAACGGTTGTTGAAGGTTTTTGTTTCGTAAAATGGCGTTGTATTCTGCCTTACAATCTGGTTCACTCTTGTCACAAACACATCAATTTCGATTGCATTTATGAGTAGTGTCGTGTGTGACTCTCTGCCCCGGGTACCGTCACGTCAACCTGCGCACGGAACTCGGCCTGCCGCTGCCCGGGAGTTTGCTACTACTAGTTGTCGTCAAGGTTGGTGATAGGGGATTATAGGAAGCCGAATAACCGGGCTTGCAGCCTCAGTCCACCCCTAAAAGTGTACGAGATTGCAAAGCAGAACGCAACACCATTTTACGAAACGAAAACCTTCAAAAACCGTGTGTCGTGTCGTGTGTGTCTACCTGCCCCGGGTACCGCGACGTCAACCTGCGCATGGAAGTCGGCCTGCCGCTGCCCGGGAGTTTGCTACTGCTGGTGGTCGTCAAGGTTGGTGAAAGGGGAAAACATAGGTAGCCGAATAACCGAGCTTGCAGCCTCAGTCCACCCCTAAAAGTGTACGAGATTGCAAGCAGACCGCAACACCATTTTACGAAACGAAAACCTTCAAAAACTTCTGTCGTGTCGTGTGTGTCTCTCTGCCCCGGGTACCGACACGTCAATCTGCGTACGGAGCTCGGCCTGCCGTTGCCCGGGAGTTTGCTACTGCTGGTGGTCGTCAAGGTTGGTGGAAGGGGAAAACATAGGTAGCCGAATAACCGCCTTGCAGCCTCAGTCCACCCCTAAAAGTGTACCAGATTGCAAAGCAGACACACAGCACCATTTTACGAAACGAAAACCTTCAAAAACCATATGTCGTGTCGGGTGTGTCTCTCTGCCCCGGGTACCGCCACGTCAACCTGCGCACGGAACTCGGCCTGCCGCTGCCCGGGAGTTTGTTACTGCTGGTCGTCGTCAAGGTTGGTCATACTATTGGAAATGCAGGTCGTTTTTTAAAGGAATGGTTCCATAAAATGGCGTTGTGTTCTGCCAGGTATCAGTGCCGGTTTTGTACCAGTCTCTCACGCTGGCTCATGAACCATTCTGTTTTTAAAGTTTCGATTTTCTTGTGACTGATTCGGACAAGCCGGATAAAAACTAGGTACGTTGTAAGATTCAATAAATGTTACTGCATCAAGAAAAGTTACAATAATTGCTGTAAAATGTTACGGTCGCAAATAATCTAAACCTAAAATTTTGGATTTTTCATGAGTGAGCGTAAGAGACTGTACTTTGACGAACCTGACTTTGATCCCATTCTGATTCAAAATCTGTGTTGGATTGGAGGTAAGTAAGTACAACGTCATCGTACGAAACGATTCCTTTGAAAAACTGTGCTAGTCTACATGTTTTTTTTTATGTTTTCACGTTTCTATGTTTGTGGTTTGGACGTATTCCTTTCCTGTTTCGTTTTCTTTGTGATAAACCATGTCGTTATGTATTAACGAATCCTATATGGGTTCTGTCAATTTGAGCTTATCAAAGTCCTTTTTCATTAGTAACTGTTAAAATGTTTTTATTAAAGCTATAATTTTAGCTATTTTTATCTAAATGTGTCTCTCTTTTATTTGAGAAATAGCTTTTTTATACAGAAAGCTTTTTAAACATAGGAATGAATTATAGTGAGTGGCTCTACAGCTAGCCCGATTGTCGTGAGTTTACGAAGAAATGTCTGCGACGAATTATAAAAATTAATTGAATGAACAATTCGTTTCAAATTATCAATACGTATTTTTATAATGAACTAGCCTTCCGCCCGCAGTTTCACTCGCGGTATTTATCTGTTTGGTCTAATAAAAATGTTTGAAATACATTGCATTTAAAATCCAAAATTTCGAAACAGATTGCATCAAAAATCACGAACTGTAAGTGGATTTCGACTACTCGACAACAGATGGCGCCACTGCTTTAAAGATTATAAAAGCCCTTACCTATATCTTTAAAAATACGCCCTTTAAGTTAAAACGGGAACTTTCTTGTTCGAGGGGAGATAAAGGGCTATTGCACAGTATAAGTCCCTTTATCGTACCGGGAATCCTTATTAAGTTTTATCGGCACATACATTTTATCAACTTAGTTTTATTATACATATATAATGATGAAGTCGCTTTTTGCGTTTGTCTTTCCGTCTAACCCCTTTTAAACCACATAATCGAAATGGATAGAGTGATTCTAAAGGAAGGTTATGAATTCATAATGCGAGCGTCTTATACCCATGGTAAAATGATAAGCAGCGGTAGCAATCTGTGCTAGGCCGTTAGCGGTTTCACCCGCTGCAACTCATTTTCCCACGGGAAAAAGGCATTATACTGGCAACACATACATATAAACCTTCCTCTTAAATCACAAAACCTAATTTAAATCCGTTGCTTGGTTTAGAAGGAGTTAGTGAATTCCAACAATATTTCCCTAAACATTGAACATAAAATGAACAGTCTGTACTAAGTTGGAGAAGCATCTAATAAACTATTAGCTGAAACTTAAGTTTATTCAGAACTGAGGTAAATTGTCGTTCTTCGACAGACAGACAGAGGAAAAAAATGTATCTTTAAGTTATACTAAGGCCGAGCCGCTGACTATAATTCGACTGACCATTAACGCTTGTAAATTCCACACTAACATTCCCTGCTGTACTAACCGTTCATTCCTCGGCAGGACTACGTGCCGGACCAACTGTCGGAGCTCGCCGAGGCGCTCGCCAACCCGATCAAGTACCAGAGCGAGCTCGACAAGCGCGAGCACCAGCTCGCCGTGCTCACCGAGGACACCGACGTCAAGCCTGATGACACCGCCCTGCCTACCAGCAAGCAGGTATGTCTTATAGCAGTTTATGTTACGGTCTTATAATATGGGGCAATACAATAGAATGCGAGTGTCTGCTACGCCTCGTATAATTCGTCGCGAACATTCTCTAATTATATGCAACTGCATACACACACTATTTTATAGACGCACACTACTATAAACAATCGGAGACTATAAACATACACTTTTATCAACGTTCTTCAAAAAATTATGTGAAATAAACTTGGTACACTTTATCCAAACCACACCGGCGCTTGCAAAGTTTATGGTTATATTGTACAAGTGTAAATTCAATACGAGAACGTAATATGGCTCTAAAACCGCGTTGCTACTATCAAAGCATGGGTGCTTGGAGCAATCAATTCAAAGTCGTGACTTGCCAACCCGATCAAGTACCAGAGCGAGCTGGACAAGCGCGAGCACCAGCTCGCCGTGCTCACTGAGGACACCGACGTCAAGCCTGATGACAGCGCCCTCTCTACCAACAAGCAGGTATGTCTTATAGCTGTTTATGCTACAGTCTTATAATGGGGGGTAATACAATAGAATGCGAGTGTCTATATTATGATAGTTCGTCACGAACATTCTCTAGAATAAATCAGTGTCATGCACTATTTTATTAACACTATAAAAAACTATGTGAAATAAACTAGGTAGGTACACTTTTACCAAAGCAGCGCACCGACAATAGCAAATTTCACTGTGATATTCTATAAGTAAAAATTCAATACGAGAACGTAATATGGCTCTAAAACAGCGTTGCCGCTATCAAAGTTTACGAACTGGGACCAAGTAACTTTTAATCAAAGTATACCTGGACAATTTAAACGTGGTCCTAATCCGCTTCGATTGGTAGGTCATTCAAGTGCGCTTTGATGAGTGTTCTCATTTTTCATGATCAAAGTATTGCGTCACAGCTACTTGGTTCAAGTATGCTATATCTTAGATAGTGGCCACTCGGTTAAGGCCAAGTCGTGGCTCTATGAAGCGCTCGCCAACCCGATCAAGTACCAGAGCGAGCTGGACAAGCGCGAGCACCAACTCGCCGTGCTCACCGAGGACACCGACGTCAAGCCGGATGACACCGCCCTGCCTACCAACAAGCAGGTATGAGCATAGCTAGGTAGGATGTATTGTTACTTATTTGTGTCAACAAAGGTCTAAGCACTTTAAACTAAGAACGATGCAAATTGCGTGCGTAAAACTGTGTGAAAAAACACATCGTGACGGCGGCGTGGTGCGATGCGATGCAAAAAAGTTTTTTATTTTTATTACCTACCAGTGCTTTTTTTTTAATAAGATATACTTTTTCGGTACTGATATAGCACGCATGTAAATGACCACCCTGTATTGTTAAAATGATATTCCTATGACTATAAATTCATGATTTGGACCTATTATTTTCCTATGTACGAAATACGCACGCAATTATGACTTATCTTTCAATAATTTGACGTTTTGATGAGTAGGGACCGTGTAAAGTCCTGACAAAAAATGCTTTGATTAAAATTGCAAAATTGCGAATTTTGACTATATGTGGCAACAAATTAGTTCTATCTTACAAAGTATGAAAAAAAAAATAGTTTCATTTTATTTGTAACTATTACTTTTTCTACTTTCAGATGAAGCCTGTTCCCGAGGTAGTCCAGGACGGGAGCCCGAGCAAATCCATAACCACCAACGCCGCCATCGTCGAGTCCAAGAAGCTGATAGAGCAGGAGTCCTCCCCCGCGCACCCCGCGCCCGCCCCGCCCCCGCACCAGCCCTCCATAGCCGAGCAAGTCGAGGCCAGAGGTAAATACATCTCCGCTAAGACGAGCCAAGCAAAGCGCGAGGGCACTACCTATCTTTTCTCGAAGTTCTTCGTCGATTTTTGAACCCTGATTACTTGTGATACTTCCAGAAGTGCTAGAAAGCTGAAATTCCATGTCTAGACTAGGTTTATCGCACTTTTATGTAGCCTGCTCTGCGTTCCACTGCTGGGCAATGGCCTCCTCTCTTTAATTAGATAAGTATTGATGTCGCAATACTGTAGTGCTGGTTTTGAGTAAAGCGGCCGATCTCTTGCATTTGTGTGGGAGATTTTTTTTCATCACCAGCTGGTATTGAGTTTTTGCTATCGATCGCTACTAAAATTTTAAACCTATGTTATGTTAGTACAGGATGATATTTTTCATAGTCCATTGTAAACTTTTAAGTCAGGATAATATCATTTGTAGTCCATTGAAAAGCTGATAAATCACATAGTTTAATCACCGATGGTATCCTTTCCCAAAAACACAATTAATGCCTTAATCATTGTATCCATTCCAGATCAAGCGGACAGCAAAACGAATGGCAACTCCGACGAGCACCTCGCCGAGACATTAGAAGCGCTCCTCTCCTCCAAAGTGGTGAAAGAGAAACGTTCCGAGCTTACCAGGAAACTCGACGCGCTCAGGCGGAAACTCGACAAGGAGAAGCGGCCTGGCAAGTTCTACATCAACAACAAGCTCGTCAAACGACTGTCCTCTAAGAACATGTAAGTGTCTATATTATCAGTTCATTATTTAGACAGTCTCTCTTCCAAAGTGGTGAAAGAGAAGCGTTCCGAGCTTACCAGGAAACTCGACGCGCTCAGGCGGAAACTCGACAAGGAGAAGCGGCCTGGCAAGTTCTACATCAACAACAAGCTCGTCAAGCGACTGTCTTCTAAGAACATGTGAGTGATTATATTATATGTTCGAACTCACCAGGAAACTCGACGCGCTCAGGCGGAAATTCGACAAGGAGAAGCGGCCTGGCAAGTTCTACATCAACAACAAGCTCGTCAAGCGACTGTCTTCCAAGAACATGTAAGTGTCTCTATTATGAGTTCTAATTTAGACAGTCTTTCTTCCAAAGTGGTGAAAGAGAAGCGTTCGAAACTCGACAAGGAGAAGCGGCCTGGCAAGTTCTACATCAACAACAAGCTTGTCAAGCGACTGTCTTCCAAGAACATGTAAGTGTCCTATATCATGAAGTCATTATTTAGACAATCTCTCTTCCAATGTGGAGAAAGAGAAGCGTTCCGAGCTTACCAGGAAACTCGACGCGCTCAGGCGGAAACTTGATAAGGAGAAGCGGCCTGGCAAGTTCTATATCAACAACAAACTCGTCAAGCGACTGTCCTCCAAGAACATGTGAGTAAACTTGCTAAATAACGCGCTGATAGATTTTAATAAGGAAAAAATAGGTTAGGGCAGGGTGGTCTCGCCTTCGTTTCGTCATTAGAACAATAATTGAAGCGTGATTCAACATAGCGACTGGATGGCAAAAACGGGAGATCGTGCCTTATGGCGTTCCCTGGGGGAGGCCTACGTCCAGCAGTGGACTGCAATAGGCTGAAATAGAATAATAGAAATAGATTCAACATAAGTTTTTGAATTAAAATTAAATATATCAAGAGGAAATTTTCTGTGATTTCTGATTTCTTTAGCTTCTATTTCATTAAAAAATCAACTACAGTTTTCTTTCTGTCCCGTCGATAATATGTATTGTCGGTAAAGAAAGCTTGAAAAAGCTTAGTAGCGCTATATCTCTGGAAATACTTGATCGAATTTTGATCAAATGAAATCTGAAGTAAATAAAAAACATTCAAGTTTTGAATGTGATAGGAACTCATTTTGATATTTTTTTATATTTATTTTATTCAATTCCAGTCCGCTGGGCGAACCGAGCGGCGGCAATAACGAAGACGCTAGCGGGGAACTCGCGGCAGCCGAGAGGGAGCTGCGCCTGCGCTACCACCACGCCATCTACGGCGCGCTCGAGAAGCAAGTGCGCCAGGACCAGCAGCACCAGATGAAGGCGCTCACGGTAATACACACACACACACACACACACACACACTGCGCTACCACCACGCCATCTACGGCGCGCTCGAGAAGCAAGTGCGCCAGGACCAGCAGCACCAGATGAAGGCGCTCACGGTAATACACACACACACACACACACACACACTGCGCTACCACCACGCCATCTACGGCGCGCTCGAGAAGCAAGTGCGCCAGGACCAGCAGCACCAGATGAAGGCGCTCACGGTAATACACACACACACACACACACACACACACACACACACTGCGCTACCACCACGCCATCTACGGCGCGCTCGAGAAGCAAGTGCGCCAGGACCAGCAGCACCAGATGAAGGCGCTCACGGTAATACACACACACACACACACACACACACACACACACACACACACACACACACACACACACACACACACACTGCGCTACCACCACGCCATCTACGGCGCGCTCGAGAAGCAAGTGCGCCAGGACCAGCAGCACCAGATGAAGGCGCTCACGGTAACACACACACACACACACACACACACACACTGCGCTACCACCACGCCATCTACGGCGCGCTCGAAGCAAGTGCGCCAGGACCAGCAGCACCAGATGAAGGCGCTCACGGTAATACACACACACACACACACACACACACACACACACACACACACACACACACACACACACACACACACACACACACACACACACACACACTGCGCTACCACCACGCCATCTACGGCGCGCTCGAGAAGCAAGTGCGCCAGGACCAGCAGCACCAGATGAAGGCGCTCACGGTACACACACACACACACACACACACACACACACACACTGCGCTACCACCACGCCATCTACGGCGCGCTCGAGAAGCAAGTGCGCCAGGACCAGCAGCACCAGATGAAGGCGCTCACGGTAATACACACACACACACACACACACACACACACACACTGCGCTACCACCACGCCATCTACGGCGCGCTCGAGAAGCAAGTGCGCCAGGACCAGCAGCACCAGATGAAGGCGCTCACGGTAATACACACACACACACACACACACACACACACACACACACACACTGCGCTACCACCACGCCATCTACGGCGCGCTCGAGAAGCAAGTGCGCCAGGACCAGCAGCACCAGATGAAGGCGCTCACGGTAATACACACACACACACACACACACACACACACACACTGCGCTACCACCACGCCATCTACGGCGCGCTCGAGAAGCAAGTGCGCCAGGACCAGCAGCACCAGATGAAGGCGCTCACGGTAACACACACACACACACACACACACACACACACACACACACACACACACACACACACACACACACACACACACACACACACACACACACACACACACACACACACTGCGCTACCACCACGCCATCTACGGCGCGCTCGAGAAGCAAGTGCGCCAGGACCAGCAGCACCAGATGAAGGCGCTCACGGTAATACACACACACACACACACACACACACACACACTGCGCTACCACCACGCCATCTACGGCGCGCTCGAGAAGCAAGTGCGCCAGGACCAGCAGCACCAGATGAAGGCGCTCACGGTAATACACACACACACACACACACACACACACACACTGCGCTACCACCACGCCATCTACGGCGCGCTCGAGAAGCAAGTGCGCCAGGACCAGCAGCACCAGATGAAGGCGCTCACGGTAATACACACACACACACACACACACACTGCGCTACCACCACGCCATCTACGGCGCGCTCGAGAAGCAAGTGCGCCAGGACCAGCAGCACCAGATGAAGGCCCTTACGGTATTATATGGCTTTTATAAGACAGTGCGCAAACTTTGCACGGTGATTCTACTCATGGTTATGAACTACTTTTACTATAACGGTATAGTAAAGTGGTTCACAACCATGTTCATAATAGATTTTGCATATTTTTACAATCACTATATGCCGACCTTATTGTATTCGCGCCAAGATTGCTACAGTCACTATATCCCGGCGTAGCCGGCCTTGGGTTACTTGCGTCAAGATTGCTGCAGTCACTAAGTATATCCCGGCGTAGCCGGCCTTGGGTTACTTGCGTCAAGATTGCTACAGTCACTATATCCCGGCGTAGCCGGCCTTGGGTTACTTGCGTCAAGATTGCTACAGTCACTATATGCCGGCGTAGCCGGCCTTGGGTTACTTGCGTCAAGATTGCTACAGTCACTATATGCCGGCGTAGCCGGCCTTGGGTTACTTGCGTCAAGATTGCTACAGTCACTATATGCCGGCGTAGCCGGCCTTGGGTTACTTGCGTCAAGATTGCTACAGTCACTATATGCCGGCGTAGCCGGCTTGCCAGGTACTGCGTCAAGATTGCTACAGTCACTATATGCCGGCGTAGCCGGCCAGGTTACTGCGTCAAGATTGCTACAGTCACTATATGCCGGCGTAGCCGGCCTTGGGTGCGTCAAGATTGCTACAGTCACTATATGCCGGCGTAGCCGGCCCAGGTTACTGCGTCAAGATTGCTACAGTCACTATATCCCGGCGTAGCCGGCCAGGTGCGTCAAGATTGCTACAGTCACTATATGCCGGCGTAGCCGGCCTTGGGTGCGTCAAGATTGCTACAGTCACTATATGCCGGCGTAGCCGGCCTTGGGTTACTTGCGTCAAGATTGCTACAGTCACTATATCCCGGCGTAGCCGGCCTTGGGTTACTTGCGTCAAGATTGCTACAGTCACTATATGTCGGCGTAGCCGGCCTTGGGTTACTTGCGTCAAGATTGCTACAGTCAATATATGCCGGCGTAGC
Source organism: Phthorimaea operculella (assembly GCA_024500475.1). Classification (NCBI taxonomy): domain Eukaryota; kingdom Metazoa; phylum Arthropoda; class Insecta; order Lepidoptera; family Gelechiidae; genus Phthorimaea; species Phthorimaea operculella. The sequence goes on along the minus strand of JANFCV010000024.1, from coordinate 1,652,139 downwards.
CGGCCTATTGCTACAGTCACTATATGCCGGCGTAGCCGGCCGGGTTACTGCGTCAAGATTGCTACAGTCACTATATGCCGGCGTAGCCGGCCTTGGGTTACTTGCGTCAAGATTGCTACAGTCACTATATCCCGGCGTAGCCGGCCTTGGGTTACTTGCGTCAAGATTGCTACAGTCACTATATCCCGGCGTAGCCGGCCTTGGGTTACTTGCGTCAAGATTGCTACAGTCACTATATCCCGGCGTAGCCGGCCTTGGGTTACTTGCGTCAAGATTGCTACAGTCACTATATCCCGGCGTAGCCGGCCTTGGGTTACTTGCGTCAAGATTGCTACAGTCACTATATCCCGGCGTAGCCGGCCTTGGGTTACTTGCGTCAAGATTGCTACAGTCACTATATGCCGGCGTAGCCGGCCTTGGGTTACTTGCGTCAAGATTGCTACAGTCACTATATCCCGGCGTAGCCGGCCTTGGGTTACTTGTGCACAGAAAACTTTTATTTTTATTTCATAGTGTCCCAAAACTAGCAAGTATACAGAACCTCCAAAACTAACTTTTATCCTCCGAAACTATCTTTTATACAGAGCTGCGCTACGTCACTGAGTAAATACTTCTTAGTGTTTAACTACCAATTGCAAAAGTTTGATACTATTTTGCAGACCTCTTCATTCTCACAATGCTAACGAGCCCTCGTTTTGATAATCTCCAGGATCTGCTGGAGGTGGAGAAGAAGGAGATCCTGACGCGGCTGGCCAACTCGCGCAAGGAGGACGTGAAGGCGCTCGCCAAGAAGACCAACCGGGATAAGGACGAGATACTCAGGATAAAGCGGGAGATACATTCACAGGTATTATTTTATTAGATTTTGGTATTATTATTAATGTCACATATTGAAAATGTACAAATATACAATAAAGAAATTATCTAGAAGATAAAAATACTTGTATTAAAATCAAAAACAACAGATGGGGACCTAAACGCGCGCATGTTGTGGACGCGCCTAATGGAGTATTCACTAGGCGCGTCCACACCAAGCGAGGCTGCCCGCTGCCTCACTGCCTCGCGAGGCAAACGAGCAAAAAATTTCGTGGCTCACCCGAGGCAACGCATGCTCGTGCTCGGCCGAACGCGCGCGAGCCGAGCCAAAATGAACGCGCCTCAGAAGTTAGCTTATTAATTTATCAGGCGTCCAAATTGGGCTGAACTTGGCTCGCCAGCGCACGAGCGTATGCCGCGTGAGGCAGCGAGGAAGCGAGCAGCCTCGGGCAGTTTGGACGCGCCTATTGATTTTAGCAAAACCATGGTTTGAATTCTTACTAAAATTTTGACTGACACAAATATTAGACGAGATAAGAAAGACGAGTTCCAAAACTTAATGGCAGCGAACTCATTTAAGTAGTATTTTACGGCAGCTTCACGTCTCAGCCGCAAAAATAACTTATTTCTTATTAATCTTTTTCCTTAGTCGGTGGAGCGCGGCGTGGCGGAGTGCTCGCGGCTGGAGCAGTCGTACGCGCGACGCCGCGAGCAGCTCGCGCGCACGCACGAGCGACTGCGCGCGCTGCTGCAGAAACACCGCGACCAGGTAACCACACACACACACCTAGCGGGGGAGGCAGTGTACAAGCGACGCCGCACGCACGAGCGACTGCGCGCGCTGCTGCAGAAACACCGCGACCAGGTAACCACACACACACACCTAGCGGGGGAGGCAGTGTACAAGCGACGCCGCGAGCAGCTCGCGCGCACGCACGAGACGACTGCGCGCGCTGCTGCAGAAACACCGCGACCAGGTAACCACACACACACACCTAGCGGGGGAGGCAGTGTACATGCGACGCCGCGAGCAGCTCGCGCGCACGCACGAGCGACTGCGCGCGCTGCTGCAGAAACACCGCGACCAGGTAACCACACACACACCTAGCGGGAGGCGGTGTACAAGCGACGCCGCGAGCAGCTCGCGCGCACGCACGAGCGACTGCGCGCGCTGCTGCAGAAACACCGCGACCAGGTAACCACACACACACCTAGCGGGGGAGGCAGTGTACAAGCGACGCCGCGAGCAGCTCGCGCGCACGCACGAGCGACTGCGCGCGCTGCTGCAGAAACACCGCGACCAGGTAACCACACACACACACCTAGCGGGGGAGGCAGTGTACAAGCGACGCCGCGAGCAGCTCGCGCGCACGCACGAGCGACTGCGCGCGCTGCTGCAGAAACACCGCGACCAGGTAACACACACACACCTAGCGGGGAGGCGGTGTACAAGCGACGCCGCGAGCAGCTCGCGCGCACGCACGAGCGACTGCGCGCGCTGCTGCAGAAACACCGCGACCAGGTAACCACACACACACACCTAGCGGGGGAGGCAGTGTACAAGCGACGCCGCGAGCAGCTCGCGCGCACGCACGAGCGACTGCGCGCGCTGCTGCAGAAACACCGCGACCAGGTAACCACACACACACACCTAGCGGGGAGGCAGTGTACAAGCGACGCCGCGAGCAGCTCGCGCGCACGCACGAGCGACTGCGCGCGCTGCTGCAGAAACACCGCGACCAGGTAATCACGCACACACACCTAGCGGGGGAGGCAGTGTACAAGCGACGCCGCGAGCAGCTCGCGCGCACGCACGAGCGACTGCGCGCGCTGCTGCAGAAACACCGCGACCAGGTAACCACACACACACACCTAGCGGGGGAGGCAGTGTACAAGCGACGCCGCGAGCAGCTCGCGCGCACGCACGAGCGACTGCGCGCGCTGCTGCAGAAACACCGCGACCAGGTAACCACACACACACACCTAGCGGGGGAGGCAGTGTACAAGCGACGCCGCGAGCAGCTCGCGCGCACGCACGAGCGACTGCGCGCGCTGCTGCAGAAACACCGCGACCAGGTAACCACACACACACACCTAGCGGGGGAGGCAGTGTACAAGCGACGCCGCGAGCAGCTCGCGCGCACGCACGAGCGACTGCGCGCGCTACTGCAGAAACACCGCGACCAGGTAACCACACACACACACCTGGGGTGGCCGTGTACAAGCGACGCCGCGAGCAGCTCGCGCGCACGCACGAGCGACTGCGCGCGCTGCTGCAGAAACACCGCGACCAGGTAACCACACACACACACTTAGCGGGAGGCGGTGTACAAGCGACGCCGCGAGCAGCTCGCGCGCACGCACGAGCGACTGCGCGCGCTGCTGCAGAAACACCGCAGGTAACCACACACACACACCTAGCGGGGAGGCGGTGTACAAGCGACGCCGCGAGCAGCTCGCGCGCACGCACGAGCGACTGCGCGCGCTGCTGCAGAAACACCGCGACCAGGTAACACACACACACCTAGCGGGGAGGCGGTGTACAAGCGACGCCGCGAGCAGCTCGCGCGCACGCACGAGCGACTGCGCGCGCTGCTGCAGAAACACCGCGACCAGGTAACCACACACACACACCTAGCGGGGGAGGCAGTGTACAAGCGACGCCGCGAGCAGCTCGCGCGCACGCACGAGCGACTGCGCGCGCTGCTGCAGAAACACCGCGACCAGGTAACCACGCACACACACCTAGCGGGGGAGGCAGTGTACAAGCGACGCCGCGAGCAGCTCGCGCGCACGCACGAGCGACTGCGCGCGCTGCTGCAGAAACACCGCGACCAGGTAACCACGCACACACACCTAGCGGGGGAGGCAGTGTACAAGCGACGCCGCGAGCAGCTCGCGCGCACGCACGAGCGACTGCGCGCGCTGCTGCAGAAACACCGCGACCAGGTAACCACACACACACCTAGCGGGAGGCGGTGTACAAGCGACGCCGCGAGCAGCTCGCGCGCACGCACGAGCGACTGCGCGCGCTGCTGCAGAAACACCGCGACCAGGTAACCACACACACACCTAGCGGGAGGCGGTGTACAAGCGACGCCGCGAGCAGCTCGCGCGCACGCACGAGCGACTGCGCGCGCTGCTGCAGAAACACCGCGACCAGGTCACACACACACACCTAGCGGGAGGCGGTGTACAAGCGACGCCGCGAGCAGCTCGCGCGCACGCACGAGCGACTGCGCGCGCTGCTGCAGAAACACCGCGACCAGGTAACCACACACACCGAGCGGGGGGGGGGGTGTGTAAAGCGACGCCGCGAGCAGCTCGCGCGCACGCACGAGCGACTGCGCGCGCTGCTGCAGAAACACCGCGACCAGGTAACCACACACACACCTAGCGGGGAGGCGGTACAAGCGACGCCGCACGCACGAGCGACTGCGGGCGCTGCTGCAGAAACACCGCGACCAGGTAATCACACACACACACCTAGCGGGGAGGCGGTGTACAAGCGACGCCGCACGCACGACTGCGCGCGCTGCTGCAGAAACACCGCGACCAGGTAACACACACACACCTAGCGGGGAGGCGGTGTACAAGCGACGCCGCGAGCAGCTCGCGCGCACGCACGAGCGACTGCGCGCGCTGCTGCAGAAACACCGCGACCAGGTAACCACACACACACACCTAGCGGGGAGGCGGTGTACAAGCGACGCCGCGAGCAGCTCGCGCGCACGCACGAGCGACTGCGCGCGCTGCTGCAGAAACACCGCGACCAGGTAATCACACACACACACACCTAGCGGGGGGCGACCAGGTAACCACACACACACCTAGCGGGGAGGCGGTGTACAAGCGACGCCGCGAGCAGCTCGCGCGCACGCACGAGCGACGCGCGCGCTGCTGCAGAAACACCGCGACCAGGTAACCACACACACACACTAGCGGGGGAGGCAGTGTACAAGCGACGCCGCACGCACGAGCGACTGCGGGCGCTGCTGCAGAAACACCGCGACCAGGTAACCACACACACACACCTAGCGGGGGAGGCAGTGTACAAGCGACGCCGCACGCACGAGCGACTGCGCGCGCTGCTGCAGAAACACCGCGACCAGGTAACCACACACACACCTAGCGGGGGAGGCAGTGTACAAGCGACGCCGCGAGCAGCTCGCGCGCACGCACGAGCGACTGCGCGCGCTGCTGCAGAAACACCGCGACCAGGTAACCACACACACACCTAGCGGGGGAGGCAGTGTACAAGCGACGCCGCGAGCAGCTCGCGCGCACGCACGAGCGACTGCGCGCGCTGCTGCAGAAACACCGCGACCAGGTAACCACACACACACACCTAGCGGGGAGGCAGTGTACAAGCGACGCCGCGAGCAGCTCGCGCGCACGCACGAGCGACTGCGGCGCTGCTGCAGAAACACCGCGACCAGGTAACCACACACACACCTAGCGGGGGAGGCAGTGTACAAGCGACGCCGCGAGCAGCTCGCGCGCACGCACGAGCGACTGCGCGCGCTGCTGCAGAAACACCGCGACCAGGTAACCACACACACACCTAGCGGGGGAGGCAGTGTACAAGCGACGCCGCGAGCAGCTCGCGCGCACGCACGAGCGACTGCGCGCGCTGCTGCAGAAACACCGCGACCAGGTAACCACACACACACACCTAGCGGGGGAGGCAGTGTACAAGCGACGCCGCGAGCAGCTCGCGCGCACGCACGAGCGACTGCGGGCGCTGCTGCAGAAACACCGCGACCAGGTAACCACACACACACCTAGCGGGGGAGGCAGTGTACAAGCGACGCCGCGAGCAGCTCGCGCGCACGCACGAGCGACTGCGCGCGCTGCTGCAGAAACACCGCGACCAGGTAACCACACACACACCTAGCGGGGGAGGCAGTGTACAAGCGACGCCGCGAGCAGCTCGCGCGCACGCACGAGCGACTGCGCGCGCTGCTGCAGAAACACCGCGACCAGGTAACCACACACACACACCTAGCGGGGGAGGCAGTGTACAAGCGACGCCGCGAGCAGCTCGCGCGCACGCACGAGCGACTGCGCGCGCTGCTGCAGAAACACCGCGACCAGGTAACCACACACACACCTAGCGGGGAGGCGGTGTACAAGCGACGCCGCGAGCAGCTCGCGCGCACGCACGAGCGACTGCGCGCGCTGCTGCAGAAACACCGCGACCAGGTAACACACACACACCTAGCGGGGGAGGCAGTGTACAAGCGACGCCGCGAGCAGCTCGCGCGCACGCACGAGCGACTGCGGGCGCTTCTACAGAAACACCGCGACCAGGTAACCACACACACACACCTAGCGGGGGAGGCAGTGTACAAGCGACGCCGCGAGCAGCTCGCGCGCACGCACGAGCGACTGCGCGCGCTGCTGCAGAAACACCGCGACCAGGTAACCACACACACACACCTAGCGGGAGGCGGTGTACAAGCGACGCCGCGAGCAGCTCGCGCGCACGCACGAGCGACTGCGCGCGCTGCTGCAGAAACACCGCGACCAGGTAACCACACACACACCTAGCGGGGAGGTGTACAAGCGACGCCGCGAGCACCTCGCGCGCACGCACGAGCGACTGCGCGCGCTGCTGCAGAAACACCGCGACCAGGTAACCACACACACACACCTAGCGGGGGAGGCAGTGTACAAGCGACGCCGCGAGCAGCTCGCGCGCACGCACGAGCGACTGCGGGCGCTTCTACAGAAACACCGCGACCAGGTAACCACACACACACCTAGCGGGGAGGCGGTGTACAAGCGACGCCGCGAGCAGCTCGCGCGCACGCACGAGCGACTGCGCGCGCTGCTGCAGAAACACCGCGACCAGGTAACCACACACACACACCTAGCGGGGGAGGCAGTGTACAAGCGACGCCGCGAGCAGCTCGCGCGCACGCACGAGCGACTGCGCGCGCTGCTGCAGAAACACCGCGACCAGGTAACCACACACACACCTAGCGGGGAGGCGGTGTACAAGCGACGCCGCGAGCAGCTCGCGCGCACGCACGAGCGACTGCGCGCGCTGCTGCAGAAACACCGCGACCAGGTAACCACACACACACACCTAGCGGGGGAGGCAGTGTACAAGCGACGCCGCGAGCAGCTCGCGCGCACGCACGAGCGACTGCGCGCGCTGCTGCAGAAACACCGCGACCAGGGAACCACACACACACCTAGCGGGGGAGGCAGTGTACAAGCGACGCCGCGAGCAGCTCGCGCGCACGCACGAGCGACTGCGGGCGCTTCTACAGAAACACCGCGACCAGGTAACCACACACACACACCTAGCGGGGGAGGCAGTGTACAAGCGACGCCGCGAGCAGCTCGCGCGCACGCACGAGCGACTGCGCGCGCTGCTGCAGAAACATCGCGACCAGGCAATTTAATAAAAAAAAAAAGCAAAACAAATCCATTTCTATTACCAAACGAACAAGAATCTCGCTACTTAGTTTTGATTTGTAGAGGGTTTAAACACTCTGCAATGTGGAAGTATCAGCTATAAACTTAAATTGGCGACCAACGTGGGGCTACAACTACGGTAAACTGGCGCCCAATGTGGGCCTACAACTATAGTTCATAGGCGCCCAATGTGGGCCTACAACTATAGTTCATTGGCGCCCAATGTGGGGCTACAACTATAGTTCATTGGCGCCCAATGTGGGGCTACAACTACAGTATATTGGCGCCCAATTTGGGGCTACAACTATGGTTCATTGGCGCCCAATGTGGGGCTACAACTATAGTTCATTAGTGCCCAATGTGGGGCTACAACTATGGTTCATTGGCGCCCAATGTGGGGCTACAACTATAGTTCATTGGCGCCCAATGTGGGGCTACAACTATAGTTCATTGGCGCCCAATGTGGGGCTACAACTATAGTTCATTGGCGCCCAATGTGGGGCTACAACTATAGTTCATTGACGCCCAATGTGGGGCTATAACTATAGTTCATTGGCGCCCAATGTGGGGCTACAACTATGGTTCATTGGCGCCCAATGTGGGGCTACAACTATGGTTCATTGGCGCCCAATGTGGGGCTACAACTATAGTTCATTGACGCCTAATGTGGGGCTATAACTATAGTTCATTGGCGCCCAATGTGGGGCTACAACTATAGTTCATTGGCGCCTAATGTGGTGCTACAAGTATAGTTCATTGGCGCCCAATGTGGGCCTACAACTATAGTATATTGACGCCCAATATGGGTCTACAACTATAGTTCATTGGCGCCTAATGTGGTGCTACAAGTATAGTTCATTGGCGCCCAATGTGGGGCTACAACTACAGGATATTGGCGCCCAATGTGGGGCTACAACTACAGTATATTGACGCATAATGTGGGGCTACAACTACTGTATATTGAAGCAATGAAAAGCTTGTCTTAAGTGGGGCTACAACTATAGTTCATTGGCGCACAATGTGGGGCTACAACTATAGTTCATTGGCGCCCAATGTGGGGCTACAACTATTGTTCATTGGCGCCCAATGTGGGGCTACAACTATTGTTCATTGGCGCCCAATGTGGGGCTACAACTATTGTTCATTGGCGCCCAATGTGGGGCTTCAACTATAGTTCATTGGCGCCCAATGTGGGGCTACAACTACAGTATATTTGCGCCCAATGTGTGGCTACAACTATAGTTCATTGGCGCCCAATGTGGGGCTACAACTATAGTTCATTGGAGCCCAATGTGGGGCTACAACTACAGTATATTTGCGCCCAATGTGGGGCCACAACTACAGTATATTAGTGTCCAATATGGGGCTACAACTATAGTTCATTGGCGCCCAATGTGGGGCTACAACTATAGTTCATTGACGCCCAATGTGGGGCTACAACTATAGTTCATTGGCGCCCAATGTGGGGCTAAAACCATAATTCATTCGCGCACATTGTGGGCCTTTAATTACAGTTCGGTCATCATCATATCTTTATTTCTAAAACAGTAAATACAACTGTGTGCGAAACTAAGTAAAACCTTATTACGTAAATACATGTCAAATTGAATAAATTCTCTTAATAACTAGGCATACATTGTTTGAAAATTAATAAATTGTTACAATAATAAAATGTCATCAATAAATAAATTGTTACAATAATAAAATGTCATAAATTGTCTAAAAAATAAAAGCTATTAAAATAAATTATGTAGATAACGTCAAAATTCCTCAATTTCATAACAATTCTTTTCCAATAACAAACATTTTAATTTATTTCTAAAAATGTTGACACTAGTTATTACCTTCATCTCATTCGGCAGTCTATTAAACAGTTCGACAGCTTGATATTGTGGACAGTATTTAGCAATATTAAGGCGAGCTTTAATTTTGTGTTTCAAGTCTTTCCTTCTGGTACTAATTCGCAACTGCATTTCATCATCTGATTCAAAGGCATGTCTATTTTTAATGAGGTCAACTAAAACTACTAAAATATATAGGCTAGGGACTGTCAATATTTTATATTTCCTAAAATATTCGCTACAATGTTCCCATGGAGGTATGCGGGCAATCGTTCTCACAGCTCTTTTTTGTAACGTGAATGCTTTAGTCATGTTATATTTGTAACCGTTTCCCCATTGTTTAACACTATATCGAAATTTGGATTCAATAAGTGCAAAATAAACTGTTCTAAGCTGTCCTACCGTTAATACTTCTCTAAGGCTCCTTAAAGCATAGCATGACGAGCTGATTGAGCCTTCCAATGCGCTCAACTCTGGTTTCCAGTTCAATAAAGAATCAATGTAAACGCCCAGGAATTTTACATGCTCAACAAACTCAACTTTTTGACTACCCAAAGACAGATCAATTGTGTCCCGGTTTGCCACGGTTGATTTAAATAGAATTGCGTTCGTCTTTTGAGCGTTAAGCCGAAGGTCATTTACAGAAAACCAGGTATTGAAGGCAGCTACAGCAGCATTGGTTACCCTACTCAACTCATCCAGACTAGATCCCGATAGAACCGCATTTGAATCGTCCGCAAATAACGTCAGTTTTACACCAGGCACTCTAGAGGCAACATAGTTTATTACGTCATTTATAAAGATTATAAAGAATATCGGCCCCAGAATGGAGCCTTGTGGTACTCCTCTAGTGATGTAAATATGTTCTGATGATTTTTTAATTTCCTGTCCATCATTCCCAATTTTAGTTATCTCTACAAACTGTTTCTTTTTTTGTGTTGCTCCTTGTTGGTGCCCAATAAGGAGCTTGTTTTAGTCATAACATTGTATGTCACTTTTATACATTTCCACGTAGGTCTTGCACTAAATGTTTCTTATTCACGCAAATCCTTAATATTATTTCAAATTGCAAAATATACTAACGGAGCGTTTCTTTCCAGGAGCTACTGGAACTGGAGCGGCTGTGCGGCGGCGCGCCGGAAGGTTAAGCGCGTGGTGCGCGCCCGGGTCCTGCCTTCAGCCCCTACCGAGCCCCTGACTTAGACTCGGTAGGTGAGTCTCTCTCGAGTGTTATTTTCTTTTAGGAATCTGTGATATTATCGCCTAAGGAGCGTTGCGGGAGCGCCGACGTCCCCGAGTCTCGCATAGTTTCGCCTCAGTTCAGTCGTCGGCGGCTCGAGTTCGAGAGCGGGCGAGATGCGATGCAGTTTCGATTCGTGCTGAAAACGTGGATTTTTCGTGATATACTTATAGGATTGTCTTCGTATCGTATACTTTTTATTAGGGAGTGTATTTCGGGACAGAACTCGTTATGTAACTGCATTTAAATTGTAATTAGTCGATAGAGTTTTGCATTGAACTAACGCTTCGGTTTGGTATGCTAGTCAGCGCGGTCGTGAGCGGAGGAGGGCGTAAGCGACATTGTAACCGACGTTATTTTTGTCTATCATCCGCCGATGCGCTTATGTCCTTCGGTACTTCGTATTGATATACGTAAAAATGTAATATCCATACATATCCAAATCACAAAATACTGGTTTTCGTCGAAAGTCACGTAATTTATTATTCTGTAAGATATTTTCCAAAGAAACAGTTCTTCCTTTGAAAATTTAGAGTTTTGTGTAGGTTGTAGAGTTTATTCTAAAGGTAAATTTTAAATTACACAATTGATTCTTATGATGGTTATTCCAATGGTTTCTGGTTAGTGAATGCGTTCTGTAGTTGCAGTTTATATTTAACGTTCGTTTGTATATTTTACAAAAAGCGATATTCTACAAATCTATCATTTTACTAGACTTAGATATGATATCGTGTATTGATAAAATATCCATATGTAAAATCATTAATGCTTATTGCACTACAGGTACGGCATATACAAGTTTATTTAGTACGTTTAATCACACAAAATACATATTATTATAGCGTATACATAATCGTCAAGTAATTAGTAGTGACATTTTAATTATTTTGGGCTTTACGAGTTGTTTTGACTAACGGAGTCAGTAACAATAGGTTGTCGATTAACATTCCATATTTTTTATTTATTATAGTAAAGAAACATCGATAATTGTTTTATAATTTCGTAGCAAATTTATCCGGAATCGGTAGGTATAGGAGCATTTTCTTTGGTTACTAGGCCGCGACTTACGAAAACCGATATAGGTAGTTTTGGAAGGTATTAAATAGATATTAGATAATATAACAGTACAATCGTAGCGAATATATCCGACTCCAATTAGCAGATAGTAGTCACAACCTTACGATACAACTTTGTCATTTAATCTGCAACATTACAATAACACTGTGCTAACAGAAACTAAAAGTTTTCGTTATGAACCTACTTCAAATGAATACAGAAAGTAACAAAAGGGTCAATGTACTTTAAACTGTACAATTGTCCCTGTGGAACATGGGTCGAACTACGAAAAATAAAGGACCTCTCATACAAAATCGCTGATCAGGTGATTGATTTACTATGGGAGGTCAAATTTCTTTTTTATATTTCGTCCAATGTTCCATAGGGAAAGTTGTTAAGTTTTATGAGTACCTTGACCCTTTCCGGCTTGCTCTACCCTTTTTGTTACTCCCCGAATAAATAGTTCCGAAATCATTTTCAAAAAACAGACTCAAAAAGATTTATGACAAGGTTGTATCCAATCGGTTTGTTGGTAAATTCCCGTCACACGCGAAATCCGATGCAAAGTTCGATGAATATAGCAATAATTTTCAGTAATGTCATTTATTATTAAGACGTGTAGTGGCCTTGTCCTATGCATAGTTATTTGGAGGGCTTCGGTGTTCTGTATGAAAGTTATTGGGTCGTTGTTAGGCGCTATCTTCACTCGTGAGACGTAAGATGTGAGACGTGAGAGGGCGAAACGCTCGAAATCGTTTCCATAAGTTTAAGCAGAAGAGACGCCGTCGACACACGTAAGACACGTTTCTCATCGCCGACAGCCGGCGTCACGTCTCACGACTTATGTCTTACGACTCTCGTATGTAGATAGTTCGTTACTTGTCTCTCGCTAGTTGTGTGACTCGTTTGTAAATGCACAATAACGCACATTGTGTCATTTTGGCCTTATTTTCGTAACGCACAATAATACGGACATTCCACGCTAAGTTGTTGGAATTATTACCTTGAATGTCGTCGGTTGATTGTGAAACGAAACCGAGCCCTTCATAGCACTCACTGCCAATGATTTATAATTCTATTTATTATTTTTTGTCCTTTTTCGAAACCTTAGTAATAATCTAAAAATCTACTACCTATCTTTATCTTACTTTAACATACACCCAAGGTGTCGTATATCTATGGTGCTGTCTCTTTAGGCAAAACGTACTTAAATATTCGTTTGGATAAGTTTATGAAATGGTAATCGATATTTTCGAATTTCGTACTAGATTCTTCATAATATATTAACAAATATAGTTTTCTCCATTCGTATCTGTCTTCTGTATTTGATATACTGATGTACGATAGCAATATATAAACTAGTATAAAACTTAGGATCCGTCTTGCTTATGGTAGGAGCGATCATTGCAATAAAAGTGTACAATTACAGAGTGCCCGTCTCTTCATAGGAGTTAAGAGGGGGTGCGTTTGACTTAGATATGATCACTTTATAATATAATAACGGAGAATAACAATACAAAATTAAAATAAAACCCAAGTAGAACCATAAACTAATAACTTTAATTAATGACAGACAAACGAGACAAAATATACGAATTGTTGACAAAATCATAATATCAAACTAAATGATTCTTAGTATTTTCATTATAGTAGCATATTTTTAGTTGGATTAGTTTCTGACTTTTAAATGGTACATTATGTGCTTAGTTTTAATTGTTATTTTTTCATGAATACAGTTGAAAACATATCTAAAACGAACGCACCTTATAACAAAATACCGCAATAATATATACTTATGAGTCTATCGCTTTCAGACTATTTACTGACTTATGTACGCTCCCTCCGTACTAATATAGATGAAATAGCACTTAATAGCTGCAGACGTATATAACGAAAATAAGTATATAAAATGATATTTTGGAACTTTAATATTTTCAATTTCAAGTTATAAGATTTCTGTGTTGCCGAACAATTAAAAATAGAAATGTATTTATTATTAACGTCATAGTTTCGGGAAACCTCAATGTATATTTTGTAAATGTAACGTAAACTCAATACTAAACTTCTATTTTTCGAAACCATTTTATTCATATTCTTCCAATGGTCCTTCCGACATTTTTTTTTAAAGAACTTGCGGTTAAAAACTAACATTATATGCGTCCTTGTTACATAAAATTCATATAACTTTTTTAAAACATTACATTTTAATTTCGTAATGATCTAGTAAATGAATTGAAAGTGCCATGAACATTACCCTAATGTTAGTAATTATTTAATATATTGTTATAAACTTAAGATAGTTTTAGGGCTAACTATGACTTGCCCCAATCATGACTTTAAAGTTTAATGAGAATAGTTAAAATTAATAAACGAAGCTGTCGTAAATAATACCGGTTGAATATACAGGGTTATTTTGAAGATAGTACGCAAACTTTGCAGGGTGATTCTATACATGGTTATGAACAACTTTTAGGCGAAACTTTTCTAACAATGCTTTGGACACCGGGGTCCTGTGTGCGGTATTCCAGTAATAAAAATCGGTAGTAAAAAACTTGATTTAAGAATAGAATAAAGGTTGGTACCGGCACCGATCCAAGGTAATAATAATAAGTACCGGTTTCCAAAAATACCGGTATTTCTAGCCCTGCCTTGGACGAAGGCACGGTACGCTAAGGGTATGCCACACTCTTGAATATTAAAAACGCGTGCGCAATAGATCTTACCGGAGCGAATGCTAGTAGTAGTGTACCAGAGCTATGGATATAATCTCCGAAATTGCAAAAACATTTGGTCCTTCATACATTTACATATCCAAGAATTTAAGTTTCTATAAACAGCTATTTATAACAGCAACAGAGAAAGTTGTTCGTAATCTCGAGTAGATACACCCTGCAAAGTTCGCGTACAGGCCAAAAATAATCCTGTATTAAAAAATATGTTTAAAAAAACAAAACAGGGAACCTTTTACTGTCTCTTGTCTATATTTATTGATCTGTCTACCTATGGACACTTGAAAATGTTTACTTAGTATATAAGTAGTTATCGAGTGTGCGAAAGTGTAGTTGTGTGTAGGTGTATATTGTAGGTTAAGGTAGATCTCCCGAGCCTATGCAAGAGATATTGAAATTCAGTAATAGCTACTTATGTTGTTACTTGTTGGTGGAACGTAAGTTTTTATTTATTATCTTTATTTTGCTGCTAAATAGCCTTATAGATAAAACCAATTGGGAGAAAAACACAAAGTCTATTACAAAATATAGCTCAAATTTTGACACCTTTTCGACCAATCACAATTAAACGTTGAAATCAAATCAAAACCAAATATCTAATGTTCTCAACACAGAGAGAATAATGGAGGTCAGTTCTAATTATAAAACAAAACCTATTCGTTTCCTTCTTTTTAAATGTTTTCTTACAAATCAATATTTTTAGCACTGTTTTAGTAAAGTTCAGGTATTATTTTGTATGCAGAATATTAAAAAAGCTAACATCTGTGTAGTTTCCCTTCTCATTATATATGATGATAGAAATCTGCAATATTAAACTACAAAAACTGACTTACAAGTAACTGCATGAAAATAGCCGGGTAGTACCCCCATTTGCCTTCTAACAGCTAGCGTATCAAGTTTCCGTCAAATTCTACTTCGTTCGGAAAATCTTTATGTATGATGTGGTCGTGAAAATTATGACCACAAATTATTATTACTTGTTTTATCGTGCGGAGACACCGAGTCTAACGGTCAGATAAACTCCGGTGTCAGAGTTTTTGAACCGCCTACAATTTGTTACTGAAATAAAGGTGAATATTGCCCTCGAATCTAAGCAATTTTTTCCAGATTCAAGTAGGTAGTAAAAGAAATATCAGAATTAATTCTCCTCTGATCACGGTGAAAGCCTTTTGCGAAAGTGTTGGCATTGGCATTGACGTTTTTGTCCCCAACTGTGTAAAAACTTGGGTGCAAAATATAAGTGAAATGGTGCCCGCTGTGATCCATATTGTAATATCAAATCCTTGTCTCAACAGTTCAGGAGTTACATAGAGAATTAAGCAGATAGATTTCACTATGTCTATCAGCCACATCATACATAAACATTTGTTATAAAGCAGTTAGAGTGTAGATAGTTCAGTGTTACAACAAGTAGTACAACTTGCACAGATAAAGAATGGATCCCGAGTTAGCAACATTATTGTTGACATCCTGCTCATATGTCATATAATATGACAGAGATGCAAACACCAATGTTGCCAATTCGAGGTCTATTATTTATCTGTGCAAGTTATAGTTACGTTACGTATGTGTTGCCAGCTGCAACACACCACTTCTTGCCTTGTGTATCATATTGATTAACTTAGGTAGGATAAGACGTAGGCAATGTTTAAAGTATGGCGGTCTCTTCACTTCCAGAGAAGCACAGATCTAAACCTTATTTGAATACCAAAATCTAAAACACTTACCGTGATATACAATTTTTAGAAAGTTTGCAAAATTTTCTGCTGCCGGCAGAATGCTGCCTAAGTTTGAAAATTTTGCAAGTTTTCTTAAAAAATTAAACCTTATTTTTCTTTTTAGTGTACGCCAGAAATACACGCACTTATTGTTGATTTAGAAATAATAAATCCTGTCTGTTTGATGTTGGGCAAAAGTCATGAAACGCATTTTGTGTGCTTGACGTAAATTCGAGATTTTGTGGATAGGTTATACCAGTAAGTGAACTGTTCGCATGTAAAGGATTTGGTGATAAATTTGGCTTCTCAATCTTTCCCTATAATTCCAAAACATTGTTTCATTGAGAAGCAATTGATCGATTGCATCGTATTAATCCAGTGGTCTCTTTTCTTTCGCATACGGAGGTATTGAATCTTTGCATAACCTCTTCCGTTTAGGCGTTATAAATCGTTCGTTTAAACAAACATCTCCAACATTGTTTATGTCTCTTTCAATAATGTTGCTATTTCGGGTCTTCCTTTATATTAACAGCTTATTTCGTTATAGACAACCCGACGGTAGCGCGATAAAAAACGTAATATTCAAGATTGTTCGTGAAACTCTCACAGTGTACTATTAAAATAATAATTTTAAAGTGATCTTCTTCACAAAGTAAAACAGTATGTAAGCTATATTTATTTAGTAAATGTGCAAACTATGTCACAATACTTGGCGCAAATATGTTTTATACAAAGAATATTGACTGGTTCTACTGCGCTTTATTTCGTATTGCTATTTAGTATAAGCTAGTACAACAAATCACAAAGAAACACAATGTTATATAAACTAAGTCTCAAAATAATCACTTAGTTATTCTATCGTTTTTATTGGTATATTAAATAAAATAAACAAATGAATAATCACAAGAGTCTCAAAAAAATCGCCTAAATCTGAACTTGTTTGGCGAAGCTTAGTATACCTACTTCATGCTACTTACATATTTTAATATTTTTCTGACTATTTACTACCTATTTATAATTTAGAACTATTTACAAAATAGATTAGTTTGCTATATATTTTACATACACATATATAAACGTCTTGTTGTGAATGCTTTGCTCATGGTTTATTCTTCCATATAGTATTTATAAAGAGTTTATTTTTATCTATGATCTTCCCAGTAATGTTACATGTAAATACTTATTGTCTACGTATATACTTTCACTCTGCTTGTTTAACTAACACTAAAAAGGCAAGTAACTGAATTACAGTTCGGGCGCGAGATCATAGGCATCCTGGAATATTCATCTCCTTGTCGCACATGCTAGGACCACTGCAAGTGCGACAAAGAGGCACGCACATATTTCAGGATAGTTATGAACTCGCGCGCTCACTTTCGCCATTCAAACCTGGGCAATTTAATTTCTGTGTCTCTGGTATTCCTTTAACGGTTTCAAATAAAAAAATAATTTAATAAATACGAGTATGATGTTTTTTAAGTGGGGTGCAGTAGTGATGTGGGGTTTTCTTATGATGTACAGATAAGTTGTGCGGGTTGTGAATAGAGCGGCTGCCGTCGGGTCTGTAGGGAACGCAGGAGTCGCCGGGATTACATACTCGAAAATATATTTTCCTGTTTCTTGGGTTAGTCGAAAGAAAATAATTAGTACTTAGGTTCTCATTGAACAACTTCAGCCAAAACCTCGAAAAATAATAATATTGAGCAATGCATACAGACTACGGAAAAGTAGATCACACTATTTTGATGCACCATGGTATGATTTCTTGTTAAATTCTGTCCATTCCCTTCAGAGATTTTTTTGATGGTCTTACTATTCGTTTGTCAACATCCTGACGAATTGATTCAAAGTCGAATTAACTTTTTTCGGTTTGTTTTATAGGTACCAAGAACTTTGTGATGGTTGATGCCATATCGAGGGTTTTACCATCTTGTTACTTTATTTCACTTGTCAGATCCGGCATACATAAAAAACAAACATTCTGGTATGTTTTTCGTCTTAGGCTGATGATGGTAGCATATTTTGCCGGATGTTATCGAGTGTGCCAGAATCGTCTTGTTTTGTTAGGTAAAGACAGTAGGTATTAAAAAATTTTGATTTAGGAAATTATTTCGTCCAGAAGAGGAATTTTATTCGTTTGTCTTATTGAAAAGGGATAGGACTTTATTTTGTGCTGCTTAACGTGCCGCAATGTTACTCGATGGTGGTACATTTAATTTATCTTCTTTAAATGCTAAATCAGCTATTTATTTGTCATATTATTGTCTCTTAACTTATATTGTAGGTGGCACTGGGTTTTCGTTTCGGATCTTTTACAGGATTTTGTGCGAATGGCAAGTTTTGTCTCAGTCTTTTATTGGTCATGAATTGACTTTGTCAATCAGTTTATATTTAAAATGTTGATTTGGTAGTTCGGTAGTGGTTATCTTTATAAAATAATTTTAAAACTTTTAATGGGCATTTAATATTACTTGCCTTAATTTTTTTATTATTGAAAATCTATTGAATTGATTTTAATTAATTTAAATAAAAAGGCGAAATATATATGTACATTTCAGTTGTTTGCGAATTGTTATAAACGATTTATTTTTAAGAGCACTTATTGAATCTAAGCAAAGATCTGTTGATTTAATTTATAATTGTATATTTTGTACAAACATGCCAGATTTTGTGAGATGTATAATTTGTTTATTTATTAATCGATTTTAAGATTTTGTTTAGCTACTTAAATAATTTAATAGTTATTTTAATGAGGAAGATAAACCATAATATATATTGCGTAACAGTTTAAACCAACTATTTGTAAATTATTTATTTTAAATGTTTTTATTAAATATCATGGTTGATGTGGCTCAAATAATATATTATACTTAATTTAAATTTAATTTAAACCAACAAATCTGCCGATGTTTTTAATTAATTACAATTACATTTTATGTGATTTCACATCACAAATATGAAATAATATATCACAATAATTTAACTAATAATTTTGAAGATTCTGTGGGATAAAGAAATTTAATGTATTTACTATTTAATAGTAACATTGCTTATCATCCTTTTTATCGACATAAACGATATTTTCAATTGGTTAAAATGTAGTGACACAATACTATTGTAATAATTACTTTGCGTCAGGTTAACGCAAGTGTAAAAAATATTTATATAGCATATTTAGAAATGTGAAACGATTTGGTTTAATTAGCTTGTTATATATAGATGTGTTCTATGATGTTTCTACATTATAATGTCGTTTCAGCAATAGGGTCAATTTTTAAACCAGTTACATGGAACTCCTTTACACTTGGACAGCATCGCACCGTGATCACATCTTTGGGTTCTATACCATTACATTTAATTAAGTACAAATCTCTTGAGGGTGTGATCTACTCACAAAACTGAACAACTTTTGTTTGAAAATTTTCTTCGAAATAGGTATGAAAAAAATATTTGGACCTCCCATACAAAAATGCTGAAAAAGTGTGTCACTTAGTATGGGAGGTCCAATATTTTTTTCATGTTTTGAAGAAAAGTTTATAACAAAAGTTGTTCAGTTTTGTGAGTAGATTACACCCTCAAGAGATTTGTACTTAATTAAATGTAACCGTATATAAAATCGTGTTGCCACGACCCTAACTGGTTTCACGTCACCTTGTGTATGTAGTATGTAATTACACCATGGTTCATCGGGTCGCTGGACGACTTGGTGTCTCACTCGAAGAAGAAGAAGAAGACGGCATCTTTACGTCACGAACCGACTAGATGCAGGTTTTCTTAAGATTATTGTTAAGACGTCCATACCATAACCAGCTATGAAAGCCAAATCGTATCATGTCGAAAGTTCTGAGTTCTGAGTTCTAGCCAATAAAACTGTTTATTACGTGATATATCTAAGTTTATAAAGTCGAGCACACCTGGCGGCTCCCCTCTCTATATAGTTCTAGTCATTTTAATTCCTCCGTGTCGTATCTATACATAACAAGTATGCCTGTGTATATGGGTAGACAATATAATATTAATCAATATGAATGTTAAACATATTATAGGTGAAACTTATATCTATTAAATTTGATGTCTGTTCAATGTCGTGTTTTCTTTGAACTTCTGATAAACCCTTGAGTTTCTCTACTCTATTGAAGAGATGTTACTCGAGATATATGGACCCTACCCTTGGACCCTACCCCTACCCATCCCCTACCCTATATGGACGAGTTATACCTACCTTGTATTACTCAGTAGGTAGGTAAGTATAACTTGTCCATATAGGATAAAGTCTGTAAATGGCGGCGGGGCGGTTATGTATGGTTGTGTGTATGGTTATGTAATTGTAAGGGGGAAAGAATCACCGCCTGGTAGGTATTTATAATGACCCTTACTCAGTGCTAGCAAGAAAGTATGCGAGCAGGTTGCCTTTTACAGAAATTACTTCTTTATATCTAGTTATACCTTCAATGACAAAGTGGCGATAGGTCTGTAGGCAGTTTTAATGTACTATCGCCAGCAAATCCATCTACCCGTTTAAGGGACCAAATTATACTGGTTTTTCATACAAATCCAAAAAAAAGTTGGTTGGGTTTAAATCTTGGGGCCGGAACGGGACGGAAGATGCGTTGCTCCGTTGCTCGAAGGGTTTAATAAATTTTCTTAAAACTTGCTGAAACCTTTTTATTCCGTGACTGCTTGGGTATGCCAAGGCATAAAGTATCCTGAAAGACAAAGACAAACTGCTGAAAGATCTCATACATGTCAAATTAATCAACTCAAAAAACAATCTCTCACTTAGAAAATTTTATAAAAATTAAAATTGTTAATTACAATCCTGAAAAAAATATGCAACAATAATTATTTTTACTTAGACTATATTTTGATTCCATAAAAATTGGTAGCGTTATGTGGCGTATCCCTTTCTGGCAAACGTTGGGATTGGGGGTCTTCGCAAGCAAGGTCCCGTCGCTTCCAGGGTTACCTTCTAGAAAATGTTCGCGTATTATGTGCCGATGGATGTCCCGCAAAGGTAGCAAGTACTACGTCATGTCCAATGTTTTGGGCAACCTTGAGAGGCAGTGCGAGCAGTATATGCCGGTAGAATCAGCGCCCTTACAGAAGGTAAGTTGATTTTCGTATTTGATCTGTTAACCCGCCCTTGGCTATTGCGTTGACCTGAATGTTTCCGGTTCGATTCCTGAAAAAAGATTTGTCAATTCATCACGTTTGGTTACATATCGAGAGTTAATACTATACTACTACTACTTTAACAGCCTATTGCAGTCCACTGCTGGACGTACCTAGGCCTCCCCCAGGGAACGTCATAAGGCACGATCTCCCGTTTTTGCCATCCAATCCAATTGCTACCAGCCGCCTTTTTTAAGCCATCGGTCCATCTGAAAGGAACGCCAACGCTACTAGTTATTACAATTCAGACTAAACCAAATAATATCATTGGACTAAACTAAACCATCTAATTGTCCGTATGTAGGTAACCATTCGGAGGATCAGATTTTTTGCCGTATAGTTGTCGGGACAGTACAGGCTCATAATAATAAATAATACTTCGTGCCGCATCACTTCAGCACAGAAATAATACAATACTACCTACCTACACTCTTTAGGTGGCAGTAGTAGGTGCCGGCAGCGACGTAGGCCGCATCGTGTGCCTCTTCCTCAAGCTGCAGAGCATCATCAGAGTGCTGGCCATGTACGATGATATCCCTGACCGGAAGGTCGTCGGCCAGGCCAACGATCTGGCCCATATCGACACGAGCACAGCCGTGGAGGCCTACCAAGGCCGGCCGCACCTGAAGGATGCCTTAGATGTTAGTATTCTATTCATCATCATGTTCTACGCAGGTAAGTAAAGACCTAATCCTCACGATCCTGTGAATATTTTGTGCCATTATCACCCGGTCCAGTTAATTTCTACAGCTTGATGATATTGTTTGTGTACCTATCGGTGGGTTATAAATTCACATCACATCAGCCTATCACAGTCTACTGCTTACGTATGCTTCTCCCACGTAGTAAACCAACACCATACATAGGGCTTGATCTCCCCTTTTGAATACAGGCTAAATAAGGATACAGCAAGCAAGATATTTGCATAGGTACAGCTGGCTTATGGCTGGCAGACCCTAAGTTTTATCGGTTCGTAAAACGCCTTAATAGGCGCGTCCACACTGAGCGCGGCAGCTCGCGTGCTCAATGCCTCGCGCGGCATACGCTCGGGTAGCAGGCGAGCAACCAGGCGAGCCAAGTTCGGCCCATTTGGACGCTTAGATAAACTAAGGAGCACCGAGGCAGCCGAGCACTCAAACAAGCTATATGATTAGCTAGTTGACAGTCAAAACAAGATGGTAGATTCCTCTTTTGTTGTCTATGGACGACATTGTTCGACATTGTTTCGCATCGCAATTATTCATTCGAAATAGGGAACTGTTCGAACTCAAAAATATTCAAAATCGCATCCAAAGATACGCGACGGCAACACTAATGCAACAAACACAACAACTACCAACACGCAAACTTACCAAAGGCTAGGCAGTACAGTCTGAAGACCTTCGCCTGTACGAAAACGAAAAAAAAAATACCAACACGCTAAGAGCGTAGTCTATGCGCGAGGCAACCGCCTGAGCGGCGTTGATTTTGGCTCGGCCTGCGCGCGCTCGCCCGAGCATGATCTTGGGTGACCCCGAGCGTATGCCGCGCGAGGCATTGAGCACTCGAGCTGCCGCGCTCAGTGTGGACGCGCCTAATGCCCAGCAAATGAGGTGCGAAAGTTTGGAAAACCTGGAACATTAGTGGAAATTTTCAATTAGATATTTATCATCAAAACGAAAGGTCGTGGCACCAAAGTTAGTTACCAACCTTTTGTATAGATACTTAAATGAAGTTGGTGTTTTTCTTGACACTTTTGTCCAGAAAGCAGACGTGGTTCTCATCTGCGGAGGCCACTACGACGGCCCGCCGTGCTACTGCATCCCCGACCACCAGATATTCGGCTACAACCAGTCCTTCGTCCGCACTGTCAGCCTGGCCTGCGCGTTCTTCTGCCCGAAAGCCATCGTTTGCATACAAGTGCCGCCCGTGGACTGCAACTTCAACCTCTGCAGATACGTTAGTACCCATACCAGCCTAGCTATCATGAAGCCCCTAGAACTTCCGACCTTATGTAGGGACGTGTTGAATAGGATTGGTCGATTATTCTTTGCCCCACAGAACTGGTAGGGTACTCTTTTTGTTTCACTGCGTTTCTCCATTTCTTCTTAGTAGGGTTAAATCGACTCGTCCTTATTTTCTCTTATCTTGTCTTAATTTTTACCCTACCGATTCGACAGGAGGGACTGTTTCGAGAAGGCTTTAAAACTTTCGTACCTACCTAGTACCTACTCAAGTACCTTACGAAGAACCAAATGTCACACCAGCAAATATGCAAAACCTGGGCAGTATATCTATATATTCCTTCTAAAAAATAAAGCAGAAAATTGGTTAATATGGCAACGAGGCCACGCGTTTATGTTGTGGTAGTGGTGGTTTACTTTGGCATTCTATTGATTCTTGCTCTTCAGACCATGGACCTTCACAACGCATACAACCCTCGGCGAGTTCTGGGTGTGAACGCTATCAACTCTATGCGGGCGAACCAGCTGTACTGCGCTCTCGCAGACATAGATCCTCACAAGAACTACTCCCCCGTGGTCTGCGGAACCTGTCGCTGCACCAGGGTACCAGTCTTCTCGAACAATCCGCAGTACGTGTGTGTGGACGGAGTGAGTATTGTTTGGATCTTTTTAATCTGAATGGGATCCCGGAGAAATCTTGGGGAGTTTTATCTGTAGGTACGCAGACGCAACCAACAAATAAAAACACTTGAAAGAAATAACTAACTTCGCTGGCTCAGTGGCCAGAAATGGATCTTGGCATCCAATAGACGCCGTAAAATATCTCTCCTTTTTATTTAAGACCTCATTGCTCTTGTCGGTGAGGTAACCGCCAGATCGTTCACCTTCTCCTTGGGTTCCTTTCACATTCTCGTAGCGCCTAAAGCCTTTCTCAAAAGCCAGAATAGATAGCGTTAAAATAACTTGGCCGTTACTGACATGACCATTATATTCTCCTTCACTACATCTAAATAACTCTGCCTTGGTCTTCCTCTGCCTCTCTTTCCTCCTTTCTTCCTAAAATTATTATCTCTTAAAATATGCAATCGTAAACAGGAGCAGGTAGACTTCATAACCCGCCTGGTACGAGAAGCTGACGAGCTGATCGGCCGAGTGAAGAGCAATAGCGAGTGGGGCCACCTGTCCATAGGATTCTCGACTGCTAGATTCGTCACTCAGGTTATGCAAGGTAATAAATACCTACTTTTTATCGACATGAAAGATTCCTAAGGCGCTTACTCCACAGGCGAGGTGTGTAAGACATCGCAACGCTTGAACCCGTTTCCATATAAAATGTATGAAACTGAAGAGACGCCGTTTACACGTGATCGTGATCACGGCTGGCGATCGGTTGTCTGACAGGATGGCGTCTAACATCTCGCGTCGCACGTCTCGTCTGTCTAAAAGAGAGTTCTCATTTCCATCTGTCCTGTGATTTTTTTGCTTGAAAGCTTACGACAACACATATTCTGGTTATCTACTATGGTACAGCCAGAGGCTCTCAAAAACTTGCGGCATATACTTCAATGATTAACCAGTTTATGAAATTAAACTGAACCCCAGGTAACGTTAGATCGAAATAAGAACAAAAGGCTTCTTTTTCTTGACCACCAGGCCTGTTTTGCGGGAGTGCATTCATAGACAGCGCGCTGGTAGAGCAGGATGACCCAGAGAAGGCGTATGGACTAGAGGTCTGCGCTTCGCCAGTCAGAATAGGCCCTCACGGCATCGCAGAGTACTGCATTCCGACATTGAACGATAAGGAGATTGATCTGCTGGAAAATAGCAAGTAAGTGGTAATAGACTCCCATTGACAGAATCTTATTTCAATCTTATTTTCTCACAAGGCTTCCGAACGGACATATGCTATTTTAACGACAGAATGAGGTCGGTGAAACAGGAAGTTGCCATCCCATATCCTATATAGAAGTTTTCTTTTATCCAAGTTAAAGAGAAAAGTAATTTTCGAAAATTACTTATCACGACTATTCACGCCTCTACCGTGTGAAATGTTTACCAATCTAAAGACACATCTTTGGAGATGAGAATCCATTTAGATTGGATGATCTAATACTGGCAGTCCTTGGTCGGCCACAATTTCAGGCCAAAAAATTAAGTCACCGCCGCCAACCACATTGTACCTAATTAAAATCTTGGATGATTATTTGGCAAACTGTCGAAAAACCGAATCGTACTAATGCCATCTGACGTAAACTGAAGGTTTAGGCTAGATATCAACAAAAAAATCTGCTATTGCAGATGCGATCTCGAAGACCTGTTGGACCTTGGTCGCTGCTACGCGGTTGGAGACGAGTACCGGCCGGCTCCTTGCAAGTACTTCGTCCCCCCGCCTCCCCCCCCTCCTTGTCCAGAGTGCCAGCCAGCCAAGGCCAGATCGGTGGGCTAACGGCTAACCCAGGGCGCGCACTGAGGCGACTTTTGTCGGTAACTTAACGGAAGTCCGTTTCGTCACACACTTGGAAAAGAACGAGAGATTCGTGAGTTGCCGAGTAACTAAGTCGCCAGTGTAACCGGGGGGTAAATGTATGAGGTGATGTGATGATTATTATATCGTGTATGCTATACATACGCTATATCTCGCTCCACGCGAAATAAAAAGCATTAAAAGTTTATAGGGTATTACCACGAAATAGTTTCAAAGTTCATCACGTAACCTTTTCTAAAAAAAGTTGAAACTATGAATAAAGCTAGTTCAAAACTTGACCAAACTTGACTAACTTTTTTGTGGCAAGACCCTTCAAAATAATCGTAAAAGTGAAATGTTTAAAAATATGGTTGTCGTGGTAAAAGAGTTGTATTAAGTATAGTAATTTTTGGATTTGTAAAAATGTTTATCAGATCGTAAAAATAAAAGTTTTGTTAAGTACAACTCTTATGTTGTCTTTTTCTTACTCAGAATGCTTCATATAAACTTCACGTACAGCCTCATACCACAAATTAGGGAAACGGCGCGTGGAGTCAGGTAGAGGGTAGAGTCAGTTTGAATTTCTTCCAGTAGGTACCTAGGTAATGTAATGATAATGAGTCATACTTAGGTACTGGAAAAAAACCAGTCTATAAAAAATTCTAACTGTCAACAATGATAAAAGGCAGAATGGGTGCGTGCGTATGTTCAGTAGGTACAGAATTTAGGAAATGTGTAACGTTTCACGCAGCTTTAACGTGTGACACATGATATGCTGATAAGAAAAGAGACGGTAGGTAGGTACTAGGAAATAGTTGAAAAAAGTTCGTAGAAAACCTTGGAACGCAGCTTCCCAAATGCTGCAGCTGCAGCACTGATTCTGCTATTGATCTCCGCATGAAGGTCACACTTAGCTGTTATAGTGTTCCCCAGATATCGAAACTTGTCAACCTGTTTCAACATATCTTCAGGACATCACTTCCGTCTTTTTGACACTGATCTTTAGGCCAAATTTGCAGCATGCTTGGTGAAAACGGTCATGTGTTGTTGTTGCAGGCCTTCTGGGGATTCTGCAAGGAAGCACCTGTGCTTACTGTAGATACAGAGGGTTCAAAAGTGGTGCGCACGTGGCCTGTGCATAGAACTTGGCCGGCGCACTGGTGTGCGCTTTGATTCTACCGCCGCGTACCCCGTCGTATTTTAAAATTATGAATCACGTTTTGGGTCTGCTGTGATGATTTCATAAGGCTTCAGCCAAACAGGGGTTAAGTTTCGCAATGTTTCGGTGGCTTGGCATCATTTGTTTTGCTATCTTTAAACTCGCGCACCGAGCTTGAAGCCTTATTGGTGTCTCTGAATTTACCAGAAGCGTTTAAATTACTACAATTGTCTGCTTCTATCATTTCTACGCTATTCTTAGGTTGTTGGAGATTTCACATTTCGTTTTTATTCACCTACCTTCTCTAGCTAAATGTGGACGAAATATCTACCTGAACCTGCTTGTTTGCCATCGCCGGAAAGTGTTAAAGAATGGAGAAAATCTGAATAAAAAACCGGCCAAGAGCGTGTCAGACACGCCCACAAATAGGGTTTCGTAGTCAACGTTTAAATATCAGGTTTTTCAGCATTACAAACTTAATTTTGTTGCTGGTTTGTTAGCAGCAGTATGATGACCAACCGCAAATAGAAAAACTCAATTTTTCCTGAAACCTTTAAGGGTACGATATCCGTTATAGTTTTCATTGTAACTTCAGATTGTAAGCTATATTCCATATTTATTTCAAATTTTTAGCGTTTATACTTTAGAAGTTACAGCTGGAACAAATTATGGGTCAAAAACGCCCTCTTTAAAAGCAAATATCACGTGACAGAAACATTTTAGAGAATTTGTTTCAAAGAAACCTCACCTTAATTTTAAAAGACCTATTCAACGATACCCTACTCAATATTACAGAAGAAAAAAAAAATTTTTGCCCCCCTTTCACTTGTATGGGAGGGGGTCCAAAAAACATTTTAAATATTTTTTTCTTTAAATTTCTATATTTGGGTCAACACGATCTATCTTCTCACCAAATTTCATGTTGATAGCTCTAAAACTGACGAAGATATGAGGGCGCGGCATACAGACAGACAGACAGACAGATAGACAGACAGACAGACAGACAGACAGACAGACAGACAGACAGACAGACAGACAGACAGACATGACGAAACTATAAGGGTTTCTAGTAGACTACGAAACCCTAAAAATGGTACCTATTCTTTCTTTTCTTAGTAAACAATATGAAGAGGGATCCAATCAATTTATTTAAGGTACCTATAGGTATGAGGAGAAAAAAAACTGTGGATTTAATTTAAAGTATTAACCAGCCCATGAAACTGAACATGAACTTTCCCCAAGTAACACAACACAAAAAATCAAAAAAATATTACGTTAAACTAGTAACCCCCCCCAGCCAGAATGGATGGCTGGCATGCTTGCTCATATAACTCATTCAATACATTACCTTCCATCATACCTAACGCACGTTATTCTATCTATATTGATCATCTACATCTACCTAGCTATTAAATTGTTTAAACTCAAGTGCGACATTTTAACTTAAATTATATATTCTGCGGATCGCGCACTTACTTCTGTATTTGCGCGATACCTAGCTAGGTTAGGTATATCGAACTATTTTACGATCTAGAACCCCCTGGAGAATCGCCATTGACGTTGAACTTGTCACATGGCCTTCACAGAAGGTCGGCTCCCCCCTCCACCCCCCGGGGATGGTCGGACACGTGAGTGGTTGGGTAATCCGAGAACTATGTGTATGCCTTCAGTTATAGGAGATAGCGAGTAGCATAAGCTTAGTAGGTTGAATAGGTACCTTTAGCTAGGAAACTTGCAATTGTTTTTAGCACAGGCAGTATTAAAGATGGCGTACGGGGCCCGTTTATCGCGAAAATCCTAAACATGGTCGAGTGATCCTTCTATAAAGTCTCTATTTTGTGTTTGAACCTGCTTCTGCTACTAATGACGAAAATCCAGAGCCAAATCTCTCCTGCAAGTTTTTAGAAAAAAATTTTTTGGCATGCATAGGTAAGTTTAAGGTAAGCTTGACGTAGATAGATAGATAGATAGATAGATAAACCGTTTATTTCCAAAATACACATCTAGTTTACATAATGAAAAATAAGCATAAAACTACACATACAACAACACAAACTAAGTTAATTAGATGTGTACTGCAGAAATCCGGCCATAGCTCAGTGGGAATATTGCCCACAAGGAGAAAACACTGATTTTCAGCTATCACCTGGTTGTGGGTGATCCGAGTACCTACAAAAACATTAAAAACAGCTCTGAAAGCGTCTACCTGGATACATTGTGTTATTGCCAGTACATCAACCTATCCATTTAAGGGCCCAAATTGTAACGCGTTTTTCATGCTGATACTAAGGTAAAGGTAAACCAATGTAAGTAGATCTCATAAATCAATAGCTTGATATGCTGAAGATGATACTATAAAGTACAAGAAAACAACAGTCCGTCCTCTGCTGGACTTCCTCATATACCTATTTGTAGCATTTGCGGTAGGTATGTACCACGTCTGGCTGGACTCATCTGTCGTGTAAGAGACCGAGTCGATGAACAACTTTATAAACCTTGGTGTCTTGTCTGATTAAACCGCTGTTATTTTAATTTTAAACCACAATAATCCGTGACAAGCTGTCCAAGTAGCAATGTCAGGAACGTTCAGGTTCATCCGACCATGTTTTTCATACAGTTACGTAGTTCAGGGACAAATATACCTGCTTTGTTTACTTCCGTTATTATGTAACTCTTATCTTTTACAGTTTTTACACTGATCAATAGTACGTACATCGAAAGCAAATCCACCTACCAAGCGACCAACATATACCTACTGGTTTTTCTTAATGTTTTTCTTACAAATACTAAGAATAACGAGAATAAGTTGATCCCTTAAACGGGTAGGTAGATTTGCTGGGGACAGCACCTACTTAGGTACAAAATTGTTTTTTATTATTTGTTACTTATGTACTTAAATAATGTACGGGCAGTAAGAGACAATATACAAAAAACTTTGCAGGCTTGATCAGACCATGAACCTGAAAACTCCAGTGAATGTTTTTATACTTTGCGGGGTATGCAGAGTGTTAACGACCGGAAAAATATGGTCGCTATCGCCACGTCTGACTACTGACAAGTATTTGAGGGCTATTTCTGAAGAATCGTGAAAGTATCGCACACAGACCAGTGTTCCTCCAAGATCACTAAAGTCACAGCTAAAGTGAGATATTGTTAGCCTGTCGCTTAAAATTGTATCAATTATTGCTCGTTGAAATGAAACGTATAAGATAGATTTAAGGTGAATCGAAAAGGGTAAAGTTCAACAAACTGATAAATGGGCATATTCCTTGACCACAACGAGGTTACCTTAAAAGAACATTCGCAAATCAGACTTTTGTAAATATAAATTATGATGCGATAAAGTATATCCAAAAAAAACAATAACATTTACTAAATTGTTGAATATCTTGTCAAGCATTTTGCGTGCCGATGATGCCGTGATTGTTTTTAGGACCAACGCTCTGCTTTCCCCGCAAGGCGTACCGGCGTGATGTAGTCGATAAACCTATCAATTTATGCTAGGTTCCATTCAGTCTAGCCGAGAGACTAGTAAGGTCGCTTGTTAGAAGCCGACCGGCCAACCCCTAGTGGCGATTTTTCACCCCGCTCATTACATTGCGACGGTTGAGGGCGATCAGTAGTCTGCTTACCCTATTCATATTTGCAAATTGACGAAAAAAACGCGCTCTTTTTCTGTGTGAAAATTTGGGCTTTGGTTTAACATACCAACATACAATAATAATATATCACGTCTCTATCCCATTGGATTTTATTAGTTGTGATAACTTCCAAACAAGTTTTGAACATTATAGTGCACTCAATACTTAACCATCCCCGTTTTTTCGTCGGTAAAAAAGGTGTTCTTTTTATATTTGTGGGTGAGTATTATATTTTTACCATAACTACAGAGATAGAGCGTTACATTAATTAAGAATACTTAATATAGAAATTAGTGCAATAGAAACGAAATGCTACTAAGTGAGATATTTGAATTAATTAATGATTTTTGTCTCTAACTATGTAGTCTTTCCACTTTGACACGCAAAGGTAAAAATGTTAGTCAGTTTAGTTAAATTTGATCCCTCATACCGACAGCATTTTTATAAATGGTTTAGATATAAATAAAATTACCTAAAGTTTATTTTTGAATACTAAAATAGATTAACGATTGCTCAATCAATCAGATCGGTTACGGCATAATGAGTAACATTTAGAGATAGGTTAGGAGTTAGCCACGAATGAATGAATAACTATTATATGCAACTTTGTTTGGTGGTGTTTTAGTGTGAATAACAGAAGATGGCACAAAAGAAGAAGTTATACCCCAACTGTGACTCATCAGTGTGGCTGCGGTCTTGTGAGGAGGAGATCACGCAGCCTTTAGAAGGAAAAACTACAGGTAAGAGACAAGAAGATATGATAAGAGACAGAAGAAGATGTCAAGAATCAAATCACCCAGAACAAAAAACCACAGGTAAGAGAAAATAGTAGATGACAAGAGAGAGAAGAATATATGTGGCTGCGGTCAAGGAGCAAACCACGCAGAAGGGAAAACCACAGGTCAAGAAGTCAAGAGATGACAAGAGAGAGAAAAATATGTACTAGTGTGACTCCGGTCTTGCGAAGGGCAGATCATGCAACATAATACATGTTAGCCCATATGTCAATTTCATTGCTTGTCAATTTACAAATCTTCTGACGTTTTTGGCAAAATTTCACCGCGGGCAGGATTTGAACCTGCGACTTGGCACCTGTACTGCCGACGCCTCTACTGATTGGGCTACCGCGGCTCAATCGTAGGCTGCGAAATGGTGTAAGTATATTTTCTCAAATAACGCTTGGCAGGGCTTCATCTACAGCAGTTAGAGGCATCTGAAATGTCGCTGAATGGATGCTGAAAGTCGCAGGTTCAAATTCTGCCTGCGGTGATCTTGCAAGTTTCCCAAAAATGTTATAGGTACAGTCAGAGTCAAAAGAGCATACCTAGGACCGCCTCAAATGGTTCAAATTATCTCTGAAACTACATTACTTTTGCAAATTATTTCTTTTGTTGTCTATGCAGCTAGTTAAACTCTATTCACAACCAAAACAATAATTTACAAAAGTAATGTAGTTTCAGAGATATTTTGAACCATTTGAGGCGCTCCTAGGTAGGTATGCTCTTTTGACCCCGACTGTACCTACCATGGGAAATGTTTTAAAAGTTATAATAGTACAGTTTTCTGACGTAGTCAGCTCTTTGTAGTAACTAGTAGTGGGTAACTACCAATAACTACGTGGTAACTACACTTCGTAATTTACGTTTTCCTGTCTAAGCCATGACGACGTGCGCATTGTGATGTGCGTAAGTGTGCGCAATTAGCCTACTTCATTGTCTTAGACTAGACCCACTTAGCCGTTCTATGTCACTGTCGATTGTGAAAACATACATAGGTACATATATCACGCCTATATCGCTTGCGGGGTAGGCAGAGCATACAGCTGTAAAAACGGCCATTTACACCACGTCTGACAAAAGTTGGAGAGTCATTCAGAAGACTGTGTATCACCAGAGTGACAGGTTTTAAAATTGCAAGTAGGTACGTATCAACTCTAAAATTCCTTAGTCACTTCTGTCGACACCCACTGGAAATTTATGGGTGATGCATTTCTAAACCGGCATCACTCGGCAAGACTTAAACGATGCATAAACTATTCAAAAATCTCCCCGCACAGCTATGATAAACGGTGATTTTTAGGGTGCCGTACCTGAAAAGTCGAAACGGGACTCTGTTACTGAGGCTTCGCTGTCTGCCGTCTGTCACCAGGCTGTATCTCATAAACCGTAATACTAAAAAACCTGATATGTACCTACTTAGATGTTGACCACGAAACCCTATTCGTAGGCGTGTCTGACACGCTCTTGGCCGGTTTTTAGAAGAATAAACTGTATCTACTTACTAGTTTATGTACTAAGGCTAGTTTATCTAACTGAAAGCCAAGTTGAAGGTTTTGTTCAAGGCTAAATCGTTTAATGACCACTAAAGCTGATTATCTATCGCCAGCACATCCACCTACCCATTTAAGAATTACCTAAACTGGTTTGTCATACTATTTATATGAAAACCAGTATAAGTTAATTCCTTACATGTAGTTTGTGCTGTAAATTGTAGCTGTATCGCTTTATTACCACCTTTCAGGCACTATCCCGCCGTGGTTAAGAGGTAGCCTCATACGAAATGGTCCTGGGTCTCTGAAGGTGGGAACGATGACGTTCGACCACCTTTTCGACAGCTCGGCTCTGCTGCACAGGTAGGTATGCTATGCGTTGCCTGTTGTGATTGTGACTATGAATTAGCATTCCCAAAGAGGGTTGACGTCAGGCAGGCGGCGCCGGTCGTAAAACTTTTCCAATTCTTTTTGCATGAATTTGTGCTCTATCAAAAATTTTGCGCCGAACTAAATTGATTTGGGATAAAGGCAGGCACTTGATGACGTTGTGATTGTGATCGAAGATGAACAAGCACCCGAAATCAGTATTTTTGTGTAATTCGTAGGAAGTAAGAGCTGGCGCGTACGAGACTTTCACTCTCGCGCTCTGCCTACTAAGGCTTTAAACAAAATTTTAATAGGAAAAGACTGATCCATGCAGATACCCGATATGAGGCTATAGTGACTCCACAGACCTTACCGCCTTCCGCACAGTGGTTTTACCTGCTGCTCTGTTATACTTATTAAACTATTATATTATACTAGCGTAACGTGTGTTAGGTATAGGTATCTACTTTTCTGCAACTGAGTGTCGAATTCGTAATTCTAAATGTTTATCTCTATCTGGGGGCACGGCAGTGCCCCCACCAAGTCGAGCTGAAAGCGGCACGGCCGTACCATCCTTTTCTCGAACCAGTTCAGGCCATTTTTGACCCCCCCATAACTCCCTTGTCGATAAGTTTAGAACCCTAGTTTTAAAATATCTTATCAAGCACTGCATAGACACGATACACTTCAAATTTCATTTAATTTGGACCAGTAGTTTAGAAGTTATAGTTAGTCAAAGTTTCTTAATTTTCTGCCTGACTGACTGACTGACTGACTGACCGATCATCAAAATTCTAAGGTACTTCTAGCAGTCTGAGGAGCTTGAAACTTAGAATACACCTTGTATTTAGTGTATGAATAAAGGGAAAACTATAACATTCTGCAAATTCGGTTGCAACCGCATAACTAACTTTGTATTTCCATACAAATGTATAGGATTACAAAGTTAACTTTGCGGATAGGCTTTGAGGAAATCTCTAGCTGAGGCTCAAGAAGTTGTTCCAGATAAGAGAAAGAGGAAGACTATCTACAAAAAGAAATGAGATCCCACCAAAAACATTTACTTGTAAAAAGAACCAAGTCTCGCCTCTCAGTTCATCTACTGTAAAAAGTTGTGAGATCCATGTGATGCCAAGTCGGTTATTGATTTATTCAAGGACTACTTCAGGGAACTTTCATCTTAAGCTATTGCGTAATTAGGTAACAGACATCATCTTACAGTAACTATATCAATATTTAAAAACTTTTATATTTACAATAACTAGAATGACTTGGCAATCGCACACTATTTACTTGTGAGATACGATGGTCTAGTGCGATATAGTTACTGTAAGATGATGTCTGTTACCTAATTACGCAATAGCTTAAGATGAAAGTTCCCTGAAGTAGTCCTTGAATAAATCAATAACCGACTTGGCATCACATGGATCTCACAACTTTTTACAGTAGATGAACTGAGAGGCGAGACTTGGTTCTTTTTACAAGTAAATGTTTTTGGTGGGATTAATATTTCTTCTTTTCATTGCAGATTTGCGATCCACGACGGCCGTGTTACATACCAGTGCAAGTTCCTACAGTCCAACACATACAAACGTAACCATGCTGCGTCGAGAATCGTCGTCACAGAGTTCGGCACCAAAGCTGCGCCCGACCCTTGCCACACTATTTTTGACAGGTATTTACATACATGTTGGGGCTCAAATGAAAGGGCTTCACGAGGCGATTACATTACTATATTTTGGTTACACAATAAGTTTAAGTTATAAAGATTGCCACTTTTTTTAAATTGTTTTTAAATTTTCAGAGTAGCAGCCATATTCAAACCGGGAGAATCATTATCGGACAATGCTATGATATCGGTGTACCCTTTCGGGGATGAGATGTACGCGTTCACGGAAGGACCAGTGATACACAGGTTTGTTTGTTCAAAACACACTTAATTCATTTAAAATTATCTATGGAAAAAAATACAATAGCATAGGTTTAAGGTACCCACCTTTATTTCATTTTTCAGCTTATATTAAGGTTTCTTTTTCATTAAAATTCATTTAATAAAACTGATCAACGTTTCTTAGTATTTTTTCTCCTAATTTTCTTCAACTTCAGAGCTACACTGTTATCGATAGAGTAATATTTCCATTCACCCCTAAAATATTTGAACCTGCCATAGGTACCATAGTGACAGGTTTTTCGAACATTTTTGAATACTTACTAAGTATTTTTCATGTTAAAAAAATTGGCCTGTTTCACGAGTAGAACGGAACACATCCTGAATATGCTTGCACAGCATATAAAACGATCTGATTCAAATATTTCATAATTTTGTCTACTTACTTGCAGAATAGATCCAACAACTTTAGACACACTGGAGAGGAAGAATTTGATGGACTACGTTGCTCTCGTGAACCATACTTCACATCCGCATGTCATGAATAATGGTATGAATTGAAATTGGAAATATTAAGTATATACGAGGAGGTAAAAGATTGATTAGGAAAATAGTGTGTTCTTATTTAGGTTTTCTTTTTTTCAAAGAATTCCGTCCTAAAAGTCCAATAAGTCTTTGGGCGTAAACCCTTTTTTCTATACAGGGTGTAAGGGACACCTAAAACTCTGCAGACGCTCGTTGCGTTTACGCTCTGCCTACCCGGCAAGGGAAATATGCGTGATATATGTATGTATGTTTATGTAAATATGTTTGTTTCAGGAGATGTATACAACGTCGGTATGTCGATGGTGAAAGGTAGACTGCGACATGTTGTCGTCAAATTCCCCTTCACTGAAAAAGGTAGGTAACAATCCCTTCAGACAATCGTAGAACTAATTTAATAAAAAGTTTATTTACTTTATGTTTGTTTATGGGCTGGTTCAGGTGTTGAGATATTTTCCGCATTTTCATCATGACATGTTTTGGTTGCGTTTTGGGATTTTAATGTACTCACTGTAGGAAATTAGACGCGACTTTGGCTACTAGATTAGTTTTATATTACTCGATTTGAAAAATATCAACAGCTCGTAACTAGCGGTGACTTGACACTGAACATCATAGAGTAAACATATAAAAAGTATTTGCGTCCATAGGCAATTTCCAACACCCTCCCCTGGACGCAAACCCTCAGCATGTACGAAGACATCATTCCTCAAACAAGGCAGCCATTTAGTTAAAGCATTTGTGACTTCTTTAATCGCACTTGTGGCCTTTTAGAAAACCATCTTGCAGCTGCATCCCGGAAATTAAAAATACGCCCTCTAAAAGAACTTCTGTCCTCGGGGTTGCATGCCCTGTTCACAGAATGAATTAACTTGGCTTCTTTATTCTTGGCCATTGCATCATTATTTCTTTCTGATGAACTAGCTAGACTATTGTCAGCCTGCGAACAATTTATCGCTCGATTGTCGTTGCTTTGCAGCTCTATCTTGGTCTTCTCAATAGGTATGTTTACTTTTTGTTCTTCCTTATCTTCATTTACAGTATATTCATTTAAAAGTCTTTCTTTTTCAGGTTTCCGGTTCTTCGTTCTTTTTCTCCTTTTTAACTTCTTTCCTTTTTCAATTTCTGTGGAGGTTTCAGTGGGCAAGGGTAGACTTATCTCTTTCTCTTTAACTGACGTGGTGCAGGCTTCTGTTTTTGTTATTAATCTATAAACACCATCAACAAGCTCTGCTTCGGCCACCTTTTTTCGTTTTGTATTTAGAATGTAGCATCCAGTTGGATGAAAGTCCACCCAGCTCTTATTTTTAAATATTCTACTTACAGACAATAGATTGGTGGACAGCAGTGGCACATAAAGTACATCTTTTAGTTTTATTTTCGCGTGTTCTCCGTTTTCAGCCGGTACTTTAATGGTTACATTACCACAGCTTTCAACGTTTAATCTTTTATCGTCACCAATGCGAACGGTGTTCACCGGTGGTGCGATTTCCTCCTCAAGCCATTCTCGGTGCATTGTCATGTGCATTGTGGCTCCGGAGTCTATGTACCAGTTCTTGGAGTCATTTATTTTTGCTGCTGAAAATGCTGCCACGTACCCTTTGTCTTTTTCACTCTCTTTTTTATTTTCACGGTACCAACAATTCTTGCCTAGGTGCCCATGCTTATTGCAAGCATAACAACGGGGGCCCTTAGAATAAGACGGTTGCTGATAGTCTTTCTGATGGGGAGACTTCTTACAATTTGTATAGAAAGCAGCGGTCGATTCGTCAGACTTATTTACCTCTTGAAGAAGTTTTGTTTTTATCAGGTCTGCGCTGATCTTTACTCCTGAGCTCTCTATCCCCATAATCATGGGCCTATATTCGTCCGGTAGGCCGGCTAGCATGAGTGTCCCGAGCCATTCGTCATTCACATCAAACTTAATGCTTCGGAGCTTGTGTGCTGATGACATAATTTTATTTACATAATCTTCCGTGCTCGCGCTGTTTTCCAGAGTTGTATTTATTAAATCTTTTAACAGTCCTACTTTTCTAAGTAGCCCGGAGTCTTCAAATGCTTTTGTTAAGTTGTCCCATACCTCATGAGCTGATTTTGCATCCTGCACGTGAATGTACAGTTGTGGGTCGATCATAAGTATCAATTTGGCCTTCGCCTTTACGTCCTTTTTAGAGTCTTTGGACTCACCAGCCACAATCGACCACAACTCCTCGTGTTGCAAATACGCCTCCATAGCAAATTTCCAAGATGTGAAATTTTCTCTTCCCGTTAATTTTGGGATTGAAAACATGTTAGTTCCCATTTTATACCGTTTCGGTAGCTGAAAGAGAGGCCCTAAGCCCTACTAATTTAGATTTACTGACCGAAAAAAATTGGGTTATGAAAATTTTATTTGACTGTTTTATTTTTGGAAAATTATATTGCTATTATTTAGGTATGGGGCGGCCCATAACCTGTAGGAAATTAGACGCGACTTTGGCTACTAGATTAGTTTTATATTACTCGATTTGAAAAATATCAACAGCTCGTAACTAGCGGTGACTTGACACTGAACATCATAGAGTAAACATATAAAAAGTATTTGCGTCCATAGGCAATTTCCAACACTCACAGTGCTATGTTATCCTCATACTCGTAAGTGAAAACAAGAAATTTCTAAAATGACTATCGTCGACTGGTTATCGAACCTGGGCACGGCGGGACAAGCTGGGAACCGTCCCACTGCTTTGTCACTGAGCTATCGATGCACCGTTCGTTTAAATCTTTTGATGATCGTCTGAAGCATAAATCTAGCAGAAGTTCGTTTTTCTCAATTTATTATTTTCGTTTATGTATTTGTTACACCTTGCAGGCGATATGTTCGAGCGGGCTCACGTCGTGGCCGCTATGACACCCCGGTGGACTCTACACCCAGCTTACATGCACACATTTGGTAAGACTTGTATCATCATCATCATATCAGCCCATAGCAGTCCACTGCTAGACATAGGCTTCCCCCAGGGCACGCCACAAGGCACGATCTCCCGTTTTTGCTATCCAGTCGCTACCAGCCGCTCTTTTTAAGCCATCGGTCCATCTGGCCGGAGGGCGTCCAACGCTACGCTTGCCGAGCCGTGGTCTCCAGTCGAGAACCCGCTTGCTCCACTATCAATCGGTTCTATGACAAATGCGAATTTGTCTTCTTTCCGGTAAAAGGGAAGGTCATCCCCTCCTGTGTAACCTTTCGTAAAACTGGGAAACTTGGAAAATACCTATAATTTATTTTCCGACTTCTAAACAAACGTTTCTTTATATGATATCTAAAAGAAAGATTTGGCACAAAAACAGTTCAGTTTCATAGGCTGTGTAAACCACTCAGAAGTTTTACGCTATTTTCCAATCACACTGTACTGGTCAGTACAACTGGTCCTGCGGATACATAAGTCCTACCCTACCTAACTGTTCCTTCTTTCCATAATCTTGACGTACTTGTTCCTATTTGTTGCAGGTATTACAGAGAACTATTTCGTGATAGTGGAGCAGCCTCTGGCGGTGTCTCTCTGCGGAGTGGTGCGCAACACGCTCGCCAACCAGCCGCTAGCCAAGAGTCTGCAGTGGTACCCTGAGCATGAGGTAAGAGAACCTGAGCATGAGGTAGAGAACTACTTCGTGATAGTAGAGCGACCTCTGGCGGTGTCTCTCTGCGGAGTGGTTCGCAACACGCTTGCCAACCAGCCGCTTGCTAAGAGCCTGCAGTGGTACCCTGAGTATGAGGTAAGAGAACCTGAGCATGAGGTAAGAGAGCCTGAGCATGAGGTAAGAGAACCTGAGTATGAGGTAAGAGAACCTGAGCATGAGGAAGAGAACTACTTCGTGATAGTGGAGCAGCCTCTGGCGGTGTCTCTCTGCGGAGTGGTGCGCAACACGCTCGCCAACCAGCCTCTAGCCAAGAGTCTGCAGTGGTACCCTGAGCATGAGGTAACTTTGCCGTCTACTGTTGGACGTAGGCCTCCCCACGCCACAAAGCACGATCTCCCGTTTTTGCCATCCAAGTGATACCAGCCACCCTCAGCCCTCTTTATATCTTCGGTCTATCAGGCCGGATGGCCTCCAATGCTAAACCGCCGCTTGAGCACACATTACATAATAATTTGGCTTGGGCTCCACTCGAGAAACCGCTTACTCCATCGTACATCGGTTCCATGCTGTTCATGCAAAACTACCTCCTAGATAAAAGTGCTACGAGGTCTACGGCGTAGTAGAAATCCGTAGAAAGTGGTTACAACAATAATTTTATCCATTTTAATTCCATAATAGCTAAAACTATTTTGACAATATTTTCACCAACGAATTGATTGGGTCTAGATATTTTATTCTTGTCTTTCTTTCAGACCCACATAGTCCTCCTAAGCAGGCAGACCGGTAAAGAGGTGAAGCGCTACCGTACGTCTGCACTCTTCTACCTGCATATCATCAACGCGTTTGAGCAGGACGGAACATTGATAGTCGACCTCTGCGCGTACAAGGACGCTAAAGTTCTGGATGCGATGTATGTCCACGCTATTGAGGTAAGGTTTGTGAGTGACAAGCAAAGAAGAAGAAAAAAATGTATTTAAGTCACGTCTTAGACTAAGACGCAAGCTGCACAGACGTGAGATGTGCAATTTAAGATGCCACCTGTCAAAAAGTGATCGTCGGTGTCGTGACACGTGTGGCCTCTTTTATTGAAGGTTTGCCATACTTACCAAGGCTAACAGAACGCAGTGAAAAAGCATAGGTACATCATAAGTAGACGACATCATAAGTACATAAGAAGACGACATTTTTGGAGGGCGATAGTCAAAATTCCTTTCACTCTTGTTGAAGTCCGATTGTCGCTCGGATAGAAAACAAGCTAGAGAAAAGAAGTCGCCTTTGTTTGTGGGTTTTAGTTGTCTTTGACGACACTCACAGGAAAGAATTTGGCCATTCTAAGCCGCGTTGTTACCTCAAACTTACGATTAATTGTTTTTTTATAGACAATGCAAGAAAACGCCGACTACGCGGACTGGTTTCGCGGCAGACCAAAGCGCTTAGAGATGATCCTTGAGGCACCCAATTTGACCAAGGTGCAGCCAAGACTCCTGGCCGACCTGGGCTGCGAGACACCCAGGATACACTACGACTTGTACAACGGTATGTATTGAGGCGACATCTCGGAGCATATTGTAGAATCTAAGTTTACATTCAAAAGCAGTCCCTCATGGTAGTACACAATAACTCCTCAAGATGGCCCTGAAAGACGAAACGCATTAGAACGAAGGACCAGAAAGGCGTTGAGGCACCCAATTTGACAAAAGTACAGCCAAGTCTCCTGGCCGACCTGGGCTGCGAGACTCCCAGAATACATTACGACATGTACAACGGTATGTATTGAGGCGACCTCTAGGGACATATTCTAGTATCCATTCTCATGGTAGTTCACAATAAACCCTAAAGATGGCGCTGAGATAAAAACGCGTAACAACTAAGAACCTGAAACGCGGTATCGCTGTGTTTAGCGCGAACAATATTATAAATTCTACGTTTCTTTTCACCATATTTTGGCATCGAGTTTATTTTGGGTCTTATTCCAGTTTCATGTATTCCTTGTGTGTTATGTTTATTAGTTTTTACTTATGAATTCTTCTGTAACCTTGCAGGACGACCATACAGATATTTCTACGCTATCAGTTCGGATGTGGACGCTGAAAATCCTGGAGCGGTAAGTTTCTCCTTATCGTTACTTTTCACCTCTCTAGCTTGAGAAGAACAAGTTTCCCGCGTAAAATCAGTGTGGAAAAGTCACTTTGGTCACTCAATGAGGCAAAGTGATTTGAATTTCGTACATCGCATTATAAACGAGGTTTAGCTATTTTTTTGCTTTTTGTTAGTTACTTAATTATAATTTTAACGCGTTTTCTTTCCCTTCTTTTTTACTGTACGACGTAGGTAGGTACACATACTGCCAAAAATACAAAAAAGATGAATGCACAAAAGTAAAAAAAAAGGTGAACGAGCGCTTTTGCGGTTTCTCACTGGTAGAGGCGAAGTTTGCAAATTAGGTAGCACATGTAGCAAAAATAAACTTTGCTTTCTTGTTGTACATAAGTATATTTGTGTTTATTAATTGGTTACATTGTTCTTGCGGCCTTTTTAAATTGTTACTGAATGATACTTTCTTTCCAGATTATTAAAGTCGACACGAATACTGGCAAGACAACGACATGGTCTATGCCTGAATGCTATCCAAGTGAACCGATTTTTGTACCCACACCTGATGCTAAGGTAAAAAAAATACGTACTTATAATTACATAGGTACTAGATAATTTATAGTCCGACAAGTTCGTATGCGACCTTCCCTAGGGGTTATCCAAGTGAAGTGACACGCGTGCATCCGCATCGCGCGTCATATTAGAATGCCGTGCTATCTCGCCCCTCCACCGTCTGAACCCCGCAGGGAGGTCGCGCACGACGTTGTCGTAGGTGCGCATCTAACATGGTCGTGTAACGACTTAGCGTGCCTTGCAAAGCACCAAACGTGCATGCCAGCAATGTCTTAATCAAATTAACTTTGTGTGTAGATAAGTAGGTTACTCTACTCCTACCTATCTACCTACTCTGGCTCGGATGAATTGGGCCCGACTGCCTCAGGGTTAAGTTTTGTATGTTTATGTTCCCAGGAGGAAGACGACGGCGTACTGCTGAGTGCGCTGGTCTGGGGCAGCGCACGACCGTGCGCAGTCGCGCTACTAGTGCTCGAAGCGCGCACGATGTCAGAGCTTGCGCGCGCAGAGTTCTCCACGCCCTCACCCGCGCCCAAGTGCCTGCACGGCTGGTTCCTGCCACAGCGCGCATAGGATGGACTTAGACAACGCACGACCATGCGCAGTCGCGCTACTAGTGCTCGACGCGCGCACGATGTCAGAGCTTGCGCGCGCAGAGTTCGCTACACCTTCACCCGCGCCCAAGTGTCTACATGGATGGTTCTTACCACAACGCGCATAAAGACTTGGACAGCGCACGGCCATGCGCAGTCGCGCTCCTAGTGCTCGACGCGCGCACGATGTCAGAGCTTGCGCGCGCAGAGTTCGTTACACCTTCACCCGCGCCCAAGTGTCTACATGGATGGTTCCTGCCACAGCGCGCATAAAGACTTGGACAGCGCACGGCCATGCGCAGTCGCGCTACTAGTGCTCGACGCGCGCACGATGTCAGAGCTTGCGCGCGCAGAGTTCGTTACACCTTCACCCGCGCCCAAGTGTCTACATGGATGGTTCCTGCCACAACGCGCATAAGGACTTGGAGAGCGCATAACCATGCGCAGTCGCGCTACTAGTGCTCGATGCGCGCACGATGTCAGAGCTTGCGCGCGCAGAGTTCGTTACACCTTCACCCGCGCCCAAGTGCCTGCACGGCTGGTTCCTGCCACAACGCGCATAGGATGGACTTGGACAGCCATAGACTTATAATATATAATATACTGGGTGTTACAAAACAACCAATAAAGCTGAAAGGCGGTCGAGGTACTCACAAAACTGATCAACTTTCCCCATCTTTCCCCATGAAACATGAATCGAAATTTGAAAAAAAAAGTGGATCTCAAATGGATACAAAATGAACTCAATTTGTATGCGAGCTTTATTGGTTGTTTTGTAACACGTTGTATAACAGCGTATGAATAACGCACGGCCATGCGCAGTCGCGCTACTAGTGCTCGACGCGCGCACGATGTCACAGCTTGCGCGCGCAGAGTTCGCCACGCCCTCGCCCGCGCCCAAGTGCCTGCACGGCTGGTTCCTGCCACAGCGCGCATAGGATGGACAGCGCACGGCCATGCGCAGTCGCGCTACTAGTGCTCGACGCGCGCACGATGTCAGAGCTTGCGCGCGCAGAGTTCGTTACACCTTCACCCGCGCCCAAGTGCCTGCACGGCTGGTTCCTGCCACAGCGCGCATAATGACTTGAAAAATACGTATAAGTTTCTTTAATTAAAGTGCCATGAAAACGAACTTAGAGGTTAGAGGTTCTTTAACAATGGTTGATGCCATTTACCTTGGCCCGAAGTCTGCTAAATAAAAATCGTTTCAGTTGGATGTCGTTGTCGGTGGCATGTCAGTTGCATGGTTTTGGTAGTTTCGTATTCTGCTAACAGTTTTTAGTATGGAAAATCACAGTGGCAATAGAATGACAGTTGAATGTCATGTCATGCGCAGTCGCGCTACTAGTGCTCGACGCGCGCACGATGTCAGAGCTTGCGCGCGCAGAGTTCGTTACACCTTCACCCGCGCCCAAATGTCTGCACGGCTGGTTCCTGCCACAGCGCGCGTAAGGTGGACTTGGACAGCCATAGACTTATAATATATAATATACTGGGTGTTACAAAACAACCAATAAAGCTGAAAGGCGGTCGAGGTACTCACAAAACTGATCAACTTTCCCCATCTTTCCCCATGAAACATGAATCGAAATTTGAAAAAAGAAGTAGATCTCAAATGTATACAAAATGAACTCAATTTGTATGCGAGCTTTATTGGTTGTTTTGTAACACGTTGTATACCAGCGTATGAATAACGCACGACCGTACTAGTGCTCGACGCGCGCACGATGTCAGAGCTTGCGCGCGCAGAGTTCGTCACACCTTCACCCGCGCCCAAGTGTCTGCACGGCTGGTTCCTGCCACAGCGCGCATAAAGACTTGGACAGCGCACGGCCATGCGCAGTCGCGCTCCTAGTGCTCGACGCGCGCACGATGTCAGAGCTTGCGCGCGCAGAGTTCGCTACACCTTCACCCGCGCCCAAGTGTCTGCACGGCTGGTTCTTACCTCAACGCGCATAGGATGGGCAGCGCACGACCATGCGCAGTCGCGCTACTAGTGCTCGACGCGCGCACGATGTCAGAGCTTGCGCGCGCAGAGTTCGCTACACCTTCACCCG
Organism: Phthorimaea operculella; assembly: GCA_024500475.1. NCBI lineage: Eukaryota > Metazoa > Arthropoda > Insecta > Lepidoptera > Gelechiidae > Phthorimaea > Phthorimaea operculella. The sequence continues at coordinate 1,607,927 of JANFCV010000024.1, read as the reverse complement.
CGCCCAAGTGCCTGCACGGCTGGTTCCTGCCACAGCGCGCGTAGAATGAACTTGGCAACGCACGACCATGCGCAGTCGCGCTACTAGACTCGGGCCACTCCAATAATTGAAAGCTGTAGTTTCATACTTAAGGTGATGTCAGCAAAGGAAAATAGATCTTATATCAAAGCTTTACCATGATTTTGACATCTGTCAAATATGATCTATTCAAACGACCGTACTGTAGTTCGTCACACTGTTGCCAGCACCTAAACTGCACGGCTGAGTGATTGGCGATTTAATTCTAGTCTAATGAAGTAATTATAGTAGAATAAATTATTGTAAAAGAAAGCTGTCCCGCTCAAATATTTTTGGGTTTAGTGAAGTAATATAATATTAAGATCGTATTTATTATTTATTAATTACCTACCTAAAACTGTATAATAAGCAGGTAATTATAGTGCAAGTAGGTAGATACCTATACGTAATGTAATGATTATTATAGATGTAAGTATCTATCTAGGTATGTATAGTATAAATAAGTAAGGTGCCTAATATACATAATTTTACTAGAAATAACAGCTAAAAAAACCAACCTCAAATTGACTGTAGTTTTTTATTACGTAGTTAACGGAGATTTAAAACCCAATTTCCTACACTTGACTCAAAGTTGTAAAACTCAAAAAGCAATAAGTCGTCAACGATGCGGTAGTAGCGACTCATTACACTAACTAGTAGCAAAATTATTTTGTCCAAGCTGGTGGACCGAGCACCCTTGGTTTTTTTTTTTCTACGCCTCAATAGATAGCGATTACGGTAACGGCTCCAACGATTTTATGACATTTCGTATGTAGGGGCTCTTGGGGTGATAAATCGATAGGTTTAATTTATCAAATAACAAATTGTACCTATTACTTTTATTTCTGTATGTTGTAATAGGTATAGAGGCGTAAAAAAAGAAAAACCGAGCACGTTCGGTTCCACCAGCTGGTGCCACATTATAGGTACTAGGTATTTCAACATAACGTCCCCGCCAGAAAATGCTAGAATATTTAAGTAAGTAACGTAAAATTAGGACCACCTAAAATTGGTCATTACCTCCACATTTAGCACAGAACACAGTTATCTAGTATTATTTATTAAGATTACTAGAGATTGCAAAACGCTGTCGAAGCCTCGAAGGTCGGCATAGTGAAGCAGTCTGAGCGAACTGTCCATTTGGATAACAAAGTGTGTCTATTGAAAAACATATTCGTAAGTATAAAAAATATAATCGCGGTAGGAAACCTTGAGACCGCAAGTTCGAGTTGTGTCATACTTATAATCTGTAAGCGAAAGATAAAAAAAGTCGTCTCCTTCTGCAATTCAGAGGAGGTGACCGTCTAGTTTTAGATATACTACTATACTACTTAGGTACACCCTTTCGGCTTGTTATACGCTTTTGTTATTCCCGGTATGTTCCTTGTGTACTATGAACTATTAAACTGCCCATATTAGTTGCAGTAGTAAGAAAATACCGACGGCCCCGGGTTCAAATTCTTATTTTAACTATAACTGCATTATGATCCCATTACACACATATCTATCACGCCTTCATCCCTTGAGGGCAGGTAGAGCGTTTATAATAAAACAGTGCTATTCACAGGCACTTCTTTCAAATATTTGAGGATCCTTACTAAAGTAGTTTCAGAAAAAAAAAGATTTACAAATAGCCAAATAAGTAGGTAGGTAAGTACTAAAATTTTCATTTGACTATAAGATGGATATGATCCCTGACCTGATGCGTATGCCATGATGATCAGCTGGAATAAATTGTCACTCAGTACATAATAGACAACAGGTTTACTAATGACGAAACACATTTTTTCTATGCGTAAATCGTTTTATAATGTATTTGTAGCGTTTTTGTTTACTAGTTACTTAAGGTACTTGATGTCGTGTGGTGCCGGCTTGACATTACCACATTTCTTACCCACGGGTGACGTAAAGGTCACTAAGGGTCTCTTACTATGCTCTTAATATTAGTAAGGGAAAAGTAATACGCGAATGCACAGTTAGTAATTATTTTGAGTTTAAGGGTAATTTACCGACAGCAGAGTGAAATTACGCAATCAGTCTCAGCCTCTAAGAGTTGTTTACGCTTAATAACTGACCATGCTGCCCAAGTCCACGTTACAGTAGTTTTTTTCCTCCGGAAACATGACATGCTTTTTGTAGCCTTAAGTACGTATCTCGCCGTGAACCCTGCACTGCCTGCGCGCTGCAGATACAGTTCAAAAGCCAGTCTCTGTCAGTGTAAAACGAAATACGAAATCTTCAACACGCCTCGCCTCACCCCGCGCCATGAACGATTACCTACTCTCACTTTTAACCACCAGTGCCTTAATATTTTTGGCAGCCATAATAACTCGTCTCATCCTAAAATGTGCCATCAAGAGATGTGAGTCAACAGTTTCTATGAAAGGAAAAGTGATAATAGTGACTGGAGCCAACACTGGATTGGGGTTCCATGTAGCTAAGGACTTAGCAGCTCGCGGAGGAAGGGTCATTTTGGCTTGCAGGAACATACAACGAGGAACCACCGCCAGAGATGACATAATTGCTTCTACAGGCAACATGGAAGTAGTGTTCAAGCAACTGAACCTATCGTCTCTAAAGTCGGTTAGACAATTTGCTGAAGATGTCAAGAAAACCGAATCAAGATTGGACGTTTTAGTAAACAATGCGGGCGTGTATGGTTTAGGCGATCGTTTGACGGAAGACAATATAGTTGAAGGCATGCAGATAAACCACTTTGCACCGTTCCTGCTGACGATACTCCTGCTGCCAATGCTGAAAGAATCACAAGGTAGAATTGTGAATCTCAGTTCTCTTTGCCATTACCGCGGGGAAGTGAAAATTGATAAAATAAACAAACCGAATGCTTACTCTGGTATATCGACTTACGCTAACGGTAAGCTGTGCGCTATTATATTCACAAAAGAGTTGGCAAGGAGACTCGGTGACAGTAAAGTGACGGTGAATGCGGTACACCCTGGAGTGATCCTGACGAATATCGCTAGCAATGGAAGTTTTGCGTCAAGTGTGATCTTTGCTGTGTGGTGCTGGTTGTGCTGCAGGACAGCTGACGAAGGTGCTCAGACCATCATATACCTGTCAGTGGCCGACGAGGTGAAGAACACCACTGGGAAGTACTTCGTTGACTGCAAGGAGAGGTTCGTGTTGTGGTCAGCGAACAACGAGCAGCTTGGAAAGCAGCTGTGGGAGTTTTCAGAACAGCTAGTCGGTTTGAAAAAAGAAGAGAAACCTGTGTTTCTATTCTAAATCATAGCAGTGCTAACGGACTTACTTTTTGTGAGCTGGAAGCAATAAATTGTAAAACATAATCCATAAAAGTTAGAGAGGTATCTAGTTTACTTTACCTTTTTTTATATTCAAGGAAACTAAGGAACCGGTTGCAAGCATCCAAAAATTCACTGAGGTCAAAAGCACTGGCGACCAAACAAAATGACATGCACTTAATTAAGGAAACCGGTTGCAAGTTACCTGCATCACCTTTCGAAAATCAGTGGATAACCTTAAAAAACTTGTTTGAGGAAGTTGTTCTTTTCTACCTTTAAATATGCGGAAGTAGAGTTATAAGTAGCAATTGAAAAACTTTGACACATGGTTCATTGGGTCCTACTCGAAAAGAGAGAAGAGTATCCGAAAAATTATGATTATCGCGGATCGTCTAACCGGCATAAGCGCTGCTCGTATACCTATTACCTACACAACACTAGGGTGTAATGATAAGAAAACACAAATTGCGGTGTGGCCAATGTGGCCATGCATATTTTCATAATGACGCCGCAATGTATATCGATTTTTTGTGTTTTGTGTTCAAAACACACGAGCAGGAGACAGCTTTACCTTTATTCCAACACAAAAAAGTGCATAATTATAATGAAACAAAACTAAACTAGAAACTAACTCTAAAACTTGATGCCAGCATGATTTCCACATTCCTTTTGTTTTGACACACACCACACCTACACAAATTCGGGTAAGGCCTAATATAAACTAAAGCGGTATCCGGATGGATACGGTACGGTGACAATTTTTACCAATCAGAATACCACGTGCCACGTACCGCGCTGGTTCCGTTCAGGCAGATACCTAATCATCATCATCTGTCTGCCCTAATATAGAAACTGTAATACTACTTACAAAACCACTTGCTTATTTTACATACGAAATTCCACTTTTAATGCTCTACCCGTTAGAAATATGGAGATGTTTGTACCTATTATCTTCGCCAGCACATCAACCTGCCCATAAGGATCAACTAATATTGTTTTACTGTTTTTTTCTTGGTATTTGTATGACAAACCAGTATAAGATGGTCCCTTAAACGTAGATTGACCTTGAAGTGCTGGTAGTACTATCCCGCTCAAAATCTAATTGCACAAGTCTATTATGCAAAGGTTGGCCGGTAGAAATTACCTAAATAGCTGCATTCGTTTTAGATAAGGCCGCCTTGTTATACCTAAGTACTAAAGCTCAAATGGTCAAAAAGTTGATCAAGTAGATACGGTACGACAAAATTTTTGGTTATCACGTTAGGCGAGTTCCTCTCATGGAAACAACATGTAAAATCAGTCTACGGGAAAATTTATAGGATTGTTTACGCTTTACGTAACCTTAGAAAGGTGGATGGTGAAGAAAGTGCTATATTAGCTTACCACGGCTACGTTGCGTCAGTTTTGAGGTACGGTTTAATTATCTGGGGAAGCTCTACCGACATCAATGATGTTTTTCTAACACAAAAAAAGTGTATTCGCGCTATAATATGTGGAGTCGGTCCTGTAGAACATTGTCGGCCTTTATTTCGCCGACTGCGTCTCCTAACTATAACAGGGCTCTACATATTGGAAATAGCAACATTCGTTTGGAATAATCCGAGCTTCTATGAAAAAAACCCCGAGTAAGAGATAGGGACGTTAAAAATGCCATTCTGTAGGACCGCTTTATTTAAAGAGAATAAAATTGTTTCATTATGTATGTATGATAGATAGTAAAAAATTATAATTGTCAAAATTAAAACGTTGGCTTATACAGAAGTGTTACTACATTTGTGAATAATATATACCTACTTGGATGACATTAATAAGTTTTAATTGATATTACCTACCTATTTTTGAATATTTTGACATGACCGTGATTTTTAATTTTTGATTTTTAATTTCTTGTGTTACTTTTAAATGATGACTATTAATTAACTGGTCTTTTTTTTATTATCGTTTCATTAATGTATTTTGCATGCCAAATACTGGCGCAACACGCATGTGCTAATATAATGCTATTTATTACCTACTTTAAGAACTTTATGAACCGTATATGCTTGCGAATAAAATATCTTTATCTTTTTCTTATCTTATGCTTTTGTGCTTGAACTTACGTTTTATACCTAAGTGTACTGCTACGACGAAAAAACCTTCATAATTATGATTGTTATGTAGGTTTAACTATTATCTTATAATTTATGTTCTAACTAACTACCTACTTCAATTTTGTGTTATGTAGTCCGCGCGTGATCTGAATGCATTAGGAATAGGTAATACAATCGATTGTATTACCTATTATTCCTAATGCGCTTAGAATATACCTAGATATTTATTTACTAACCAATTAGGTATGACAAAGTATTAATAATAACGTTCAAAGAAAAAATCATTAAAAAACTGAGTTTGAGATGCGTGTTTTGTTTTCTTTTTTTGTCTCCAATTTTAATTATTTACTTATACGGGGTGTTAGGGACGGTGTAACGAAAACTTTGCAGGCGTGCTCAGACCATGAAACTGAACAACTTTGACTATGGAGCCAATGGTGGGAAACGAAAAAAAATTTTTGACTTCCCATACAAAATTCACGATCAGCTGACTGACTTTGTATGGGAGGTCGGAAAATTTTTTTCGTTTCCCACCATTGGCTCCATAGTAAAAGTTGTACAGTTTCATGGTCTGAGCACGCCTGCAAAGTTTTCGTTACACCTGTATAAGTGTAATTTATTAGTGGCGGATCCGTTAGGGTGTGTTCTGCCAATGAAACTGAACAACTTTCCCCAAGGAACTTAGGTCGAAATATGAAAAAAAAAATTGGCCCTCCCATACAAATTGACCCGGCCGGCCAACACACATAGTATGGGAAACCCAAATATTTTTTTCGTATTTCGACCTATGTTCCTTGGGGAAAGTTGTTCAGTTTCATTGATAGAACACACCCTTAACGGATCCGCCACTAATAAAATTGCACCCTATATAATACAGCAGAAAAGGAGTGACGCTATTCTAATCCAATAGGTACCTACTACACCACAAGTCTTTTAACTACTTAATTATCCATGATTTTCTTGTTCACTTATTTTCATTATCGCTGAACACAAACAGAAGGAAAGTAAACATTATTTTGCTAGCCAATTAATCTAATACATACACCTCCCTAGAACGCAGAACAAACATATTAAGCTGGTCAACAGTGGCCATGGCTTGGCAGTAGTGTTGCCTGTGGAGTAGTTTATCGATAGACTTTGGATCGTTTACGCTATCGATAGTATCGATTATTAAATATGCATCAACACCTACTATTGATAGTATCGTTTGTCAAGATTGAAAACGTGTCGACATTGTCGATTTCCAACAAAACGATCGATTAATGGTACTCTCAATAGGTACTAGGCAGGTACACGTAGATAGTATTGAAATATCGATAATATCAAACCATTTATTGATTTAAAATAAACAGTAGTTTTTTTGTCGATAGTATTGCTACAGTTTGAACTATTGATAGGATCGATCGATACAACTAACAACTACAATTCTATTATATCAATGGCAATAGTGCCCACATAGGTAGTGCACGGGAGTTGACTGCCAAGATTGGCTACAATAGCCACATACAGGCGCATCAGCAATCATCGCCGACTTGATTAGGAGTACGAGTGGTCGCCATTGCAGAAGTTGGTCGGACAGATCATCATCAATCACCATCGATTTTGTGGGGTTTTTCGAATGGAAACTATCGATATGTCGGCAACACTACTTGCTAGCATTTAGTCCCACTTTAGACGCGGAAACGGCTGAAGTTTGGCTGAATTTCAAATTCTTTCGGAACTGTATAAAAATGTCCAACGAATCCTATTTCGCAGAAGATTTTGACTTCGCGTTATGGTCTGAATTCGTTGGTCACGCCAGACTTAACGAGCCGCAATGGCTCCTTGTGATTTTTGTCGTGTTGTTAGTCCTGCTATTCATATTGAGTGTCATAGGAAACCTGATCACATGCGTGGTTATATTTTTCGAGAAATCCATGCACACGGCGACCAACTACTATCTGCTGAATCTAGCTTTCTCAGATTTGATAGTGACTTTCGGATTGTGGTTGGAAATCGACGAGTACATCAGCGAGGAATACCAATTCGGACCGATGGGATGTAAAGTGCATTTCATTCTCATTATACTGCTTTGGAATAATAGTATACTGACGATGACAGCGCTGGCTATCGAGAGGTACATAGGAATCATGCATCCGATGTCGTTGAAATCGAAGCCAGTGTGGCGAAGAGTGATAAAGATTATAGCGTTGATCTGGTTGTTGGCGTTTACGGCGACAGTGCCGGAGTACTTCAACGTGTACTTAGTGAAGACGAACAAGACGACGGTATGCTTCCTGGTGCCGACGAGGTTCTCGAGGCTGATGAACGGCATCCTGGCGCTAGTGATGTTCATAGTGCCGCTGGTGGTGATGACGTCGCTGTACGTGGTGATCGCCGTGAGGGTCAGCCGGATGGAGCAGACCACCAAACGGGACCAGATCTTCAACCATCGCGATAACAGCAGCAAGATCAATAAACTTATCGGTAACTATGATTGCATGTTTTATCCGACTGCCTCAGAAGGAGGGTTATTTTACTTTTTGCTCGTACTATTTTTTTTTTCTAGTGGGACACGAAGTCGACTCGATGAACCCTGATGTCAGAGTTTTTCAACCGCCTACTGCAAGTAGCAGGCCTCTAACATGGTTGTGTAACGACCGCCATCATAGACGGCAACCGGGGCCGACGGCTTAACGTGCCCATCCGAAGCACGGAACCAACTTGCTTGCGGACAATTAGGTGGTTCAGCCTGCAATGTCCTAACCAGACTGGGAACAAATGCACAAAGTGATAAATATCAACTTTGTGAGTGACCCCACCGGGAATTAAACCCGGAACCTTTGCGTGGCAGGCAGTCATACTAACCACTGCGCCACATCCTCTAGGTGAACACACACGACAGAAGAAGAAGCAAGTTGTCTTTAGGTTTTTGAATAGGTCGCCTCACAGATTGATTGTAATAAACTTCAGTATCTCAAGGTATTTTTATTTTTTCGTTTACACTTTACAATAAGATAAAGGTTACTGAAAGAATTACTTGGATATGTTACCAGCCAAACCCAGTTTTAGGATAAAGTTCTTCCTTGGCCAAAGTAGTTTATCATACATGCGATTGGACAAACCGGTTCAGACTAGGCTAAACTAGTTTTTCCTAAGGCCAATAGGATAAACTAGTTGGTCCAGCCCGCGCGCCCCGTTTACCTAATTTGTGGTCCTAGGCTGATAATCCAGTAACTTTGTAATTACAGTATGCGTCAAATCCGGTAGTTCTGATTTTTCGCAGACTTGTTTTTGATGTTGGCCTAATGAATAAGCCAAGTTTTTGACCTCGAGCGCCCAACGCATCTTTGTCAAAAATCGTAAAAACTGCGAAATAATCGGTTCTTTTTCAAATTTTGGCGATTAAAACCCTAAAGGATTAGTTTTTGAAAAAACTTTCTTAGAACGATTTTAAACTAGACAAAATTTGCTACAATATGATATTAAAACTGCTTGTGTAGACCCAAAAGTTTCTGTGAGTAATCCTTCCAAAGTATTTTTTTTTTTCGAATTTCGCAATTTTTTGCGATTCTGTCGTTTTGAATGAATTTTGACCCTGATTATACTATCGAAGCCCTGTACTTTTATTATCGGGTGTTAAAAAAGAAAATGAGATGTGTGAACGATGATGTTTAAGTTAAGCTACGAATAATGAAGTGAAAAAGATATAGGTACAACAAAAGTTAATAAGTTTAATTGTTAGGAAATTGAGTAAAATTCAAAATCAAAAAATTAAATTAATTTAGCCCTCTCGGAAGGTCCCGGTTGAGGATCGTTCGTATCTGGATCGACGTATTGGGATGGCATATCCCCATCAGGGGATGGTGATGAAACGTCAGCGTCTTGTGCCCACAAGTCATCCTCCATTTCGACATCGGACAGATCGTCGCCTTCTGTGATATCTACTACTGCAACATCAGGTATATTGTGTCAAGAGGCCCCACTGCAGTGCCTGCAGACTAATGAGCATTTTAATCCTGCCTTCTTGCAGCTGCACGCGTTCCAACAACCCTTCGTGCAGCCGCAAGAAATCACCCGCAAGAGGTATTGTGGGGCTGCATCTCTGGTCATCATTTTTGGTTGAGGCCTTGTGACGTAGATATCCACCCCCAGGAGAGAGGGTTCAGTGTGACTCCCAACCATGCCTGTATCTGTAAAAAGATTATACATAAAAATAGAAAATTATGAATGATATATTGTAATGTGTATTACTGATGCAAGGACTAATACATTTACCTGATGATGATATGTCCGGTAAATTTATATATCAAATCTCGCGCTGGCACTCTTCCACTTCTCCTGGAATGAGACCTCCAACCCCCCCGAAGCCACAGGGCTGCCTTCGTCGCCTGGATAAACCACTACATCATCAGGGCGACAAACCTCCACCATCAACACTGGCAACTTGCTAGAAGACTGGCCACTGACAAACCTCAAGGTTTTGAAATTCGAAATCAGAAAAAAGACTGGAACATTCTCGAAAGCTTAGCAAGCATATACCTAAAAGCAGTGTCAGCTGCCAACCTGACAGTTCTTGATCAGCCACTGAATACTCCAGCAGGAAACTCAAGAACGCGAATTCTAACAAGAAAGTCTAATACCACAAGACTGCAACTATGTCTGCTGAAGTCCATAACGTCGAGTTCACCGCGCCGAAGACTCAAGCCCTCCGAGCCTGTTCTCGGCCTGCGCCCTACGCTCTACAGCTGCCCTGCGAGTGTCAAGAGGAACCCCTACGCGTGCCACGCGTTACCCTTTAAGGCCTTCTCTCGTACCAGGAGATCTTGTAGCTATTTACACACAATAAAATCCCCCTCTTTTATCCACTATCTTTTCCTGCCCCGGCCCCTCACTGCGCGTGAGGGCACCAGGCTTGTTAGGGCGCCTACACACCGGACACTCTACCTACACCTACTCATTCACGCCCCTTAGGGGTCACAGGCACTCGTACTAGCGAGACCACTCTACCCTTCCATACCTAGCTACTAAGTTACACCTGCGGTTACCTCGGTTTCTTGAGTACCGGTGCCTCTTAGAACCTAGGTAACACGACAACACGAGCAATACTAGCACATTCCGTCGGAGGTAATTGGAACTTCATCCCGCTAGAGTTGTTCGAGTGACGTCTAAAATATTGACTTTGAAAAGCTTAATCTCGGAAACTATTGGGTATACAGAGACAATTCTAGTATCATATTGTAGCAAATTTAGTCTTCTTTAAAAACATCCTTAAAAAGTTTTTTCAAAAACTAATCCTTTAGGGTTTTAATCGCCAAAATTTGAAAAAGAAAAGATTATTTCGCAGTTTTTACGATTTTTGACAAAGTTGCGTTCGGCGCTCGAGGTCAAAAACTTGGCTTATTCATTAGGCCAACATCATAAACAAGTCTGCAAAAAATCAGAACTACCGGATTTGACGCATACTACTCCATACTTTCAGGCGACAAAGTTACTGGGCTATGAACTATTCTGAACTTGGAGGAACGCCGGAACGGGACGGAAGATGCGTTGCTCGAAGATTCTAAACAAATTCTAAATCATTATCATTATCATTATATGTAACTAGCTGTTACCCGCGGCTTCGCCCGCGTACTCATAGGGATTTATTAATTACCTACTTGCGTATTCTTAACGACACATCATAAGGCAAACAACTGGGAGGGCACTCAATTTAATTCAATTTATTCACTTCCCTGAAAAAATAGCAAGGATAAAATCCTGGCACTAAGTCTCTAGCTCTCTCCCTTGAAAATGAATTCAATTTGTGGTACCTTGGCGCTACCGTCACCAAAACAGACTATTGCAAAAAACATGAGGCGTTAGAATGATCGATGGCAAACGACCAAGAGGTTGCAGTGTAGTTAGGTGGTCAAATCAAATACGCTCAGCGCTCTATGTCGTCAGAGACTCGCCTCGTTCTCGGTTTCGGTCTCGGGCTCAGTCGAAGGCTCGGCCTTATCTCAATCTCGGTTTCGGTCCTGGACTCGATCTCGGTCTTGTTCTTCGTTTAGGAGCCGGTCTCGTTCACGGTCTCGGTCTTCTTTCGTATACAATCATTCGTATATGTTTCGGTATTGGTCACGGTCTTGGCCAAGGCCTCAGTCCTGGTCCTGGTATTGGTCTCCTTTTTCCGGGTTTGGCCTTTTCAGCATTGCATAATTTCATCCCCCATTTTGACACCCCGGGTATGATTTTTGAAAACTTTTGAATATATTGATATCTACTATACATCAGAAATAAGTGTGTCAAATTTCAACTCTGTGGCTCTAAGGGTCCGGCCGGCACGTTAATATCACCATATACTTTCATCCCCTTTTCACCCCCTTAGGGGTTGAATTTAGGAAAACGCCAAAACACGTCTTTAATATTTTTTAAAGACCTTCCATAGTACGAAATTTCTGCCAAATATTTATCAAAAGAACTAGCTGCTCGTCAGCGGTTTCACCCGCTGCAACCTATTATTACGCGGGAAGAAAGCATTACTCGCTAAGAGATGTCGCTGTTAGTTTTCGGCGAAAACGTTTAAAACGCGAATCGGCTCAGTCACGCCACCTTTGCAAAAATATCGGAATATGCGTGATCCCGTAGGAATAAGACATTTTCCCGTGGTAAAAAGTAGCCTATGTGTTATTCCAGATAGTCTTCTACATTTGTGCAAAATTTCATGTCAATCTAATCAGCCGTTTTAGCGTGATGTCGTAACAAACACACACACAAACATCCGCCTTTATAATATTAGTAGGATTAGTAGGATAGTAGGATTAGTAGGAAGTAGAATTTGTGGGATTCAAAATCTTGTTAAAACATTTTCATTGGCAAGTAATTTTTGTACGTACATGTGTTGTGGGATATACATCAATTTTGCCTTACTTACTCGCCAAGAGATGACGCTGTTAGTTTCTAAAACGCGAATAGGCTCAGTCGGGCCACCTTTTTCATAAATATTGGAAAATGCGAGATCCCGTGGGAATGAGACATTTTTCCGTGGTAAAAAGTATATGCTATTCCAGATGCCCTTTATATTTCTGCAAAGTTTCATGTCAATCTAATCAGCCGTTTTTGCGTGAAGTCGTAACAAACACACACGTAGGAAGTATAGCAAGACCAGTGTGTAAGATTTTCCAATATCGTAAGACAAAACTTAACGCCGTGTGGTGCCGGCAGAGTAGAATAGCACCACCCCTCTCTTCCCGTGGAGTCGTAAGAGGCGACCGAGGATAAACCCGACCCAAACAGCCAGGCCAACCGTATGGTGGCGGTTAATCCACCACAAAAGCATTCCCAATGAGGGTTGACGTCTGTTAGGCGGCCGGTCGTAAAATTAAGCCGAATCCATTGCAGCACGATTTTGTGTTTAGCAAAACGTGTTGCGCCGACCCCAAGCAATTGGGATAAGGGCAGGAAGATGATGTAAGACAAAACTTAAATTAAATAAAAGTTCGAAAAAATAAAAACAAAAATAAGGAGAACACTATCCGGATTCGAACGCGAGTCACCTTGTTTGGTAGGCAAGCGCACTATCGCCGCAGCTACCATGACTTTAAGATGACTGTTGAATTAACGGATATGCTTCCCCACAAAGACGCGAATCGGCTCAGTCACGCCACCTACGTCAAAAATTTTGGAATATGCGTGATTCCGTAGAAATGAGACATTTTCCTGGGGTAAAAAGTAGCCTATGTGTTATTCCAGATGCCCTTTTATATTTCTGCAAAGTTTCATGTCAATCTAATCAGCCGTTTTTGCGTGATGTCGTAACAAACACACACACAAACATCCGCCTTTATAATATTAAGTAGGATAAAAGGTTTCTTACAAATTTTCATCCCCTGTTTTACCCCTTAGGGCTTGAATTACGAAAAATCCTTTCTTACTGGATACCTGCGTTGTCTAAAGAATACGCATGCAAAATTTTAAACCTAAGGACTTGGCCTTTTCAGCATTGCATTACTTTCATCCCCTATTTTGACACCCATAGGTATGATTTTTGAAACTTTTTGATTTTAATTTTATTTACTCATACTATATGATATCAACACTACTATACATCAGAAAAAAGTGTGCCAAATTTAAAGTCTGTGGCTCTAAGCGTCCGGCCGGCACGTTAATATCAAACTTTCATTCTCCTTTTTACCCTCTTGGGGATTAAATTTTGGAAAACGCTTAAACACGTATTTAATTATTTTCAAATATCTTCCATGGTACGAAAGATCAGCCAAATATATCAAAAGAATAAAAAGTTTCATACAAACTTTCATCCCCTTTTTTACCCCTTTAAGGGTTGAATTTCGAAATGTCCTTTCTTAGTGGATGCCTACGTTGTGTATAGAATACGCATGCATATTAAGCTTCTAGCCCTAAGGGTTTGGCCTTTTCAGCATTGCATAACTTTCATCCCCTATTTTGACACCCCGGAGTACGATATTTGAAAACTTTTGAATACAATGATATCTTCTATACATCAGAAAAAAGTGTGCCAAATTTAAAGTCTGTGGCTCTAAGGGTCCGGCCGGCGCGTTAATATCAAACTTTCATCCCCCTTTTTACACGCCAGGGGCTTGAATTTTGGAAAACGCTAAAACACGTCTTTAATTATTTTAAAAGATCTTCCATAGTACGAAAGTTCAGCCAAATATATCAAAAGAATAAAAAGTTCCATACAAACTTTCATCCCCTGATTTAATTGATTAATTTTGAAAAATCCTTTCTTAGTGGATGCCTACGTTGTTTGAAGAATACGCATGCCAAATTTCACGCTTCTAGCTCTAAGGGTTTGGCCTTTTCAGCATTTCATAACTTTCATCCCCTATTTTGACACCCCGGGGTATGATTTTTGAAAACTTTTAAATATAGTGATATCTACTATACATGAGAAAATAGTGTGCCAAATTTCAGGTCTGTGGCTCTAAGGGTCCGGCCGGCACGTTAATATCAAACTTTCATCCCCCTTTTTACCCCCTTAGAGGTTGAATTTTGGAAAACGCCAAAACACTTCTTTAATAATTTTCAAAGATCTTCCATAGTACGGAAGTTCAGCCAAATATATCAAAAGACTTAAAAGTTTCATACAAACTTTCATCCCCTGTTTTACCCCTTTAGGGGTTGAATTTTGAAAAATCCTTTCTTAGTGGATGCCTACAATGTTTAAAGAATACGCATGCCAAATTTCACGCTTCCAGCTCTAAAGGTTTAGCCTGTGCGTTGATACATGACCTATCCCCTTTGCCTTTTATATATACAGGGTGTTAGGGACGGTGTAACGAAAACTTTGCAGGCGTGCTCAGACCATGAAACTGAACAACTTTTACTATGGAGCCAATGGTGGGAAACGAAAAAAAATTTCCGGTCTCCCATACAAAGTCAGTCAGCTGATCGTGAATTTTGTATGGGAGGTCAGAATTTTTTTTTCGTTTCCCACCATTGGCCCCATAGTATAAGTTGTTCAGTTTGATGGTCTGGTCATGCCTGCAAAGTTTTCGTTACACCGTCCCTAACACCCCGTATAGATTAAACTAAGTTGATATTATAATGTACGTGCCGATAAAACTTAAAAAGAATTCCCGGTACGACAAAAGGACTTATAAAGTGCAATAGCCCTTTATCCCCCCTCGAACAAGAAAGTTCCCATTTTAAATTAAAGGGAGCATTTTTAATGATATAAGGGCGTTTCCATCCCCTCAACAGTGGCGCCATCTGTTGTCGCGAAGTTGAACTCCATTCAGAACAACGATTATTCGAATTGCGTTTCCAAATGCAATGTATTTCAAACTTTTTTTATTAGACCAAACAGCTAAATACCGCGAGTGAAACCGCGGGCGGAAAGTTAGTATATAATAAAACTAAGTTGATATAATGTGCATGCCGATAAAACTTTAAAAGGATTCCCTTTATGATAAAGGGACTTATATAGTGCAATAGGCCTTTATCCCCCCTTGAACAAGTTTCCCGTTTAAACTTAAATGGCGTGTTTTTAAAGATTTTTCCAATCCCTCAACTTGAAAATTAAGTGAAGTAGTGGTGCCATCTGTTGTCGAGTAATCGAACTCCACCTTCAGTTTGTGATCTTTGATGCCATCTGTTTTAAAATTGTGGATTTGAAATGCAATGTATTTCAAACATTTTATTAGACCAAACAGATAAATACCGCGAGTAAAACCGCGGGCGGAAAGCTAGTCCTACTATCCTACTATAATATTATAAAGGCGGATGTTTGTGTGTGTGTTTGTTACGACATCACGCAAAAACGGCTGATTAGATTGACATGAAACTTTGCAGAAATATAAAAGGGCATCTGGAATAACACATAGGCTACTTTTTACCCCAGGAAAATGTCTCATTTCTACGGAATCACGCATATTCCAAAATTTTTGACGTAGGTGGCGTGACTGAGCCGATTCGCGTCTTTGTGGGGAAGCATATCCGTTAATTCAACAGTCATCTTAAAGTCATGGTAGCTGCGGCGATAGTGCGCTTGCCTACCAAACAAGGTGACTCGCGTTCGAATCCGGATAGTGTTCTCCTTATTTTGTTTTTATTTTTTCGAACTTTTATTTAATTTAAGTTTTGTCTTACATCATCTTCCTGCCCTTATCCCAATTGCTTGGGGTCGGCGCAACACGTTTTGCTAAACACAAAATCGTGCTGCAATGGATTCGGCTTAATTTTACGACCGGCCGCCTAACAGACGTCAACCCTCATTGGGAATGCTTTTGTGGTGGATTAACCGCCACCATACGGTTGGCCTGGCTGTTTGGGTCGGGTTTATCCCTCGGTTGCCTCTTACGACTCCCACGGGAAGTGAGGGGGTGGTGCTATTCTACTCTGCCGGCACCACACGGCGTTAAGTTTTGTCTTACGATATTGGAAAATCTTACACACTGGTCTTGCTATACTTCCTACGTGTGTGTTTGTTACGACTTCACGCAAAAACGGCTGATTAGATTGACATGAAACTTTGCAGAAATATAAAAGGGCATCTGGAATAGCATATACTTTTTACCACGGAAAAATGTCTCATTCCCACGGGATCTCGCATTTTCCAATATTTATGAAAAAGGAGGCCCGACTGAGCCGATTCGCGTTTTAGAAACTAACAGCGTCATCTCTTGGCGAGTAAGTAAGGCAAAATTGATGTATATCCCACAACACATGTACGTACAAAAATTACTTGCCAATGAAAATGTTTTAACAAGATTTTGAATCCCACAAATTCTACTTCCTACTAATCCTACTATCCTACTAATCCTACTAATATTATAAAGGCGGATGTTTGTGTGTGTGTTTGTTACGACATCACGCTAAAACGGCTGATTAGATTGACATGAAATTTTGCACAAATGTAGAAGACTATCTGGAATAACACATAGGCTACTTTTTACCACGGGAAAATGTCTTATTCCTACGGGATCACGCATATTCCGATATTTTTGCAAAGGTGGCGTGACTGAGCCGATTCGCGTTTTAAACGTTTTCGCCGAAAACTAACAGCGACATCTCTTGGCGAGTAATGCTTTCTTCCCGCGTAATAATAGGTTGCAGCGGGTGAAACCGCTGACGGGCAGCTAGTAATTAATAAAATAAGGACGACGAGACATAGACTATACTCTTTGGGGTACAGCGAGGGGTACAGACAGGCAAGATTTGGTCACAGACTAAAGAAACGGTCAACTTGTCACTGGGACAACCAACATGCCAATATCTTTGCAACATGCTGATACTCTGTGATGCAGTGCAGGCAAGGAGTGTTGTTGTTGTGGTGTTCAGTGGTGTTATGAAGTGTCCAGGGCACTGAATCCAGGGATCCAGGGTGTCTAGTCCCTGATCTTTGCAAAACAAGAAGTAGCGAGAAATTGAACTGAATATCGGGATTATGATGGAGAAAACGCAACACTCCTTCTGTGTACGATTTTTTTAGAGCAAAGAGTTAACTGGCTCTTTTTTATTCATGTATTTGTATTTTCAAAATTTACAAACTCATATAACATGCCGCAATGCGATTGTGAAATTGACTATCAAGCGGACCGGAGGAAAAGGACATTGGAAAAGAAAGTGATAGTTGGGCAGCTGATCTTGATTCTTGTAATAGCGGTTCTTGGCTCTCTTGCTCTTATAGCACAAATGGTATTACAAGAGGACCCCTACCCGGAAGACGATATCCCTCCACCTTCCGCGCCTCTAGTTCCCGAAACAACCATAGTGTACGTAGAGAGTCGGTGGTGGCTTCGACAGAGACCCTCCACGGTGTTACTGTTACGGAAGGGCGCGCGTCGTCGTCCCACCACCACCAAAACCACACAACCCTACGTAGACCTCAAAGAAATACTAAAAGGGGTATACACCACCACTGAGAAGATAATAACACAAGCACCCATCATTGATCCGATGCGAATATTCGAGGCCGGTTTAACCAGACTAATTTTCTTTCCCACGCCGACAACAGAACTGATACCTGTTACAACCTTGGTGTTACCAGAAGGTTTCAACACTTCTATAGAGCTGTTACTAGAAGAGACTATCACCGTACCTCCCATCATGACCACTACGACAGGAGACAAAATCATGACCACTACGACACGAGTTGAGATCGCGGAGACCTTAACTTCGGACACTACCTTAGAGTTGTTACTAGAAGAAACTATCTACCCCACCAATCCCCCTACAACTACAACCGCTCGCCCAACTCGAAGAACAAGCAGACGCCCGCTCTACAAAAAGTGGCCTTGGGACTGGTGGCGTCGAAGATATGGTGAAACTGAATTCCGTGCCAATTACTTCCCCCAGCCCCGAAGATTCCGACGTATCTTAGCGCCGGAAATTATGACGGAAAAGGCTAAAAGGGCATGGCGGACGACCGCTTAACCTTCTGACAATCTGATGCCCGCTGCAAAGAAACACTTTTCAGGTCAGAGACTTGCTAGTCATTAAAACTTCAGGTAAGAATCCTGCCATGGGTGCTACCGGCCACACACTCGAGACAAAATAGTTTCAAGACAAATCAGGGATGTGCCATCGTCAGGAATAATCTTGAAATAATCCCCAAGTGGGAAAACATACCTACATAACAAATAAATTTGCCGGTGTGGACGCATTCCAAGCCAACATTCAAAATCGCTGGGATTGTGGTGGAAAACTTTAAATTAGTATATTAGTAGAAAAAATTATATAAGTAATTCATTGTTATTTACACAATAAATATTATTAAACCGTTACGAATCAATGTCTATTTATCATAATATTATCGTGTATACAATTTAGCAAATTATTTCCGTATCTCTTATAGTTTTCATAGCATGCTGGCTTTCCACATGAGGAATTCAAGTGCCTACAAAAATTTCAAACCCTGTTTTGGTTAAAAATATTGCAAGTTTATTAAAATTGTACTTTACACATTACGGGAAGTATGCCGTGTGGTGCCGGCAGATTAGAATAGCACCACCCCTTCTCTTCCCGTGGGGGTCGTAAGCGTAAGAGGCGGCCGAGGGATGAACCCTACCCAAACAGCCAGGGCCAACCGTATGGCGGCGGTTAATCCACCACAAAAGCATTCCCAAGGAGGGTTGACGTCTGGTAGGCGGCCTGTCGTAAAATTCAGCCAAATCTTCTTGCAACACGATTTTGTGTTCAACGAAACGTGTTGCGCCGACCCCAAGTAATTGGGATAAGGGCAGGAAGGTGATGATGAACTAAAATTTTTTTTTTTATTT
The DNA here is from genome assembly GCA_024500475.1 of Phthorimaea operculella. NCBI lineage: Eukaryota > Metazoa > Arthropoda > Insecta > Lepidoptera > Gelechiidae > Phthorimaea > Phthorimaea operculella. The sequence goes on along the minus strand of JANFCV010000024.1, from coordinate 1,588,793 downwards.
TAGGTATTAATAATGTTGACGGTATTAAGTGATAACCTGTTGAATGTTTGTGTTCCAGTAGCCATGACGCTGTCGTTCGTGATTTGTTGGCTGCCGTTCTTCACCATCAGAGTCATCTTCTTCGCCTTCAGCATGCCGCGGATCATGAAACTAAAGGAGGTTAGTTTTTAATATCATATATTTTCATTACATCATCTTATCAGCCTATGGCAGTCCTCTGCTCCAGCACGGGACCGCTACGACGGCTACGTCCAGTAGGCCTCCCTCAGGGTACGCCATTAAGCACGATCTCCCGTTTTCGCCATCCAGTCCCTACCAGCCATTGATTAGCCGTGCCTAGTCGTGCCGTGCCGTGATTAGTCGTGCCGAGGCGTGTCCTCCAATTGAGAATTCGCGTTCTCCATCAAGTTTTTAATTTGACATGACAAAATGGCGCCATTTCTTGAGGCCGCTAGCTGGCCATATGTTTCCTGGTGTGTCCTATGTACTTCTCATGGGGGCCATCTTATCTACGGGCCCGCTACGGCGTAGCGCTCGTAGCAATTACTACGATATCTCCTGAAAAGTGGTTGAAAAAAGTTCGCGATGAATTGGGAACTTCCTCCGTTATTTTCGTCGGCTAAAAACTTCTAGATTAATAACTAACACCGGCAAAATCTAACTTTAATTTCATATTTTTTCCGTAGTAGACTAACTACTGTTGTTTTTACTATTCCTTATCATATCACCAGCCAGGCTGTCATGTGTTTTCAGTACCGGTTATTAGTAGTTGTTGAGTATAATGCACTAATATGAAAGAACGTATCGAATATAATACATTTCCTCTGAAACACTGTGTATATATAAGGTCCTATTAAATTCACTGCAAATATTTTAGGGACAGATCAAATAAAATATAAGCATGTACTAGGCAAATTTTAAAAATAATTTACGCGCTAGTTTTCGAGAAAATTGCATTTAACTAAAAAAAAAACGAAAAAGTGCACCCTGTTTGTCCTAGAAACTCACCACTAAATGTAAATGAATCTTGTCTACGTGGCGGAACGTCAGTCGGGTCAGTCAAAGGATGTTCACGTAATTATTTAAAAAGTTTGTTTAAAAATGAAAAAAAAAAACTGGCCAAGAGCGTGTCAGACACGCCCACAAATAGGGTTTCGTAGTCAACGTTTAAATATCAGGTTATCAGCGTTACAAAGTTAATTTTGTTGCTGGTTTGTTTGCAGCTGTATGGTTCCCAACCGCAAATCGAAAAACATTAGTGATACAGTCTTCTTCTTTTCGTGTGGGACACCGAGTCGTTCAACGACACAATGAACCCTGGTGTCAGAGTTTTTCAACCGCTTACTGCAAGTAGCAGGCCTCTGACATGGTTGTGTAACGACCGCCATCATAGACAGCAACCGGGACCGACGGCTTAACGTGCCCATCCGAAGCACGGAACCATCTTACTTGCGGACAATCAGGTGGTTCAGTCTGCAATGTCCTAACCAGACTGGGAACAAATTCACAAAGTGATAAATATCAACTTTGTGAGTGACCCCACCGGGAATTGAACCCGGAACCTTTGCGTGGCAGGCAGGCATGCTAACCACTGCGCCACATCGGTTGTTGAGTGATACAGTACTTATCCGTTATAGTTTTCATGGTAACTTCAGATTGAGAAGTATATTCCATATTTTTTTCAAATTTTTAGCGTTTGCACTTTAGGAGTTACAGCTGGAACAAATTATGGCTCAAAAACGCCCCTTTTAAAAGCAAATATCTCGAGACAGAAACATTTTAGTGACTTTGTTCCAAAGAAACCTCCCCTTAGTTTTAAAAGACCTATTCAACGGTACCCTACTCAATATCACAGGAGAAAATAAATTTATTTGCCCCCCTTTCACTTGTATGGGAGGGGGTCCAAAAAACAATCAAAAAATTTTTTTCTCAATATTTCTAAATTTGGGTCAACACGACCTATCTTCACACCACATTTTATGTCAATAGCTCCAAAAGTGACGGAGTTATGAGGGCGCGGCATACAGACAGACAGACAGACAGACAGACAGACAGACGGACAGACAGACAGACAGACAGACAGACTTGACGAAACTATAAGGGTTTCTAGTAGACTACGAAACCCTAAAAAACTAGCGTGTCGATTATTTTTAAATGCCTTAGATGTTTTTCTTATACATATTTACGCATGCCCTTAAATATTTGCAGTGAATTTAATAGGATCTTATTTCATGTGTATATATACGGGGTGTAAGGGACAGCCCTCCGAATACTGAAAGGGTGCATTCAGACCATGAAACTGAACAAATCCCATAGAAATAAATTTCAGGAAACGACAAATTTTTTTTCGACTTCCCATACAAAATCACGATCAACTGATTGCATTTACTATGGGAAGTCAAAAAATTTTTTACTTTTCCTGAAATTTATTTCTATGGGATGTTGTTCAGTTTCATGGTCTGAATGCACCCTATCAGTATTCGGAGGGCTATCCCTTACACCCTGTATTTTATTGTGATTTCAGTGGTTCGGAATTATATACCACGTGGTGACGTTGAACTCCTGGTTCGGCATGGTGCTCAATCCTGTCCTCTTCAGCTTGAAGTCGACCAAGTTCCGGAACGCTCTAAAGGTAGTACACACAGCAAAGGAATAAGCTACACAGCGCTACTCCAAACAAATTGGAATATTATAATATAATCTCCAATAAAAATAAATCTGTTATGAAAATAGAACCATGTAGAGGGAGTCATTTTGTACTAGAATCAATTTTAAGAACGTAACGCGGAAGTTCCACAAATATTGAGGATCCTCACCCGCTATCGTTTCCACATAAAAGAAATTTAAATACCGTGTGATGCCGGCTTAGAATAGCATCACCCCATTTATTTCCTGTGGGTGTCGTAAGAAGCGACTAAGGGATTTGAGAGTTGATGTGTATTTCAATTTTAAGGCGACAGGCTGAAAACCTGTCACTAATAGCGATACACGACAAATGGCTGAGACGGCCCTCAAATATTTGTCAGACATGGCGATAACGACCATATTTTTACGGCCGTTGACACTCTGCCTACCTCGCAAGGGATAAAGGCGTGATTTATGTATGTATTCCTCTTCTGCTTTCGCTTTCTCGTATATTACGACAAGTTTTAGTCTTTATAATACTGCACAACTTCTAAACTTAATTAATGTTCCTCTTTATCTATTCTAATATTGTTCTACATCTTCCTCTTCCTCATCCGCTTCCTTTTCAATACATTAATCCTCATCCTCATCCGCATCCGCCAACTTTGAGCTTGTGGCTTCTTTTTCTGCTTCCTCTACCTCATTAACAGATTCCTCATCAACACTAGTACATACATTCATACAACACGCCTATATCCCATACCCTACCTACCCCGTCAGAGCGTAATCGGCTGTAAAAACGGTAATCTACACCACGTCTCAAAAGGTTTCAGTAAAGTTTCAGTAAACTGCCAAGCCCGCAAATGCTATCCGTACCTACTCATATGCAATACTCTTACGACCCGACTGTAAAATACATGCAACTAGGTTGTAGATTGGATAAAAAAGTTTTTACTATACCGTACCATAATCATGGGCATGATCATGACCACCCGAAGAACCCTTACGACACTGGGCGTTCCGTGGGCCGCTGACATGAAGGAGTAAGCAATTGCAGGCTGAACCACCTGATCAGCATATGGAACCTTTGCTGCATATGGAACCTTTCGTGGCAGGTGCGTAGCGGATTCGGCTACGAATCATGCATTTCGCTATTATCCGGCTCTTCGCGAAGAGCCTAGGGATTTCGCGAATTACCGGATTTCGTTAGATTCCTGCGACATACAGCCACAACAGTCCACTGCTGGATATGGGCCTCCCATTAGGTAGGAGGTATTGTCATACTCACCACCTTTCGCTGGTGGATTGGTGAGCGCTGTGCAAGATGTTGCATTTACTGGGAACGCTGCAGCTGCTGCCCATTCCCTGGATGATTATCCTTTAGTCGCCTTTTACAAGACCATTGACAGCCGATGTGGCGCAGTGGTTAGTATGACTGCCTGCCACGCAGAAGGTTCCGGGTTCAATTCCCGGTGGAGTCACTCACAAAGTTGATATTTATCACTTTGTGAATTCGTTCCCAGTTTAACCAGATTGAACCACCCGATGAAGACATTGCAGGCTGAACCACCTGATTGTCCGAAAAGCAAGATGATTCTGTGCTTCGGATGGACACGTTAAGCCGTCGGTCCCGGCTGCTGTCGTTACACAACCATGTCAGAGGCCTGTTACTTGCAGTAGGCGGTTGAAAAACTCTGACACCAGGGTTCATCGGGTAGTTGAACGACTCGGTGTCCCACACGAAGAGAGAGAGAGACGAGACCCACGGGTAGAATTTGGGTGATGCAATTCTAAGCCGACATCACACGGCAAGCAAGTACTTACTGTAACTTTTTTCTATTTCGCAGGCTCTATGGAATTCAAGGTTCAAGAAGGAACGATCACCAAAATCACAGATTTCCATCGATATAATGTCTGTCGTATAGGAAAGGAACGCCTACCATGCGCCTACCTCTATGAGGATTTGCGTAGCGGCTCCGTAGGATGACATCTGTCAGACAAGTGATCGTCAGCCGTCACGGATGCGACGCGCGTCTCACGTGTGTAGCTGGCATTTCGTCTGTTTCATACATTTTATATGGAAATGGTTTTAAGCGTCACGATGGCGCACGCCCAACGTCTCCGGTCATGTCTTAGGCGCAAACTCCACCAAAAAGACGAGGGCATAGGACGTAAGAATGACAGTTGACAGACAAGTGATCGTCAAATATTCTTCTTAGTTTTTGACGCTAGCTGTCATGGATGCGACGCTTTGGCGACGCTTAGGCGACGCTTGTGTGTGCCTTTGTCAATACTTTTTCGTACATTTTGTATGGAAACGTCGCGATGTCAAACGTCAAGCGTCATGCCCTACGCCCTATGTCCTTTCCTTGTCCTCTCTGTGGAGCTTGGGGCTTACGTATGGAGCAGCTAGGGCCTAAGGACCTTATCACTCTAGCGGATTCGCAATGTTTAATAGGCTCGAGTGATCCTTCTGTAAACACTTCGTGTTACAATCTAGGTTCTAGTTTTGGTGAAACCCCAGTTTTGTTTTACATATATCATATACTAGCTGCCCGTCAGCGGTTTCACCCGCTGCAACCTATTATTCCGCGGGAAAAAAGCATTATTCGCCAAGAGGTGTCGCTGTTAGTTTTCGGCGAAAACGTTTAAAACGCGAATCGGCTCAGTCACGCCATCTATTTCAAAAATATTTGAAAATGCGTGATCCCGTAGGAATGAGACATTTTTCCGTGGTAAAAAGTATCCTATGTGTTATTCCAGATGCCCTTTTATATTTCTGCAAAGTTTCATGTCAATCTAATAAGCCGTTTTTGCGTGATGTCGTAACAAACACACACACAAACATCCGCCTTTATAATATTAGTAGGATTCTTTATTGTACACAGAAATTTTACAGAAAACACACATAAAGAAAAAAACATGTAAGTACAAAGGCGAGCTTAACTCAAAAAAACATTGTCTTCCAGCTCACCAGCTGATAGGACATTTTTATTATTTTTATCTCTACAAACTGTTTGAGATTATTTTTATTTTGTGATTTTGTGCCTTTTTTTCTATTCCATCACTTATAATTTTATTCCGGGAGCAACAAAAAGGGTATAACGAGCTAACGAGCCGAAAGGAAGTCAAGGCCCTCATGAAACTGTACAACTTTCCTCATGGATTGAAACATGAAAAAAAACATTGGACCACCCATACAAAAAGAATGGAAGTACCACCAATATTTTTGTTATTTTTTCTTATTTCCACCTTTCGCCATATTATACCCTTGTTAACAAAAAAATAACTCCATGTTAACAAAAATTTTAAATAAATAGCTACTATTTGATGACGACAAAAGCTGAGCTTTGATGGTTTAAGTTTAATATCTCCCACATCCTTATTTTGGAAAGACTCGTCCTAGTTTATCCGCATCGGCTTAAAACAAGTACTTATGCAAATAGGTATAACGAATTCCCATGTTTTGAATCTATCTGTCTCTGTCTCTCCCTTTGTTTAGTTAGTAGAGTAGCGCGCTCTCGTTTAGTATAAAGTAATCAACAATGAACAATATTGTAATTTAAAATGTAATGTTGAATGAATTCACGTTAACTTTATCAGACTGTTAATACTAGTTATGTTCTCATTAGCGTTTATATTAACATTTAGGTCAATAGTTTCAAAGAAACCAAAGAGAACAAACTAGGTAAGTAAGATAAATCTTATCACCGTGTTAAATGTATGAGTACCTAAGTACGTACGGGGCTTAGAGAATAAAAATCAAACGAGGGCTTGTTTTTTTTACATTTTTACCTTATCGACCAGATTTTTGAAAATGGGTAGGTAGGCCAGATTGAGATTGAAGAATGTAACGTTAACCTATAAGATAAGATAAACAAACTTTGACCTGTGCCTTCAAATCCTCTGACCTGTGCCTCTGACGATAACGAAAAAAATCGTATTGTTGTCGGTCGTCAGACTCATCAAAAACCATAAATACTACGCCGTGGAGTTTGACATAAAACATCAGCAATTGAGTTTGACACCAATTCGCGCACAATATACATGTATACATACGTACACTACAGTAGTAAATTATACCGTTTTATTAATGTTTTGTAACTGTGACCAGGCCAGTCCAGTATAGTATTCTTTGGCTGTGACTGCGCGTCCTTCCGTGCGTGAGCTCGTGCTATTCGCTGTGTTGTTTAGTTGTGCATAAAATAAAAACACTTTACCTCATTGTGATAAGGTATTCTTATCTCTCCTGAATGAACGCTCTAGTTACAATCATGTTACGCGAGTGGACAATATTCTTTTTGTTCTTGTTATTAGCTAATGGAAACAGTAATAGGATAGGACCAAGACATCCAGCTACGCAAGGAGAGGTTTGGCCAAAACCTTACGATCAGACAAAGTCAACAATCGCATTGAATGTTGACCCTGATAATTTGAAATACGAAATTACAGGCAAGAACTGTACGGCGATTGGACTTGCAATACAAAGATGTAAAAAATATCTAAATAAATTAAAAAGTCTTAAAAGAGTTAAACGAGCTTATTATGAGTATGATGTACACGGTGAAGATACTGTAAAAGCACTACGAATTCATTTGACTAATGATTGCGAAGACTTCCCTCACTTCAATATGGTTGAGAGCTACAAACTCGAGGTGACTACAATATCCACGCTTAATAGTTCTTCTGTATGGGGGATAATAAGAGGAATAGAAACATTCTCACAACTCTTCTATCTCACAAAAGGTTTTAAACAGATTCATATTAATCAGACTCTCATACACGACCGCCCTAATTATCCACATCGTGGTCTTCTATTAGACACTGGACGACATTTTTTATCTGTGCAAAGTATTTTAAGAACCCTGGATGCAATGGCTATGAATAAAATGAATGTACTCCACTGGCATATTGTTGATGATGAAAGCTTCCCTTTTCAAAGCACAAAGTATCCTGAATTCAACAAAGGGATTTATGATACTTCAATGATCTACAGAAAGAAAGATATGGAGGCAATAAGAGAGAGTGCCAAGAACCTTGGGATTCGGATTTTGGTAGAACTCGACATGCCTGGTCATACTTGGTGCTGGGCCGTTGCACATCCAGAAGTTATCACAAAGTGTAAAGATGATGGTAGCTATGCTCCGCCGTTAAATCCGGTTAAACCTGAAACTTACGCTCTCGTCAAAGGACTCATAAGTGAAATGCAAGAGGTGTTTCCTGATTCACACTTTCATTTAGGTGGCGATGAGGTTCGCTTAGAATACTATTTGCAAGATCCTGATATAAAGAAATATATGGAAAAACACAATATGACAGAAGCCTTTCAGATCCATGCACTATTCTTCCATAATGTTATTCCTTTATTAAAAGAGGGCACAAATGCAATTGTTTGGGAAGACGTGATCGACTCCAATGTAACATTACCAGATAACGTACTAGTGCAAACTTGGAGAAATAATGATGGGTCGGATGCTATGGTTAAAGTATTAAAAGCCGGTTACAAGGGTATACAATCAGCTCCGTACTATTTAGATTTACTGAAGCAAGACGCAAAGTGGTTTTACAAGAATGAGCCACGTTTAGCTGTGAAGTCTAAGTTGAAGGACGAAGCGTTGTTAAAGAACTTGGTCGGTGGTACGGCTTGTATGTGGGGTGAGATGGTGGACGACACCAACGTGTTGAGCAGAGTGTGGCCTCGAGCGAGTGCTGTGGCAGAGGTGTTGTGGAGTGAGACGGACGGCGCACCGCCCGATGAAGCGACGTTGCGTCGGCTGGAGGAGCACACGTGTCGCATGAGACGCCGTGGAATTCCTGCAGAGCCTGCGGCTGGTCCCGGTTATTGCATAGTGAAATGATTAGGAAATTAATTTACCTAAACCTACTGTAAAAGGTTAAATTTTATTAAGTACAAATTTTAACAGCGAGTCTTACAAAACTGAACACCTTTTATTAGAAACTTTTTTTGAATTATGAAACCAAGTCATACAAACGTGTTGAAAGAGTTCGTCACTTAGTATGGGAGGTCTATTTATTTTTATTTTTGTGAGTAATACACGCCCATAAAATATTTGTACTTAATTAAATTTAACCCAATATATCCCCTTTTTACATCTATACTATCTACATCTACACTAATAAAGAGGGAATATTTGTTTTTTTGTATGTGTGTATGTATGTATGTAATCGATAAACTCCGAAACTACTGAACCAATTTCAAAAATTCTTTCACCATCAGAAAGCTACAATATTCCTGAGTAACATAGGCTACCTTTTACTACGATATAATATGTTATTCCCACGGGAAAACGGTTAGAAGCGGGAAAACCGTGTAATTTTGCTGATATTACCCTTATAATCCAAACCACTTAACCGATCTTCGCAAATTTTAGCACTGATATTGCTAGCACGACCTGGGGATCGTGCACGATCTTGAGGATCTGGAGTACCTGATAAAGGGCACCAGGAGCACTAATAACTATATGAGATACGAAAATGGCTTCTTAGCAAAAGTTGTTCAGTATGACGGGCCGCTTCTGCTGGTATATGGTCATCAAGGGTCTGCAGTACCTGATGTAGATGACCAGCATCTCATGCAAACTATAAGAGATACGGTAACGGCTTCAAAGTAAAAGTTGTTCAGCATGACGGGCCGCTTTAGCTGGCACGTGGTCGTTGAGGGTCTGGAGTGCCTGATGTAGATGACCAGCATCTCATGCTAACTATAAGAGATACGGTAATGGCTTCAAAGTAAAAGTTGTTCAGCATGACGGGCCGCTTCAGCTGGCACGTGGTCGTTGAGGGTCTGGAGTGCCTGATGTAGACCGCCAGCATCCTATCTAAACTATAAGAGATACGGTAATGGCTTCAAAGTAAAAGTGCCTCAGTATGGTGAGCCACTTCTGCTGGCACATGGTTATCGACGGTCTGGAGGACCTGATGTAGACCACCAGCACCCCATCTAAATTTAGTAGAGATGGAGCGATTTAGCTGGCACTTAGATATCAAGGTTGTTGCGTGTCTAGAATGAAGCACCAGAAACCTACCTGAAAGAGATATGGGCAAGGCTTCATAGAAAAAAAATTGAAGCATGACGATAATCCACTTCCGCTGGTACATTGTAACTGACGTTTTACTACGGGCAAATATCCAATTCCCACGGGAAACGGGTAAGTAGCAGCGGGTGAAACCGCTGGGCGGGCCGCTAGTATAGGGAGGTATAATTTCGTAAAGTGCTGAACGTTTTTTTATCAACTTGCATTAAAGTACTAGGAAAAGGAATTGTTGTAACATTTGAAAAAAATATTCCGGAATGGAATACGATAATTTGCGTTTATAGCGGCAAACGAACAGTAGCAGTAAAAAAAAGAATTCATAGTCTTTATTTGAAAAAAACATGTACCAGCAGGTAATTCAAGTATTTAAACGTTATTTTTTTAAGTATGTACATATTTGTAATGCTTTTTATTTTATTAAGGCATAGTAAAAACAGAAATGCGTGTATCTCAATTATTTGTATTTCTTTATACATAACTAATAAACTTTTTCAATTTCGAGTTTATTATAGTTCTGAAATGTTAACCCCTATCTATTACTTTTTGGGTCTTCTCAAAATGATATTTAGCATTTATAGGTACAATAGGTAGCCAAGTAGGTAGACTCGTCAACCCCATAGTCTAATTTACATACCCAGAGTGACACTTGCCTACGTCACTGTATGTAGTATTGTCACTTTATTTCAATAAATTACGATATGGGGTAGGTAAATTCAAGAGTTAAAATATTTCTTAATAATTTTATAATTTTGATTTACGTGTGTACCTATTAACTTGAACTTTACAGCAAAACTTTAATATTATTTATTAGTTAACAGTATCTTATATGATTTACAAAAAAATCATAAGAGCGGGTAATTCTGATTACACCACTGGTACAAATAAGTCTATGTATACAATCCACAAGCATGATGACGTAGGCAAGTGTCAGTCACGTGGTTCACGAGTCTCGGAATGGTATACCAGGCGGAGTATCTTATTATACCATGGTCGGTCAACCCTAATGAAGCAATTTACAGTCCAGCAAAAAAGAGGAGACAAAAAATGAGGGCGCCACTTTGTATGAAAAGTCAAAATTAAATGGCAACATTGACTATGAATGGCAACAATTTAGTATGAGCAATTTTTAGTTCCATTTTATTTAATTTCTACTCTTTTTTGCTGGACTGTACTTTGTGTCCGAGGGAATCAGTTGTAAGGGCCCTTTTCCTGTCATGCGTATTTTCGCACGCGCGCGGATCTGGTCCGCATGCGGATGATAGCACGCTCCTGGTCACACGTAGGACAGGGATTTCGTTTGCGTCAATCCGCGTTCCGCGCGCGTGCTAGCCGCATGATAGGAAAAACATGTATCAAAAGATAAGATGCGTGCGGCCCGCATGCGGACCAGATCCGCGCGCGTGCGAAAATACGCATGACAGGAAAAGGGCCCTTAATTTGTAATTGTAAAGTAAGTACAAATAATAGCAAAGCGGGTATGTAATGTTTGATATAAATATTTTAATACAAATGATCTGATTTAAAATATAAATATCTCTGATTTAAAATATATAAGGTCCTATTAAATTCACTGCAAATATCTTAAGGCCGCTATAGAGCTTTTTACGAAGCCCATACAATTTTCCCTGCCAGACCTCTCGGAGCGTCATTTTGCGAAAAACATGGGGATGTTTGAATATTTTTTACAGTGATATTATGAATAAAAATAAATATATTTTTCTGCAATTAGATTAAGTACATCTTCTTAAATAACATATATTTTTTTAAAATCTTTTCTACTGTTATTTTTTCATACAGAAGCCGTTATAATGGCGCATTATTTTGCAAAAAATCGTATATAAAAACGTGGTATTATTCTATATTTCTGAACAAAATTGTAAAATGTTCACTGTAGATTTTGTTCTCAAATATATACTCTATTTTTTTGTATAATTGATATTTTTTTACAGTGAACCAAAACTCTAAAACTCACGCTTGATTTGAGGTCTTTTCCTGAATTTTGGTTTTGTCGCTTTAGATATCGCTGTTTGTAACAGGTTTAAAACTAAAATGTTAATATTTACATTGTACATTTTTTAGATGAAGATATGCTTGATTAAATGTTCAAGTAACATATTATTTTTACATAACGGTTTTCGAGAAACTCGCATGTTTATAAAGCCAATATTTGCAAATTTGCTAGAAAAAATTGAATGCGCTCTTAAGGGCAGATCAAATAAAATATAAGCATGTACTAGGCAAATTTAAAAAAAACTTCACGCTAGTTTTCGAGAAAATTGCATCCCACCCAAAACATAAATGTGAAGGCTGCCAAGTTCGATAATATTGGAATGCTTCGCCTATAAAAGAAGTGAGATCTAAATAAGTACCAAGTTCCATACACAGACCTCAGTTAAAAATATAGATAATTTTTTTGTTTTAGTTCCTTAGGGGTATGAATTTACACCTTCATTATTTTTAAAACCGACTCACACTTGGCCATTTTCAGATTTTTTCCTTTACCTTGACCTAAGACCTACCTGCATGCCAAATTTCAAGTCAATACGACCATTGGAAGTGGTCTTAGTTTTTGATGAGTGAGTGAGTCAGTGAGTGTATAGTAAAAATAGCGATTTTCTGACGTCAATATCTCAAGACCTACAATAGGTACATTAATGAAATTTTGTATTTTAGATAAGTAAGTAGATCTCGACAGATACTAGAAATTTCATATGCGTAGATAAAATAGATTTTGAGTTATAGGTGGGTCGAACTTGGCCCGAAATGGTTCGTGTAATATAACCCACGGCCGGTGTGTCGCTTTTTAGGGTTTCGTAGTCTACTAGAAACCCTTATAGTTTCGTCATGTCTGTCTGTCTGTCTGTCTGTCTGTCTGTCTGTCTGTCTGTCTGTCTGTATGCCGCGCCCTCATATCTTCGTCAGTTTTAGAGCTATCGACATGAAATTTGGTGAGAAGATAGATCGTGTTGACCCAAATAAAGAAATGTTAAGAAAAAAATATTTTAAATGTTTTTTGGACCCCCTCCCATACAAGTGAAAGGGGGGCAAAAAAAATTTGTTTCTTCTGCAATATTGAGTAGGGTATCGTTGAATAGGTCTTTTAAAACTAAGGTGAGGTTACTTTGAAACAAAGTCACTAAAATGTTTCTGTCACGAGATATTTGCTTTTAAAAAGGGCGTTTTTGACCCATAATTTGTTCCAGCTGTAACTTCTAAAGTATAAACGCTAAAAATTTGAAATAAATATGGAATATAGCTTACAATCTGAAGTTACAATGAAAACTATAACGAATATTGTACCTTTAAAGGTTTCAGAAAAAAATTAGTTTTTCTATTTGCGGTTGGTCATCATACTGCTGCTAACAAACCAGCAACAAATTAAGTTTGTAATGCTGAAAAACCTGATATTTAAACGTTGACTACGAAACCCTATTTGTGGGCGTGTCTGACACGCTCTTGGCCGGTTTTTTTTGCTCGAACTTGGCGGACACACTGCCGTGTGTCTAGATTAAACTAAAAAAAAAAACAAAATGAAAAAAGTGCACCCTGTTTGTCCTAGAAAGAAACACACCACTAAACGAATTTAATTTACGCGCCAAAATAAGGTGCTGTGATTGGTTGGCTGTTAGTGTGCGTGCCGTGTAAGTGAATCTTGTCTACGTGGAGGAACGTCAGTCGGGTCAGTCAAAGAAAGTTCACGTAATTAATTAAAAAGTTTGTTTGAAAATGAAAAAAAAAAAACTGGCGTGCCGATTTTATTTAAATACCTTAGATGTTTTTCTTATACATATTTACGCATGTATGCCCTTAAAATATTTGCAGTGAATTTAATAGGACCTTATATACTAGCGTTTGAATCCGTCGCATCGCACGCATGCATGCTCATGCATGTAAAAAAACATGTCAACTTGTCAAACTGAAACAACTAACATGGCGCTTTTCATGGAGCTATTGGGGATGGATTGGAAATCATTTCAAAGCAAGAAGAGATATTAAATTTGGGACCTTTGTTGGAGAAAACTCAACACTCCATCCGCGTAAGATTATATTTTGAAGGAAAGACTTTTGTGTTTTCAAAACTCACAAACTCATAAAAGATGCCGGAATGCGATTGTGAATTACGTGACCATCACGTTGGAGATCTCATCACAGAACGGAAGAAAACGATATTGAAGAACAAAGTGATGACTGGGCAGCTGATCATGATTGTGGTAATAGCGCTTCTTGCAATTATTGTTCTTTTATCACATCTGCTAATAACAAGTGACCCCTACGCTGACGGTGGGCAACTCGGTTCCACTCCTCCACCTCCCCTTACAACTATAGATTACATCGCACCAGCACATGCGAGGTCCTTCACGGTATTACTGTTACGGGAGGGCACGCCTGATCTTTCCACTATGCCCACCACAAAAACCCCCATAGACCTCAAAAAAATACTAAAAGAAATATACATCACCAGACCGGGCACGTCTCAAGTTTCCACAACCACCGCTAGAACCCCCGTAAACTTAAAAGATATACTAACCACCACTCCCTTCAGACAGATAATAATTAATTCCACGCCAGAAAAAGAAACCACCATTAATCCATGGCAACTATTCAAAGACGGTTTAACAAGAATAATTTCCTTTTCCCCGGCCTCAACAGTAGAGATTCCTGATACAACCTTGGTGTTACCAGATGGTTTCAATGCTTCCATAGAGCTGTTACAAGGGGAGACTATCACCGAACCTCCCACCATGCTTACTACTATGATAGGAGACGAAACTTCCGTAGGTGAGAACGGGGAGACCGTAACTTCGAGTACTACCATAGAGTTGTTAGAAGAAGAAACTATCCTCTCCTCCAATCCCCCTACAACAACAACCGCTCGGCCAACTCGAAGAACGAGCAAACGCCCGCTCCACAAAAAGTGGCCAATGGACTGGTGGCGTCGAAAACAGAGCGAAACTAAATTCCGTTCCAAAAAGTTACCTCGGAACCGAAAATCCCGACGTATCTTTAGGACGGAAATCATGATGGAGAAAGCTAATAAGGCCTGGCGAAACCGGCGTCGTTTAACCTTCTGACAATCTGATGACCACAGCTAAGGAGCATTTTTCAGGTGAGAGACTTGCGTGTTATTACAACCTCAGATAAAAATCATGAGTGCATGCGTGCTCTTAAGTATAGGTATAAATTAAAAATTCTACGAAATTATTTGAATATGCGTCTTCGGCACTTATGGAGAGGACTTAGATAGATTAGCATTACCTTAATTCGGCCCGTGGGTGTCGTAAAAAGCAACTAAGTGATAGTCATCCAGGGAAGAAAATCGAAACATCTTTTATTGCGCTCGCCAATCATATAAAAAAATCTAATACGGACGGCGTGTACTCGGCAATGATATTCCTAAGCAATTTTTAGGGTTTCGTAGTCTACTAGAAACCCTATCATTTCGTCAAGTCTGTCTGTCTGTATGCCGCGCCCTTATAACTTCGTCAGTTTTGGAGCTATCGACATCAATAGGTAAGCTTCAAGTGAGATGTCACGCACGATATGAAATAAAAACTACCCTCCATGTCAATTACTTCAAAAGTTACGCCTTGTAAAGTTGGGGGGGGTGGTAAAAGGTAAAGGGGGGTGGTGCCCGCTGGGCTCCATGTCTAATTTTGATCAGAAGGTCAAAGAAGTACCTACATGCCGATTCAACTTCATGGGTCAATCCGAATAGCTGTGACGTTAGTTACTAGACTAAACTGCAAACAAACCAGCAACAAAATGAACGCTGAAAGACTTGATATTTAAACGTTGACTACGAAACCCTATTTGTGTCAAATTAGTATAATGTGTAGAAAAAATTGGTATTGCTAGTTGCGTTTGGGTAGGTATGTAGAATCAGATTTTAGTCTTATTTGGTAATTTTTAGGGTTACGTACCTCAAATGGTAAAAACGGAACCCTTATAGGATCACTTTGTTGTCCGTCCGTTTGTCCGTCTGTCTGTCATTCTGTCAAAACCCTTTATCTCAGGAACGCGTAACGATATCGAGTTGACATTAAAACCGTATACTTAAGTCTATGACCGTAGTAGTAGTTGTGAAAGAATCAAGGATCAAGCTTCAACTTCAAGATAAAAAAAGATATAGCCGTTTATGCAGTAAAAACGCGTATTTTTTACCCTCTCAAGGGAATCAAAATTCAGAGGGTACTTCCCGTAGACCTAGAACAATGAAATTTGGCAAGTAGCTTTGGTTTGAAGTAAGAAGTAAGGATTTTTTTAAAGTTATCATTTTCATAAATTTATGGTTTTTATGGGGGCCGGAAAAAATCAAAATTTATAAAATTTGTCTAGTTGTTCAAGTGGAGTATCATAATGAAATATAGGTTTCAAACAAGAATAACCTACAAATCTTAGTACGGAACCCTCGGTGGGCGAGTCCGACTCGCACTAGACCGTTTTTTTTCTGTTCAAATGCATTTAATTACCTACATTAATAAAAATTCGCGTTGATAGGAGCATTTTTTCAGAGGTTGCACCCAACACCGCCGTACCAATGACGATAGAGAATTTCTAGTTTTAGATTTTTTGTAGTTTGTGTGAACGAGAACTATTTTTTTTCATGGTATTTGTCATCTAACAAAATGCCTTATTTTTAACCCCTCCACACCCAACGGTGAATTTAATGAACGTTTGTAGAGGACGCGGACGTAGATATCTCACTACGCAATCCCACAACATTTGGAATCGTTTTTCTCTGTTTGTTTCCTAGGCGCTTGAACCAGATTTACATTACAACTAGGTTGTTTTTTTTTTTTTATTGATTTAGTCACTTTACAAAACATTACATAAATTAAAAATGGTATCATAAAAACCCTTACAAGAAAAATGGGTTTGTCTTGAAACCAGTATTCCTTATATCTACTAAACATTATACATAATAATTTTAAACACAAAAACATTTTTAATGCTTACACATATAGGTAGAATAAAACCGAAGTCTGTGCATGTTTTTCAATTTAACAACACAGAAATCAGCCGCCCGACATTCCATAGGGATATTATAAATTGCATATCAAATAAATAATCGCCTATCAATACATATTCATCATTTATATTTTTTTTTACATCAAATATCTTACTTCACTACAAATAAACTAAATGTTTAACAAAACATAAACTGCAGATAATTCGAAATTTTACATCAATATGACATAACTTTTTTCCTCATATGCAATACAGGTAAATTTATTTTTGTACAAAAATACTACATACATAGCATGAATACTGACTGCACAGCAAATTTTCCACATTTCATAGCAAAATAACTATCCCAGTCGCATATTAACCAGTAAACATACGTAAGTAAACATCAGTTTATAGGTCCGTTAGGTATAGCCTAACCGACCCTGGCGCGGAAAGGGCCAGGTTAGGTTAGGTTAGGTTAGAACTTTGACCACAACGCACGAGCCGAGCGAGCGGAGCGAGCGTGCCGCAGCAGCGGCCGGCGATGTGCCAGAAATGACACGCTATGCGCGTCATCAATTTAAAATATGATTATCGATGTGTATGATTAACGATGATGGTTCATCTCTAATAAAAACTGCTGTAAATAATATAAAAATAGAAACTATATTTAAAAGAAAAAGAGTTAACAGGTATAATGTGCATTAAGATTATTAGCTGTGCATTGATGAAAAAGCTTTTGCTTTAGGAAAAATCGCTGTACGCTGCGAAAATAAATTGTAGTGTGTTTAGTGATATTTTGAGTTGAATATTATGCTGTGCAATCAGTAATTTTGATGGGAATTTGGAATCTTATTGCATAGAAAAAGGATGTTTTTTGATTTGCGTTTAAATACTACCCCATTCCATAACGCATCACGAAACAGGTTCTGTGTGACCCACTTACAAAGGGTGTTCCATTTAGGAGTGCTCATGAGACTAACTGTTTGAAGATTACTTTGTTTAATAAAGTTTTAATATTTTTTTCGGTTATCTGTATTCGAACATCCTTTGGCAATTGTTGATTGGATACTACAAACACTTACTAACTGTGACTTTTTCTATTTTGCAGGCTCTATGGAACTCCAGGCTCATGATGCAACGATCACCAAAATCACCAATTTTCTTAGATAATATAAACCATAATTAATAAATAAAACCTGCCAAGAGCGTGTCAGACACGCCCATGTATAGGGTTTCGTAGTCAACGTTTAAATATCAGATTTTTCAGCGTTACAAAGTTAATTTTGTAGCTGTTTTGTTTGCAGCTTTATGGTTAAATAGCGTTTATTTACCTGAAATCTTTAGTGGTACAGTATGCGTTATAGTTTTCATGGTAATTCCAGCTTAAAAACTATGTTCCATATCTCTTTAAACTTTTAACGTTTTTACGCTAGGAGTTAAGATACCTGCAGACGTAGCTATAGATATGCCAGTGTTGTGGTAAATATATTTCTCAATTATCGACAAAGGTATTTGAAATAAATCATAATAAAATATCTACAGCAACAAAAGAACCTAAAGACGTATATTTCCAAATAACTCGATGAGTAGAATGATAAAAGAAATTAAACGTGCAAAATTAACAAGTTTTTAATATATTTGGCAAGGCAGTTTTCTGGAATCTATTGTCTTTGATCTATCGAACGGCTACATCACTAGCGATTTATAGCCCACGTCTGTGGGCACCTTTACAGCTGGAACAAACTATGGCTCCAAAAAAATGCCCCTTTTAAAAGTAAATATCTCCAGACAGAAATATTTTTGTGACTTTGTTTGAAAGAAACCTTCCTTTAGTTTTAAAAGATCTATTCAACGATACCCTATTCACTATTAAAGGAGAAATATATATTTTGCCCTCCTTACTTACATGATTGGGATGGAAAAAAAAAACATTTCGATATAATTTTATCTCGACATTCCTGTATTTGGGTCAGCACGATCTATTTTCTTACCAAATTTCATGGCTATAGCTCCAAAACTGAAGATATGAGGGCGCGACATACAGACGATATAGACAAAATGATAGGGTTTCTAGTAGACTACAAAACCCTAAAAAACATCTACTTCTATGAATTTAGTAAAGCTCTTATTTTATTTATTGTCCTTATTTATTAAAGTTTTGTTTTGTATAGCAGATTACTGTGAATAATAAATATATGCTTTTTATTGGATATTTTCTCTGTTTTATTTTAAAAAAAGCGGCCAAGAGCGTGTCAGACATTTACTTTTTATTGTAATTTTTTAGCCCCTCCTAAAATTACTTGTTGTTAAGGGATCCCATTAAAAACTGTTAAAAAAGCGGCCAAGAGCGTGTCAGACACGCCCACAAATAGGGTTTCGTAGTCAACGTTTAAATATCAGGTTTTTCAGAGTTACAAACTTAATTTTGTTTTGGTTTATTTGCAGCTGTATGGTTACCAACCGCAAATTGAAAAACTTTTATTTCTCTTAAAACTCCATAGAGTAGATGTGAGACGTGAGACTTGCGACATAGCGACGCTTAAAACCGTTTCCATATAAAAAAGGTACTCTGTGTATAAAATGTTATGAAACAGAATCAACAGAATTGACAAAGCTACATACGTAAGATGCGATGACGACTGACGATCACTTGTCTGACAGATGTCATTTTAATCTCTCACGTGTCACGTCTACTCAAGAAGCTTAATAGGCGTCTACTCTATGGAGCTTGCGCACACAAGTATCGCAGAAGTGATCGTCACGTCGGCCTTCATCGATGCGACGCGCGTCTCACGTGTGTAGCTTTGTCTCTTCTGTTTCATACATTTTATATGGAAACGGTTTCAAGCGGGATGACTAATGTCTCAGGTCTAAGGTCGTAAGACATAAGACGTCTGACGTAAGATGTGTGACATCGCGATCACTGATCTATATCATAGTATAAGGAAGGGGGAAGTAAGTTATCTTAGAACAACCGCACCGCGCGCTGCTTGTATGTGTGCGCAATATATCTGTACGCCACACATTGACAAATCTCGGGACGTTTCGGGGACCCTCGGTAGGGGCCGCCATTAGATGTGTGCGTGCGGCGACGCGTAGATACTATTGCGCACACATACAAGCCGCGCGCGGTGCGGTTGTTCTAAGATGACTTACTTCCCCCCTTTCTTTATACTATGTCTATATTATTCAGTGCGTAGCGATGCTTGAAACACTTTCCATTATAACATGAAACAGTAGAGACAAAACTACACTCGTGAGACGCGCTTCGCATCTATGACGACTGACATGATGCGACCTTCGAGCAACTCATCTTCCGTCCCGTTCCGGCACCGGATGCGACAGACGATCTCACGTGACCATAGCTGTACGCATAGATCAGTGCCGTACGCCAAGGTTTATTATACTGCGTTTCATCGTTCCTATGGCGTCATGTTGGTAGCATTGGAAATTTGTATGTAGAGTCTGGCCAGCGAGTCTTTGGACACGGAAATGGCGCTAATTTTAAAAATCTTTCATATGTCAACACTGAAAAACTACAATAAATCAATTTTGATACTTACTATTTTTTTGTTTTCTGCTCTTCAGTTTGTGTTTACCTTGCCTACCGGTATGTATGTATGATGTATCTACCGGGAGTAACAGAAAGGGTATAACAAGCCGAAAGGAGGTCAAGGTACTCATGAAACTGAACAACTTTCCCCATGAAACATGGGTCGATATATGAAAAAAATATAGGGTGTATTTTTATTAGTGGCGGATCCGTTAAGGGTGTGTTCTGTCAATGAAACTGAACAACTTTCCCCAAGGAACATAGGTCGAAATAAAAAAAAAATTTGGCCCTCCCATACAAATTGACCCGGCCGTCCAACACACTTAGTATGGGAAGACCAAAATTTTTTTCGTATTTCGACCTATGTTCCTTGGGGAAAGTTGTTCAGTTTCATTGACAGAACACACCCTTAACGGATCCGCCACTAATAAAAATACACCCTATATTTGGACCTCCCATACAAAATCGCAGATCAGCTGATTGATTTACTCTGAGAGGTCCAAATTTTTTTTCATATTTCGTCCCATGTTCCATGGGGAAAGTTGTTCAGTTTCATGAGTACCTTGACCTCCTTTCGGCTTGTTATACCCTTTCTGTTACTCCCGGTAGATACATCATACATACATACCGGTAGGCAAGGTAAACACACACTAAAGAACAGAAAACAAAAAAATAGTAAGTATCAAAATTGTTTTATTGTAGTTTTTCTGTGTTAACATGTTGCCATTTGAAATATTTGAATTATTTGACGTCCAAAGACTCGCTAGCCAGACTCTAAAATTTTTGCCGCCGTATCATTTTCATACAAATTTCCAATGCTACCAACATGACGCCATAGGAGCTATAAGATGAAACGCACTATATGTCTGTGGTACGTCACAGAGGACTATATGGGCCTTACCACAAAAAAGTTAGACCAGCGTTGAACGCGTGTCTAGCGTTTTTTTTGTATGAAGTTTTATTTTAAACACGCGTTCGACACTGGTCTAACTTTTTTGTGGTAAGGCCCAACATCTCGATAATCTATGCTCTTCGGGTCCGACCGAGGTCCGAGATAGAAACAGGCTTTGGAAACAGGCAGGACAGGATGACAGAAGAAACTTGTCAACTTGTCAAACTGGGAAAATCAACATAACTCTTTGATTTTAGGGCATTTATTTTTAGGGACATTTATGTAATTTGTGTCTTTGATCAAACTGAATCAAACACAATGAAAATGTTTTGTGACTTGAATTGAAATTGAATTTCGGACACAATAAAAAGGTACTCTTTGTTCGGTCATTTGATAGGGACAAACTCTCCATCGGCGTATGATTTTTTAGAAAAGAGTATTATAAAAAAAAAATATTAGTGACTATCCCATATTGTGCTAAATTACAAACCCATACAACATGAAGACGGAATGCGATTGTGATCTTGACCATGTAGACGAACGAAGAAAAAAGTTAAAGGAAAACAAAAGGGTTGCTGCGCAGCTGGTTGTCTGGGTCATAGTAGGGTCTATTGTCACTGCAGCTCTTTTAGCACTGCTGCTATTACAATCGGACCCCTACGACCATAGTGACGTGCCACCACCTCCTCCGCCTCCACCCCCCCTTACAACCATTGTAGTGCTACCTTGGCAGCTACGAGACAGACCCACCACGGTATTACTGTTAAGGCAGGGCACGCCTCCTGTTTCCACCACCACCGAAAGAACCCCCGTAGACTTCAAAGATATACTAAGAGAGATATACACCACTACTCCCCACAGACAAATATTTATAAATCCCACGCCCGAAGAAGAAACCACCATTAATCCATTGAAACTATTCGAAGACGGTATAACCAGAATAATTTCCTTTTCCCCGACCTCAACAGAAGAGATTCCTGATACAACCTCGGTGTTACCAGAGAGTTTCAGCACTTCTATAGAGCTGTTACAAGAGGAGACTATCACCGTAGCACCCATCATGCTTACTACTACAACAGGAGACGAAACATCTGAAGGAGAGACTGGGGAGACCGGGGAGACCAAGGAGACAATTGAGACCGGATTAACTGGGGAAACCGGAGAAACCGGGGAGACCGGAGAGACCAAGGAGACAGAAGAGATTGGGGAGACCGGGGAGACCGTTACTTCACACACTACCTTAGAGTTGTTACAAGAAGAAACTATCTTCCCCACCAATACCCATACAACTACAAGTGCTCGAAGAACGAGCCAACGCCCGCTCTACAAAAAGTGGCCTTGGGACTGGTGGCGTCGACAATACGGCGAAACTGAATTGAAATTGCATGACAAATACTTGAAGCAGTCCCGAAGATACCGAAGTATTATAAAGCCATAACGGAAAATGTTCAAAAGGCCCGACGAAAAGGCATATGACTATCTGACACTCTAACTGCAGCTAAGGAGCAATTTCAAGGTCAGAGACTTTCTAGTCATTAAATAAAATATATATCTGATGTCTATGATTTTTACTATACCCGCTGCGAAGTGCCCTACTATGGGAGGTCCAAGTTCTTTTTAATATTTCGAACTATGTTTCTTGGGGAAAGTTGTTCCTTATCACCAGCCGGTTCTGAGTTCTCGCTATCGGGTAAAAATTCACCCTTTATTTTTTCTAAAAGTTTGAACGTGCTTAAACTTTAGGCTGCTCGCCCACGTCAGTCTTTTTGTCGGCCGACAGCGATTGACATTTAGAGCTGGTTTTGATCGAGTCACTCGATTTAAACTGCGAACGAGTCAACTCGAGTTGCTTTTTCTACGCCACCGAGTCAATTTAGAAATGTTAAGAAAAAAAAATTTTGATTGTTCCCATACATGTGAAAGGGGGGGTAAAAAAAATTTTTTCACCTGTAATATTGAATAAGGTATCGTTGGATAGGTCTTTTCAAATTAAGGGGAGGTTTATTTTTATCAAAGTCTCTAAAATGTTTGTGTCTTGAGATATTTGCTTTTAAAAGGGGCGTTTTTAGCCATAATTAGTTCCAGCTGTAACTTCTAAAGTACGCATGCTAAAAATTTGAAAAAAAAAATATGGAATATAGTTTGTAATATGAAATTACCATGAAAACTATAAAGGATACTGTACCACTAAAGATTAAGGATATATAAAAATTTTCAATTTGCGGTTGGTAACCATACAGCTGCAAACAAACCAGCAACAAAATTAACTTTGTAATGCTGAAAGTCTAATACCCTATTCAATATCGCAAGTGAAAAAAAATTTTTTACCCCCCCTTTCACATGCATGGGAACAACCAAAATATTTTTTTCTTAACATTTCTAAATTGACTCGGTGGCGTAGAAAAAGCAACTCAAGTTGACTCGTTCGCAGCTTAACTCGAGTGACTCGATCAAAACCAGCTCTAGTTGTCAATCTCTGTCGGCCGACAAAAAGACTGACGTGGGCGAGCAGCCTTATTATACCTACCTATACAAGCTATACAAGGTGTTAGGTAATTGAAATGCGTGCCATAGCTTCAGGGTAGGTTAAGTATCAATTAAGGATGTCGTAAAATTTATTGAAAAAATAACAGTAAAATAAAAATATTTTTTCGAATTTCGTCACAACTTTTTTTAAATCTGTTTTTGACACTGTTGTTGTTTAGAGTGTGCCCATAGAAGTACTTTTTAACCGACGAAAAAACAAAAGAGGAGGAGGTTCTCAATTCGTTCTTTTATTTTTATTTTTATTTTTTATGTATGTTCACCGATCATTTACAGACGCCTGGACCAATTCGAAAAATTCTTTTTTTGTTTGAAAGCGTGCACTGCCCAGGTGGTCCCATTGTCATCAGGTCAGAATCCTTAAAAATTCAGTAAATTCTTGTATTTTGCGGCACATTTTGAAGCATAATGTACTTATGTTTACCTACATGCCTACCCGTTGACATCAACTGCATGACAAACATCTGGCAAAGAAGCTTGTCAAAAAGAGGTTCTTTTTAAAGGTCGTATATGAATATTAGTCTGTAGCAGGCCTGGCGCACTCCGCGGCGTAGGTATAGAGTTGCAAGTACGTGCGGCGACACCCGCGGGGAGGTTAGTCAGTTGGTTGCCGCGCGTCGCACGTTACACGCGCGCTCCGATGCCGTTCGCATTTCTTCACGAGATTTATTTTATTTTATCAATTCTGTATTAAGTAACTCAGCTTCCTACCTCATTCGTTTATTTTGTATGATAATGCAATATTCATATTTTTTCTAATATTTGTGCTTTGGTTTTCTTTCAATATCCTACGTTTAACAAAACATTTTATTTTTGTTTTACTTGGGTGTAGAAATGTACTTCAGTACACTTTTCGTAGGTACCTATTTTCATATAAATCTCGAAATTCGCATCCCTACAAAGCGTGCCGGCTGTGACCTTCAGAGGTGGTCTGCGGCAAATGAACTTTCGCGCGCAGCAATTCGGCTCATTTTTGCTTGCGCGCGCGATCAGTAGGCTAATATAAATGTAGGTATTCTAAGCCGGCGCGAAGGAAATTGTACTTTATTATCGCGCATAAAGATTTATATTTGTTGAATTGCTATGGCGGAGTGCGTCTTCTGTACCTGTACTATTATGTATTCTGTGTCTGTAGGTATTTTATAGTGATTCTTTATTCTCTTTGAACTCTTATACGACTGGGCAGATTTTGATAAGAGCTATATCAAAGGAATACTTTCATCACCCTGAGACACCATTGCTAGTTTTGTTGTAATGTTACAATAATGACAAAACAAATATACTGAAACTCACTGGTTGGCGGTATAAGCGTAGTTTGCGTGCCTCGCCCGGAAGACAAAAGGCGAGAGGACGTGAAGAAAAAGATGGTGGACATTCGTTTTTTGATTCAAAGAGGGAAAAAGATATAAAATTATGTTTTATTGTATAAAATATACTGTAAAATGATTGTTTTAATGTCTGAATGTATTATTGTAATGTTTAAAAGGGTCTACATGTGCAAAACCAAAAGTTTTATGAGAATATTTATCCAGATAATGCTAATGGAATAAAAATCTGTTGTTGTTGGCAAACGTGTGCTTTTATTGAGTTTCCACATAATATTACACACCCAAAAACTAACTCAACCTTATCAGTTTCAGAAGTGGGATCCAACGCGTCTTGCCGGTTGTGCTGATGAATTTCATGAAAGACAATGTCGAATCGAAAACACGAAGGAAAACGCATAAAATGTACTAAGACAAAAAGGAACTCGTCAGGAAAGTTTGAAAGGATAAGGATAAAGAATTCAATGTTCAGTACCTAATTTATCATTGTCACAGGAATTATGCGGTAAGACTGTCCTATATGATATGGGGATAAAGTAGCTACCTACCTGGTACCTACAGGAATGCTAATTTTCAATAGTTCTGGTCTGATGATATTTGAAAAGAATAACACAAGAACTCTGTGTAGATACAATTAAACAAGAAGTTTACAATTTGTTATGTTGGCTGGTAGCCGGACTGGTAGAAATTGTTAGCTATTTGTTCAACAGTTTGGTGTCCACTCAAAGAAGAAGAATAGATATTCACATATTGCAGTGTCTGTAAGGGTATATGAGTCTAGGAGAAACTTCTATTCACTGAATACTAAAACAATACATATGAGCATTATTTAATTCAGTACTAACTTACTTTTTAATAGTTAACTGGAGATATTTGTTGAGTATCTATGTACCTCAAAACAAAAAGGATCAATCCTAATAGGATTGTATTAAGTTTTATTATAAATATGTAAGCTGTGTTACTGACCTGTTAATGATGACTGATTAAAGAAAAGTAATATTATAATAATTTCAAAAAAAGAAAACAAAACCCGACTTTGGTAATTTTATAGTTAGGTTATATTTTGTGTTACAAAAACATTAGCTTGAGTTTATACCATTTTCATATAGGCTGTCTCACTTGTGCTGCTAAGATAAATCTAATGATACTTTATTTATCAAAATCTGGAAACGGTTTGAGCTAATAGCCCATGTGAAAATAATGTTCTTTTCCTTGAACTCAATAAAAATAACCTTCCTTCTGAGGCAGTTGGGTAATGAAATAAACACTTTGTACTTAGTTTCTGTAAATGAAAAGAGTGAACCCTACACTAGCAAATCATATACAGTAATCTGATTAAACCAAAAATTCAACAATGTACAAATAAAAGGAGTTATTGATTATTTTACATTTGATAGACTTTTCTCTTCATAATCACTAGGGACAGAAATAAGCTTTGGAAGGTGTGTATGTATGATAGGGATAAAATGAAAATGTGTAGTCAAAAAGAAGTAAAACTTTGACTTATTTGTGAAGACTGAAGACAGACAGACATGATGGATGAATAAATATTTACCTAATTAAAGTTATGCAATAGTAGTATGTGACAGTCGAAAATACTATTTTTACTAATCACTGAATATGGCTTTTTGTTTGTGCACCTATTCTCAAAGCACTGGTTTAACATGGAAAAAGTTGTTAACTTGCTTGCTATGTACTAAATTTACTGATTTATTTACTAGATATGACAAACAAAGAAAGAGGTATGGTCACCAATGCATAGGTACAATAGGTATGTAAATAAATTGGCCTGAAGTCATACTACTTACATTTACTTTCAGACTGTCAGTTGATTTGTATGTAATTGTTAGGTATATCTTCTTCTTTTCGTGAGGGACACCGAGTCGTTCAACGACCCGATGAACCCTGGTGTCAGAGTTGTTCAACCGCCTACTGCAAGTAGCAGGCCTCTGACATGGTTGTGTAGATAACGACCGCCGTCATAGACAGCAACCGGGACCGACAGCTTAACGTGCCCATCCGAAGCACGGAACCATCTTACTTGCGGACAATCAGGTGGTTCAGCCTGCAATGTCCTAACCAGACTGGGAACAAATTCACAAAGTGATAAATATCAACTTTGTGAGTGACCCCACCGGGAATTGAACCCGGAACCTTTGCGTGGCAGGCAGGCATACTAACCACTGCGCCACATCGGTTGTCGGTTGTTGTTGTCGGTTAGGTATATGTGAGTGACAGATTAGATATTTTGAAATAAATGGTGCGGCAGAAAACACTGATGAGAAAAAGTAGTAAATTCAACATGCATTTACTTGAGTAGGTATGAGTGAGGTGTCAAGTGGGTAATGCAAAAGTCGATCCACATACCTATAACTTGTATACTTTATTGCACTAAGGTATATTACATTTTATGTGACGTGTTATAATACAATAATAGCTTAAAATAAAATATTGGACAAATACTAAATACACCTTCAGATACCTATATAAGATTTACCAATGTTTACAAGGTAATCAGTGGGTTTTAGACAAGTATATCATACATCATTTAATTATTTTCATAAAAACTATTGAACAAGGAAACAGCTACACTGATATAAATTATAAGGACTGAAGTTTTTCATGGAAGGAAATATTAAATTTATGGTAGGTATTGTAGCAGATATATTTTACCCACAGAAACAGAGTTAATACTTACACCCCATAAATCATATTTGATTTCTTTGAACTACCTTCATTGTTGTTTTGATCACAAAAAGTCATATATTGTGAGAAATAAGATCTAAAGATATTTGTTCATGTTTTACTACTAGATCAAGAAATACAAAATAGATGGAGCGCTGCGAACAAAATTTATGAAAAATTAAAGAGTTATTTTATTTAAATCTGTGATAGGTACTTGGTATTTTAAGATAGTTTAGTTGCAGTAACTTCTTATAGCAAGAGTAAAGGGTAAATATTAGGGTGGTCCTTATATGGTCGAAAAAACTTTTTTTTGGAAATGTTATTGGGGCACCCCCGCAATGTGAAATATACACTTAAAAACTAAAACGGTATTTTTTTCAGAATTTTTCATTAATGTTTAGGGGTGGCGCCAGAATTTTTAAAATATTTAATTGAAATATTTTTTTTCTTTCCAAAATAAATACCAATTTTTTTGTTTAATTTAAAATTATTTTAGACCAACCTAAAAGCTATATGATTGCAAATTTTAAACCTAAACATAGTCATATTATATTAAAAATCACTAAGCACCATCTTGCATAAAAACGGGTTTTTTCGTTAAAATTATTTCTGAAAATTCTATGAGGACATGGGATACATTGACTTAATAAATTTAAAGAACTACCTATTTCAACAGATAGTCTATACCATTGAGCTGCTGAAAATAATAAATAAAAAAGTTATCAGGGTTTTGAATATTTTGACGAAAATACCCCGATTTCAAGTTTGAAATATGTAGTAAATTTAGTAAGATTAATTTATGCAAGTTTTTTTTATAGGATCTTATAGATAATAACTAAGTTGTTAATTTAAAATATAATATGTGTTAGATTTCGATCAATTTTAATATTTAATGAAGAAAACCGTATACTCGGTCCAGCAAAAAAGCGTAAATTGCTTAGGGGCGCACTGGTGACAATTTATGCAAAGTAATCAGATTTTACTTTTGTTTTTTATGGATACAGATCAATATTACGCCATAATAGTGAAATAATAATACGACAAAGGCATACCCAAAACTCAACTTATCTTTCTCACTTACAGCCGTAACGAAATTAATCTACCCATATTGTAAGTACTTTTTCTTGGAGATAAAAGGCAAATGGGGGGTGGAAAACGGAAAAATAAGATTATTTCTTCATTCATAAGTCTCATAAAGATATAAAAACTCGCATTTTTTAATATCTTTTTCATGAACACCTGTTTTCAATTTTGGCTCTAAATTAATTTTCTTTAATTTTTCAAATGACATCCGCCACCCTTAAAACTAATTTTAAAAATTAAATAAAAATTGTGTGGTCATATTTTAGCACATAGAACATAATGAGAGGGTGCCCCGATAATATTTCAAACTTTCGAAAATAAGGACCACCCTAGTAAATATGTTAGGTAGGTAGGTACCTATCTATAATGAATAAATCATAATTTGAAGCTAAGAACTGAACCAGCAAGTAATTAAAAAAAATATATAAAAGAGATAAAATAGATGCGTAGGGTGACTTTTGTTTGTTATGTAGTAAAATAATAATATACCTAATATATGTTTTTATAGGACACATGGAAAACTAAAAGAACAGATTTGAAAAAGAAGTACCTATACCTATGGATACTAGTTGTTTAACTTTTCATTTCTTTGAGTGAGTAAATGTAAAACTACTCTTGCGGGGTAGGCAGAGCGCAAACGGATGAAAAATAGCCATTTGCACTACGTCTGAGAGTGTTAATGATTTGTTGTTTAGAAAGAAACTAGTACCGACATTATTGTTTTACTACATGATGCAGGATGAGGGGAAGAAAATAAAGACTTAATCAAAGAAGGTTGAAATGTTGAGCATGATACAGGATGAGAGGAAGAAAATAAAGACTTAATCAAAGATGTATCTCAGGAGATTGGACAATTCAGAGAGCGGTTTCTAAATAGAACACTGAGATAATACATGAATTCCAAGAGATATTCCAAGTAAATTAAGACATGATGCACCGACTCAGATGAAAAAGACTGCAAAATTTTGAAGAATAAATTGAAATTTTGAAACTACTAAGTGAAAATGAACAACAAAACATAAGGAAAATTTATGAGATATCTGATAATGATGAGAATGTTTCGAAAATTAGACAGTAATTAATGATGTTAAGCTGATCGAAGTTAAATAGAAACACAGTACCGACAAAAAACACAGAAACACAGACAGAAGATTGAAATATTAAAGTATACAGTACAATGAGATTGTGGAAGATAATCTGATCGATAAGTTTGACACTTATGAAAAGCTTTGGATAAAAGATCAAGTGACTGGAAATATTTTGCGTGGTAGCAAAATGTGTCAGGATGGACGAACTGTTACAATAATGACAAAACAAATATACTGAAACTCACTGGTTGGCGGTATAAGCGTAGTTTGCGTGCCTCGCCCGGAAGACAAAAGGCGAGAGGACGTGAAGAAAAAGATGGTGGACATTCGTTTTTTGATTCAAAGAGGGAAAAAGATATAAAATTATGTTTTATTGTATAAAATATACTGTAAAATGATTGTTTTAATGTCTGAATGTATTATTGTAATGTTTAAAAGGGTCTACATGTGCAAAACCAAAAGTTTTATGAGAATATTTATCCAGATAATGCTAATGGAATAAAAGTCTGTTGTTGTTGGCAAACGTGTGCTTTTATTGAGTTTCCACATAATATTACACACCCAAAAACTAACTCAACCTTATCAGTAAAATAATTACGTATTAACTTGCAAATGATTAAATTTTATCAAAGGAGAGAGAATCGGTCGCGAACGGACCTATTTAACCAAACTTTTTAGGACCGTTGACGATAGTGTCATTGACGTCTTACATCCACTGGACTGGCTGTACCCTCTGAATGTGCGTGAATGTCAAACAATGTTGGACTCATAAAATGGCGGATTTTTGTAGGGTTGTAATCATTTTGGACCCAAAAATCGATATCGATAGTCGGTAACTGCCTACGAACGATCCAATTATGCAATTTGGGTCACGATTTGACGGCATTCCCAAAGAGGGTTGACGTCAGGTAGGCGGCCGGTCATAAAACATAGCCAAATCCTTTTGCAACATGATTTTGTGTTCATACAAAACATGTTGCGCCGACCCCAAGTAATTGGGTAGGAAGATGATGATGGTTACGACGGGCATTATGCCTACGCTGTTGTGATATTTTTTGTGTACCTACCTTACTACTGCATTATGCTTATTTTCATAATACTTAACTGCTTTTTGTGTGTAGTAAATAGATGGTTAAAAAGAAAAACAAGTTGTCGGGGTAAACATTTATGATAATAATTATCAATCAAAAACCAAAAATAATAATTTAAACATAATTTAGGTATTTGTTTTGTTAACACAGGTTGAATTTCTTGTGCTATTCCAGAAATTTTCCTTTTCCTTCCACTTTGCTCCTGTTGCTGCTCAGTCAAAACAGACCTATCATTTTCCTTAGCTTGTACCAAAAAGGGGTTGGCAAGGCTTCTTCACGTAGGCATAATTTATCTAGAGTTCTGTTATAACATTCGACACCATTCTTCTAACTTCATTTTTTGCTTCTGTAAAAAAATATTTTTAAATTATTAAACAAGTATATATAAAATCCTTTAAAGAACTAAGTTTTTGTTGTTAGGTACTTTGGCACATTATAACTTTCTGAATTGAACTCTCCAAATTCATTATTTCCTTCCATTCTTACGAATTCTGGCAAAATGTATCGATACCGTGACTTTATGTACTACCCCAACCCTAGCCGACGATCAGTTTGTATGAAATCAGTATCAGCAGAAATAAAGTAATTAATGATATATTGGGGAAAAAAATGTTTATAGTTTGCTGCTTTATAGCGAAAATAAATGCTCGTGGCTTTTAATTACATATAATCTTATAAAGTTCGAGTAAAATAGCAGATTTGTGTACTTACGTGTGCAAACTAATTTCAGGGCGATATTTATTCCGACGCCCGTCGCACTGTATTATGGAATAGTCAGGCATGATGTCATTTCCTTAATTTAGTCTTTTATCACTAAAAATGCACCGCAAAAATAATATTTCATGAAAAATACGAATAAATCGCACTTTGTTTACAAGACTTTGACACTTCAAGTACCATAGATTGTTGGCACTATAAAATGGCGAAACAGTCGCGTTCGAAAATTAAAGGGATCTGACAGACAATATTTTGTCTCAATCTCCTTACAGAAAACCATTTGAGAGAAAAGGAAATAACATTATTTTTCCGCATTCTACATTGACAGAACAGATTAGTTCCAGTCCATACCAGGTTTAGTAGGTCTGTGCTTACATCACAGTTTGACTTAGCTCGTGCTTACTAGCTCAAACTTATCACACAAGCGGTTTTCGAACGGGTGCGGAACGGAACGGACGGCCGGCGGATGCGCAGTGAATTCGTCACGTACGCGAAGCGATTTGCAACGTTTTGATAGAAGTACCGCCGGTATCTGCCGCACGTCCGAGACGAATTCGCTGCGTATCCGCCGCGCATCAGTCGCGCGTCTGGACGTTCGCCTCGCATCCGCTAGCAAACCCGTTGTGTGATAAGGCTCTTTTATCTCAAATCAAACCAATCATAATCGTGTTTGTTTACATTTATTTAAAACTTCGACAGCAGGACAGCAGAAAACTTTTGCAAATAGCAATGTATATATTTTGATAAATTGAATTTAGCTGTGGCTAGAACAAATCCTACTTTCCTAAATGTTTACAATAACGATGTTAAACCAACCAATGATTTTATGATTACGCAACAAAATAGATCCCATGCTCTGTGCTATGCAAGCGGACATCTGACTGTGAAGGCTGCCTGGCTTACCCCCTAAAAAGAACTGCTATGGTGTTGCTACAACTACATGGCCGAGTAATGATATTATACTTTGATTATTGTTCGATGTTAATCAGAACATTAATTTAACATGAACTGAACTGAATGAAGTATTTTATTGCAGCAGCGCAGTTGCATTTAGAAAACTTCAAAATAGGTATATCCCAAGTAGGTACCTATTCGGTAAGGTCTGCGTATCACATTGAATATGAAGAGCAAGCTGATAGTTGTTATAAAGTACCTATTTAACTATCTATATTTGTTATTAAGTAATATATGCAAGAAAAACAAAGGTAAAGACTGAGGGTAAATATAATTATCATCATGTCATACTTATCATATTTTTAATATTACGTCCACACTAACTAACTATGAAAGGTTGAGGTTGATAAACATAGTAAACATACAACTACTTAGTACAAATCATTCATTACATTTAGGGGATTGAGATGGAGCTTCTGCCTCACATAGAGAAGAAACAGTCGAATATTGGTCACAAAAAAGTATAAAATAAAAGCTTTTTAACAAAAAATATCATCCAACGAAAACTGAAAAGCATAAAATAATTAACTTTTGTATGTCAACATTAATAAAATCATTAGTTTGCAAACGATTGGTAGAAGGTACTATAGGAATATTTTCGGAAATATTTTGAGATTTTATTCAATTTTATTAACCAAGTTCATAAATTAATCTAAATGTGCCTGTCTAAATGATTTTGAGTCGGCGCCAATCATAATTAAAATAAATAAATAATCATCCATGGAACAAACATCTCCAGTTAGTTTAACAAGCGTGGTGAGTATGAATATACTCTCCGTTAGGGAGATGATAGTGGACAATAAAGAGGCGCCTCGCGCGCTGTTTCCCTAATTTGTGTGTAAAAGTATGGTAATAAATACGCTTGATTGGCGCCGACTCAAAATCATTTAGACAGGCACATTTAGATTAATTTATGAACTTGGTTAATAAAATTGAATAAAATCTCAAAATATTTCCGAAAATATTCCTATAGTACCTTCTACCAATCGTTTGCAAACTAATGATTTTATTAAGGTTGACATACAAAAGTTAATTATTTTATGCTTTTCAGTTTTCGTTGGTTGATATTTTTTGTTAAAAAGCTTTTATGTCTGAACAACTTTGAGATTGAACGAATTTCGGCTGAGATAGAGGCATTTGAATCAAATGTCAACCAAGTAAAAAAAACTTGTGACTGGGATTTTTTTCACTATTTTTACGGCATCCTTTATCGATAGGTACCAAACCTACCCGAAAGCTATGGCACGCATTTAAATAAACCCCCTGTATAATGCGTGGTTTGAAGGAACGCACTACCTTTTCTAACACCCTGTATAATGGCTCGCCACACGTCTCCGTATGAAACTTGCAGTGATTATTGTTATCTCATGGGATCACGTTTTTAGTG
The DNA here is from genome assembly GCA_024500475.1 of Phthorimaea operculella. Classification (NCBI taxonomy): domain Eukaryota; kingdom Metazoa; phylum Arthropoda; class Insecta; order Lepidoptera; family Gelechiidae; genus Phthorimaea; species Phthorimaea operculella. Next base: position 1,554,843 of record JANFCV010000024.1, on the reverse strand, counting down.
CGTACAAACGTAAAGAACTGAAAGCTTGTGAATGATATAAAAAGTTAATTCAATGTAATTTACAGAGCAAGTCTAATGTAATTTAATTACCTACATACGTGTACTCGCCTTTATTATGTTGTTATTATTAATTCAGACACGATAGCCTTGTTTTCTTGAACATCTGCAGCTAAAAGAGACGTCGTGACTAGTTTTTAGGGTTTCGTAGTCTACTAGAAACCCTTATCATTTCGTCAAGTCTCAAGTCTGTCTGTCTGTCTGTCTGTCTGTCTGTATGCCGCGCCCTCATAACTCCGTCAGTTTTAGAGCTATCGACATCAAATTTGGTGTGAAAATAGATCGTGTTGACCCAAATTTAGAAATATTAAGAAAAAATTATATTAAATGTTTTTTGGACCCCCTCCCATACAAGTGAAAGGGGGGCAAAAAATTTTTTTTTTCTTCTGTAAGATTGAGTAGGGTATCGTTGAATAGGTCTTTTAAAACTAAGGTGAGGTTTTTTTGAAACAAAGTCACTAAAATGTTTCTGTCACGAGATATTTGCTTTTAAAAAGGGCGTTTTTGACCCATAATTTGTTCCAGCTGTAACTTCTAAAGTATAAACGCACAAAATTTGAAAAAATACGAAATATACTTCTCAATTTTAAGTTACCATGAAAACTATAACGGATACTGTACCACGAAAGGTTTCAGAAAAATAAAAGTTTTTCTATTTGCGGTTGGTAATCATAAAGCTGCTAACAAACCAGCAATAAAATTAACTTTGTAACGCTGAATAACCTGATATTTAAACGTTGACTACGAAACCGTATTTGTGAGCGTGTCTCACACGCTCTTGGCCGCTTTTTTTTCATATTTCGTCCTATGTTCCTAAGGGAAAGTTGTTCCTAATCACCAGCCTGTTCTGCTGTTCTGCAAACAGCAGCTGTATGGTTACCAACCGCAAATTGAAAAACGTTGATATTTCCTTAATCTTTAGTGGTACAGTATCCGTTATAGTTTTCATGGTAACTTCATATTAAGAACTTTATTTCATATTTTTTTCAAATTTTTAGCATGCATACTTTGGAAGTTACAGCTGGAACAAATTATGGAAATAATTAAGCAAATATCTCGGAAACAGAAACATTTTAGGGATTTTGTTTCAAAGAAACCTCCCCTTAGTTTTAAAAAACCTATTCAACGATACCCAATATTACAGAAGAAAAAAAAATTTTTTTGTCCCTCTATCACATGTGTGGGAAGGTAGTCCAAAAAACAATTTAAATATTTTTTTCTAAACATTTCTAAATTTGGGTCAACACGATCTATCTTCACACCAAATTTGATGTCGATAGCTCCAAAACTGACGAAGTTATGAGGGCGCGGCATACAGACAGACAGGCAGACAGACAGACAGACTTGACGAAACTATAAGGGTTTCTAGTAGACTACGAAACCCTAAAAATAGTCCTCGCATACAAAATTGCCGATCAGCTGATTTGAGTTACCATGGGAGGTCCAAATTTTCTTTTCATATTTCGACCTAGGTACTTATCTTCCTTGAGGAAAGTAGTTCATCGGTCACTAGTAATATTTCACCGTAGGTATATAAGTCATAATATTACAGCCTATCAGTATTCGGAGAGCTGTTCCTTACACCCTGTATGTATACTGTGTTCAGTGCGCCGGCGCAGTAAAAATATAGGTTTTATACTGCTGCTTGCTTTACAGCGTGTTAATTCCTATTCAGTTCGCGATGTTGCTGGTGGTAGCATGGAGTGTGTTTTTAGTGCTGGTGTGGTTCACTCTGTACTGTAGGTACTGCTACTATGGACGCAAGCTCGCTGAGATTCCAGGACCCAGGAGGTGGCCCCTCATTGGGAATGCAGTGGAAGCCGCCTTTTTGAACCCTGGTAGGTGAAAGTTCCAGTTTTTTTTTTGATGATTTGAGATATTTAGGACATCTCTTAGTATTTATTTGCGAACCTAAATGTGCATAGATATTCTTTTTTTGTAACGTACAAAAAAGCAAAAGAGGAAGAGGTTCTCAATTCGTCGCGAAATTCGATGCTAAGAAAAATTTATTGCTTAAAATTAAATTATTTAAGGAACCAGACATTGAACCTGAATAGCAATAAAATACTTTCATTGAAATTGAATAATTAAGCCGCCCTAGTAATTGCGTGGAAAACATTTTTTTTTGTCGAGAAATGTTTAGTTACATCGGTTCGCCCTACGAAACCGATGACTTAATTATTCAATTTAGTAGGTCCTACTGCATTTTTTAAACAGCATACCTACTTCAACAAAATAGGTTAAAATTCACAACCAATTATTATTCAGCCCTGAGATATGATTTATAATTTATAATATTTGCCACTACGAAGACATCATCATCTTCCTGCCCTTATGTCGGCGCAACATGTTTTGTAAGAACACAAAATCATGTAGCAAAAGGATTTGGCAATGTTTTATGACCGGCCGCCTGCTTGAGGTCAACCCTCTTTGGGAAAGGTGGTATCACCGCCACCATGCGGTTGACCATAGTCGACGGATATTCAGCCGATGTCAAAAACTCTACGTCGCCTTTTAAGAAAAAACCTTACCTAGTGTACTAGGGGTGGTAGTATTCTTAGCCGCTACCACACGGCACTACTTCGAAGACCTTAACAGTAAAGAAATTAATCGTCACAATCTACTTATTTCAGAAACATCGTTCACGTTCGCGAGGAGTTGTCGCAAGTATGGACCAATCAGCAGGCTGACATCTCTCCTGGTAGCTGTCGTGAATATATCAGATCCAGGATATGTAGAGGTCAGTATCTATTATTATTAACCATTTATTGTACACAAAAAACATTACAAGAGATACACATACAAAGAATAACGACACAACAGGACAGCTTATTTCTACTAAGAAATTTCTTCCAGCTGACCTACAGAGAGTGCGTGCACAATTGAATAAAAATATATAAACAATAAACGTACATACAAATATATTACCTACATAAACGTAAATAAACTTTACACACTATAATATAGATACCAAAAACAGTAATAAATATTTTATAATAAACCTACAATATGTACATACATACATACATAATTTTACCATTTACGAAAGAGAAAGATAATATTCTTTAACTCTCTTCTTGAAGACAGCGACAGCTAGGGACTGTCACGAACAGTGTATGGTAGCGTATTCCATAACCTGACTGCATCCACAGTGAAGGAGTATGAGTAAAAGTCAGTGCGATGGTGAGGAAAGGCTAAACCCGTCCTGACATTCGAACGACACGGTTGGTCCTGCGGACGGACGCGAGAAATGAAAGCGCTCACGTAAGTATTTCGGAGCACATGGATTATACAGAACATTAAAAAGTAAACATAGTATGCGAGCATTCCTGCGATATCGGATCGGGAGCCATTTTACCTGTTTCCAGAACTCAGACACATGATCGTACTTACGGAGTCCGAAGACATACCGTATGCAGAGATTTTGGAGCCGCTCTAGCTTATTTAATAGCTCCTCTGTGGCATCCGGGAAACAAGTGTCAACGTAGTCCAGGAGGGGAAATAGAAGAGACTGTACTAAGGAGATTTTAGTTTTCAAGGGCAAAAGACTTTGAAGACGCTTCAGGGAGTGGAAAGAGTAGTGAAGTTTTCTGCTGACCTCATTGACATGAGGAACCCAAGTTAAGTTGGAGTCAAATATGACGCCAAGATTTTTGGCAGTACTGGTATAAGCAATAGGAGTCCCATTATAAATGACTGGAGGGATCTAACAAATGTCCAGTTGCTTAACAGCATGTAACTACTACCCATGATTAAAACTTGAGATTTTTTGGGATTGATCAACAGACCAAACGAAGCTGCCCAGGCACTGATTTTATCTAAATCAGAATTTAGATCATCCACTGCCTTATTAATGTCAAGAACATTGAAGTGTCGGTTGCAAGCTTGGGTTACAAGTCGTCCGCGTAGAGATGGAAGCTTGATGAGATATCTATCTATTAGTCTATAAAGTTCTTCTGTCATGTAGAACACTAACGACCCGATGAACCCTGGAGTTGTCGGAATATGTATGGGCCGATCAGCAAACTGACATCTCTTCTAGTCGCTGTCGTGAATATATCTGATCCCTTATATGTAGTGTTCAGTACTGGTAAAATATCCTAGTAGATGTCTAGTTTTTTCTATAGAACTTTGAGTCGACGTACGACCCGATAAACTCTGGTGAACTATAAGTAACGTAGGTGCTACAGTACTAGTGTAATAAAAGACGCCGAAAATTTATGAGATGAGAAGAAGTAAGTAAGTAAGTAAAAACACTTTGTTGCACAAAAATAAATAAACAATAACAAAAGTAACAATAACAACTTAAAGCCAGAACAACTTGAAGACACATATGGACACTGAACTTGACTATTTAATAAAACAAAGCAAAACATTCTTGAAATGGTTCTAGCATTTTTACGCCTTAGTTACACTAACTAATTGAAATAAAACACGTCTAATGATATGAAATTATAATAAAACCTTTATAACAAAGCCTGGTGTAAACCTAGATTGTTATTTCGAGAAATTGACATTGTGATATTCATCTTGATAATCTTTACGTCGGTAGGTATATCCTCGGTTCTTGTCTCGAGGAAGACCTTTAGGGGCAATCTCCACAGAATAAACGCGCGACTTGTATCTCTCAGACAAGCGATCGTCAGCCGTTGAATATCGATACTATAGTTTGACAACTTCGTGCACGACCTTCCTGCGGGGTACAGACGGTCGGGGGGCGAGGAAGCACGTCATTTTAATATGACGTGCAGCGCGGATGCGCGCGTCGGCCTTCCCCGCTCCCAACGTCTGTCACCCCTAGGGAAGGTCGCGCACGAACTAGCCGGACTATAATCGATAGGACGCGCGTCTCACGTGTGTAGCTTTGTTTCATAAGTGAACATTGTAAATGGAAACGGTTTCAGGCGTCGCGATGCCGCACGTCTCACGTCTCCGACAATAACTTGTTTGACAGGTGCAATCTTACGTTTAACATCTCAAGTCTACTCTGTGGAGCTTGTAACTTACACGCACCATACGGTATTTGGATTGGTACAAATTGTCAAGCCATTGAGTTCCGCTACCCACGTTCCCATTCTGATTCCGATGTATTATGAATACCTTGTGTGGCGCAGTGGTTAGTATGCCTGCCTGCCACGCAAAGGTTCCGGGTTCAATTCCCGGTGGGGTCACTCATAAAGTTGATATTTATTACTTTGTGAATTTGTTCCCAGTCTGGTTAGGACATTGCAGGCTGAACCACCTGATTGTCCGCAAGTAAGATGGTTCCGTGCTTCGGATGGGCACGTTAAGCCGTCGGTCCCGGTTGCTGTCTATGATGGCGGTCGTTACACAACCATGTCAGAGGCCTGCTACTTGCAGTAGGCGGTTGAAAAACTCTGACACCAGGCTTCATCGGGTCGTTGAACGACTCGGTGTCCCACACGAAAAAAAAAAAGAATACCTTGACTGACAAGATTTCTGTATGGACCCTGAAAACCACCTCAACTGTTATCTAAGGATTCATAATAATAAATAACATAGTGCGAGCAACATTGACTCGTCCCTTGCACAACCGAGGATATATTGAAATAATTTAAACTCCGACGGTCGGCGTTCCACTCCGGTGGGCACGGCGCCTTAACACGTCCTGCGTTGCGATTTCCTAGATGCTATCCAATTATTGATTATGATTAGATTTACCGACATCAAAAGTGTGGTACCTACTAGCGCATTCTGCGTACCCAGCAGTACCTACGACTGCCTGCGAGTACAAGGTTGCGGGTTCAATTCCTGGTGGGGTCAGTCACAACAAAGTTGATATTTATCATCACTTTATGAATGAATTTCCCAGTTTGGTTAAGACATTGCAGGCTGAATCGGTTTGTTTGAAAAGGATGATGGTTCTGTGCTTCAGAGGGCACGTTAAGCCGTCGGTACCGGTTTCTGTCTATGTTAGACGGCGATCATTACACAACCATGTCAGAGGCCTGCTATGCTACTTGCAATAGACGGTTGAAAAACTCTGACACCAGTGTTCATCAGGTCGTTGGCCGCCTTGGTGTCCCACTCGAGGAAGAAGAAGAAGATTAAAATGATTTGTTCATTTACTTGTTTCAGCAATTGTTCTCTTCATATCGCTACAATGAGAAGAGGACGCCATATAACTTTATGCGGGGCTGGCTCTGTGAGGGACTACTCGTTAGTAATGGTGAGTTTAAAATCATTTTTTAGGGTTTCGTAGTCTACTATAGTTTCGTCATGTCTGTCTGTCTGTCTGTCTGTCTGTCTGTCTGTATGCCGCGCCCTCATAACTCCGTAAGTTTTGGAGCTATTGACATGAAATTTGGTGTGAAGATAGATCGTGTTGACCCAAATATAGAAATGTTAAGAAAAAAATATTTAAAATGTTTTTTGGACCCCCTCCCATACAAGTGAAAGGGGGGCAAAAAATTTTTTATCTTCTGTAATATTGAGTAGGGTATCGTTGAATAGGTCTTTTAAAATTAAGGTGTGGTTTCTTTGAAACAAATTCTCTAAAATGTTTCTGTCACGAGATATTTGCTTTTAAAAACGGCGTTTTTGACCCATAATTTGTTCCAGCTTCTAAAGTATAAACGCTAAAAATTTGAAATAAATATGGAATATAGCTTACAATCTGAAATTACAATGAAAACTATAACAGATATCGTACCCTTAAAGGTTTCAGGAAAAATTGAGTTTTTCTATTTGCGGTTGGTCATGTCATCATACTGCTGCTAACAAACCAGCAACAAAATTAAGTTTGTAATGCTGAAAAACCTGATATTTAAACGTTGACTACGAAACCCTATTTGTGGGCGTGTCTGACACGCTCTTGGCCGGTTTTTTTAGATAAACCGGATAAACCCTATTAGTCTTAGCGGTAGTTCAAAACATGCTGCACCTGAGAGAAGAGTTCTGAAATTTGGTACACTTAATCTTTAGGGTAAATGAATCGATTTGACCCGTAGTACACAATTTTAAAAAAATCCTATGAGGAGTAATGACGTCATCTTTTTTTTGTAAGGGAAAAAAAAAATTTTGTTCCGAAACCTATCAAGTGTGGTATCAAATGAAAGGCCTTGCTAAGCCGATTCTAAAAATATATCACATTATTATATTTAAGTCACTTGTATAAAATTAAATAGGAAATAATTCTCGAAACATGCCACGTTTGGGCTTCTCCGGGTATGATACGGTTGAATCATTACTTATGAAATATACGTAATATAATGTGTAATATCCTCATCTCTAACCTCAAGAAAGGTACTACGGATTTTTTGTCTTTAAGTCATTTTTTTTAATTTTAAAGTTACAGAAATTTATGAAAACACACTTAGTTGAAATTTGGCATCGAAAGTTCAATTTTGGACACCGAGAATGATAAAAATATAGCCAGTTGAGATTACAATCATATTATTATGTACATCACATCATATTCAATTTGCAAAAAGAATGTTATGTGCTTCGGAGGGCACGGTTAACCCTCGGCCCCATAGCAGTCGCTCTCTATGAATAATAAAACAGCAGCGGTCCGTCAAGGTCGTCAGTTAGGGGCTGCATAGTAACCAGGGTTCATCGGGTCGTTTGTAGACTCGGTGTCCCACTTTTCAGAACAAGATTTATTAATAATAGGATGATAAATACAAATGCGAGAGAAGTTTTCGATTGATGGTTAAAGTGATCATTTCTCTATACACACATTATATACACAACGGCAAAATTAACGGAATCTATACATAATAATAAAGTTATAGAGGGTCGAAAGCCTGTACATAAAAGATATTGGAAAATAAATTGTCAGCGAATTCTTGAAATTGATAACAAAACACGTTTCAAAAGTTTTTACATATTTTTTCCGTTTAGATGTTTGTATGTGACAGCATCATGAAAAACTACTGAACGGATTTTGATAAAATTTGGTACAAAGATTGCTATCGCATTGAAGAAGGTAAAGGCTACTTTTTTCTCCACTTGAGGGACTGGAGTACCTGATGTGTACCACTAGAAGCACAACCACGAGCCCAGCTAAACAATGGGAAATACATTTATGGCACCAAAGCAAAAATTGTTTAGCATCATAGAATGCTCCTGCTGCCAAACATAGATCAAAGGTTTGGAGAACCTTATGTGGACCACCAGGTGCACCTCCAAGAGCCCAGCTAAACTACAGGAGACACATATTATATAGTCCCAAAGCAAAAATTGTTTAGCGCGATGGGACGTGTCTGCTGGAAAATATAAATCGAAGGTTTGGAGAACAACAGGAGATACATATACGTCCCCGAAGAAAAAATAATGCAGCTTGATTGGACCCTCCTGCTAGCAATTAGAAATCAAAGGTTTTGAAAACCTGATGTAGACATGTAGACCATCAGGAGTACCAAAAATAGCCCAGCTCAAATAGGTACATGAGATATACATATGGCCTCAAGGAAAAGAATATTTAGCATGGCGGGACATTTCTGCTGGCAAATAGCTAATGAAGGTGATGGATACCCTGGGAATAAATGTAAGGATGCTGGTGTGGGAATAATGTGTGTATAGACAAATGAAAATTATAAAGATGAACCAAAACTCCTCTCGCATCTGTATTTATCATCTTATAATTAATAAATCTTGTTCTGTCAAGTGGGACACTGAGTCTACGAACGACCCGATGAAACGTGGAAAGCCCAAACGTGGCATGTTTCGAGAATTATTTCCTTTTTAATTTTATACAAGTGACTTAAATATAATAATGCCATATATTTTTAGAATCGGCTTAGCAAGGCCTTTCATTTGATACCACACACAATAGGTTTTGGAACAAAATTTTTTTTTTTCCCATACAAAAAAAAGATGACGTCATTACTCCTCATAGGATTTTTTTAAAATTGAGTACTACGGGTCAAATCGATTCATTGACCCTAAAGATTAAGTGTACCAAATTTCAGAACTCTTCTCTCAGGTGCAGCATGTTTCATACATTCGGCCAGCGAGCCGCTAAGGCTATATTAGATTGCTCGGCAAATAAAATATTGATGTACCTACCTATCTAATTCTAAGTTGAGTCCTAAAATATTATATGAATATTACCTACTTACTACATTACTCTACTCATGTTTAAGATACTAGGTATTTGTGATTCATCCAACGAGTGTATTTTGATATGAGGTCTCGCACCAATCTCGGTTTCTTGGATTTCTAGCGAGGCTAAAATACCTACATCTCCATGATTTAACATAAGTTACCTACTAAAGCAAAATAAAACAAGGTAAAGTTTCCGTCCTACCTAAGTTAAATAGCCCAGTATCTATTCATATCAATAGGTTTCACACATAAAGCTAGTATCTACATACGTACCTACCTATTTGCTATGTTTCAAGCAAATGCAAGTTTCCTCAACAAACAATGTTACCTATTTACTTTGTTCTTAGGCTTTGTTGTTTTGTCCATAATAATGCAAAAAGCAAACAGTGAAGTGGATAATCAAATAATTATACCTAACCGTGCCTAGGTAGATACTATAATTTACAGATACTAGATTAATTTAATCAATGCATAATTAGCATCTTTTCAATAGCATTGTTTCATATAAACTTACATCACGCAGCTAGCTAGTTGCATAATGTATGTCACGCATTTAAAATAAGGGTTCTTTTAATTGAGTAAGTACAATTATTAAAGGGCAGGTTGTACTCACAAAATGAACAACTTTTATTAGAAACTTTTCTTCGAATCAGACGCCCCATACAAAAAATTTGGATTATGTTGAAAAACATCGGCATTTAGTATGGGAGGTCCTTTGTTTTTCATATTTTTTGAAGAGATGACATTTTTTTCCGATTTCGATGATGGTCACTATATTGGTCACATAGTAAAAGATGTTGACTAAATTAAAACAGAAACTTAACCTGTCATTCTCTTGTTAAACTAGGAGAAAAGTGGAAGCACCGTCGCAAGCTGCTGACTCCAGCGTTCCACTTCACCGTCCTGAAGAGCTTCTGCAGCACCTTTTACGACCACACCACGAGGTTCCTGCAGCGCATCGACCTGGAGACTGAGAAAGACCGCACTGACATCACGCCTCTCATATCCAGGACCACTCTTAACGTCATGTGTGGTAAGAAGAGCTTTTGCAGCACCTTACATGAGCACTAAGCCAGGTTCCTGCAGCTCATCGACCAGCAGACTAAGAAAGACCGCACTGACATCACAAAACTCATATCCAGGACCACTCTTAACGTCATGTGCGGTAAGAAGAGCTTCTGCAGCACCTTCTACGAGCACTAAGTCAGGTTCCTGCAGCGCATCGACCAGGAGACGCAGAAAGACCGCACTGACATCACGCCGCTCATATCCAGAACCACTCTCAACGTCATGTGTGGTAAGAAGAGCTTCTGCAGCACTTTCCACAAGCACACTACGAGGTTCCTGCACCGCATCGACCAGGAGACGCAGAAAGACCGCACTGACATCACGCCTCTCATATCCAGGACCACTCTTAACGTCATGTGTGGTAAGAAGAGCTTCTGCAGCACCTTCCACGAGCACACCACGAGGTTCCTGCAGCGCATCGACCAAGAGACGCAGAAAGACCGCACTGACATCACGCCTCTCATATCCAGGACCACTCTTAACGTCATGTGTGGTAAGAAGAGCTTCTGCAGCACCTTCCACGAGCAATTGGATAGGTTCTTGTTCCTGCAGCTCATTGACCAGGAGACTGAGAAAGACCGCACTGACATCACGCCTCTCATATCCAGGACCACTCTTAACGTCATGTATGGTAAGAAGAGCTTCTGCAGCACCTTCCACAATCACACTACGAGGTTCCTGCAGCTTATTGACAAGGAGACTGGGAAAGACCGCACTGACATTACACCGCTCATATCCAGGATCACTCTTAACGTCATGTGTGGTAAGAAGAGCTTCTGCAGCATCTTCTACGTGCACTAAGTCAGGTTCCTGCAGCTTATTGACCAGGAGACTGAGAAAGACCGCACTGACATCACGCTTCTCATATCCAAGACCACCCTCAACGTCATGTGTGGTAATAAGAACTTCTGCAGCACCTTCTACGAGCACACCATGAAATTCCTGCAGCGCATCGGAGACTTAGAGAGATCGCACTGACATCACACCACTTATATCTAGAACCACTCACAACGTCATGTGTGGTAAGTGAGAAATAATTTTCTCTGCACGTGTTTCTAAGGAAATAATTAGGCCGTTATTGTACTGATCAACTTTCGGCATGGGACTAATGCTGCAAACATAAATTTGACCTCCAATACAAATTCAGTCAACCAACTGTGAAGTCGTCGATAGTTTTCTCAATTTTCAGAATCTTCCCCATTTGAAATCAGCATGAACGTCCGTTTGTGAACCGGTTAAAATTAATAAAACTGCTTCCATATTTCTTAGACATTCTAGACATGTATGTCATCACATCATCATCATCATCATCATTGGCCTCATACGTCTGTGTCAGACGATTTATTCAGTGTCTGAGGCAAGATTTTTCATGGCTGTATAAGCCGATGCGGGAGCGGCATGGCTTTTTGCACGCTCTCTACAGACACTGCGTTGCCTGGGACGCAATTATGGAAAACGCAGGGCTGCCCAGGACCTGCGCCACCCTCTCGGCCTTCCTGGCTGACTCCACAGGAACGACGGGTCGATACGTGCGGAGCCAGGTCGGCTGCAGGAGTCTGCCGCACGATTTAATACCAGTCACTCGCGCCTGACGGAGACCCGTTCCGGGTTTGTGTGTGGAGTTTTCCTTCTCCAGGACCCTGATCAGCTTGGGTCGGATTTATCCCTCGGTCGCCTCTTACGACCCCCACAGGAAGAGAGGGGGTGGTGCTATTCTACTCTGCCGGCACCACATGGCCACATGGCATGTATGTAGGTAACTTATAATAAGACTAGGGATAAGTAGAAATGTATTCCAAAGGTACCGTGTTTATTCACAAGGTCGACGTATCGCTGTAACAAAATAAAGGACTAAGCTTTGTTATGGCTTTGTTTGCCTTTTGGTTTGCCTTACCTGTTTGACCAACAGTAACCTGTACTTTGACTTCAAAGCTAATTGCGTATTGACACCCGTTTGCAAAACATAGTGTGAGAAAAATGTTGTGTTTATCTTGCAAGGATATCATTTATCATTTATTTTTTTCAAACTTACACTTACAGACAAAGCCAAACATGTAAGCCTTAGAATCTAAACCTAATTGCTAAATAACAAGTTATTTTTAACTAAATAAAGAATTAATTTATGTGAGAATCATAATTATAATGAGATGTTTACCTATTAATTAATTAAAATGTTGCTTCTTGTGTAAACATTGTCCAAGGAAATGTCCTGCAGAATCTGCAGTGCAGAATTGCAGATGCTAGGAAACTGTTTTGAGTTGACGCAAATATGTCGTCATTAGTGAGTCATAAATTCATTATTTCATTTAACAGTGTTAGACCTTCAACCAGCGGTGTAACCGAGAGTGACTTGGTCCGTCCATACTTTACATGGAACATAACTGCTTGGTGGATGGTGAGGGGGGACTTAAAATGGGATCTGCCCTAGTAGATCAGATCAGTTTATAAAAAATATTTTACTAGGGACAGCTTGCGCCGCCCTTCCAGCAATCTCTCCGATGCAATACTCTACTTCGATAGGCTGGTGAACTCGGTTATATAACACAACTGAACACTTGCTGAGACTTCATTGCCCATTTTTTTTCCACAGAGACTTCCATGGGCACTTCAGTAAACACAAAAGACAGTCAATCTACGATAGACAAATATTTCAAATCGATTTTGATATTCGGTGGCATTATCCAGAGGAGAATAGTTACAGTGTGGCTCCACTTCGACTGGGTTCACAAACTTCTGCCTCTTGCTAAACAAGAGAAGAAACTAGTCGCAGACATGCATGCACTTACTAACAAAGTGATACAAGACAGAAGGAACCTAAGAGAAGACGATTATTTCAATAGCAATATGGATGAAGATGCAGCGGATGCAGCTAGTAAGAAACCTCGTCTTGCCATGCTTGATCATCTTCTTGAGTTAGAGAAGGAAGGTCTGATTGACAAAGATGGCATCAGAGAAGAAGTCGATACGTTCATGTTTGAGGTAAGTTTGTGATAAAATTTATGTAACCGGTTGCTAGCTATCTCAGCTGATGGAGAGGAGATGATGGTGGAAATGCTTTCTTAATGTTCCGGAAACTGATCCGCTGGTTGGGATTCTTGGGATTAGGGCCCTTTTCCTGTCATGCGTATTTACGAACGCGCGCGGATCTGGTCCGCATGCGGATGATAGCACGCTCCTGGTCCCACGCAGGACAGGGATTTCGTTTGCGTCAATCCGCGTTCCGCACGCGTGCTAGCCGCATGATAGGAAAAACATGTATCAAAAGATAAGATGCGTGCGGCCCGCATGCGGACCAGATCCGCGCGCGTGCGAAAATACGCATGACAGGAAAAGGGCCCTTACCACGATAATAAAAGTGTATAACATTTTTTATTGTTACAGGGCCATGACACAACTTCAGCTGCTCTTAGTTTCATGATCATGAGGCTAGCAAATGAAACTAAAGTACAGGTAAAAAAATCTTTCTACTTCTCACCCTTCATATGATTTCAAGAATTTAAATCAATAAATTCAAATGTACTTAGTAGGTTCAAAGGTTTCCTCAAGACCCGGAATTTGAAAAGTCTGTTCTAAGATACATTTTATACAGTAACTATTTGGTAAGAACCATAATTTAATTAGAATTCTCCCTTTTTTAGGACCAAATCTACAAAGAGCTACACCGGATATTCGGAGACTCCGAGAGGGCTCCGACGATTGATGACTTCAACGAAATGAGGTACCTGGACTGCTGCATCAAGGAGTCCTTACGTCTGTATCCCCCCGTGCCTCTGATCGCACGGTATATCAGCGAGGACATACATTTAGGTAAGAAAAATAAGTATGTAATTGAGAACTAGTAGGTAATTGAAAAAGTATCAGGTGTCGGCCGGGCTCGAACACGGGACACATGGCTAAGACCGCTTTTACAAGATGCCGCTGAATCGTCGGTTCAAACATCAAGTGATTTAAAATTTGGCAAAGGTCGGTGGAGACGCCAGTAGCTCAGAGGCAGGACAGTGAGTGAAACGGCACCTCATTTGACCTCACCGACGTACCTAGTCGACGCTTGATATTTTGTAATTTATTAATTTCATATTTAAGAGAATACTATGTACATTAAAATTCCAATAAAAAGAAAAATAATTTATGAAACTGCGTAAATATGTATGGTTCTTGTCGTACGTACCTAAAGGCACTTAGGTCATCCGACAAGAATAACAGTGAACAAGGCCTTTGAACTGACAAGCGATGACGACGGTGAGAAGGCTTCTTTATACTTCACGCATCAGTAAGAACCGCGTGGAACAGCATCTCATACGAATTACGATATTATTCAACCATTAATGTTTCTTCAATACCTAACTTTTTCTACATTTTGTATTTACAGGAAAATATACGGTTCCACAAGGAGCAGTGACGTTTATCCACGTGTACGACATCCACCACGACCCAGCCATATATCCGGACCCGGAAAAGTTTGACCCGGACCGGTTTTTGCTGGACAATGTTGCCAAGAGACATCCCTTCGCCTACATCCCCTTCAGCGCTGGGCCCAGAAACTGCATAGGTAAGATGACCTGATTTTAGTTGGTGATAATTTTATGATGCTATAGGGTGTTTAGCATTATCCAAGAGGTTTGATTGAGATCAGGCAGGCGGCCGGTCATAAAACATTGCCAAATCCTCTTGCTATACATTATTTTGTGCTCTAACTATTATGTTGCGTCGATCCCAACTGATTTGGATGGTATTTTACTTTCGACCGATACCGAAGTCAGGACGAGCGCATAAGGACCAAATTTTTATCAAAGAATACAGATGGATGGGTCTGCATAGCAAATTAATTTGGTCGGTTGGTCAGATTGTACATTTTGTATGGAAGGTCCAATTCTTTTTACATTTCGACCTAAGTTCCTTGGGGAAAGTTATTCAGTTTATTGGACTCTTCACCCCATAAAATATATGGTAGTTGACTTTTTAAATCATGTACTTATTTTTTTTCTGATCACAGGTCAAAAGTTCGCCATGTACGAGATGAAGACCCTCATATCAAGTTTGCTGAGGAGGTACCGCCTGGAAGCAGTCACCAGGCCTCAGGATATCACCTTCATCGCCGACCTGGTGCTGCGCTCGAAAAACCCACTCTACGTCAAGATCCGAAGAAGATAAACATGAGTACCTACCTAGTACCTACTGTATTATTTCTAGGTGTAGTTTGTGAAAAATTTATTGCTCAAAAAACTGTATAATAGTATTCATTAAAAGGTAAGGAAAATCATCGTAGATGACCGCAACGCGATGGATGATACTTGAAGATATGTTTTGATTTTGGATCCATTATTTGTACAGTCATCCTTCAAGAATCATTTCGTCTTGCTGCCTTGTTTGATCCTTATAATATAGCTTTGCTATAAGAACAAAATTATGCTGATTGCTTCCCATCCTCAACTGATCCCCGCCAAACAGTAGATAGTATAGGTATAGTCCATCCGCAATCATAGTGAAATGACTAGCGTACGCGGGAGGCCAAGTTACGCTGGTCGCAATTAGATACTACGCGACCAGCGTAACTTGGCCCCCCGGTTAGACTGGTCATATCATGACATTATGGTTGTGAATGGACTTTACCTAGTAGTGTAAGTTAAGTACATGTTATTTGGAAATATCTCAAATAATAGGTAAGACTTCGTTATGAACAAGTATTTATTAGAAATTTTTGGTAGTAAATATTAGTAGATAGCCTAGCTGGTATTTGACAAGAGTTTATAGATAGGGAACGTTTCTTCACCGTTTATAAAACTAATTTTCTCCTCGGCCTGAACTTCACGTACATCGGGTGCTTGGCCCTGAGTACCAGGTCGCTGACCAGAACGACCTGGTCGCTCCTCGTGACCGGCTCCAGGCGGAAGCGCCGCAGCAGACCAGACATCACCGTCTTCATCTCCAGCATTGCGAACTTTTGACCTGGAACCACAGAAATCGCATCAGCTGGCCTTGAGCGGCCTCTACATATAGGTACTGGGAGTCACAAAACAACAATTAATTAAGCCGAGAGGAGGTCAAGGTAGGTACTAGGCACTACTCATGAAACTGAACAACTTTTCCCATGGAACATGGATCAAAGATATAAAAAAAATAACCTCCCATACAAAATTACCAATCAGCTGATTTGGGTTACAACTTACAATGGGACGGGCAACATGTTTTATCGTATTTCTGCTCATGTTTCATGGAGAAATGTTTTCAGTTTCACGAGTTTCTTGACCTCCATTAATATTTATTTGTTGTTCAGTAATACGTTGTAGATGCTTGGAATATAAGTTAGGTACTCCACGCCAAGCGATTGACATATTTTAGTTTTGAGGTTTTATGCAACGCGGAACCCTACGTAACTGCTGAGTTTCTGCGTTAGCAAAAATATGTGAAAGTAAGTAAACGCGAGTGCAAAGAGAAGAGAAACTAAAAAATTATAGGGCCTAAGTTGCTTTTTACAACAGTGTTCTGGGGTGATGCTGTGTTCGTTTAGAAGAAGATATACCAATACAATTTATTGGAATTTTTAATGCACTCACAGCGCAGTATTATTCTCATAAATTTAAAATTAGAAAATTGAAAAATTCACTAGCGACCGCCGGGACTTGAGCCCGGGACTGTGGATCATCGTTCCACCGCTCTACCGACTGAGCTACGGGCGCCTAGCGGACCCTGGTGAATCTTTCAACCTCTTGGTGCTCGTCTCAAAGCAACGATCCAGCGACATCTATAGAAAGTATTTAGAACTAGGTGATCCACATGTCCACAGTCCCGGGTTCAAGTCCAGGCGGTCGCTAGTGAATTTTTCAATTTTCTCATTTTCAATTTACCAATACAATTCCTGGGCCCAGCGCTGAACGGAATGTAAGCGTAGGGGTGTCGCTTCACAACTTGTTCCGGCAAAAACCGGTCCGGGTCGAACTTCTCCGGGTCCGGGTAAATGGCAGGGTCGTGGTGCAGGTCGTACACGTGCACGTGCACTACCACGCCACCTGGTACTAAATAGTCCCCTGCAAAAAACACTTTTGTCTTTTAGAGGTAGGTACTAACTATCGCCAGCAAATCCACCTATCTCTTTAAGGGATAGGGAGATTTCTTATGTCATCGGGTATGCCTGGTCTTGGCTTTGAGGAACGCGGATCTTCCAGGATATTATGGTAGTAGGCCGTCGTTGCTCAAAGGATCTTGACTTGAAAAATTTTTGGTATCTCTCAGCAAATAGACCAAATTTTAACTTGCACAAGATGGTTCCTACTTAAAACTTACAACATTTGACCCGCAAATATCTCTTAAACTATATTACTCCTTGTCTTCTAAATTATTTCTTTTGTTGTCTATGCAGCTAGTTTAACTCTATTCACAACAAAAAAACATAAGTAATGTAGTTTATGAGATATTTTGAACCATTTGCGGCGGTCCTAGGTGTGCTCTTTTGACCCCGACTGTACATACCCAACATGACATCTTGGCCGACAATCCGAGCCATGAAGAAGACGCTGGGGTAGAGCCGCATGGACTCCTTGATGCAGCACTCCAAGTACTTAAGCTCGTTCAGGTCGCCAGTCGTGGGGAGACGAGTCGACTCTCCGAATACTCGCAATAGCTCCTCATAGACCTTTTCCTGAAAAACAATGTAAAAAAATTGAAAGGAAATTTCAAGAATGGCTTTCAAGAATGGGGGTTGCTGCAAATGAAAATTGAAAACAAATGTCAAGCATCGGCAATAGTCGAACCCGGAACAAGTGGGGAAGTGTCCCACTGCTTTTCCACTGAGCTGCCGATGCTTCGACCAACCCTTGCCAAGTTTTCAATATTGCTCATCCAGCTCCAGCCACATACGGGGCTTACTCAGATCTCATCGCGCCACACTTAGACTTGCCCCAGAAAAGGGCTACTCACACCTCAGCGCGGCACACATAGCCCTAGGCTACTCACATCTCAGGGTGCCATACACCGCCCTGCCCAATAGCTATATCTAGTAGAGGCTGTTTACAACTTAATACTTACGCTTGCTTGGAAATGTTACTGTCGTTGCTTTTGAAATAGAAAATGACTTTCATTACAGTACCTGTACGTGAGTCTCATTAGCGATTCTCATTATCATAAATGACAGCGCGGCTGCTGTGGTATCGTGACCCTGCAAAATTATTATTTCCTGATTAAAACTTTCTCTTTTGCATACTTTGTTTTGTGCGTAACAATTTTTACCTCAAACAAGAAAGTGTCTACTTCCTCTCTGATGCCTTTGATGTCTATTTTATTATCTCTTTCATTCTCCAGAAGTAAATCCAACATTGCCAACCGTGCTTTCTCTTTGCCTTCTTCGCTTTCCTTATCAAAATTTGCTATTTCGTTATTATCCCGAAAGGATTTCCTATCATGTATTATCTTTTCGGTAAAATTATGCAGATTTTTAATAAGTTTGCTCTGTTTCTTCGAATTGAACAGATTGTATATCCAGTCCAAGTGATAAGCTGCAGTAATGTAACGTTTGACCAATAGGTCACCAATACTGTGAAGCGACTTGAAATATCTCTTTGTAATTGTTTCTTCAGCTTTCTGAACCGAGATTCCCATCGATGTTTCTGAAATAACAATAAAATATGTTCAATGACAGTATCACTATCGTCATCAACAGTCGCAACACAGTCTACTGCTCGACGTAGAGGGTATTTGCCATTGACACCTCATCGCACTTACCAAATGGGTTAATGAGTCTTACAGATTTTTCATTTACAGATCGGTGAAACCCTTTTCTTAGTAAGTTTTATTCCTTATATCTATCTATTGTAAATTACTCACCACACATAATGCTGAGGGTTGTCTTTGTGATGAGTGGCCAGATGTCTGTCTTATCTTTGTCTGTCTCTGCCTCCACACTCTTGAGGAGCATCTCCGTCTGATCGTTGAAACTGATGCAGAACCTCTTCAGGATGTTGAAGTGGAACGCTGGGGTCAGCAGCTTTCGCCGCTGCTTCCACTTTTCACCTTGAAAGCACAAATTAGGGAGCAACTTGTCACATACATGTTTCCAAATTCCTGAAGTAGCCATAAGATATGGACGTACAAGTACTCAGTACCTACTACCGACGATTTTGACGCTTACTGGAACGAACTGGAATCTCAGAGGAACTAAACAAAGGATTAAAATTGGCTCAACATCATATTACGTTCTAATATTTTGCTGTTTTGATATTATTATACTTTGAGATTTTTGATAGCAACCCTGGCTATGTAACAAGTGGCAATTGCGACATCGCTGCTAACCATTTCCTGGATCTATCCATCAGTTGCATTTTATGACATCCACCGGCAAATGCTGTTCTAAGCTGGCATCACACGGTAAATTACTTATAATGAAATAGCTAAAGGTTCTTACCATTACTGATCAAAAGCCCTTCACACAACCAAGGCCTGAGAAAGTTGTAGGGCAGTTGTTTCTCGTTGTGAGCAGTTGTAGAATAGATAGCCTGAAAAGTCGTGATAGCTTATGAAAACACCTTATTCCCTTCCCACGAGCATTTCGCTTGGGTGAGACTGGATATTATGTAAACAATATTAAAAATGGACATACTTTTGCGAAATAAACATTTTGTAAATTGGAAATTTTGTGATTTGAACATTTTGTTATTTTGAAATTTATTTCTACAGGGGTATTATAATACTTAGAAAAGATTAATCTATTTACTTATAAATAAGTTACCTCAACATCGTCAGGGTGGAATATATTCACAGAGACACGAAACGCACCCATTTTGATCGTGTAAATGCGTTTGAATTCTTTTGCCCACTGCCTCAACTGTACAAATAGCGATTCTAGAAAAAAAAATGTATTTTAGAAGACCATTCGCTGCAGTCGCCACCGTATGGCGCTTCCTTTTTCACTCAAGTGAGAATGGGAGCGCATTACGCCCGCGAATGCAACGAGTGGTCTCGACTAGGTATACTATAGGAGTACAATGATAGGTATTTTTGTAAAATAGATAATATAGGGTGTAATTTTATTAGTGGCGGATCCGTTAAGGTTGTGTTCTGTCAATGAAACTGAACAACTTTCCCCAAGGAACATAGGTCGAAATCATCATCATTATCATCTTCCTGCCCTTATCCCAATTACTTGGGGTCGGCGCAACACGTTTTGTTGAACACAAAATCGTGTTGCAAATTGACCCGGCCGGCCAACACACTTAACTTAGTATGCGAAGACCAAATTTTTTTTCGTATTTCGACCTATGTTCCTTGGGGAAAGTTGTTCAGTTTCATTGACAGAACACACCCTTAACCGATCCGCCACTAATAAAATTCCATCCTATATAGGTACAGGGTGTGGTGTTAGAGACAGCTCTCCAGATAATGATGGGTTGCATTCAGACTATGAAACTGAATAATTTCCCATAGGAAAATATTTCAGGAAAAGTAAATCGTGATTTTGTATAGAAGTCATGAGCCGATCCTGAAGAAGTGAAGGAAAAATATTTTCACGATGTATAGGTAGAGTTCAGAATCAGAAATATTTATTGCCAGAACTGGTTAATACAGGCGGTAAAATAAAATAGTAAGTATTAAAAGTACAATTTACAGTTCTTACCTAATCAGGCGTGCAATTTTAAACATAAAACATATTTTTATAAATTAAATTAAATTAAGAATGACATACATAATCTAGGAATGTCATAATATAATGTTTAATTTTATACGGGGAGTAACAGAAAGGGTATAACAAGCCGAAAGGAGGTCAAGGACAAAAAAAGACCTCCCATAGTAAATCAATCAGCTGATCGGCAATTTTGTATGGCAGGTTCAATATTTTTTTTTTCATATTTCGACCCATGTTCCATAGGGAGAGTTGTTCAGTTTCATGAGTACCTTGACCTCCTTTCGGCTTGTTATACCCTTTTTCTTACTCCCGGTATAATCCAATTTTTAACCCCCGACGAACCAACCGGAGGGGTGTTATAAGTTTCACGCGTCTGTATGTCTGTGTGTCTACGATTCTTTGAGGCAACGTATCTCCGAAACGACTGAACCGATTTCAATGCGGTTTTGTTTATATAAAAGCTTATATGGTCAGGATGGTTCTTAGCCATATTTCATGAAAATCTGATGATGGAGACGAAAGGTAGACTAGGAATCACACTACGCACTAATCCCCGTGTTTGAGCTAATTTGACTCGGAGTTGTCATATCTTTCAAGTCATGCATGACATTATGGAGGTCCTAACTATTTTAAAATATGACTTCAATGAGCGTACTCGTATTTATTTGACTTTAGAAAATAGGTGGATAAAAGATCTTTTACTTAAAACCTGTGCGTAGGTATAACATGTATTTACTAAGTTAGTAATATTACAAAAGTTATATGTAATACTTCTGTATGTACCTATGAGTACCTGTGCTTTATCCTGGGTGAATGAATTCCTTGCTTAAGTAGGTATGTAGAAAATTTATTTAAAACCCGTAGGTACTCAACTTTGTTCGCTTTGCTCAAGGACTGCTTAACCTAGCTTTATTCACAGTTTACCTATTATTGCCAGTGTAGGAAAAGAGACTTTACAAACAAAATATGTACTTAATAATCCAGATCTATTTTGGGTAATGTTGTAAAAATTTGCGCTCGCTTCGCTCGCGATCATCTACAGTAATTGCTTGGCTTACCCCCTCAGAAGATGGCGACAAACGTCTGTTGTAGGATTCTTATAAGCACCAAGTGTCATTACCGGGGGGTTGAGGGGGGCTTGCCCCTCACAAACGAAGACGTGAAACGTCTGTTGCAGGGTTCTTACAAGCACTAAGTGTCATTACCGGGGGGTTGAGGGGGGCTTGCCCCCCTCACAGACGAAGATGTCAAACGTCTGTTGCAGGATTCTTACAAGCACCAAGTGTCATTGCCGGTGGGTTGTGGGGGGCTTGCCCCCCTCACAGACGAAGACGTCAGGCAAACGTCTGTCGCAGGATTCTTATAAGCACCAAGTGTCATTACCGGGGGGTTGTGGGGGGCTTGCCTCACAGACGAAGACGTCAAACGTATGTTGCAGGATTCTTACAAGCACCAAGTGTCATTGCCGGTGGGTTGTGGGGGGCTTGCCCCCCTCACAGACGAAGACGTCAGGCAAAAGTCTGTCGCAGGATTCTTATAAGCACCAAGTGTCATTACCGGGGGGTTGAGGGGGGCTTGCCCCCCTCACAGACGAAGACGTCAAACGTATGTTGCAGAATTCTTACAAGCACCAAGTGTCATTACCGGGGGGTTGAGGGGGGCTTGCCCTCACAGACGAAGACGTCAAACGTCTGTTGCAGGATTCTTATAAGCACCAAGTGTCATTACCAGGGGGTTGAGGGGGGCTTGCCCCCCTCACAGACGAAGACGTCAAACGTCTGTTGCAGGATTCTTACAAGCACCAAGTGTCATTACCAGGGGGTTGAGGGGGGCTCGTCCCCCTCACAGAAGAAGACGTGTCGTTGCATTCATCACAGAAAAAAGCGAACGTCTGTTTTGGAAATGTTACAAGCCCCAAATGTCATCACTAAAAAGGAAATTAACATCTATTTTGAAGTAGTTCAAAAACTACCAAAAAATTTGCTCGCTTTGCTCGAAGACTTTTTTTCTTCTGCTTTTGCTTAACGTTGTTTTCTACAAAGTGAAAGAAAATTGTAACAAAGATTATTCCCTATTGTTCCATATTTGTAAAGTTCTACCGGTTCATGATAAGGTTAAATTGTTAATAGCCCTGGAGGAATATAGAAATACTGAATTCAAATCTGAAGCAGAACATACTTATACCACCAGATCTGTTAGCAATGATAAATATGTTGTACCTAGAGTTTGTAACTATTATGGCCAGAGGACAAGATGTCGACCCTTCTGGCCTCAATTGGCGTAAATGACATTTTTGGCGAAAATGAGTTAAAAATGCAGTCTTGTTCAGTTTTTTCTTCTCTATCGATCTGTGTATTTAAAATTTCGATATCTCCAAAAAAATGACTTTTACTACCACAGTTTTTGTGCCTCAATTTTAAAAATATTTTAAAAATTTAACGTAAAAGACATTTCATTTACATGAATGCTGATCATGCGTCGTAAAAAACAAATTGCTAGTTAAAGAAAGGGCGTAAAATACATTGGTGCACATCAATTATAAAATATGTCATTTACGACCCAAAAATTTGTGACAACAATTCAAAAATGTTGGTCGTAAATGCCGAATATGGGATTATTCGAAAAATTCATCGTAGAAGAAAGGGCGTAAAGTGCATTTTGACCTAAAGATTACAAAATATTGTCATTTACGACCCAATGAAACCTTAATCATACTCCAAAAATGTGGTCCTGAAGGCAAAAAACAGTTTTTCTGCGTGACATTATAAATCAATGTGTGCATTTCACATTACAGCGTCATAAGGTTTTTATTGCTTGTTACAAAATGCAACACTGATTTCATAGTAAGTTTGGTAATCTAAGGTCGTAAAAGATAATTTGATGTGTGAAATTAAAAAGGAAGTCATTTACTTCTACATCTTCTCAAGAAAAATAATTAATTGCGTGACTTTTTAGCTATAATAATGCTCCTTTAAGCAAAATACTTGCCCAAAATGGCTTCTAAACCTCATTAGGCGCAGGAGATGAATGCGGATTTATGAAGTTAGCATGCATATACGCCCAAAAGAATTGTTATTGAATGTCATTTACCACCCAAGAAATGAGTAAAAAATTATTTTCTATAAATTATTAGGTAGTAAAAAACAAGAAAACAACAAAACCGACAATAAAATGAGTCGTAAAAGCCTATTTAGTTGAACTTTAACGTCTTTACTTTTATTCTAGGTTAAGATATCTGTGTGTTATTTATGTAGATTTTTAATAATTTGCTTGCCGATTTTCCTAAAATAATTGTACTTATATTTTTTTATAAGTTTAGGTGTTATTATATTAAATAAAATATAGCTAATGCCTGCATACAACAAGAAAATAACCTACCTTCTACAATCATTTATTTAAATAATTACATTACGGGTATGCAGATGTCTCATTTTATAACATGAGTGAGTACTTATCTTTGGTATACCTAATCCATCTATACCTTAAATAATAAAGAACAAAAGAAAAAGAAAAGATATCGTATCAAATTATAAAATCACTAATAAAATTACATATTTGTCAGAAATTAAATTGAGCCTCAAGTACTTAATCTGCATCATTTTGTCATCTTCGTTACTTTCCAATAATACATTTGAAACTTTAGTTTAATTTGGATGTTGTGAATATTCATTATGATGATGTCTAGGTATAGTTTGATTGTCACAAAGGTACTTCGAATTCTGATATTTCCTCCTACTGAAATGACGAATTTTACATCCCTGATTTCCTTCCTTTTTTCTTTCTTTTCCCTTTTCCTTTAATTTTCTACTCAATACACATTTTCATTGTTGTTTCTGGAGCATCTGGTTTAATGGAGGATTTAATTTGTGCAGTATCTGATTAATTTGATTTCGAAAGTTGTTACTCGGTTTTCCTTAGTTTTTATATTTTTAACAGTCTCAGTCGAAAATGTTTTGTTGTATGGTTGTTTGTCTACTGTGTATTATTGACGATTTTTTCGCGCTGACACAAAACATTGGAAGCAAGGAGCCCAAACAATTAGTTTTCTAATTTAGAGTATATAAATATTGAGAGAATTTGAGTTACAAAGATGAAAAAGAAGAAAATCTGAGTAGCACCTTACGAAATAATAAATTTGATACTGCAACAATCAAATACTCCGTAAAGCTAGATGCTCCAGAAACAATAATGGAAATATACTTATATTGAGCATAAAACTAAAGGAAAAGGGAAAAGGAAGAAAATAAAGGACTTAAAACCATCCCGTCTGTACCAACGCAGATCTGTTGTATGCAAGCATTAGCTATGTATTTACCGACTTGTTCAATGCTCATGGTATAAAATATAGACACATACATTTTTATTCTTAAATTATTGATTCATAAATAACATAATAGTTTTATTTGACACACAAAACACAATGAATTATTCACTTTTTATTTAATAACACCTAAACTTATAACAATTTATAAGTACAATAATTTTCAGCAAATCGGCAAGCAAATTATTAAAATCTACATAAATAACACAAAGCTATCTTAATCTAGAATAAAAATAAAACGTTAAAGTTCAACTAAATAGGCTTTTACGACTCATTTTATTGTCGTTTTTATTGTTTTCTTGTCTTTTACCACCTAATTATTTATAAACAGTAAATTTTTACTCATTTTTTGGGTAGTAAATGACATTCAATAAAAAAATTTTTGGTCGTATATGCATGCTAACTTCTTAAATCTGCATTCTTCTCCTGTGCAACCCTAATGAGGTTTTAAAACAACTTCGGGCAAGTATTTTGATAAAAGAAGCATTATTATAGCTAAAAAGACAAAAAAGATATCTCAATTTATATTTTTATTTTTTCGTTTTTTGGCTCTCCTGTAAAAAGTGCTTTATGTCATTTACGCCAATTGAGGCCAGAGGGGTCGATGTTATCTAGTACCTACAGTCTATAACAAGCTGTCTGTAGATGAGAAAGATGTATCAAAGTTTGTTTTCAAAAAGAAAATTAAAGAGGAGTTGTTATCAGCATATGAAAGGGAAGAATAGAACTAAGTTTTATACTTATTTTTGATAAACTACTTATATTGTATTTTGTAGGCATAGTTTAATCTCGAGAGTGTGTTTCTGCTGGCGGGTTCTTGATTATGTTGCCAAAATGTTTAAGAGAAATAAAGACTTTTAATTATTATTTTTATTATTATTATTCACCCTGCTGGCTTTATTTTTGGCAATGTAGGAAAAGACACTTTATAAAGTAATCTACTGAATAATCCAGATAATTTTTAGTAAATATCGTAAAAATTACTGAGCAGCAGCGGGTAGAACCGCAGTTTAAAATGCTAGTGAGAAATAGTAAGCGCTTAAAAAATCATGCTGTATGTTGTTTAAAGTCAGAAACAAAATATTAATTTAAAAAGCTTCAAATAAAACTTAAATTAAAAATTTAAAGGAACCCCCGACTTTCAATCCTTTAAAAAGTTAAAAATAATTTATTTATCCAATAAAATATTGTAAACCATAATACTCCAACGCGTCGGGGGGCCGCTAAGTAAACAATATAGGTAAGAAGTTTCAATAAAATCGTAAGACGTACTTGTATGAAATGAAATGACATTTGCAACTTATATGTTTATTATGCTTTGTAAACTTCTTACATTATATTGTTTACTTAGCGGCCCCCCGACGCGTTGGAGTATTATGGTTTACAATATTTTATTGGATAAATAAATTATTTTTAACTTTTTAAAGGATTGAAAGTCGGGGGTTCCTTTAAATTTTTAATTTAAGTTTTATATCTAATATTTGTCAAAGCATTAAATTCATTCAAATTTCAAATCGTAAAAAACATTATCTATTAACCATAATTTCAGTGCCCGTTTAAACTTGTTGTCGTCTAAAGATTTAATATGGCTAGGGATCCTATTATATAATCGAACTGCAGTCACAGTTGTACATTTTACAAAAATCATACTTTTGATTGAGGATGGCAGCACAAGACGATTCTTATGTTTTACATTTCGTGAGTGCTTGTCAGATACACACATGAAATAGTAGTTTATGCAATTGCCTTATAATATGAGGCTTTAGGACGTGAGTGTCTGTTTATGACACGAGGCGCAGCCGAGTGTGATAATAGTTTGACACGAGCATTCTAAAGCCTAATTATATTGCAATTGCATACACTATTTTATCTACACTTTACAAGAAAAACTATGAAAAATAATTCATACCTCCGCACTTCACTATGGCGATTGCAAGCATATCTACTGAACCAACAACTGAACGACTTTTATACCTACATAAGTAACTTTTTAACTAAACGTTAAAATGGAAGCTCATAAAAACGGAACAACTTTTAAAATTAAAAAGCATTAATCGGTAAATTTGAATGCGGAAAATGATTTGAAGCAAAGATTTAATAATAAATAAGTCCTCATAATTTCAAGTGTCGTCCCATTCTTTGATTGTGTCGTGACATTTGTTTTTTTTTATTATCTTACTGCTAAATGTCGATATCATAAAGTCAGAAAAAAGTACTTTATGATATCGACTTTTTTTTAAAGGCTGAATGGCTGTAAAGCAGTTGCTTATACATTTGCTTTCGAATTTGTAATAGGAACATTATGTATGAAGTGTAGATAAAAATGTTTATGATTGCGGACAATCCCTTAGTCCGCAATCGTATAATGCGTAGACATCGTTTTTGCAAAAGAAATGTATTAGTCACATCGACAGAGCCGCCCCAAAATATAATGCCGTATAAAAGTAGTGGGTAGACACTTCCATAGTACGCACTAACCGCTACTTCAACCGATGCCGTGTCCACAAGTACAAATAGTGATAGCAGCGGCCACTAAGTTTGTTATTTAGTTTTTCTATGTTTCCAATTCAAATGAGAATCCAATGTGACACCCAGAAAATCTGTGTCACATACATCCTTTAACATGTTTCCATTGTAATTAATTTTGAGTTCTAATTTAGCTTTTTTATAATTGCCGAACTGAATTATTTTAGTTTCGGACATGTTAACGTTAAGATTTATAGTTTAAAGCCATGATGTTAGTAAAGACAATGTGTCGTTTATCTCTTCTTCCTATTGCTTTACGTCACTAAATTCATTTATAAAAAGTAGACTTGCATCATCCGCAAACATGAAACACAAGTGTTTAGAGATTGCAGGTAATTCATTCACGTAAATTAGAAATAAGAGAGGTCCTAACACACTACCTTGAGGCACCCCGAGCAGAAGAGTTTTGAATGATAATTGAATGTCTACTACTGATTTAGATGTTGCATCAAATGTCAAAAGTTGAACCGATTGTTGTCTTTCTTCTAAATATGATTTTATTAATTTATTTACTACGCCGCGGATACCAAGTTGTTCAAGTTGCTTTAAAACAATGGAATGTATGACACAATCGAATGCCTTAGACATATCAAGAAAGAGACCCGTAGAGTCTTTTTTTGCATTTAAACTTTCAATTAAATTCACGAGATCCGTCATAGACAGTTAGGATTCGATGCGAATTCGCAAGTATGCTAAATACCTCTACCTAAAAAAATAAATACCTCTAGTCACATTTCGCAGTGTCCAAGCGTGTCCCAAGAGGGGAAGCTCTGGCGGCCCTGGGATTTTGGCCACGAGCCGCGCCCATCGCGACCATCGCAAGTAGCAACACACCAGCACCAACACTACTACACCCAACACGAGTATGGACAGGAACATTATTCAAGCGATGCAGCCAGTGTCACATGTAAGAATCAACGTGCATAAGATGTGCACAGTGCAGTTTACAAAGTATTGGCGGGCGCCCGGTACAGAGAGACAGCTACAAGAAAATGTAACTACTTACACTCACACACACTACACGCCGACTTTTTCGTGCGAAACCAAACCGTTTCAAACGTTCGGTACGAGCGGACGCCAAAATGACGACTCGCAAGTACAAATATTTTTGCATTGTGTTATACTTAGTGTAGGCAAGGACCATACAAGGTGTTCCAAAGGAAATACATTAAATTGGAGACATTGCGTAGACCATCTTACTGAACAATTTTCATTATGGCACCAAGTTTGAATTCTTAACGATTGAGAAGTTGAAATTTTCATACAAACTCAATGCCTACATTTACTACAACCATTATGCATTACCCCTTATCCAAGATTGCAACCTTGCATTTTTAACTTGTTGGATTTGAATCTTCGAAAAAGTTTGGAACATAGTTGTCTATGTTTTAAACTTAAACGAAAACTTAAGATAAAAGATCTTTTTCTTGGTGTCAACTTTATTTTATTGCCGCCTCAAACTAAAAAATTCTTTGACTAAGAGCACCCATAGAGACGCAAAGACAACGGGCCAATCAGAGAACCTAGTAGTGTCAGTTGTGTCAGTTTTTGACGAACATGACATTTGACCTTGGTCTGCGCCACAACTGTTGCCTTGGCAACTAAATTACAATAGTTGTGGCGGTAATTTCAAAAGTTTTTCCAAGACGGCAACATGACATAAATAAAGGTCATAATCAATAAAGCTCCTTTTATAATGTGGAACTCAATTAAATTTAACAAATTTAAGTTGCTGATTACTTCTAAACGAAGGGTTTTCATAACTTGGCCACATAGTGAAAATTATTCGGTACGATGGC
Organism: Phthorimaea operculella; assembly: GCA_024500475.1. Taxonomy (NCBI): domain Eukaryota; kingdom Metazoa; phylum Arthropoda; class Insecta; order Lepidoptera; family Gelechiidae; genus Phthorimaea; species Phthorimaea operculella. The sequence continues at coordinate 1,525,388 of JANFCV010000024.1, read as the reverse complement.
CTACACAACGTCTCCAATTTAATGTATTTACATTGGAACACCTTGTATAAACCCTTTATATGGTTAGTGGAAATACCTAAAGAGTTATATATTATGGTCCTTAGTGTAGGTAAGTGTGATATAATGTGAGTAATTTGGGAAGTAATTTAAACACGGGTTTCTCATTTAAGAAAATCAGTAAGAAAAAGTAGCAACCCTAGTGTGTAGTGTCTAGTGTCTATATTATTATTATTAAACTTAGCCTACCAGATCCCACTTCTGGGCAAAAGCCTCCCCTGTAGGTATAATAGTGATCAAAATAGACGCGAGCTGTCCTTCTGTAAATTCTCTATTTTCTGTATGTATTGTCGAGAAAAATGTGACATTCTGATAGTTAGAGAGCATTGTACTGCTATCTTTAACAGGTTCAAGCAATAACGTCCTTTAACGTAAACAACGTTTACAGGAGGTGTATGTTTAGATAATTAATTTTTAATCTGTGGGTAAAATTAAAATAAATTAATTAATTCATGGATTATCTATCAATTATGAAACCGATTCCTCTAAATGGATTATGAAACTTTTAATAAGTAAACATAAATTATAAAAAAGTAGAAATTAAAATGAGTATGAAGGATCTGTTTTATTGTTGCTTTTTGTGATATGATGTGGGTCATCTGTTTTTATTTTTTGTGTTTTTAAATTATTATTTTTACTATAAAAATACAAATATAAGCGGTAAGAAGGTAGTTAAGTAAAAAATACAATTCAGTCATGCATTTATTTATTCTGTAAACATACAAAAATATTCAAGGTATTGACTTATTCCTATAAAAAAAAATTGGTAGATGACCTATGCCTAATAGTAAAATTCACTATTCTTCTTAAAAACTGTCACGTTCTCCCTTGTAGGTATAGCAACATGTATATTATAATGATTTATAGAATGTAAAAAAATATATCTGTAAATATTTTAAGGGGTAAACCAACCCATGAAACTAAACAACTTTTGCTACTAAATACCTACCGAAAAGGTCAGAAATATGAAAAAAAAATTAAGCTTCCATACAAACGGACTCGGTAAGCTAGGTATACATTTTGCATGGAAAGTCCCTTTTTAGGCTGCGAATCCACCAGAGCTGTGCGAGGTAGCTAAGCGGTGTACGAGGAAAAAATCCACCAATAGAATCACTTCATTTTCCTAGCCTCGCTCGGCCGGCTCAGCTCTGGTGGAATAGGGTTTAGCCAAGCGAGACCATTCTACATACAAAACAAGCGAGAAATGTGTGCGAAGGATGTGTTGCGACGAATGTGTAGCGAGGAATGTGTTGCGAGAAATGTGCTGCTAGGAATATGTTGAGAGGTTTCCACTACATCGCATTCCCCCTCGCTGACACATTCCACAGCTTCGATTAACGCATCCTAGCACCGTCAGCTAGGTGTAGATACCGGTACCAGTAGGTAATTCAATTCAATTTTTATTTCTGAGCAAAATACATTGCGTTGAAAATTACATCACATCAATTATAATAATATTTTACAATAAATAAAGTTAATAATCACAATAAGTCAATCAGTATTTAAACAATTTGATTCTATGATGTCGTGGGTGGGTAATTAAATGTCAACATTATACAACAAAAAAATATATGAAATAATCAAAGAAATAATGACATCCTTTCCTTACGTTATGTCTTATTATAACTAATGTACTCTTCCACAGAATAAAAACATTTTTCCAGAAGAAATATTTTAAGTTTTCTTTTAAAGATTGATGCTTTGACAGTAGACTTCAATTCCAGGGGAAGCTTATTGAATAACCGTTTGGCCTGAAAACGAGAGCTATGGCAGAAGATGTTTAATCTACTGAGAACAGTGTGACTCGAAACCGGAATATCTTTACGTCTAGTGGCCAGTCTATGTTCCCTTTGCGAGGGTGTTTCTATTTTATCTGGATACTTCATTAAGTCGCATAGTATTATGAATATGTATAGACATGGAGCAGTTAACACCTCAAGCCTAGTGAAATATTCCTTACAAGACACTCATTGAATATTTGTGTTAGTGGTTTAGCTAATATATCTTTATTTTGTTTGATTACAGTAATTGGAACCTAATCATATCCAAACGATTTTTTATCGTCCATTTTTGAAATGAGTTTACAAATTTCTGTCTCAGTAATTCTTTGCCACCTAAGCTCTTTTACAACTCTGGGTGTTGTTTCTTCAAGTACATTAATAGCTTTTGTAAAATTTGTGGAGTTAGTAATCATTCCGTAGTCAAATTGCTTAGAGAAAATTTCCACAATTTTTTGGGGGTCTCTAACTATTTGGTTGTCGATTTTTATTAATATATTATTTCTAGTCTTTGCTACATTCTTATTGCGATGTTTATTTACTACACTCCAGATAGCTTTGTTGGAATTTACAGCCTTACTTATTTGATGTTGCACTGATATTTTTTTAGCGAGTCTGACGACCTTACGAAATAATGTAAAATAAGTGTTACGATAATTTAATATTGATTTGTCAGTTATCCTAGAATCCGATGTATTTAAAAATCGTTTCATAAGGCTCGAAACCCTGATACCGCTAGTTATCCATTTAATCTGTTGAATGCTTTTAAGTTTTTGTTTTTGAGTCCTTACTTTAAACGATGCTTTGAAAGTTTTGTCGAAATTAGTAATTATCGTAGGGTCAAGTTAGGAAAAAAAAATGTTGACAGCTCAGCTACACATCCTCGTATTAGACATTTTCCTCGCACAGCTCTGGTGGAAACCCCTACACATTTCCACAGCACAGCTACACATCCTCGTACGACACATTTTACTCGCACAGCTCTGGTGGATTCTCACCCTTAGGGTGCCCAAATAATGTAAACGGAACTTTATTACTGAGACTTCGCTGTCTGTCTATCTGACCGTCTGTCTGTCTGTCACCAGGCTTCTCGTAAACAGTTAAAATTTTAACAACAAAAAAAAGCAAGGTGGGGGAAGTACTTCTTTCATACAAAAAAGAAATTATTTTATCTAAGATGGTTCGGAGGATTTATCTCATGAACAGTAAGTAATAGTTAGATAGTAGAAATTTTCACAGGACTACTATTGCCGCTATGTCCGCAAATACAAAAAAATATATAAAAATTAAAGGGGCTCTCATATAACAAACGTGATTTTATACACAAAGGTACGGTACCCTTCGTACGCGAGTCCGACTCGAACTTGCCCAATTATAGGGAAAAAAACAGCTTTTTTTAAAATGAGTTCATTAAATGCCAATAGTTTTGTGTTTTACTCGCAAAACTGAACCGATTATATTATTACAATAACGATAGTATTTTGGGGTTTATATATACTAGTAACATACCTACTTATATAAAATTCCACAGCCTACACCAGCCACAGCATTCTGTGAGAGACAGCTTGATAATTATGTAGGACAATTCAATTTAATTATCAAGGTACATACCTACTTATTGTCCTGCAATTATTTATTACAATCGTATCAATACAAAGTATCATGTATAAAATGTAGTAGCTTTTTGTCTCTGTCTGTCGTGGAATTCGCTAACTCGTCCTAAAACACTTAACGGATTTTGATGCTTTTTTTAATTTGTATAATTTGGCTAGGAATATATTTTTTAATATTTAAATATGACTTAGAGCCTAGCTTTGTCTAATAAAAGCATTCTAACACTAGAATTTTATTCAGTCACATCAATAACAAGCATAATTTAAAAAAACAGAACCCCGACTACGGTAATTTAAAAGTTAAATTTAGCGCCAATGTTACTAAAGCATTTTAGGCTGTGACGAGTGAAAAATAATTTATCCACATACATACATACATACTCTCAAAACATAACTCTCCTCCTTAGGGTAAAAACAATTAACGTAAAAATATTTCACTAGGAAAATTATTATTTAATTTTCAAGGCTTTTAAAATTTCTACACTACAGTTTTCCACTTTCGATGAGTTCTTTGATCTTGAACTTTTGTATTTTCCCGGAAGCCGTCTTGGGGAAGTCTCCGGTGGTGAGAGTCTTCATCAGTCTTGGGATCTTGAATCTGGAATGAGAAACAATTGGTTCTAGCGAGATATTTAAAACACCTTCTTCTCTCTTTTTGTGTAGGACACGGAGTTGTCCAACGACCCGATTATCCGTGGTTTCAGAGTTTTTCTACACCATTAGGATAGTTTCACGACAATAAGTACGGGGTGGTGTAAGTACTGAAAACTTTGCAGTCGTACTCAGACTTTGAAACTAAACTTTTTTCATCAAGGCTAGGTAGGTAATTTCGATCTTTAGTACAAAATTCACTGACTTTGTACGGAAACTTGAAAAAAGAAACGTTTCCCAACGTAGGCCTCATAGAAAAAGTTAAGTTTCATGATCTGATCATACCTGCAAAGTTTTCGGTAAACACCATCCATTACACGCCGTATGTTTGTCCCTTAAATGGGTAGCTTACCGGCTGGGTATAAGGAACAACATTCCCCAAGGAACGTGTCGAAATATGAAAAAAAAATTGTACCTCCCATAGTAACTCGAATCAGCTGATCCGTAATTTTGTATGGGAGGTCAAATACATTTTTCTTATTTCGACCTATGTTCCTTGGTGAAAGTTGTTCCTAATCACTAGCCGGCTCTCAGTTTTCGATGTCAGTCACTAGTAAAATTTCACCCAGTATTCATACCTATTATCTTATTGAAAGTAAAGTTGTCATTCACCTGGCTAGTTTTCCCGCAAGATGCTTGGTCATGTCCTCGTGTGTGACAGTGGCGCCCTCTCGTAGCTTGAGTACAGCGCACAACTCCTCGCCGAGACGTTCGTCTGCTACGCCTACAACCTGTAAACAAATTGTGGTTAGGATTTGCACATTTTCTGCCTACAAAACCCCCAGTTTTCATAATTATATTTACTTTTCACGATGTTTTTCCAGTAATTTTTAGTGTTTTAGTTTTAACAAATAGTCGTTATCATGAAACACTACAGCAGGAATAAATGGCGCGAATACAAAAAGATATAAATGGCGGCCGTTGCCTAAGTGTGAAGGAGAAAGCGTGAGCTTTGGCCGCCATTTACAAATCCTTTCTTAATCTGCTTGGTTTAATTTAAACGACACACTACTCATGCACATCATCAGTCAGCCTATAGCAGTCCACAATCGGACATAGGCATGTCTCCCCCAAGGTACGCCTCAAGGCATGATCTCCCGTTTTAGCCATCCAGACGCTACCCAATCGCATTCTTGAAGTCCTCGGTCCATCTGGTGGGAAGGCTTGTAACTTGTAATCCTCTCTTACCTGACTCTCCGCTATATCTGGGTGTGTATTGAGCAAGTCTTCTATTTCTTTGGGGGCAATGTTCTCCCCCCCTCGGACGATGATTTCCTTCAGTCTTCCAACGATCTTGCCGTAGCCATCCTCGCTAATTGTGAATTTGTCCCTGAAAAAAAAACAGGCCAATATAACAGAATTGACAATAAGAAGTGTAAAATATTTCCATTCACTAGATTAATGCATCTTCAGGCGAGGATTGCTAAAAATACTAGCCAGGAGATATTTTCTATATCTGAGTAAAGTTAACTTTCTAAATCACTTAACAACATAATATCTCCTTCGAAAGGGGAGGTAGCTATTGTCATGCTTCACCACGCTTGGCAAGTTATATTAAATACGCAAGAAACACTGCCGAACTTGACATCACTATCTCGCCGTATGGGTTAGAACAGCATCACCCCAATTTCTAGTCGCGGGTATTGTAAGGGATAAATCCAGGAAAAGGAAAGCAGCTTTCTTATATTACCTACCACCTTGCACTGCCAATCTACCTGAATACATAAAGCAAATATTGACTTCCAATAAGGGGAGGCCCATGTCCAGCATTGGACTTATGTGGCTGCTGATCTTTACCCCACTTACCCAGTGTGTAGCCAGCCATCTTCGTCGATCGTAGCTCTGGTCTTCTCCGGCTCGTCCCAGTATCCGATCATGTTGTTGTATCCTCGAGACAGCAACTCTCCGGGGCTTCCGAATGGTACTTGATTGCCGTTTTCATCCACCACCTGTACCAAAATGTATCTATGTCCATCAGTGGACTGGTGTGGCTGCTGACTCACCCAGTGTGAAGCCAGCCGTCTTCGTCGATCGTGGCTCTGGTCTTCTCCGGCTCGTCCCAGTATCCGATCATATTGTTGTAACTCTCCGGGGCTTCCGAATGGTACCTTTTCATATTTCAACCCATGTTCTGTGGGGAAAGTTGTTCAGTTTCATGCGTACCTTGACCTTCTTTCGTCTTGTTGAACCCATTTTCTTACTCTCTGTATCCTCTCAATAGGGGAGGCCTATGTCAATTAGTGGATTGGTGTGGCTGATCTTAAACCCACTTCTTCTTCTTTTTCTTCGAGTGGGGCACCAAGTCGTTCAACGACCCGATGAACCCTGGTGTCAGAGTTTTTCAGCCGCCTTCTACAAGTAGCACGCCTCTGACAAGGTTGAGTCCCTGGTGTCAGAGTTTTTCAACTGCCTACTACAAATAGCAGGCCTCTGACATGGTTGAGTAGCAGACCTCTGACATGTGACACTCACCCAGTGTGTAGCCAACCGTCTTCGTCGATCGTGGCTTTGGTCTTCTCCGGCTCGTCCCAGTATCCGATCATATTGTTGTATCCACGGGACAGTAGCTCTCCGGGGCTTCCGAATGGCACTTGGTTGCCGTTTTCATTCTATGGGAGGTCCAAATTTTTGTTCACTTTCTACCTTTGACATGGTTGAGTAGCAGGCCTCTGACATGGTTGAGTAGCAGTCCTCTGACATGGTTGAGTAGCAGACCCCTGACATGTGACACTCACCCAGTGTGTAGCCAGCCGTCTTCGTCGATCGTGGCTCTGGTCTTCTCCGGCTCGTCCCAGTATCCGATCATATTGTTGTATCCTCGGGACAGTAGCTCTCCAGGGCTTCCGAATGGCACTTGGTTGCCGTTTTCATCCACCACCTTTATGAAAAACAGACGGGCGAAATAATAAGAATACCGCAAGAAGCCTTTTACACAGGGCCTAGACAAAAATCTTTCCTTTTTTCAGATTTAATGAGGGGCATAGCGGCTACCTCAATAAAGCTAGGACTTAACATAAAGTGTGAGCCTTTGGCTAGTAGCTTGACTTAATTTGCTGTCACGTCTGCTTGGTGATCTGATCTGACTGCTCAGTGCGTAGATATGGACTGAGTTGGTATGCTGAAATATTATTACCTATTCCTCGTGTCAACCCTGACTAAGATGGAGTAACGATGTACCTTCGTTACTCGCCATGAAGGCAACAATTGGTTGGAAAAAATGCAGGATTCCTTACCTTAACCTCGATGTGGTCTTGTATGTAGCCGACAGTCTCCGCAACCGTGTCGATGCTGTCATCAGGCAGGGAGTGGAAGATGCTGGCCGTGGATTCAGTCATGCCGTACAGAGCCTGAAAAAAAAAACGTATGTATTTTAATACAGGGTGTTAGGGACGGTGTAACGAAAACTTTGCAGGCGTGCTCAGACCATGAAATTAAACAACTTTCCCCATGGAACATAATATGGTGGCAAAAGAAAAAAAAATTCTGACCCCCCATACAACAGCCACGTTCAGCTGACTGAACTTGTATGGGAAGTCAAAATTTTTTATGTTCCATGGGGAAAGTTGTTCAGTTTCATGGTCTGAGCAAGCCTACGAAGTTTTCGTTACTACACCATCTGCATCTGCTTAGGGATTAGGGGTATTTTCACAAAGACATCAGTTTCACGAGTTAAAACCTTTGGGGTTCTGGGGCATTGTTCCTAGCGTACGCAAAGTACCTACTATATAGATAGGTACTTATATATTTAATGTAGGAGAAATATAGGGTGAAATTTTACTAGTGATCGATAGCGAAACCTTAGAACCGGCTGGTGATAAGGAACAACTTTCCCCAAGGAACATAAGTCGAAATACGAAATTTTTTTTTGGACCTCCCATAGTAACTGAAATCAGCTGATCGGCAGATTTATGGATTTCGACCTATGTTCCTAGGGAAAAGTTGTTCCTTATCACCAGCCGGTTCTAAGGTTTCGCTATCGGTCACTAGTAAAATTTCACACTATATAGATGTATAATGTGTTGTCTGCTGTCCTTAGTTAAGAAGACAGCATCGTTTGTAGGAGCTGACCGAAAGGCCAATTTATTTTTATTACGACATAGGTATGTTTATTAGGGAAACTTGTTATATTTTATAAAATTTTCCACCTCTTAAAATATTTGCAGCATTTTGACTTGTAAAGAGTTTGGAGGTCCAAGCAAAATTGTAATGATTTTCTTACCAACACTGACTTCGCCTTCAACTGCTTCTGGATATCCCTGATCAGCTGCGGGCTGCATGGCGCTCCGGCCGCCAGCGCCATCTGAAGTTTGAAAGGCAATTCTCCCTTGCTGCGGATAGCTGCCAGGATGTCCACATACATCGTAGGCGTACCAGTTACTGATGTGCACCTGAAATACACATAAAAATTACATCAGATAAGTGCCTCACATATGCGATTTATTGTCGCGTGACAGTGGGAAATCCTTTTCACTATCTTTGCATAGAGAGAGAATGCTGACTGTCGCCCGGCCCGAGAACAATAGCGCGCGACATAAAAGTCGCATGTATGTCCGGACCCTAAGCTTTAAGCGCCAACGAGACAACTTATTTGTGTCCGTACTAAAAGAACACTGCTTGCTTTGATCCTTCACACTGGCAAAACTTAGCAGCCGCAAGCAAACCATACTGAAGTGGACAGCTTTCCTTATGAAGCCAAATGGTGGGAAACGAGAATATTTTGATGTAATCACGATCAACTAACTGGCTTTGTAAGGAAAGTTGATATTTTTAGTATTTTATTAAGATCCCTGGGAAAAGCTTTTCAGTTTCATGGTTTTTGCTAGACCGTCAAATACAAACTGCAGGTATAGGTAGGTATAATACACCGTCCCATACACACTGCAGATAATTAAATACAGGTATAGTAGGTATACTTACCCTTCAGCCAACAGGGTGTTAATGTTGGCATTGACGTCGTAAGTCGGAGCCGCGACCACGAGAGACGCGCCTAGAGTGAGGCCTGATGTTACTGTGATCACTGATCCCAGCGCGTGGAATATAGAAGATAGTAAACCAGCTATTTATCCCATATACTTACAAACCTTACTGTGTCCCATATTATACAGTCTACTCTCTCTATGCCCGGTAAATAAGCCATACTAACCCTTCAGAGAGACGCGCCTAGAGTGAGGCCCGATGTTACTGTGATCACTGATCCCAGCGCGTGGAATATAGGGGTTAATACACCAGCTATTTATCCCATACTTACAGACTTTACATACATACATACATACATATATCACGCCTTTATCCCTTGCGGGGTAGGCAGAGCGTCAACGGCCGTAAAAGTACGGTCGTTATCGCCACGTCTGACACATATTTGAGGGTCGTTTTAGCTATTGTCGTGTATCGTCATAGTGACAGGTTGTCAGCCTGTCGCCTAAAATTGCAATACACATGATACCCTCGAGTCCTTTAGTCGCTTCTTACGACACCCACAGGAAAGAAATGGGGTGATGCTATTCTAAGCCACCATCACACGGTTCACAGACTTTACTTTGTCCAATATTATACAGTCTACTCTCTCTATGCCCGGTATATATGCCTTAGATACTTACCCTTCAGCCAGCAGGGTGTTAATGTTGGCATTGACGTCGTACGTCGGAGCTGCGACCACGAGAGACGCGCCTAGAGTGAGGCCTGATGTTACTGTGATCACTGATCCCAGCGCGTGGAATATGGGCGATAGTAAAACAGCTATTTATCCCATGCTTACTGATGTTACTGTGCCCTGAATTACACAGTCTACTATCTCTATTCCTAGTATATAAGAAGGTACTTACCTTTCAGCCAGCAGGGTGATCCCAGCGCATGGAATATAGAAGATAGTAAACCAGCTATTTATACCATACTTACCGATGTTACTGTGTCCCATATTATACAGTCTACTCTCTCTATGCCCAGTATATAAGAAGGTACTTACCCTTCAGCCAGCAGGGTGTTTATGTTAGCATTGACATCGTACGTCGGAGCCGCGACCACGAGAGAGGCACCAAGAGTGAGGCCTGATGTTACTGTGATCACTGATCCCAGCGCGTGGAATATAGGCAATAGTAAACCAGCTATTTATCCCATACTTACAGACCTTACTGTGTCTCATATTATACAGTCTACTCTCTCTATTCCTAGTATAAAAAAGGTCTTACCCTTCAGCCAGCAGGGTGTTAATGTTGGCATTGACGTCGTAAGTCGGAGCCGCGACCACGAGAGACGCGCCTAGAGTGAGGCCTGATGTTACTGTGATCACTGATCCCAGCGCGTGGAATATGGGCGATAGTAAAACAGCTATTTATCCCATGCTTACTGATGTTACTGTGCCCTGAATTACACAGTCTACTATCTCTATTCCTAGTATATAAGAAGGTACTTACCTTTCAGCCAGCAGGGTGATCCCAGCGCGTGGAATATAGGCGATAGTAAAACAGCTATTTATCCCATACTTACCGATGTTACTGTGTCCCTTATTATACAGTCTACTCTCTCTATGCGTAGTATATAAAGAAGGTACTTACCCTTCAGCCAGCAGGGTGTTAATATTAGCATTGACGTCGTACGTCGGAGCAGCGACCACTAGAGAGGCACCAAGAGTGAGGCCCGATGTTACAGTGATCACTGATCCCAGCGCGTGGAATATAGGCGCCTGCAAAAAAGATGTGCTAGGATCAGTGTTGACGATCATAATAACAGTCCACTGCTGGACTACAGCATCAATTCGACTTATACACAGACAAACACACAGGTACATTCAGTCAGCTGCAGTAATTTATCGAAAAATTACTATTATACATTGCCACGTTGAATGATAATGTAGTCTTTCCGTCCAGAAAATTACCGCAACATTGTGCGGCATTTGTGAAGAGAATAATACCGTTTTGGAAAACTTGCAAAATTTTCTTGATTCTTCTTCTTTCTCTTCTTCGTGTAAGACAACAAGTCTTCCAACGACCTGATGAAACCTGGTGTCAGAGTTTCTCAACCGCCTCTGACATGGTTGTGTAACGACCGCCATCATAGACAGCAACCGACGGCTTAACGTGCCCATCCCAAGCACGGAACCATCTTGCTTCTCGGACAATCAGGTGGTTCACCCTGCAATGTCCTTACCAGACTGGGAATAAATTCAGAAAGTATTAAAAATCAACTTTGTGAGTGACCATACCAGGAATTGAGTTTAGAACCTTCTGTGTCGCAGGCAGCCGTACTAACCCCTAGATACGTCACATCGGTTGTCAATTTTCTACCGCCGGCTGGATTTGAAATTTGAACCAGCGACCATCTGTCTGGCGACGCCTCTGTAGTGGCCATCTCTACAGAGAAAGTCACTGGTTCAAATCTATAAGAAACCACATTATTGATAGCTTGAGAACATTGCTTCCTTTACCTGTAAGCAAATCTTCTGGTGGCCGTTATCGAACCCATTCCTCTTGCCAGCGAAATATGTGTTGTTCACTACACCAAAATGTGAATCCAATCCTGCTTTTGGGTCTCCTGCAAAATAAGTCCAATGTGAGAAGAGTTAGGACCCACACCACAGGTACAACCTGTGTAATAGTAGGTTGTTGACGAGGATGGAAAAATAAGACTTTGACTGACGAGTAGAGTTTGAAGTCCGAGCCGCAGGCGAGGACTTTAAAAATACGAGTCTGGCAAAGTCATTTTCCCCGAGGCTTACATAGTGCTTTTCTCAAAAAAATGCTAGGAAATTATAAAGATATTAATTTATTTTATAGTAATTTGATATAAAAAGTTGTTTTACTGATTACTAAGTCAAGATGTGGATTTGGAGTTATTCTTTTTTATTTTGTAATTTCTGAACAATTTCGATATCGCGCCAGAAAAGTTGTATTGGTGGAATTCATTGCTGGTGTGTAAAAAAGAAATCGTTCAGAAATTATCAAATTACAAAATCACAGACAATGTCAAACTTTCTAGATTGTTTTTTTGAAAGAAATTGACATATTTCCTAGCATGTTTGAGAAAATAATATTAATACTTATACTATGCACTTTCTTAAACAAAATTGCACAAGATTGTCCGTAGTACAAACACCAATAAAATATTTAATTACCTTAGTAGGGTCTATGAAATAATTAAAAATAAAGAAACAATTTCCATTAATAAATACATTGGAGTTAAATATGAAACTATTTAGGTACATTCGCCATCAAAATCCACAAAAATAACTCAGTTGGACAAAGACACAAAGCGAGGCACTTGCACTATTATCCCTTAGAGATAAGCGAGTGTAGTGCAAACATATTATCACTTCCTGTCCAAGGAATGGGCAGGAAGCAGGAACGCACCCTGGATTCATCACCCAAAGGCTGGGTGATACACACATATCATCTGCCTGCCCAAAAAAACAGAACTCGGCAAAACAGTTGGGGTCGGCGCAACATGTTTTGTTAGCAAAAGGATTTAGCAATGTGTCTGCCCGGCTGCCTGCATGACGTTAAGTTAACCCTCTTTGAGAATGCCATTGTAGGTTGTATTACTACCACCATGCGGTTGACCATAGTGTACTGATATTCAGCCGAAGTCAAAAACTCTACGTCGCCTTTTACCAAACACCCTGATAGGACCAGGGGTGGCAGTTCTTAGCTGCTACCACACATCAAAAGCAGTAAACCATAAAAACGGGAATACCTCTAAAACCCACCCGTGGTGCCAGAAGTGAAGTGAATGTAGGAGCCGTCCTCTGGTTTCACCTCACTGGTGAACCTGGTCACTCCACTGCTGCTGGTCTCCTTGATTAAGGAGTCGATGGAAAACGTGCCACTGGAAATAACAATAGTTTTGTGTACAATTGAAACTGAATTACCTACAAATCAAACAAACAATCAAGCAATCAGCCTGAAAATATTCCATCTCGACGCATAATGACTAAAATTAAAAAAAAACTATACGGACTATGACCTAACTCATACTTTGCTCATACTGACCTAAACGCGTAATGACCTAAAGTCCTGCCAAAATCATAATGCCAAAACGGCAGCTTCAATCTAATCATTCTATTGCCAAAATTCTGTAGGATAATCTAGACCTACAGGTGTTCCCAGACGAACTAAAGTATACAGAGCGGTTTCGAACGACGCATTTTTCCGATATACTAAGATCAACAGGTCAAATTAATAAACTGAACAACTTTCTCCAAGAAACATAGGACAAAAGAATAGCTAGAAATCGAGTAGATATTGTTTGCTAAGCTAATTGTTTTTTTTGTATAATTCGGGTTTGAGTAAGAGGTCAGTGTGCTAACGGTTTACTCCTGACCTCTCCCCGTCTCTTAATTTAATCCCTAAGCTAATTGTTTTGTATGGGAGGTAGTTCTTTTTTATAATTTGACCTTTTGTCCTAATGGTAAGTTGTTTAGTTTTACCGGCTGCGGCAGGGCTTAGTATTTTTCGAAAAGTCCATCTATAAAAAAAGAGTTGACAGAAATTAGGTATAAGTAGGAAGGTACAAGTGTCGCAACGGTTTATGAGCGCTCGGCCAAAGTGGAGGGGATGTTTGCGCAGGTGTACACTCGCGCACAAAAATGTGTATACCCGAATTTTTTACAATATTAAAGCTATACGCAACGAACACACCTATTTTCTTTAATTGATTGCAAATGTCAGTGTATATTGGTTGTGCTGCAGAATGAGCTCGTTTCTTATGAAGCTCAAGATATTGAACTACCGCGTCTAAAATTTTTTGGAGAGAAGTAATCGTCTCGGCCGTTCTGTTTTTGATCTCTTTCAAGCCGCCAAAAAGTTCTTCTGTTTTTTTTTAATATGATTGTTTACATCATACACCATTTTTCTGGCCTGCCGGGTCAATATTTTTTTCTTTGGCATTTTTACCAACACCGCACAACAAAACAACAACAATAAAAACAAAAGATTTAATAAACAAAAATGAACAGATAACAAAAATCAACAAAATAAATATTCGACAAAAAAGTAACTGTGCGCAAGTGTACTTCAGGGACTCGAGACGTCAGCCGAATGCCAAACAGACCCAAAATATGAATACTGCGCATTCAAGGTCAGCGCTCATAAACCGTTGCGATACTTGTACAAACAATGAGTTTGAAGTAGGTAGTCATCATTGCTTAATTGCATCCACATTTCAATAAAAACTGATGCTTATAACTTTTACTAACTACAACAACAATAATTTTTGCTCGCAAATATACTGTTATCTGTGTTTTAAAATGGGTATTTTTATGCGTGTTTACATTTACTTATTACATAAAATAAAGTAGGTACCTATGTAAGTACCTATTGTATAATTTTAATTGATAAACTCAAAAGATAATAAACATTACACACGTGTAGTGTAGGTCTGTATCTCCTTTAGAAAACAGTTGTCTAGAATAAAATACTTTTGTTTCATTTGCTAAGGAATAGCTTCATTATTTCAGACAGCCTACCCCGCAAGGGATATAGGCGTGATATATGTACGTATGTAATAATGTAGGTACTATTAGGTACTTACGGAGGCGCATTCTTGTCTATGCTTATAACAGAAGTAAGATTTGGAAATCCTGTAGAATGCAGCGAGCCAGGCTTAGAGTTCTGTAATTCTGGTATCAAAGTCCTCAAGGTATTGTAGTAGTCTCTTCTGGGAATCTGGTCACCAATGATCAAGCTCTTCAGACCGGTCTTTCTGATACTGAAAGACAGCTCTGATGGTTCGTATACTGGATTAATTAGGACCTGGAAAAATACAAATAAATATGAAGCACAAATTATGTAAGCAGGTAGTATCAGTTGGGATTATCAGTAGAGCGTATTGGTTGGTGATGAAGATGGTAAGCACCCATTTTAGCGGTAGGTCAAGGTTAGACATCAGCCTATCGTACGCAATCCTCTACTAAACGTAGACATCCACCAGAGTATGCCAAATCTCCATCCAGCATTCCAGCTTATACCTCCTGAAGTTCAACGCTAAGTTTGCCAATCGTAGGCTCCACTCCTGAACCCGCTTACTTACTTACCTAGCATCGTCCATCGGCTCTACGACAAGCCTACTGCCTTATCGACTCATTACATTTCCAGACTAGTCTACTAGGTATTTTAGTCTTCTCTAAAATACCTAGTATCTCTGCTTGGGAATAAGACTTCATAGTTTGTATGACTTACAGAAATGAGTCCAACTCTTGCTGCAGCCACCATTGCCAGGATATAGGACGAGTTGTTGTGTGACCGGATCCTGACGCGGTCCCCTCTCTCCAGACCTTAGCGCACATCATAGTCCATCTGCCTGGGAATAGGACTTCATAGTTTGTATGACTTACAGATATAAGTCCAACCCTTGCCGCAGCCACCATTGCCAGGATATAAGACGCTTTGTTATGTATGTGACCAGATCCCAACGCGGTCCCCTGTCTCCAGACCTTGGGCTTGTACCGCACATCATAGTCCGTCTGCCTGGGAATAGTACTCCATTGTTTGTATGACTTACTGAAATGAGTCCAACTCTTGCCGCAGCCACCATTGCCAGGATATAGGACGAGTTGTTGTGCGACCAGATCCCAATGCGGTCCCCTCTCTCCAGACCTTAGCGCACATCATAGTCCGTCTGCCTGGGAATAAGACGTCATTATGACTTACAGATATAAGTCCAACCCTTGCTGCAGCCACCATTGCCAGGATATAAGATGCATTGTTGTGCGACCAGATCCCAACGCGGTCTCCTCTTTCCAGACCTTGGGCTCGTAGCGCACATCCCAGTCTGTCTGCCTGCAAAAATATTTCTTCTATATTATTTTAAGTAGGTCAGTACATTAATTCTTGGGATTATTACAACTGCAAAAAGAGCATGGCCGGGCTCAGAAAGAACGCCTGCCTAGTCTACGTCCGTTATGTTACCTAGGCAGATTTCGGACAACTCCTTTGGGTAGGAATACAAGAACAGTTTTAAAATTTGCTTGATGGGCACTTAACTTGGGTTGCTGAGGTTCAAAACCTTGACATGCAAAAATAAATCACATCCATTGATTAGGTATGGTTACATACTTGTGTCAGAAGGTCTTCATAGGTAAGCGTAACGTCTTCATGCACGGATCTGACGGCCACCCTACCGGGGTACTTGTCAGCTGTCACCTGGAAAGCATCTGCCAGGGTCCTGTACATCAGCGGCTCGGAGCCAGGGTTGTGGAGGTAGCTGTCCTTCGACGATGACAGGTAGCGGGGCAGTCTGGTTAAAGAAGAAAGTAACATGCATTATTTACAAGTTTTTAAATTATTTTTTATAATACTTAAATCGATAAGGACAATGTTAAGTATATTGAAACATGAAACTGAACAACATTTACTATGCCATTTTTTTTCGTTTTACTGCTTAGCCTACCAAAAGAAGTGTCCAGTTTCATGGTAGATTACGCCTGCAAAGTTTTCACAAGACACCGTCCCTTCCCTTACATCCCTTAAAAGTTACTTAAACTACCTATAGGTATAGGTAGTACTATACACAGTATACAGGGTGTTAGGGACGGTGTACCGAAAACTTTGCAGGCATGATCAGACCATCAAACTGAACAACTTTTACTATGGAGCCAATGGTGGGAAACGAAAATAAATTTCCGACCTCCCATACAAAATTCACGATCAGCTGACTGACTTTGTATGGGAAGTCGGAAAGCTTTTTTCGTTTACCACCATTGGCTCCATAGTAAAAGTTGTTCAGTTTCATGGTCTGAGCACGCCTGCAAAGTTTTCGTTATACCGTCCCTAACACCTCGTATATACTGCCTACACAGTTCAATAACAATCAAATAACATTTCTGCTCACAATTTTAGGCTTAGATTAGAATACATATTAGAGGTATTTTATAATCTAAGATTTCAAATATCAAATTAGATAGGCAGAACAGAACGTCAAAAATATTAATATGATGACGAGTTTTTATTTTAACTTCGAAACTATAACCTAGCTTCGAGCATTTCCGTCCCGTTCCGGCCCCGGGGGAGACGGTATAGCTACTTTACTCTATACAAATATTTCTGCCATTTTTTGCGGGGGGAGAGGTAAAGCTGTCAAATCAAGCTAGTGTTGGAATCGACAATATCGATACTTGACCTTTCGATTAATTACATCAGTCTACTCAATATTGTGTCATATTATTGCATTTTCAAAAGCAACTTAGTTCTTGAGAATAGGATTTTGTAGTAAATAGAAATATAGGCGCAATAACATCATTTTAAATATTGCATAAGATATAAATTAACCAAAATATGAATTTCTTTCCCCATAGACCAGATAATACAATTATGTAGGTACAATCAATGCAATACCTACCTTCTATTTACTGATCATTAAGTATCATAGGATATTATGTAAGGGAATTTACTAAAAAACCATCTATACAACAAGTCATACATAATAACTTCGACTATCTATCTGTCTTCTACGCCGAGGCTCGTGGGTTCGATTTCCACCGGACACAAATATTTATAAAGTAAATTTTCAAATATTCGTGTTTTGTCTGAGCACTCCGGCTGATAAAGACCACCGACTGGACCGAAACGGTCGCGAAACCGCGATGTAATAAGAAGTAGGTAAGTGCGAAATCCATTTTATATATGTAATTAAAGTTAAAATGTCGCACTTAAGTTTAAACAGTTTAAAGGACACCAAAACGTCCAACGACCTGATGAACCCTGGTGCCAGTGCTTTTCAACCACCTACTGCATTAAGCAGGCCTTTGAAATAGTTGTGTAACGACAGCCGTCTAAGTGACCATAGACAGCAACCGGGACCGACGGCTGAACGTGGCTCCAAAGCACGGAACCATCTTGCTTCTCGGACAATCACGTGGTTCAGCCTGTGTGGTGTCCTGACCAGTCTAGGAACATATTCACAAAGTGATAAATATCAACTTTGTGAGCGAAAGGAATTGAACAGGCAGTCGGACTAGCCATTGCGCCACGTCGGCTGACATCCGATGTCACCCGATCAGCTGAGACTGACATTAATTTTCAATGAAACTCGAACAAAATCAGGGTTTCCCAAAATCCATAGTAAAAGTTGTTCAATTTCATAATCTGATCTTGCCTGCAAAGTTTTCGGTACAGACCGTCTTTACATAGTATAGGTTTGTAACTATGGCGATAGAAAAGTATCGACGTTTTGTATTACTTGGGTCACTGCACTAGCTTGGGTTGAGTGTGGCTCGATACTTCAAGTTAAAATTATCGTTTTTTCATTGAATATCGACTGGAAATGACCATCATTGAATAAGTAGAACAATCCCAAACTAACATTCTAATCTTACTTAGCAAGCTATTTACTGTTTTTAAAGGCATCAATAAACTAAGATCGCTAATTGTTACCTATTATATGGTGGAATATTATAATCTTTATTTGTAAATTAACGATACTATGATTAACACCATTGTTCGACACAAAATAATAACAAAAGGAACAAAATACAATTATTTTATTGTAGATCCACCTACAAAAAAACTCCACATCAGACATTTTGTACGACTTACTGGCAACACTTATGTACAATTTTCAATCGCTAATTTTATATATTATTTAGTGATATTGTACTGGAGGAATACTTTCAGATGAAAAGTGATATTGTTCTGTTGTAAATTTGTATTTTTACATATTTTTAAAGACATTATTATCTCTACAATTCGGCTTTTTATCGGAGCTCATTTGACATGCGCGACTGGACTCGTTCTAGTAAAAGATCTGACAGCAACTGGTTTTTGTAGTAAGATAAGCCCAAGTGGGCATAGGCCGTGACAGAGGGGAAGCTCTTCGTATGGCGTCTCCATACCTAGCCTTCCTCCAAGTAACCTAGTTTGGGTTTTACATATTATCTTTGATGTCATATTTATTTGTACAATCTAAAATTCCGCATTGAATTTGCCGCTAAGATCTTTTACAGCTAAACAATAAAAAATGCGTTAGATAAAAAACAAAAGCATTCACCTTTAACTATACGTACCTACGCACATAACTTTTAGCATATGAATAAAATGCAAATTCACGTAGATCTTAAAAAAAATATAGAGTAATTATACGGGCACAACAAAAATATTCAGATTTGTTTGAAACGGGTAAAGTTACTCACCTTAAATTATTATAATTATGAAGAGTCGAACTGACTCTAGCAGCTCTCGAAAACATTATTTATTTTTTGTATTTACTAACACACTCAACACTGCACACTAAAAGCACACTCCACTATAACTGGCCGGCTTCCTTTGTGATAATATGAAATGTTATCTCAATGAACAGATAGGACTTATCTAGCAAATAGTATAAACCAATTAAACATAATATTGTTGTAAAACAATAATATATTATATCTACAAGGTGTAAAATACGTTTGCTGATGATAAGTTAAGCGGTACGACTGGTAGCAGACTGGTTTTGATAAGTGGGAAGGTCAGCAAGTATGTAACTAAGCCATATTGATAATTAATCCACTATTTTTCTCTCTGATATAATAGAGATAGTGTGTCAATGGGAATTTTGTTTGAAAGGTTTTTAAAGGAAACTTAGCATTCGCACAAAAGTAGTCATTCTAGGAAAGTAGTCATTATAGGAAAGTAGTCATTTTGGGAAATAGAAATTTTGGGAAAGTGGGCATTACGTGCCTAAAGGGTTTTGGTTAGAAGTCTTTGGTACATTACAATCTATCTATCACCTAATACCCTACATATACCCAGTTTCCCATTTCTAGTTGGTACCTATACCTACTTAAAAAATACAAGATAAAAAAATGCGAAATTCATCGTTTTAGTCACGTGAAATTCAGCTTTTATTCGAATTAAACAGTACTGTTATATTTCCATATCTATATCAAGTATGTCAAGCGGTTTTCGTTCAGTAACCTCGCATAATTTGCATGCCTTCCATTTATATCACATATTAACTCGTTTAGGACGGAAACAGACTTGAAAGCAACCATACTCGTATTATATGATTTCATAAAATATGGATATAAAATGTTGAGCCGCGGGAGCTCAGTTGGTAAAAGCGTCGACAGTGCAGATGTCGAAAGTTACGGGTTTAAATCCTGCCTGCGGAGGAAAAATATGCAAGATTTTAAAAAATTTAGTATCAATTTTTTTTTTGCCTAGATACCGACTGTATAAGTTTGGAAGTCTTGAAATGCGCGATGATACCATCTTTGGACGGATGTACAAGTATCTAATCCACCTAGATAGGTAGGTACTTGTTACAGAGAGAGACTCCCGATAAGTCACTCTCAAAGTTCAAATTAACTACTTTGTGAATTTCTTCTCAGTCTGGCTGGCCCCAGCTAAACAACCTGATAGCCCGAAAAGAAAGATGGTTCCGTGCTTCGGAGTGCAAGTTAAAAGCCGTCGGTCCTAATTCGTGACTACTTAGACGGCGCTAGCTACACAATCATGTCAGCGACCTGCTACTTGGAGCAGCCGATTGAAAAACTCTGACACCAGGGTACATCGGGTCGTTGGTCGACTCGGTCGGTGTCCTACACGAAATGAAAGTAGACAAACATCGCAGAATATATCGAGATTTTTAAATTTTTGTTCTTAAGTGTACCTACAAGATTACTACAATACAGGGTATAAGGAACAGCTCTCCGACTGACTCCGACCACTAATAGGCTGGATTCAGACCATGAAACTGAACAACATCCCATATGAAAAAAAACAGGAAAAAAAATTACTTCAGAAACAAAATCATGATCAGCTGACTTTATTTTCAACGAAAAATTAAAAAAAATGCGGTTGTTGAAATATTTTATCATGGGAAATTGTTCAATTTCATGGTCTGAATGCGCCCTATCAGTATAAGAAGGGCTGTCCCTTACACCGTGTATAGTTTGATTGTTTTTTTCTTAAATTACTCACGCCAATTGATGCTAGATGTGCCCAATGATAAGGCCTTGAATTTAGACCATGAAAGACTGGTCTAACACGTTAGGTCATTACGACCCTAAAAGTAGACCAACTCAAAATAGCCTTCGTAAATCTGCTACGAAAAAGGACCATACCGTAATAGTTATAATTAGGTAGAGCACCTAAAAAATATCAAAACACTCCAACTATTTCATGCCTGCATTAGTATTGCCGTGTGGTGTCGGCTTAGAATAGCATCACCCCATATCTTTCCCGTGGGTGTCGTTAGAAGCGACTATGGGATTTGACATAGACATAGACATGTTGATGTGTATTGCAATTTTTGGCAACAGGCTGATAACCTCTCACTATGGTGTTACACAGGCTTCTGAATCACTCTTGTCAAACATGGTTTACGCTCTACCTACCCCACAAGGGATATAGGCGTGATAAATGTATGTAACTACTTCATTATACGGGATGCAAGAGATTGTTGCGGAGCCTACCTACCTACCTATCTACCTAAACGTAATTTTTTTTCGAGTGTACAGAAAATAACTATCTACTTATAGTACTTTACTCACACAATGTTCAGCCTATTTGAATATGCCTTTCTATATAAATTAAATGAACATAAAGTAAAAAAAATAATAACTTAATACTTAAATACTTACTTTGTTGCAATCTATTCCAAGAATGTCGCAGATTAACGTGCCGTAGGTATATCAATTATTCTATGAATGACGTACCATACCTGTTTTCATATCCACCTCTGCCGATTCCCACCCCAAGAACTTCCGAGAAACGGCAATTCATCTCCGAAATTCATGGCCATAACGGGAAGTCCATGGATAGGTCAAGACTGCACCAAGGTCTGTTAATCGGGGGCCCTGGCCAGGCGTATTCTTTTCTCTATCTGATCTTGGCTGGAATCGAGGCCACGGGCCGGAAGTCGCGTGTGGCGCACGCGACGGCCCCCCGCCTCGGCCCCCACCCCCGTTTCAGCCCCGCCCCACTTCTTACCCCGCGCTCGTCTATACTCACCCCCCTAGCTTGGCTGTACCGCCTTCTTGAGCGCCTAGTGGCTGGTGTTGCCAATATGTGGGTTATGTTGAACATTTTTGCTATGTGTCGTACTTATTCCAAACGTTCTTTTAACCCAACTTCTTATTTTTTTAATTTATATAAATACAAGAAACGAAAACGCTTTGCCTACGCCGGGACTAGAAGCGGCACATGTCACTCTCACTTTTCATTTCTGCTGCTAAGAAATAGTGTAGCCCAAACTACTGAAAACGCAAACTGCGAAATCATCATTTCTTACTAACTCTATGCCATTTAAAGAACAATAAAAGGGGAAAAAGTATACCAGTTTTCTGGAAGAGACGAAAATTCAGTTTGATTTCATCAGAAATTGCAATTCCTTTTCTTTCAGCTGTATTTCCCACACACAGCTGGCAACCCTATCTGTGACGAAACATGCAAATCCGCCGACCTCCTAAGGGCACGATACGTATCGCGGTAGGTACGTGTAAACGCGTCCAGCTAGGTACCCCACCACCGGAAAAACAAGGTCGCGGTTGAAGGATCTCGTCCTAAAACGCCCCACTGCTGGAATAAGGCGAATCCTACACCTGTGGGCTTATGATGTGCACCGCTACTTGGATTTTCTCTACAGCTTTATGTCAAAGTTTTTACTTGTTTTGTATAAAATCCATACGATTTGACATGTCTTAAGTCTTCTTCTCTACATACGCCCCGCGCGCCGTCTCCATAATTTGTATGTGCCTCTACGGCCGCTATGGTTCACATTCCGTGGGTTTACATCATAAGCCAGCTGATATCCGTTGGTGCAAAAGAGATACCTATGTTTATCGCATCTTACCATGTACACAAAGATATATGCCTACGCAAATTTTTGCGTTGCTCCTACGTCAACGTTGGTTTTCAGTATGGGCAAGTACTTATGGGTAATGAGAAAGATCCTTGCATCTGACAGAGGTCTGCGTTACGGATGCGCCAAAAACGCGTACCAACGGACGTCAAGCGGGGGCACCGTCTTAAGCTACCATTGCAATCATTATCATAAGTTTTTTGGAACCAGTAATTAATTATGTATGCATAAGGTTTTTAGCCATGTCTTGTTTTCGTTCAATCAGTTTTGAAATAACTTTGTAAAGGATAAAGAGGATTTTTAAGGCAGTACTGAAAAGATGGTGCTTCGTCTGGTGTCACGTCATATGCCTAGATACTAGTATCTAGGTAGTACCTAGGAGGCGTTTAAAAACTATGACACTATTGGTTCATCAGGTCGTTCGTCGACTCGGTGTTATGCATGATATAAGAAAAAATAAATAATACAAGAGAAAAAATAAACAACCCTTGCCTAAGTAGTCCGAAAACTAAAATATTTCCAACTCTATTGGTGAGGAATGCTATACTCGTGTCGCCAAAATGAGCTCTCGAAATACCTCCGTAAATATTCGTAATTTTCTAACCGAGCCTACCGAATGTACGAAGAATTCATTCATTTCTCGGCTTTTATGCATGTTTGCAAGCTATCAGGAACTCGCCCTCCTTTAAAATAAACGCATAGAAGAAAACTTTGCGTGTTTAGACAAAACTTGCTGGTATCAGCCATCATCATAGCTGGCGAGGGGGCTCGATAAAAATTCAAAAATGGGTCACTGCATGAGACATTTTGAGACATCGCCGGGTTTGTTTGTATTGTAAATCTGGCGGGGTCGGAGCGCAGTGGCGTCTTACACCGTTTATTTACCTGGAGCATGCAAGAAGGCGGCCGCCGCCGCCGCTACGCAACGAGCCTTGCCGCAGTCATGCCTCGCCCGCCCACCGACTAACATACCGCCATGGGCCGCGAGTACGCCGTGAGTGCACCAACTGTGAGGGAATGAAGTGACGATGTCTCAAGCCCCCGGCGGCAAGAAGGGGGGCAAGGGCCCGCCGAAGAAACCACCCCCCGATGAAGACAAGAAGGCCGCCGCGTCGGTGGACGACAAGGATGAGACCTCTTCTGTTAATGGGGACAAGAAGGAGGCCGAGAAGCCGAATGGATCGGAGCCCGTCCCGAAGCCCCCCAGCGCGGGGGTCAACATGCGGGATGCCGCGGCCAAGATTCTGGTCCTGGCGCAGAAGGGAGAATGGCCAGCGGTGGAGCAAACCCTCAAGGTGTTGGAGAAGCTGGTCGCAGCTGGTGGGGAGGACACCGTTACTGTGCCAATGGCTGGCATCTTGGATCCGGTAAGCTATTTTTGACAAAAGGCAGTATCAAAAATGTACTAAGATAATAAACCTGCTTCTACAGCTCATCTTCTGAGCAGACAGTCTGTGACCAAACCATAGCTGTCCTTAAAGAGCGTAATCCGTGCCGCGCTTGAAAACAGCTGTAAAATACTTTACATACGATTAATATACGTTAGTTTCGTGTACCTTTGTACTTTTATAAGTAAAGTAGGTTACGCTAATTTAGAAACTTGAGGCAAAACACCGCCGGTATACGTGCCATGTGACTTTCTTAACGACTCGGAGATTACGAATCATTTCAAATAAAAATACGTTACGGTTTTCTTCGCATTACCTAGATTTTTCTGTTCAAAATAAACTTAACGACAAAATACTTCATTCTCAAACTGCGTATATTGTCCTTCAATTAGGATAGAAACAGAAACTTGAATATCTAGAAGTAGGTAATTCAAGGATCTCCAAAAGCAGCACAGTGCAGTCAGTATCAGTCTGTCTAGAATCGCATGCGCCTGAAAATGGTCTGAATATATTGGGTGGTACTGAACGGCCTTCTTAATTCCCGTAAACGCTAAGCTCAACCTAAACAGATCAAACTGAACAACTTTTCTTGATACCCAAAGTTTAAAAACCAAAAAGGAAATTAGACCTCCCATACAAAAACTATCAACCTTCTATGGGAGGTCCAATTTTTTAAAGCGTCAAAGCTTTTGGTCCTTAGGAAAAATCGTTCAGTTTGAGCTAAGTATTTTCGGGAAAATGAGTCTTTCTGTACCACCCTGTACCTACTTCTTATGTAGTATTCTCGATGTTCCAATATATTATAGGTATTAGTAGAAGTTTGGCAAGGCCACTGCAGGCCGAACTACCTGATTGTCCGTTCTCTGCTTTCTCTGCGTCGCTCTCAGTCGATGATAATAACAAAGAGAGAAATAAAATACATGTACTTTACTTTGAACAACATACCTAGAAATAAACAGGTAGAGTTTCACCTGACGAACAAAATTTATCTACATATGTACATATATCACGCCTATATCCCTTGCGGGGTGGGCAGAGCGTAAACGGCGGTAAAAAACAGCCATTTACTCTACACCACGTCTAACAAAAGTTTGAGAGTCATGCAGAAGGATCTATATAACAATAGTGACAGGTTGTCAGCTTGTCGCCTAAAATTGCAAGACACATCAACTCTTAAATCCTTAGTCGCTTCTTACGACATCCACGGGAAA
The DNA here is from genome assembly GCA_024500475.1 of Phthorimaea operculella. Taxonomy (NCBI): domain Eukaryota; kingdom Metazoa; phylum Arthropoda; class Insecta; order Lepidoptera; family Gelechiidae; genus Phthorimaea; species Phthorimaea operculella. The sequence continues at coordinate 1,499,919 of JANFCV010000024.1, read as the reverse complement.
TATAGGGGGGATGACGCTATTCTAAGCCGGCACCACACGGCGAAATATTCCTACCTACACTTGTTAGAATAACTGAACGATAGTATAGCATAGTTTATACGTTTTAGACGATAAAGCTAAAAGCTAGATAACCAAACCAATCGTCGAGTACTTACCATCTATCTATCGGTCACAAAAATATCAATACAGATACTTTCCAAAAATATGCATAGCTATCAGTGGCGAAGGGTGACATTTTATTGAAAGTAGGCTTAGTAGGAAAGGACCCTTCGCCACTGATAGCTATGATAATGATAACTTTGGCAGTTTTAGGAATTTATTCATTGAGAAATTTACCATTTATTGATTGCATAAATAGCGGTAAAGCTGGATCGCATTCTCTCCATAATTTTTCTAAGGCGCAAGCTCCTCAGAGCAGATGTAAGACATAAGATGGCATCTGTCAAACAGGTGATCGTCGAAGACGTGAAATGTGCTACATCGCGACGCTTGAAACCGTTTCCATATAAAATGTAAAAACAGAAGAGAAAAAGCTGACAAGCTGACTTTTTACATACCTAATTTATCAATGGTAAACTGATGCCAGCACTTTGATTCGGGTACTTTTAGACATTACAGATGAAAAATTATCAATAAATATAGATTATCTTCATCTTTCGGCAGGATTGGCTCTGGCAGACCTACGTCTTTCGAATTGTTTACGTGTCAGTTAACGTTCTAAAGTTAGCCTATTGTGGTACCTGATGAGATAGGCATTCCTGCCGGCTCTCCCACTATTTAGTCGAAATGTGACATATAACTAACTCTATTCTATCTACTAGATATGTTATCTATCTGATTGAGTATTGTTTAAAATCGTTAGCGATATATTGACACATTAGTAGAAATATTTAAAAAACATCTTCGACTGTTCTTACAAAAACGATGCTCTCATGTAACTATCTGATGGGTAGGATGGAGTGGGAGGCACCGAGGCAAGAGTTTTATTTCTTCTCATATTGCTCGCCAGAGATAGCTTGCGACGGAATACTGGGGTGTCCTGACAAGTGTGTCTTATCTTATGAGAACTGTCTCTTAAATATTTGACTACGTTTAGAATAGAAAGGAAAAACGTGAGATTGTCGGTTCGCGACGACCTAAACTCCGAAAAATCTCTAATTTGCAAACAATTATTTTTGTAGGTATAGTGTGTTACTTATAGTGTAAGTTTGATATAATGTCAGTAATGTACCTAATACCGCATTTCAAAAACTCAGAAATTAAAGGTAGCAACCCCAGAAAGTAGTTATAAATGGTCAGGAATATGGGCGAGCTGTACATACATACATACATACATCACGCCTCCATCCCTTGCGGGGTAGGCAGAGCGTCAACGACCTGTCCTTCTGTAAATTCATTATTTTGTGCTAGGACCGCATTCAACTTGCCCAAGTGTACTTTGAAAGACTGGGGGGGAGGGGGGTTTAAAACTTTAGACACTGACCACGGCAATACATCTTGGTTACCGCTGTCTTCCGGTATGAGTACGGTTCCGTGACACGCCGTATCTCTACCTAGCAGCTAGGTATTTTATATTTTTTATCAACTTCCGGTTTCTGCTAAATATCAGGTAGGTATTTTATAGAGCAGGTTTGAATTTTTGCTGTTGACAAAAATAGAGAGTCGTATATTTCTTAAGGAAGGAAACTAATGTTTTGCCAGATAAACTAGTTACGGTCAAGTATTACCTATGGTAAGCCTTTAAATATTTTGCTGAGCTGGACTGTGTTGAGATGAAACACCGATTCTTCATCTTTACCTTTGCCTTATCTGCCCTATTCTGCCAAATACCGTGTCAAGCCATATCAGGGAGGAGCCATAATATCTGTGCAGTAATTTGAAATTATCAGGATTATCGGATTGCCAGGCGTTAAAATTTTGCATCAATTATGCAACCAAGTATGGTCCACCGGGGTTTGGCCTGAGGACTGGAAGGAATCTGTTCTGATACCATTGCACAAGTAAGGTTCTACCAAGAAATGCAGTAATTATCGGACGTTGGCACTCATCTCACATGCGAGCAAAATCATGTTATACATCATAAACGATCGCCTCAAAGGATATTTACAATGGCAAATCCCAAAGGAACAGGCAGGATTTGTTAAAGGCCGTGGTACAAGAGAACAGATATTGAATGTCAGACAAATGATTGAAAAGAGTCGCGAGTTCTTGGTGCCGATGGTAATGTGCTTTATAGATTACTCAAAAGCATTTGACTGTGTATCTTGGGATCACATGTGGCGGATTCTCCTAGAAATGGGAGTACCGTATCATCTGGTATCCCTAGTGCAGAGCCTATATCAGAATGGGAATACCAAAGTACGCGTAAATGACCAGCTATCCGAATCCTTTAAACCTCAGAGTCCAAAGCACTGGACAATTGGGAGGGAGGCATAACTATAGGCGGATTAAAAATCAATAACCTTCGTTACGCTGACGACACAACTCTGTTTGCCGCTTCTGAAGAGGAAATGGCCGAACTGATTCACATAGTTGAGCATGAAAGCCGAAATCTAGGTCTTAGTATAAATAAAGACAAAACTAAAATCATGATTGTTGACCGAGGCAACAAACTCAACCCAAGTACAGTTTTAGATACTTTCCAGAAAGTGAATCAGTTCGTCTATCTGGGATCTATGCTGAGTAACCAGGGTGGCTGCGAAACTGAAGTCAAGAGACGGATCCAGATGGCAAAAAGCGCTATGGCTAAGATGACCAAGTTATGGCGTGATAGAAACATCTCACGACAAACCAAAGTGCGGCTGGTAAAAACACTGGTATTCTCAGTGATGTTATACGGCGTAGAATCCTGGACACTTCGAGCCTCTGAGAGAAAAACTATAGACGCCTTCGAGATGTGGTGTTGGCGGAAAATGCTTGGCATCCCTTGGACTGCAAAGCGTACAAATGTTTCTATTCTTAAAGAGCTTCGTATCACCACAAGATTGTCAACAATATGTCTTCAAAGAATACTATCTTCCTTTGGACATGTTGCTCGCCCTGAAACTGATAGCTTAGAAAATCTTATGATTACGGGCAAAGTAGAGGGAAAACGATCACGCGGGCGGTCTCCAACACGCTAGTCAGATCAAATAAAGAATCTTACGGGCCTGTCTATCAACACAGCTTTTAAACATGCCGAAGGCAGAGACACATGGAGGAATATTATAAAGAACCTGAAAGAAGGGAATCTATGCAGACACGATCTTCAGTAATGAAGAAACGACTTAGAAGAGAATTTGAAATATATATTTTATTTTCAATATCCGCCATTTTGATTTTATGAAATTTTAATACAGCTAGGGTCACTTGCGCTGCTGAGACGAATCTAACGACACTACATGAGTCAATATTATCCGTCAAGCCGATTAGGCAGCAGCCCGTGAAAAAGAATTTACTTGTCCACATACCTACATACGTCGATACGTACGTACTCTCGAAAAAGATAAGTAACTCTCCTTCTGAGGCAGTCAAGCAAAAAACAAGAAGCTTAATAAAACTCGTATTGAAACATCCAGTGCTACGACGGAGACAGGAAAGTTTTTCACTGTACGCCGTGCTGTATGTTCGATATCGTAGCAACCGTCGCGTGCAGGCTGCTACGTGCTACGCAGGGCTGGCAACCGGTACACAGCTTGCGGTTTTTGCATTCAATTCAATTGAAAGCAATTTTATGAAAATGCCTTTTCTTCATCTGCACTGGCGGTATGTTCAACCGGAAGAGATCCAGGGTTGTTCTAAACTAAGTTTGGTAAATCAAGCAACTGCTTATTGACTTTTTATTTAAACCACTTGTACTTGTTTCACTTGTACTTTTCAATGATGACATCATTAATCGCACAAAAAGAACGAATTATCAATGAAATTTAGTGGATGTGATGTGTTTTGAAAATGTTTTGTACATTCTATATAATACACCCTTGAAAATGCTCATGTGAGCGAAACCGGTCGGGTCACCCCGAAATAAAAATTTGTGGAACAAGTACAAGTGGTTTAAATAAAAAGTCAATAAACATGGAGTTTCACCAAGCGCCGACAATCGCAAGTATTCACTCAAGCAACTGCTTTAAGGTATCTATCTATACTCATCATCTGCCTGCCTTTATCCCTAATTAGTTGGGGTCGCGCAACATGGTCTGTTAGAGCACACAATCACAGCAGGTCATAAAGAATTGGAATTTTTGTGACCAGCCGCCTGCCTGAGATCAACCGACTTTGGGAATGCTATAGTAGGAGGTATTAGTATTCAGCCGAGATCAAAAACTCTTCGCCGCCTTTTACAAAACATCCTGAGTGCACTAAGGGTGGCAATATTCTTATCTACTGCTACACGGTATCTATCTACAGAAAATAACTGTTTAAACAACTGCCTCGAATTGCTGCTGCTATAGGAAAGCTTGACAGCATGCCAAAGAATCTATGTAAGTATTAAAGACTTGAATTTTCGGATGAAGCTCTTTTCGAAATAAGACTGAGAAATTGACAAGAGCCCGAACCAACCTATTGAATCACAAATATTCTTGCAGATGAAGCTTAAATAATTAACGATAATTTCGTTAGGTAATGGCCTTTTTTGCAATCGCCAATGACAAAAAAAGAAAATTATAAGAATATAAAAATTAAAAGGCGGTCCTTATGGTAATCATCAGAGTGGATAGTGAAAGAAAAGGGTAGCTGCACTACCTGGCCGGGTGTTCTTATCAGGGACTGATGTCCATTTGGATAAAATTATTTGCTGATCTTATGCGGTCTTGCGTTTAGAATCCTATGTTTTATCTTGTTGCGCTATCTTGAAGTTTAAATATTTTGCTCTTTTAAATGTCTAACTCCAGATACTAGTCTTAAGCCGGTTTAAAAGACCCGGTAAGTAACTCGTGATTCCGTGACTACGAGAAGTCTCGGTAAGTTTTTACTGCCCAGATCGATGCCTACGTATGATTTGTTTTGGTATTTCGCGTGCTACTCTACTGATTCCCCCTTTCATGAGCTGGCAACGGTTTCAGGTAGCGATGGCTTCGTTTGTGTGCAATGTTTAAGTAAAACCAGCTGGTGGACCGAGCTCGCTCGTTTAGGAGATGATGTTGTAGTTTGAAAACAACTTGCAAAAATTTGTAAACGAAAGTTTTTTTTAAAAGTAAACCAGTCTAGCTTGATTTATCGCCCCAGAAAACCCCTACTGTATGCGAAATTTTGTGTATCTTTGGAGCAGTTCCCGAGACAAAAATGGCTTGGCTACACCTTAACGTATGTTAGATTAGATGCTGGTTTTATAAAACCTTTACACATATTTGGATAAAATTTGGAATGAATAAAGTTGCGCCAGTGACAGACAAGAACAGAGCAAGCCGTTTATCGTGGTGTTGGAATTTTATGAGGAGGGATGACAATCATATGACGAAAAAAATTATGAATATGAATGTGGATAGACGCAAAAGGAGAAGAGGTAAAAAAAAAGTTTGGATGGATTGTGTAATACTTAGATGATGAGTCAAAAAGGTGTAAACGAAGATTTTACGGCTGATAGAGATTAAAGGAAGATAAAGACATGTTGCGCCAACCCCAAATAAATTGGGATAAGGGCAAGCAGATGATCAGTTCCAACTGGGCCATAGCATATACTAGCATCAGCCTGACATGACAGCTATCAATGAACTTTAAGTGGACAATAAGAACTCATAAAATTCGCGTGCCATTTCTGAAACTTTCATGTAAACATAGCATAAGTTTTAATTACGGCATATTACACAGCAGTAAAATTTGAATTTTAATGCACTTTATCACTTCTACTTCCGCTGACATGATTTAGGACTTTCAATGTACTTTTAAAACTTATGTGATACATTGTATCTATCAAAAGTTTTGGGTATGAACGTTGATAGGTAATCGTTCAATTTTACCTTGGCAATAAAGGATAAAATTTTACTAGTGACCGATAGCGAAAACTCAGAACCGGCTATTGACAAGGAACAACATTCCCTAAGGAACATAGGACAACATATGAAAAAATATTTGGGCCTCCCATAGTAGGTAACTCAAATCAGCTGATCAGCTTAAGTAAGTAAGTAATAAAAACCACTTTAGTTTTGAATGTAATACATACTTAATTTTGGTCTTCTCCCATATCTAATTGCGGCTGTAATAGGTTGTTTTAAAATATAGTAGGTAGGACCTCACTCAATGTCTCGTATCACAATGTATCGTAATGAGTACTACGGCGCAAGTGTGATTCAAGATAGACCTTAGGTTACCTATAAAAATAACTCCTTCTACAAATAACACAACAAGCAAACTTTTCCAAATCCCACAAATCACTAATTTTGTACTATCCAAAGCAAAGAATTATGTAACTGTCGCAGCCAACTGGTTGACCACCACCACCACCCCCATAAACTCTTCAAAATAGTTAAGATAGCTTATAATTTATCATAGTATTAACTTTTCCAAGATAAGAGTAAATTGTTACCGTTTGTCCGTGAGTCAGTGCTGCCAACTTAACGAGAGTGATTTCCGGGAAAACGGCCATGCTTATTTCGACGTCCGCACCTCCTAACCGGCCTACATATTTTTTCCTAAATCGAATATAAGGGTAAAATGAGGTGCTCAAACTTTTACTTTTAAGTATTACGCACTGTACGCACCTATAAGATTTATGAAGTATTATCCTGTACCAGCACTCTTTTAATATATTTTCATCAACATGTCACACCTCATTCTCAAAACAAACCTTGATTCCTTCTTCGATAAGGAATAAACCGCGACGGAAGTTCTGAGAACGAATTTCAGTTGTATAGTTTCGGGTTTTAATTAGCCTAAGTTTCTACGAGATTTTTTTCCTTTTCTCTTCTTGAGATTTAATTTTTAATATCGGGCATCATTCTGTACTTATCTTATGCATTCTAGAAGGCCAATTTTAAATGGTATTGGTATTATTTGATGCTCCCATATAAAAGTCTTCGGTCTTTGACTATATTTGAGGAAGGGTAAAAGAAGCTAATTTATCTTATTTATCATATACCTAGGCTAGGTTCTGGCATTGTTTAATAACGGGAATAGTTTCAGCTCTACTTTGTAACTCTCTCTCTCTCTCTCTCTCTCTCTCTCTCTCTCTCTCTCTTCATGTAGGGATACCGAGACGTCCATAATCAATTGGGGTCGGCGCATCATGATTTTATAGAATACAAAATCATGCGCACCGAGACGTCCAACGAACATAAAATTTTACAACCACCTACTACTACAAGTAGCAAGTAGTTGTGTAACGGCCGCCGTCTTGTAATCAAAACTTACTACAACTGGGACTCACCGAAAAATCAGGTGTTTCGGCCTGCAACATCCAGACTGGGATCAAATTTACAAAGTGTAATATCAACTTTGTGTGTGACCCACCGAAAATCGAACCCGGCGCCTTCTACGTCGCAGTCAGTTGCATTACCACTGCGCCACATCGGCCGTTGTGACGTGATCCGTCATGGTCAGCATTCCGGACGGTCTTCAATCACCACCAGTTTGAGCATCACTGGTGGTTGTGCGACTGGCCGTTTGTGTGTCAAGGTCGAAAGGGCAGTGGATTTGCGTGCTCCACCACGCCGGCAATCGATGGGGACCTTGCCTCTTGATGAAGGGAGATGAGGATCTCAGCCTTCCTTTTCCTCATAAGAAATTGTTCAGGTCGAGCGCACTTGATACCGTACAGACCACTCGACCGTTTTTGTTTTTTGCGTAGGTAGGGAAAATCTTCTTAGATACCTTAGGCCCCGGCGTTATGGCATGCCCGACTCCGCTGGGAACCCCACACGGCCTACGGACTAAAATCCCCTCCTTGTGAATTATCGTTGAACTTCACCGGTACATACCTACAGTACGACCGTTTGAATAGGCCATATTTGGCAGCTGTCAAAATCATGTAAATGCTATGACATTACGTCTATTTTCCTTTGTTGACATGTCTTCTAATATGGGTTTGACAATATTCAAATATGGTCTTTTCGGCCGTACTTTAGATAGACTCTTGTACCTACAAAAAAGTCATTAGCAGTTATAACGGTCCACTGCTGGACATTAGCCTAATCTATCTTACTCACCACGCCAGCAATCGGAGACCTCTTGATGAAGGAAGATGAGAATCTCAGTAAACCAATTTACCCAGAAAGAGTTCAGTTCTGCTTGGCCCCAATATCGGTACGGATACATTATACTGATGTGTGGTGCCCGGCGCCCGCTTAGAATAGTATCACCTCTTATCTTTCTCGTGGGTGTCGTAAGGAAAAGATTAAGGAATTTGAGAGTTTATGTGTATTGCCAAATAAGGCGACAGGCTTAATGACTTGGTGTATGGCCGTTTTTTAGAGACGTTTAATCTCTACCTACCCCAAAAATGATAAAGGCGTGATATTATGTATACGTATGTATGTATTTATGTTACTTTGCTTATTTTCTGTAATTTTTATGAAAATGTTTTGCCACGACTAGAAAGATCAAAGCTATTGGTAAAATCGTAATTGAACTAAGATCGCCTGAAAACATTGACCCAATTAAAAGTCGGGTAATAAACAATCAAAGCTTGAATGAAATTACTTACTTAACCGTAAAGCAGCCAATGGTCGTCAAAATCTCGGTTCAACTGGTTGAACAGTTTCACTTATAAATTATCGCGTAGAAAACCAAGTGTTAAAACCTTCTTAAAAACTCATTGGACTGTTGTGACTGTTGTAATACACATAAACTCTCAAATCCCTTAGTTGCTTCTTTCGACAACCGCGGGGGATGCTATCCTAAGTATTTTTTACATTTACTGTAAATCTACTATTTTATCTTTTTTTTGCTATGTTATTTAATTGCTCAAATGTTTAAAGTATATTTTAAAGACAAAACAGTTAGAATAATCTACTGTAATTATTATTTTTATTTTGTGAGCCGTTTTTGGCTATTCTATTAATTTATTTTCTAAGTTAGCTAGGGTAGCTTAGGGCCTAAGAATATTGTAGATTTTAGAATAGGTGCACTTCTGGGCAGGTTTTTGGGCGGTTTTCCTGTCCAGGGGGTCCGGCTAACCATACAAATGTAACTCCTTTTTAAAATTTTGACAGAATGTTACTCCATTTAATTGTCATTCATTGAGGCATAAAGTTGCATGCTGTGTGGTTAGCCTGGCCAGCCCCGAGGCAGTGCCTTTATTTTTATTTTTTTATCCCGCCTGAGCCGCGTTTAGAGTAGGAACTCAAATTGTTATAAAAAAGAGAAAATTTTGCATTAGAAATTTTCTCTTTTTTAAGATTGTATTAGAATATGACTTTCTTTAAGAGAATCTTGTACATTCCTACAAAGAAATAAATAATTGAATTTGAATTTGAATTTGAATTAAGCCGGCGCCACACAACACATCGGCAAAATAAAAAGTTATTCAGTCATACATACATACAGAAGTACCGTCTTATGAATCTTATGAAAAAATAATATGTGTATACAGCATCCTTTTCATCAGAAAAAGCTTAATTTACTCTACCGTCTTTTAATCATTTGTATATAAAAAAACTAACCCACTGCCTAAGTACGGTACGAGTATTTTGTCAGTTGAAAAAAATGGTGATACAGTAAAACTATCTTCAAGAAAAATCTACCCTTTTGGGGGCAACCTAACAAAACTTAAACAATTTATTAACCTGTAGAAAAGAAAACCAAAAAAACTGCAGTTACGCCAACTAGCACCCCACTAAGCACCTTTTAATGATACCATCTTTTTAACAAGTATAATTTATCAAAAACAAGACCCGACTACATTTACGTTAAAGTATTATTTTTCTTACTAATACGCCATTTTGAATTTATAAAATTTTAATATAGTCAGTGCCACTTGCAAAGCTGAGACGAATCTGCGACACCTCACGTGCCAAAAGGTTTCGGCTGTAGCCCGTGAAAAAGATTTTCCTTGTCCACATTCATACATACATAGATACTTACAAACATACTCTCGTAAAACATAACCCTCCTTCTGAGGCAGTCGGGTAGAAGGCATTAAAATAACCGCAGTTTTCTTTATAACGAGTAAAGTAGGTGTAGCGACGACGACAGAAAAATTGCACCAGGACGTAAATTATAGAGCAGGTTAATTTAATACAAAAACTATACAGGGTGTAAGGGGCAGTTCTCCTAATACTGATAGGGTGCAGTCAGACCATGAAAATGAACAACTTCCCGCTATAAAATAGTTCAGGAATCGTGATTTTTTAAGGGAGATCTAAATATTTTTACCTCTCCTGACATATTTTCTTATGGGAAATTGTTCAGTTTCATGGTCTGAAAAATAATATAAATCTACACAAAAGAAAAACAATAAAAAGGAAAGATTTATTTTTTTGCACGTACAATTAACTCGGAACAATTTCACAAAAAAATGTTATCGATTAAAATGTACAGTGTGGTGCCGGCTTAGAAAAGCATCACTCTGTTTCTTTTCCGTGGGTTTTGGAAGAAGCGACTTAGGGATGTGAGAGTTGATGTGTATTGCAATTTTAGGCGACAGGCTGACAACCTGTCACTTTGGCGATACCATTTTTCTAAATTACTCATAAACTTTTGACAGACGTGGTGTTAATGGCAGGTTTTTGCCGCCGTTTGGGTTCTGCCTACCCCGCAAGGGATATAGGCGTCATATATTTATCTAAGTAAAATATTTTTGTGCCAGCTTTTTCCACGCAATAATTTCAGACACCCGTAAAATTCTTATGTCACAAATTTATTTATTTCCTAGAAACTTAGCTCATGAATAATGTATAGCATTGGGTGCTGTTAAAATATACGGTACTGAAATTGGTGTCGTTATTTAACTTGTCTAAAATAATTTCCTTTTAGCTGGGCAAGATTGTTATTTGCTGCAGTGAAGAAAAATGGGACTTATAAATTAGTTTTCATTATACTATAAACTTTAAGTAAGAAAATATCTAGGTACCAACTTAAGAAAAAGCAATTTTACAAATAAGTCAAATTGTATAAAAAATTAAGTAAACAGCCACTTAAATTCGCGTCTAATATTTAAATTAATGTAATAAATAACACGGACGATGTTTTTTATGATAATTTCATTTTCTGTAGCAAAAAGTCGTAGCATCCTTCGTAGCACGTAACTCTACGACGTAGCATAGCGAAAGTCTAGTATTGTTTTATACTTAAGCCACAAAATAGAAAGTTTCACTATTTTGGAACGATCACTATTTTGGATTTTCGAGATTGTCACTTGTTACATAGTCTGGGTTGCTACAAAAATTTTAATACCTATCAAAATAGCAAAATATGATTTTGAGCCAATTTTAATCCAAGAAATACCTATGACGTTCGTGGCAACCATCTTCCTAGTTAGGTACCTTGAGTTCCTCTGAGATTCCACTTCATTCCAGTCACAATTATTAAACGTCAAAATCGACGCTAGTATTGAGTGAGCCATCTGTAAAGTCGCCTCGCGCGCCGTCTCCCTAATTTGTGCTTCAGCGGTTAAATAAACCTTCCTCTTGAATCATTGCATCTATTACAAAAACGCATCAAAACGAACGCATCAGAGTAAGCGAATTCTACGACAAACAGAGAAACGCAAAAAGCGACTTCTCTTTATACTTTGTATTGATGATGATTACAATGCATTATATGTACCTAACTAGATACTTAGTTACAAACTTATAGCGATATTTGAAGGGGTTTTCAACCCCGTTGCCAAAAATGCAAATGTTGTGTAATTCAGTCTGTCTAGGTACGAATATTAGGCTGGCTGGAGTTTGCTGCATGCAATACGATAAAACATCTTTTTGTGATGCACCGGTATGCTACTCGTATTTATTTAAAACGATGCGCCTTCTGTGCTAAAGTATTTCTACTTGAGGTAACTCTAGCATAATTTTGCAGTATTTTAGGCTATAGGTTGACAAGCTGCAACTATAAATAGTGATAAACTAATTTATATCAAAATACACAAAAAATGTCAGATTCGGCAATAACGATCAATTTTTTCAACCACTTTCTGGTCTATCTGCCCCGCAAGTGATAAAGGCTCGATGTATTTATGAGTATGTGTATTTTGCCAACCCATGTATATTTTCATAAGAAGTTGAATAAGCAACTTAGACAAAATGGCATGGCGTTCGATGCCGCATAGCAGCGTGAATTTCTTAGGCTGTCATTTGTTGCTGGTTGTCAAAAACCGCCAAATCGTGCGGCACGTGTGTGATGCACATACCTATGTAAAAATCCTTGTAAAGAACTATGAATTGTGTAAAATTTTAGCAAATAACCTACACGGTTGTTTGAACTAGGTACAAGCACTTTGCAAAGATTGAAATGGCGATTTCGGAGAACTACCACAAAGGTATCGTTGGACACAATCAGCTATGACGTCATGTACCAAACTTGAATTAACTTTATTCAATACGTTTTTTATCGTTAACTAGCCCGAATTTGTATTTCAATCGCCTTACCTCATAAAAGAAAATACTAAAGAATCAAGTCAAAAGTACCCAAAACCGTCGAACGTGCATGAAAAAATTTATTAATGGAGAGAAGGCGAAAGAAGTAAGCGAGGATAGTAAGTAGTACTTTGAAAAAAGTAGTCTCCTCTGCCTTCTTTTCCGGAAAAGAGTCGTGATTTACGTATGTAAAAGAAAATACTACCTACCCAGGTGCTTTCGCTCTTTTATGTCGTATGAAGCACAAATAATTTGTTTCTTTGATATAAATACATACATATTTCGTGCCTTCATCCATTGCGGGGTAGTCAAAGCGTGAAAGTAGTAATGTAGGAATTCGGGCCTAAATTTTCTCATTTCCAAATGCACCGAAGACCTTGCGTGACTTACACTTTTGTAGCACTACCCACGTTAAAATTTATCTGATTAGAAAAAGATTAGGTTACCTAACCGGGTGGAAACGGCGGCATTTTTCAGCTTGACCTAGTGCACCTAACTATTTATACAGGGTGGTTCCCGAAAACTCAGCAGGTCTGGACAACACTCTCCAAAGAACAAAGGTCAAAAGATCAAAACAAAACTTTACCCTCCTTTTGGTTTTTTGGTTGTTCTAACTTACATTTATTCTTCAATATGGGAAAGTTGTTCAGATCGACCTGTTCTTAGCGTTTTCGGAAAACTTGGTCGTTCGACTCGCTGTATTCTAAGAGCTGATTTTGTATGAAGTTAAGTAATTTTTTGCATGCCATATTTTTAATACGAATGTTCTACATATAGGTAACAATGTATGACCTTTCATAGGGGGACACACATAAAATAAAATATGTTTCTCCTTTACAATTCCAAGGTGTTTTAAGCAAACAATCAAAGGATGTGACGAAGCATTTATCGAGTCAGTTAGTAGGTAAAACCTCATACTTGTTAATCTTACTAAAAGCCTTGCATCGATATTATTGGATTTTCCGGATATTGCAATTTACGGCAAAAATTGGGGTTAACACTTTTACTACCTGACTAACTGAAAGTTTCTGAATATACAACTTATGTTCGTTTTTAAAAACGTGCCCACGTGATAAGCATTATCAGCAGGCTATAGTAGGCAAGGACAAAACTCGTAGAACTGACTTTCATCGGGGTAGGAAGGTTTCGAAGTGGCAAAAAAGAGTATTACGGCTTTGACTCTGTTGGATGCAGCCCAAACAGTCTATGGAAGGAAAGGGTCTATCGAGGACTGTAGGTATTCAGTAGTGGACGTCTCATATAAATGGGTACAATCTTCGATGATTATAGCTATGACGGAAATGTTAGCAGCAGTCAACCTATTCAATGTAACTACATTTACAGGGTTTTTAGGACAGGTGTATGTAGAAGGAAATTGCGGAAATTAGCATGTTTGAGTAATGATGAAGACGTAGTGAATTGACAGTTCAGAAGGATTATTAGGTCGAACTACTTAGGCATTTCGCTAACCCTGAGTAACGACTTATTTCCGTAGTTCAGCCTTAAGGAAATGAGACGAATTAGCCAAAAACGACCTACTTACTTGTTTAGGCGAATTATGCACCTGACGACCGTTCGTAGAAAAGAGATAGGTAGGTATATAGGTATATATTGCATCTACACCATAATAAGAGTAACAGAGACAGATAGAAAAACTTGCGTTGACCTGCGTCTACGTCGGGTTTTAGTATGGGTTCATCGGGTCGTTGAACGACTCGGTGTCCCACACGAAGAGAGAGAGAGTATGGGTATTCGAAATTTCTTTGCATCTGAAAATGCATGCGTTACGAATGCGTTAAAAATACGCAGGAACGGGCGCCAAGTATGAAACATTTGCTAAGAATTATGTAGGAAAATGCGTTCGTTATACCGGGAGTAACAGAAAGGGAAAGGTTAAGGTACTCATGAAACGGAACAACTTTCCCCATGGAACATGGGTCAAAATATGAAAAAAAAATTTGGACCTCCCATACAAAATCGCCGATCAGCTGACTGATTTACTATGGGCAGTCCAATTATTTTTTTCGTATTTCGACCCATGTTCCATGGAGAAATTTGTTCAGTTTCATGAGTACCTTCACCTCCTTTCGGCTTGTAATACCCTTTCTGTTACTCCCTGTATAAAGTTTTTACATTGTCTCTCCCGATGGCCGAGTATCGTGCAATGGTCTCATATTTCAGGCTATTACTTCGCTGATGTGGAGCGAAATTACAATACGGTGGGTAACGGGCTAACCTTCTCTTCAGTCCAAATTACCGGACCTTGCCTAGGCATGGAGCAGTGATTTCATAGATACAATTTTATACTTATGAGTGATTTCGAAGGCCATCAAAAGCTGACTGAAAATAATATCTACAGTTTTTATTTTATAGCTTAGGTAACATATATATTTGTCCCGATTCGGCTTAACGACAGCACAATAGAACAAAATATGAGCACAGAATAGAATAGAAATATTCTTATCTTAATCTTTATCTTTTGTTCGGGACTCATTTAGAGATAAAATTTTTGGGGTCAAATATCGTTAATACTGTGCCATTAATTTGTAAAAGAACTAGGTATGAGTTAGGTATATTTTTGAGATTTTGACACGATTGTTTTGGTAGGCAGAAAGACATCTACATTATATTCATAGGAATAAAGTATTTTGATTGTGCTAAAGTTTTTATTCTTCCACACCACCTAGAGTAACGAGGTTTCATCACAATAGTACACGAATCGAAAATAAAAGCATATCATTTTGCAAACAAAACTAATAACTATGTTTTAGTAGGTGATTCAAGCCTGGCACACCCGAAACTTTTTAATGCAAGTGAGCTCACCCGGTTATTAAAAATGTTAGCAGTTATTAAATTTTAGTAGGTTTACTGGGCGTGTCTAGATTACAGGAAATATGACTTACCTATGTAATGATATAGAAAGCTGTAGGAGCTTTTTTACACAAAACACATGTGGGTGTGAAGGTCACCTTGTTAATAAATAGACAATTTATGTAGGTAGGTAAGGTATTGCAGTTTCACACAACTCAAGGATACGGGGAGTTTGTTTTTTGTCCAAAACCAATATCTTGTGCCGCGGATTTAGATATATTGTCCCTCCTAGGCAGTTTTGGTGTAAGCGTTAAAATATACGCTACTTGCGGATTTTCAGATGGTATGAGCCCGCCGTGTGGTAGCGGCTAATAATACCTACTGCCACCCCTAGTCCACCCAGAGTGTTTCGTAAAAGGTGACGTAGAGTTTTGACCTCGGCTGAATATCTGTCGACTATGGTTAACCGCATACTGGCGGTGGTACCACATACAACGACAATATCATTCCCGAAGAGGGTTGACGTCAGTCAGGCGATCGGTCATACAACATTGCCAAATTATTTTGCTACATGATTTTGTGCTCGAACAAAACATGTTGCGCCGACCCCAACTGATTAGAGGTAAGGGCAGGTAGATGATGATGAGATATGCCAATTGAAATGGAATTCAACGGCTGAGCTTTTCACAGATATAAAAGGATTTCTAGTCCATTAAATTATATCAGGAATACCAGCAAACAGAAGTTATTCTCCGTCACAGTATCTGATATACAGTCATGCCTCCGGTCAAGACACGAATAAGGCTTCGTCCCCAGACCTACGGCGCGGCGCCGGCGCCGTGAAAAGCCACGGCGACGGCGGGCACCGTGCCGTGCCACGGTGTACACCGTGCTATGGCACGGCGTGCATCACGTCAGCATCACGGCGTGCGTCACGTTAGCGTCACGGCGTCAAAGCTGACGCGGGTATTATATTCTTTGGTTGTTGCTACTGACACTGGCCACTAACACGGGCAAGTGTCATCTGGGGGCACGGTCGCGCTTCGGCCAAGACAAGCCATGCAAAAATATAAAATAGATATTGCGAGAGCAAAAGCATGACAGTCTGAGTACGAGACTATTATCAAAAGTATGAAACTATCATCTTAATTAAATTATGACAAAATAATGTCACAGTCTGAAAATAAAACAAAGACTATCATAAACAGAATTAACAGAAAAACTAAAAAAAAACGGCATACAGAACATAAAACTAAATTATAATAACAAATCCATTGCATGTCCCAAAGCGAGTACTTCTCGACACAGTCAAGTGGGTGAGTCACCGACTCCGACAAAGGATGCTACGCTGAGTTGTGGCGGGGGTAGCGCATCTCAGCGGCCGCCACCACCTGCGCCGCGCGGGCGGCCGGCCTGCTCGCCAGCTATCAACTCCCTATACTTGCGATCGGTTTCTGAGCGGGAAGTATCAAATATAATAAAAAAATTGCCAAACAAGTATTGCAGTGGTGTGGATGATATTCCACCTATGCTGATAAAGAAATGCGTAAGCGTACTCACACCTCCGCTAACCTTTTTAATCAACCAGTCATTTGAATCAGGCATTTTTCCCGACGCGTTAAAAATAGCTGTCAATACAGGCCAATTGCGATTTTACCATCAGTGTCAAAAACATTCGAACGGGCAGTGGCAAATCGAATCAACGATTTCTTGGAAAAATATAAATTATTGGATAATGATCAATATGGCTTTAGGAAAAAATGCACCACAGCTCTGGCTGTTGTAACAAATCGCGCCTTGACGCCTACTAAGACTACACGCCTATAAGCGCTAGCCTACTTTGTTATGAAGATGATGTCTTGAGTTCTAGCGTTCATAGAAACTCAGACCTCAAGCATAGTGTAAATAAGTGGCTCGTGATATAAAAGTGATCATCTAGAAAGTTATTAACCCATACGTTGTGTTTAAATAATGTAATACTAGGGTGAATTAAAACTCGTCCTTGCGTAATTCTCAAAATTATTGAAGCAAAGCAGGAGTGTATAGCGGAAAATCGACGAAACCCTATCTCGACAGAACGCTATCTCGATCACAGTAAATATATAGCTTCTTTGGTCTCAGCAGTAAAGAAATTTCATACGAACGCTCAAACTCACTCACGCAAACATACGGCGCCGCTACATGGAATATCGCGGTGATAGCGATGACATAGTGACAACCCGAGAGAAGTGAGAGAGAGACAGAGAAGGTAATAGGATCGCGGATTTGGTAAAGATTCTTTACTGCTGAGCCCAGTAAAACCGATCTATTTACTGTGACTCGATGCTAATTTAAGCCATCATTATACAAACTGCTATGGGTTGGTGCTGATTTAAGCCGACATCACACTAATTTGCAATGGAGTGACGTTATTCAAAGCCAGCGTGACATGCATGACTGATCTATAAATTTAAATAAAAATTGATATAAACCTTTTGTTGAGATAGCGTGTGTCAAAATAGCGTGTAGTTGAGATAGTGTCGAGAAAACATGTGTCTAAATAGCAAGATATATCTTAGGTCTTTCATTGTGTTTAACAAATAAATGTTTTACTAAAACTTCAAGTAAATACACAAAAAAATATGTTTTATGATGTGTTATGTTTGTGTTGCTTCAGTTGTAATCGGTTCTTTTGGTATTTTGGTACTTCGCTTGCCAAGCTTGGTGATTGTGTTGTGGCAAAAACCGCTCCCTAATAGGGGTAAACCTCTGTCCAGCAGTGGACTGTTGAGGCTGTGGTAGTTATACTGGGTGTTAGGAAAAGTACTGCGTTCCTTTCGAGGGATGAACCAGCCCATGAAACTGAACAACTGAGGCTACTTTTGTCAGCACTTGAGGGTCTGCAGTACCGGATGTACCAGGAGCATGTTTTAACTACAAGAGATTAGTACAATAATAGCGCCATAGCAAATTTTTATAAGCCGCTTTTGTTGGCACATGGATATCGAGGATCTGGATAGGTACCTGATGGTCTGTTGATCTCGTTAAGGCCTACAACTTTCCCAAAGAAACCAATAGTCTAGCAAGCATAGTTTCCGATATAAACTACTTTTTAGTATGACAGCTGACACCTGTCATGTAGATCTCGTTAAGGCCTATAACTTTTCCAAAGAAACTGATAGTCTAGCACGTATAGTTTCCGATATAAACGACTTTTTA
Organism: Phthorimaea operculella; assembly: GCA_024500475.1. Lineage (NCBI taxonomy): Eukaryota > Metazoa > Arthropoda > Insecta > Lepidoptera > Gelechiidae > Phthorimaea > Phthorimaea operculella. The sequence continues at coordinate 1,481,425 of JANFCV010000024.1, read as the reverse complement.
GTATGACAGCTGACATCTGTCATGTAGATCTCGCTAAGGCCTACAACTTTCCCAAAGAAACCAATAGTTTCCGATATAAACGATTTTGTACATCTTTCGTGTTATTTAGGTATTGACAACTTGTGACAATGAAGGATGACATTTTGGGATGACACGACAATCCAAAAATCCAAAAAGATACTAAAAAATATCATTGATCTTTGGCCTCCTACCGTCCGGTGCAGCAGCGCTGGAATCCTATTATACTGAGACTGGCAGAATTACCCTAATTGGGTAGAAGTCCGTGTTAATAAATAAAAATAAAATCAGAAGCTAGGTGGTAGCTAGACAACAGGTTGGCGACGGGATACTAACAAAAATGGCAGGACTTATTCTATATTTTGCCTGTCAGCATCGTTAGAATTTTATAAAATTCTCGATAATCATCTAAATTCAGATATATGTTGTCGACTCAAAAACAATATTGTTTTATGTTTTTATTTAAAAAAACAGAAAACAGGGGGTAACCATTACCCCTGCACGATATTATTAATATAGATGTAACCCAAAAGTTCTTTTATAGGTAATTGAGGCATTTCTATACAAGTTATTATAATCATGGAGATTCCGGTGAACGGGAAAAAGGAAGGAAGGTATATGAGTTCCGTCACGTCAGGCCCCCACTTCATCGCCTGCGGATATACGACCGCTCTCCAGAGATACCTTTTTTGTATCCATAAACACTCCGCAGCCATCTTCACATAACCAATTTATGTATGCAAAGATAACCATTAGAGTATCTACAAAATACCGTAACTTGCCCTCCCGCATAGCTAATCATGATGTCATTTCTTCAATAAATGACCCAAAGATTGCGAATTGACTGTATGCTCTTGCCCGGCGACATTTTACATGAAAGTGTTTTTAATAGGAATCCATGTTTTCATTTTGAAAATGGAACGATAGTGTTGCCTATAATTTATCGATATATAAGGTTACATTTATTAAGTGAAAATCTCTTAAGGGTGTGTTAAAGATAAAGATATATTTATTTGTAAAACATGAGTAATATAAGAATACAGATGTCACATAAACATGTTTAATTTCATGAGCTGGTATAGCCAACAATTTGATCGTTGCATATTACCAGTAGCCTGTTTGTATACACGAGTGTGTATAAAATGTGATAAAGATAATCTAGTAATGGACGACTTGGTGTCCCAGTCGAAGAAAAAAATACAAATGAAAATGCTATATAATACTAGTATGGGCATGAAAAATACTCTCCAGTAATATCCATGACTTCCTGTGTAGCCTGATGAAATGTTACTTTATTAAATCAATCAATCAATGCCTAGCGACTTCACCCGCTGCTACTTTGGTACCTACCTACCCGTTTCCCCTTAGGGATTGGATCTTTGTCTGTATAATAAATTGTTCTAATTGTTAACCGTTATTTATGGATAATTAGCTATCTTTCCTTAGTAAAAATATCCATAAAATCAATTAAGAATGTTGTAGCTTTCTAATAAGACACACAAACTAACAAACAAATCTTTCCTCTTTACATTATATTAATAATTAGTGTAAACGATCATAACAAAAATACAGAAACCCGATTGTGGTAATTTCAAAAGTTTGTTTTTCGTCTCAAATTGGCCATTTGTAATTTTAATAAATAGTTATATACGAGGAAATTTTACTAGTGACCGATAGCAAAAACTCAGAACTAACTGGTGATAAGGAACAACTTTCCCCAAGGAACATAGGTCGAAATACGAAAAAAAAATTGTGAACTCCCATAGTAACTCAATGCAGCTTATCGGCAATTTTGTATGGAAGGTCCAAAATTCTTTTTCGTATTGCGACCGAAGTTATTCCTTATCATTAGCCGGTTTTGAGTTTTCGCTATCGGTCACTAGTAAAATGTAGACAAATCTATGTAGACAAATCTAACGAATATAAATATATTCGTTAGATTTGTCTTAGGGTTCTTATGCAACCCATACATACATAAAGACTCTCAAAAAGCATACTCTTCTTCAGAAGAAAAACAGTCCTCACCAATATTATCGATATCGACAAATCTGTTATCGAGGGCGAGTGTACATCACATTTAAATTTTTCTTATTTTGGCATATTTGTTACAGCTCATGTCAGGCCACATGACAAACTACGTCAGTCATAGTTAAGATATTGTTCTTTAAAGGACTTGGAACATTTTTGTATGAGAACTATGCTGTTCCTCTAACTAAATATAAAAAATAAAGATCAGCAGAATTGAATTGTATGAACATAGAACATAGTCATTCAAGTGTTTATTTTTAACTATCGCGACATTTCTCTAGCATGGGGGATATTCTTAAATCTCTAATGGGCGTCGGCGACCACCATCGCAGGGTCGTCTCTACTCTTCGCCAGTCGTGTCTTTATTCTTAAATCCAATTATGTTTTTCAGACTATGTCTTTTTTTTACAGTTAACCTACAAGAAAAACATAAAATTTCGTTTTATGTTAGCTAATAATCCGTTACCATCGTGCGTGTCAACTTTAAGCTGCCGACCGCACATACTGCAAGGGCCGCAGCTATCGGCAGTTGCAGCACATGCTGCGGCAGTTGCGGCAGATGCGATTCCGAAGGCACCGGCCAACAGCCGACAGCCGACGGCACATGCTGTGACTGCTGATGGTTGCATGTACACTTAGGTAGATATAATAGGTACCTACAGGTGGTAGAGACCTACGTACATACATAAATCACGCCTTAAACCCTTGCGGGGTAAGCAGAGCTTCAACGGCCGTAAAAATACGGTCGTTATCGCCACCTTTATCAATATTGATGGCCATTTGAGGTATTGTCGTGTATCACTATAGTGACAGCTTGTTCGTGACATGTATTTTTTACATTTACTGTAAATCTACTTTTTATTTTTATGCTATGACATTCTGTTGCTCAAATATTAAAGTATATTATTTTATAGACGAAACAGTTAGAATAATCTACTGTATTTTTTATTTTGTTGAGCCGTTTTTGGCTATTACTATTAATTTATATTCTAACTTAGCTAGGGTAACATAGGACCTAAAAGTATTGTAAATTTTAGAATAGGTGCACTTCTGGGCAGGTTTTTGGGGGGTTTTCCTGTCCAGGGGGTCCGGCTAACTATACACATGTAACACCTTATTTTAAAAGATTTATAGAATGTATTTCCATTTACTTGTCATTCATTAAGGCATAAGGATAGGTACATGCTGTGTGGTTGGCCTGGCCAGCCCTGAGGCCAGGCCAGTGCCTTTATTTTTATTTTTTTATCCCGCCCGAGCCGCGTTTAGAGTAGGAACACAAATTGTTATAAAAAAGAGAAAGTTTTACACTACAAATTTTCTCTTTTTTAAGTTTGAATTAGAATTTGACTTTCTTAAAGAGAATCTTGTAATTCCTACTGAGAAATAAATACATTGATTTTGATTTGATTTTGTTCCATGTCGTGAAGTCATTTCTTTTATTTTCATCAATCAGCTACCAGTACTAGCTATCAACATCCAACAGACGATTTATCTGCATCATAGACCTGAAGACGGTGTTTTGTCTTTTAATATTTCATTATTTTCTATTTAAATCTACTAACATGGAAGTTTATCATGCATATCTTCTTTCAAGCATTTTGCCTGCGGTTTCACTTGCGGTTTTTAGCTGCTTAATCTAATCACAAAGTTTGAAACAAATTGCATTAAAAATCCTTGATTGACCTACGGTAAAAGTATTTACCCGTTTAGTTTTTTTTATATTGTAAGACATTGTTTTAGCTGGGAAGGATGCGCAAGTGGATAAGTTTGCCTTTTAAGCAAAGTGAGTCTCCCTTAATTAAGTCTTCAATGGACCAGTAGCTTTTTCAGGCATTTTCTATTTGGTGATCTTTTCTTGCTGGTTTTGGTTTACGCTTAACGCGCTTGGCGTAAAGCGTAAAATAGAACTAAAACAGTTAGTGGTTTTGGATGGAGACTATGTATTTAACTGTTCTTGTTCTTTTTTACGCTTAACGCGCTTGGTTATGAGCTTATAAGTTTATAACATAATATTTAAGCTACCATGTAGATGCCAGTTTCTGGAACAATTGCTCTTAAGTCTGGGTAAAAGCGGATTTCCTTGCTTGCACCACGTTTTATGGAGAAAGCTTGCTTAACACACTGTAATTTAAAACTACTTCAAAAATAGGTACATATTTCATCTATTCCTTGTTGGCGAAGAGCATTGACGGTGGAAGGCTTTAGTGTTTGTCAACAAGTGCTTAAATACAGCTGTTTGTAGTATTTTGTGTTGTAATATGAATACGTAGTAACAAAATTTGATTTTTCTAGGAATTATGCTACATCTTAGAGAAATGTCAGTATAGTAATAAATGAACTCCTTACTTTATTCTCTTAATTGACATACATCACAAACCTGTTGGTCAATATTTTACCATTTGTTAGCTTTGGGGCACATTTTGACCATCATCCTTTCCATCCACAAAAAACAAGATATTTCGGGTGTTATTTAAGCAGTCAGCAAAAAAATGCTATTCGTGATGCCAAAAATTGACTTTGTTAAGCAGAAATTGCTATTCGTTAAGCAACTCTTGGACAGTAAATATTTCGGAACAACAATATATTTCATCAGACATGTGAACATAGGTAGTAAAAAAACTCCAATGAGCGTGTCATACGTATAAAAATTTTGTTATGCGATTACACAACACGTCGTAAATATTTTTTAAAAATTTAAATAGAAATTCAATAATCAGCCAAATATGTCGAGGATGAGCATCAAAAAAATACACAATTGTAGTGTTTTTTATTGCTTACGGCAGTCTTCCTCTTCCGTCCTAATAAAACGAAAGCCAAAGTACTTGCTAAGTACAATATTATCCGTGTCAGAGGCCATGTCAATCATGTCAATCGGCGTGCTCAACTATACTTACAGTCCAGCAAAAAAGATTAGACAAAAAATAAGGGCGCCACTGTGTAAGAAATTTCAAAATTATATGGCAACATTGACTATGAATGGCTACAATTTAGTATGAAAAATTATAAGTTCCATTTTATTTAATTTCTACTCTTTTTTGCTGGACTGTAAATATGTCAGAAGTCAGGCCTCTGTCATGTACTTAATCATGTCAGATGCCTACTTTACCGTATTAGAGGCTTTGTCAACGTTGAGATTACCTTGACAGGTCTCCTGGTATCAGGGTTCGTCAAGTCGTTCGTTATTTTTCGGACTAAGTAATTACATTGTTGCCCAAATAGTTCGTAAGTCGCTTTTTTTCGCCAACCGAAATTTTTGGCATACCAATAATTATTTCTCTTTTTGAGAGACCCAATCTCTTTGGTGACTGAGAATTGTGTCACGCCGTGGATTGTCACGGCACGGCGTCGTGGTTCGGCATGGTGCCGTGCCGTGGCACGACACGACGTCGTGCCGTGCCACGGCGTACACCGTGACGTTCCACGGCGCCGGCGCCGTGCCGGAGGTATGTGGACACGCCGTTAGTTTATTCCAACAAACTGATTCAAGATTATTATGCTAGCAAAATGTAAAAATGATTAAGCATAAAATCAAATACCTACCTAGTTTTCAAACAATATGCGTCGTAACCGCAAGGGTTGGTGGTTGAGAGCTCGTGTGATTCCTTTTCACGAGTACTTGTACGATGACTTTTACCTCCAGCCTATTAATTTCAATTTCCCACCACACTTTGCAACTATTAAGGCCTATAATAACCCTTGAACTGAAGCATCTAACAGCAGTAATAAGTTTGCTAGAGATTTTAACAAATTACGGTATATCACGCTCGCACTTCACTAATCACCCCAGATTGGATGAATCACGTTTAAAACTTGTTAGAAACGTGATTAATGAGATTTTTGTGTGGGTAGGTCAAGTCAGTCTCTAATTAATTTAAATAAATATTATTATATTGGGTGTGCATCTGACAAGCCTGGATATTTTTTTTGGATATAGGGTTACATTTAATTAAGTAAGAAATCTCTTGAGAGTGTGGTCTACTCACGAAACTGAACAACTTTTGTAAGAAACATTTCTTCGAAATTTAAAAAAAAATGGTCTTCCCATACAAAAATGTTGAAAAACGCGTGTCACTTTTTATCGCAGTTCAATTTTTTTTTTTCATATATCGAAGAAAATTTTCTTACAAAAGTTGTTCAGTTTCGTGAGTAGAACACACCCTTAAGAGATTTGTACTTAATTAAATTTAACCTTATATATTATGTATCATTAACATTACAACAATTTAAGTTCACAAAAACTCTTCATTAGGATAATAAAAAAAAGTAATGATTGAATGGTTACATAATTGAAAATCAGTCCTAACCCAAAATGTAAAAGTGTATAGATACTTAAGTGGGCCAATTAAAACTTGAAACAAAAACTACTTATCTTTAGCTGCAAATATAATATAACTTTATAACACTAAAAATCCTTACGACTGGGTTCGATTTTAGGTTTCTGTAATTTCAGTTCTAAGGAATGCGAATACTTCCATATTTACACATTATTTATACATTGTTTTGGTTTTCGGTTTCATAAAAGAAGATGTTTTAGTGTACCTATCCAATAAATACCTATTTAAATGCTTGCCGATTGGTTGATATAAATCTTTTTGTATGTTTCAGGCAACGGGCATGACGCCCCTGATGTACGCTGTAAAGGACAACCGGACGTCGTTCGTTGAGCGACTTATAGACCTCGGCTCGGACGTGGGCGCTAGGAACAATGTGAGTACCTACCCATACAAGTACATACACACATCATAACAGCTTATTTATATCTTTAGTGAAAATAAAAAACAGCAAAATTTACAAGCGTCGACCGGGAATCGAACCCGGGGCCGGTGCGGTGGTACCGTCCGACTGCTCTCCCACTGAGATACTGACGCACCGGTAGACCCTTGCCTATATCAGTCAGTACTTTGCTGGACCTAGGCCTTCCTTGAGGTACGTCGTAAAGTACGATATCCCGTATTTGCCATCCAGTCGGTAGATACCACCCAATTTAATTCAGACGTGATAATGATGGCGATTTTCTACGGCCGTTTACTCTCTCATACCGTGATAGAATTTAAATCATAATGTGTGTTTGTCATGATCATAATAGGCAGCACTCTATTTCCGTAAGAGGAAACATATCAAAATCAGTTGATTATTTCCCTGAATTCACGAGTGAACTGTATACATGTGTAATCAGAATATTGACCAAGTTTTATATTGCCGCTAATTGTGGCAATATAAAGCTCGCAAGTGGAACGGGGCAGTAATTTCCTACGAAGCGTGCCAACTTGCCAAGAAAACGGCATGTTGACCACTGCGAGCGGTGGAAAATAATTCATCGTTCTACTTCATAACTTCTTGACCTTGAACACTGGGATATGTTTTAAAGGTTTTTAAATACTTAGTTCTGCTAGATGGAGCCATGCCAAGTGTTACTGGCAATTAGGTCTACAAATTGAAAAATTCACCAGCGACCGCCGGGACTTGAACCCGGGACTGTGTATTGCCGTTCCACCGCTCTACCAACTGAGCTTTCAAGAGGTTGAAAGATTCACCAGGGTCCGTAAGGCGTCCGTAGCTCAGTTGGTAGAGTGGTCGAACGGCAATCCACAGTCCGGGGTTCAAGTCCCGGCGGCGGTGGCTGGTGAATTTGTCAATTTTCTCATTTTCAATTCTTTTAGGATATTAGAAATAATATAATTACTTCTATTGATGGAGCACCGCCCTTACAAAACTAGTTACATGCCCACCGTAACAGATGGCGCGATAACCGCGATTTATACTCATAACGGCCAGCATACATCGGTCATTTGACCCTTTAAAGTTGCATTCAGGCTTTATCAAGACAAAGATTCCTTTCTATGCCTGTGACACACCTGCGAATACGAAAATCGTGAAGTTTTCTTTAGTATGACAACTGGCTCAAAAATCTTTGATGTCATATTTGAATACTCGTATTGTATAATTCCGGTACCGAAAATATTTACCATAACTTGGAAAAGCTCAGTATTTGCTACGTTTAGTAGACAAGCTCCAAAGCGCTGGTGTAGCCGTCTTACTTTTTGTTATTCGCGATAAATAGTATCCTCCTTTATGTCAGTAGTTTAATACTTGCTACATACTTGAAAAGTTTTTATTGCCGCATCGCACCAATGTAGCATATATCAACGCGACGTCTCAGACTATTTACAATCGCTAGCTTTCATCGTGTTTTATTCTGCTACTTATGTTTTACTCTTCGAGCAACGCATCTTCCGTCCCGTTCCGGCCCAGTCCAGCGTTCCTCCAAGTGTTTTACTCAATCACAAATAAAGGAATTGACGTCTTATCCTACGTCTGACTGGTTTAAATTCACAAACTCGTACTGCTTCTTACCTACTCAATTAACAAAATAATACTTACTTACAGGAGCAACTTAAACTAAGAGAACAGTAGAATTAACGATGACGATAGTAAAATCTTTTATTTTGTGACTCGACTGAGTCGGAACGGGACCTTTCACTAGGTTTAACTTTTCAGCAATCAAATAACATAAGTGACTAACCAAACTTTTTACTCATCCGCGATAACCATCTCCTGAAGATGACGAAACCTTCTGAAGGTCAGGAGTCAAGAAACTGCACCCTTTTCGATGAATCACTCCGTTGAGCGGACCCTGACATTAGCACAGGTTTTGGAAGTGTTCTCTCTCTTTTCGTGTAGGACGTCGAGTCACCTCTGCAAGTAGCATGCCTCTGACATGGTTGTGTATCGACCGCCATCATAGACAGCAACCGGGACCGACGGCTTAACGTGCCCATCCGAAGCAAGGTACCATCTTGCGGACAATCAGGTGGTTCAGCCTGAAATGTCCTAACCAGACTGGGAACAAATTCACAAAGTGATAAATATCAACTTTTTGAGTGACCCCACCGGGAATTGAACCCGGAACCTTTGCGTGGCAGGCAGGCATACTAACCACTGCGCCACATCGGCTGTCAAGTGGTGAATGAGTAGAAAAATCTGATGTGGCTCACGCAACTCGCAGATTAGACTTATCTCCTGAAGATGACGAAACCTTCTGAAGGTCAGGAGTCAAGAAACTGCACCCTATTCGATGAATCACGCCGTCGAGTGGGCCCTGACATTAGCACAGGTTTTGGAAGTGTTGAATGAGTAGAAAAATCTGATGTGGCTCACGCAACTCGCAGATTAGAACAATGTGGAACACGTCGCATATAATTACCCGACTGCCTCAGGAGGGTTATGTTTTTCGAGAGTATGTATGTTGTATGTATGTAGACAAGAAATTCGTTACATCGGACCAAAAAGCCTTAGACTGTATGAATCTTCGCTATTAGGACATTCGGATTATAATGTTCGCTCTAGCGTCATTCGCTTAAAGGTTATTAGAAATAACGTAGGGATCCCATGTATGCAGACATGAAATTCGTTTTCACAGGCTACAGCTAAAACGGCTGGGCGGATCTTGGCTCAGCAGCGGGAGTGACACTGACTACATTAAAAATTGATAAATACAAGATGGCGGTTTTTGAAATTACCGCAGTCGGGTTTATGTTTTTAAATACATCTGCTTGTATAAACAATGTATTTGCATACTCTACACGGTAACACGCCATTTAAAAAGTAATTATGAGTACTATAATTTTTCTTGGTAGTGTTTTACTACGTTGGATGGCCGTTATACGGTAAAATGTAGGTGTGTAACCTGTGTTTAGAAAAGTCTTATTTTTTTCTAAGAATATCGACTTTGTAGCGTTTTGACATCCGCGCTACGCCGTTGTAGTCGTACGTAGCAAGTATGTTTCGAAACTCTACGAAATTTAAAGTTACGCAAGTTTTTTTCCATTTAAAAAAACAAATAAACAAGTACATAATTTAGTTTGTCGTTTAAAATTATAATTATTAGATGTCAGTTTTTAATGTAATATTATCTCCCCGTCTACACCGGCGCCGTAGCGCGAACGTAGCAACTTTATTCTACGAAGCTACGAAATCTACTTAAGCTTATACATTAAAGTATCCTACACTAAAAGACACTACAACAAAGAATAATAGACCTTATAACATAGCATTAACATGATTTTAGCAGCTGTCAATTATGGTTTATTAGGGCGACGATACTGTAAAAGAGAACATCATAAAAGCTTTAGTTATACTTACTTGCTACGTTCGTGCTACGAAAGCTACGAAATCTACCAAAGCTTTTAAATTTTCACAACACTAAGATTTTCATATATAAAAGGCTTTTTGTCTGAAAATAGCCCGATAAAAGTTTGCGTAGCCGATCACGCAACACTGTTTGGGTTGTAGTAAGAGGCAAGCTAATTATTTCCAATGTTTATCTGAAGGGTATCAGCTAGACTGGAGGGTAAAGTGCACGGTCTAAGTGCAGGCTGCTATCTATAGCCTGGCTGCGTAAATGCAAACATTAGGTAGCTTCCTATTGTAGGGATTGATAGTAATTAGTGCACTACGCTATTTAGCAAATCCACTTGGTAACTTCGTTAATGAATGTATTGGAATTTTTAATGCACTCACAGCGCTATATTATTCTCATAAATTGAAAAATGAGAAAATTTAAAAATTCACTAGCGACCGCCGGGACTTGAACAGTCCATGGAATCCACAGTCCCGGGTTCAAGTCCCGGCGGTCGCTAGTGAATTTTTCAATTTTCTCATGATTTAATTCGTTAATGAATTCAATTAGTTCACACTGCAAGAGCTCTCGCATTTCTTAGATGTAGTGTACAATGAGAACTTAGGATTTTAAGTAACAATGATAGCTTCCGTAAAATATGCATTACTCTAAATTGGTAGAAACTTAAAACATCTGCTCAAACCATTTTTCAATAACTTTGAAGTCAAACAAGAAATCCAATTAGTTTGTAGTTTGCTTGTTTTCTGTTTGGTTAATTTTGAATGAACTCTGCTAGGTATATGAAAATCGTATAAATTGTGTGTCGATTACATATCAGTTGGGTGGTTCTGGTAGTTTCGTATTCTGCTAACAGTTTTAAGTACAGAAAATCACAATGGAAATAGAATAACCGTTGAGTGTTGCTGCCATTATAATGGATAAAAAAATAAGAGATCTGGGGCTCTGGTTTAGAACACCCAAATTTGAAAACACTTTCCGTGTTAGGTATACAATTTTGGAAAACTTGCAAAATTTTCCAGGGTCTGATTTTGTCAATACGCGTCCGGTCGAGTAAAGGAAGTCAGTAAGTCAAGAGTTGGTGCACGCGATGTAGTCGCTGCCATACAACATACGAGTATGTTATTATATTATACTGAACATGTAGGCTCAAAAGTAATGGGTTTCTGTTTTCTATAAAATATATGGGGTTTAGATAAGTTTTGTATATAGCTCTTTAGAAAAGCACAAAGTCATGGCTGTGCATTATTCAGTGACCGATTAAAGAGAAAAAATATGAACATTAGGAAAAGGTAACACTCTTCTTTTTCGAGTGGAACACCAAGTCGTCCAATGACCCGATGAACCCTGCTAACACTCTGCCTTAAAGTAAATCTGTAAATGTACAGTCACCTGCAGAATTATCTGATTCCCCGTCATTGTAGACGGTACGATAGGTTTTTACAATCTCTCTCTCTCTTTTCGTGTGGGACACCGAGTCGTTCAACGACCCGATGAACCCTGGTGTCAGTTTTGGCAGTTTTACAATACAGATATATCATTTTACACCCGATTCTCACCCGCTCTGCCTACCTCGCAAGGGATAAAGGCGTGATGTATGTATTTATAGAACTGCTAATCATATATCACATAATTGATGCGATTGATATTTGTATTTGTACGGTAATGATCATTGTATACTATACGTAAAGGTAACCGTACCGTACATGTACTGTTAAAACCACCTGAAGTTTTAAGAAAAAGATCTCTCACCCAAGCCAACCTACCATTCGATTGTTAACTACGTAAACCTGACATTTCTTTTGTGTTCACAGGACAACTACAATGTTCTCCACATATCAGCAATGTACTCCAGAGAAGACATCGTCAAACTGTTGCTGTCGAAGCGTGGGGTCGACCCTTTTGCCACTGGAGGGGTAAGATTTAAAAAACTAAAAGATTAAGGTCCAGCAGTGGACTATAGTGGCTGTTGCAGAAAAAGTAGAAGGTTCTCAAAGGTCGTTCCTTAGATATCATCAATCCGTTTTCAGTGACCTGACCAGTATCGGTCATTTCATTAGACAAAATTTTATCTACAACGAAAAAACTGATATTTTACGACAATGGAACACTCTTCCAGAGACAATCTATAACTCCACAAAAGTTTTCAAAATACAGTCTATGTTATTTATGATGGAACAATATCTTCACGTTCATTCATACATATCTAGAACACAAAGGGAATCATAATAATGAGTGTCCATAATCAACAGAGTCGCCAACAAACCGCAGTCCACCTGGTGGCCAGCAGACAGACCGGAACAGCCACCAGCATCCTTCGAGCCCTGCTCACTGCTGCAGGCAAGGACATCCGCCTGCGACCAGACGGGGTGAGCCACCTGATACACACTTGCATAGAGTATAACAAGTCCTCGTGCCAGCAGACAGACCACCAGCATCCTGCGAGCCCTGCTCACTGCTGCAGGCAAGGACATCCGCCTGCGACCAGACGGGGTGAGCCACCTGATACACACTTGCACAGAGTATAACAAGTCCTTGTGCCAGCAGACAGACCGGAACTGCCACCAGCATCCTTCGAGCCCTGCTTACTGCTGCAGGCAAGGACATCCGCCTCTGACCAGACGGGGTGAGCCACCTGATACACACTTGCACAGAGCATAACAAGTCCTTATACCAGCAGATAGACCACCAGCATCCTGCGAGCCCTGCTCACTGCTGCAGGCAAGGACATCCGCCTGCGACCAGACGGGGTGAGCCACCTAGTTCACACTTGCACAGAGTATAACAAGTCCTTGTGCCAGCAGACACACTACCAGCATCCTGCGAGCCCTGCTCACTGCTGCAGGCAAGGACATCCGCCTGCGACCAGACGGGGTGAGCCACCTGATTCAAACTTGCACAGAGTATAACAAGTCCTTGTGCCAGCAGACAGACCACCAGCATCCTGCGAGCCCTGCTCACTGCTGCAGGCAAGGACATCCGCCTGCGACCAGACGGGGTGAGCCACCTGATACACACTTGCACAGAGTATGACAAGTCCTTATACCAGCAGATAGACCACCAGCATCCTGCGAGCCCTGCTCACTGCTGCAGGCAAGGACATCCGCCTGCGACCAGACGGGGTGAGCCACCTGCCACACACTTGCACAGAGTATAACAAGTCCTTGTGCCAGCAGACAGACCACCAGCATCCTGCGAGCCCTGCTCACTGCTGCAGGCAAGGACATCCGCCTGCGACCAGACGGGGTGAGCCACCTGATACACACTTGCACAGAGTATGACAAGTCCTTATACCAGCAGATAGACCACCAGCATCCTGCGAGCCCTGCTCACTGCTGCAGGCAAGGACATCCGCCTACGACCAGACGGGGTGAGCCACCTGCCACACACTTGCACAGAGTATAACAAGTCCTTGTGCCAGCAGACAGACCACCAGCATCCTGCGAGCCCTGCTCACTGCTGCAGGCAAGGACATCCGCCTACGACCAGACGGGGTGAGCCACTTGTGACCTGCCACACACTTGCACAGAGTATAACAAGTCCTTGTGCTAGCAGACAGACCACAAGCATCCTGCGAGCCCTGCTCAGTGCTGCAGGCAAGGACATCCGCCTGCGACCAGACAGGGTGAGCCACTTGTGACCTGCCACACACTTGCACAGAGTATAACAAGTCCTTGTGCCAGCACACAGACCACCAGCATCCTGCGAGCCCTGCTCACTGCTGCAGGCAAGGACATCCGCCTGCGACCAGACGGGGTTAGCCACCTTTAAAGTATGCAAGTACTACCACAACGAAAAAGTAACTAGTAGTTGAATAGTAAATTGTATTGTTATTTGATAAAACTTTTAGTTTTTCTATCAATTTAAGACATTCTGTCTGCACGATTCCAGCGATGTCATCAACCGCTCTTGCGTACAGACATAAACCCGAATAATAAACAGAAATGTATGCGAAATTGTAAAATCACACGGCATTTTCAGCAATCAATGAATTTTGAACTTACAATATGGAATATACAGGGTGTTAGGGACGGTGTACCGAAAACTTTGCAGGCATGATCAGACCATCAAACTGAACAACTTTTACTATGGAGCCAATGGTGGGAAACGAAAAAAAATTTCCGGTCTCCCATACAAAATTCACGATTAGCTGACTGACTTTGTATGGGAGGACGGAAAATTTTTTTCGTTTCCCACCATTGGCTCCATAGTAAAAGTTGTTCAGTTTCATGGTCTGAGTACGCCTGCAAAGTTTTCGTTACACCGTCCCTAACACCCCGTAGAGTTGTGATCGGTCGGTAACATCGGGTGGCAGATGCAGATCGCGTGCAGCGGAGTCACAGCCGCCTGGCACCACCACCCGCCGACCGGTTCAGGAACTACCCCAGAAACGCCCTAAACATCGCTGTAAACAAAACACCCGACCCCACAGAAACAATTCAATAAAGCGGTAAAAACTTATAAGACTGGCAAACAAGGCGAGTCCTCACGTGACGACTCCACACAACATCTTGACGAAAATTAATAGTGGCCGAAACAGCGGCCGGACGCCAAGGCTGCGGCTAAGGACGTTCCGATACACGGCGACGGCTCGGCCCACCCCGCGAATAGAAACTAGCTAATTATCCGGCGAGCTTTAGCCCTCGCAAACGTCACAACGCGAATTTACAATGCAAATCACTTGCGGAATATTAGTTATAACGTCAGCGGTGAAATTCAAAATTACAAATTTTAATACAATACGTCGCAGTCGGTCCTTCGGCGCGACCAGAGACAGGCAGCTTTTCGATGGGCTGACTCCTCGCCGCCGCAATGGAGGAGCAAGTACGTATCATCCCGTGAGCATCGGGCGTTAAACACCAGAGTCGTTCTACTGTCGGGCGAGCACGATAGGATTGATTTTATGTTCTGTCGAACCGCCTACGAAATCATAATGCCCATAAGTTGGAAATCGTTGTCTGTAGTTCCACGATTTGGGAGCTATTCGTGCAGTGGCAATCCGCAACTAGCGTGAGTTGGTGTCGAGGCGGTGCAGTGCTAGGAGCTCTGCAAAGCTTGCTTTGGGAAAACTATGAGCGATTTATGAGATCAGGATGTCTGACGGGTGGGACGCGCGGGACGCTCCTCGGAGCGCAAGTTTAAGCACGCGCTCGGTGAAGAGTCCGCCTTCAAATCTCCAAACAAAAGACCTTCAGAAACTAGAGCTCAGCTTCGTGGAGCTGAATAAGGAGCGAGCGAAACAGAAAGAGTGGAAAAAGCTAATTAGAGATATGGTGTTACAGAGGGGGAAGATCCCGCTGCTGCTGGCGGTGGAGGCCGGCAACCAGAGCATGGTGCGCGAGCTGCTCAGCGCGCAGACAGCAGAACAGCTCAAGGTATGTTTGACTGTGAGTGTTGCTTCATGCTGTACATTTTAAATGCTGTTATATTGCAAAACTGAATACACATAACTGCATTTCTAATCATTCGGTTTTGTGAACACGGATCTACATTAGCTTGTCATTATAATCTGCATTCAAATTACCATTAATTTTCCTTTCCAATTTAACTGTGTCACCGTCGGGAAAGTTGGCAAATCAATAGTTTTCATTTCATCCGAATTTTTTGGAAGTTTGGTAAAAGTTTCACTCGCTTACAGTCACGCAACATCGACATTATATGCATTTGCACAAAGACAGTCTGTCTTGGAAAGTTTAATCCCTGAAACGATTACATGGGATTCAACTTGAACGAAAATTCAGTGCACTAGATTGACTGACGACGAACAGTGTTCTGGTTTATTGCAATGCAACTCACGAGAAGGAAAAATATCTCAAATCTCAAAGAGAAAAAAGAAGCTCCGATCTTTCCGGAATATTTTTATCGCTTTTGTTCACATGTTAGTCAGTGTGTTACACA
The DNA here is from genome assembly GCA_024500475.1 of Phthorimaea operculella. Taxonomy (NCBI): domain Eukaryota; kingdom Metazoa; phylum Arthropoda; class Insecta; order Lepidoptera; family Gelechiidae; genus Phthorimaea; species Phthorimaea operculella. Next base: position 1,465,344 of record JANFCV010000024.1, on the reverse strand, counting down.
TTTGTCACTCATGTTCAAATCATAATGTTTCTTTAATACAATTCATCTGCCTGGACAATTTCATCTTTCTATTTATCACAGCATTGCAAAAAGTCTTCAACACTTTTTCATCAGCTTTCGTGGTGTTTGATTATTTTTGTTTTGTAGATTAATTTTTCATTTGTTTACCTTTCTAAATTTTAAGCTACAGTCACGCTCAGCTTTGAAAGTCAATTTAGTCAATCCGGGCCAACTCAAGGCTGTGTTCCGTTTGATACTTATATCCATATCTCATCCAGGCCTCCACTCCTGCTGGAGACACTGCCCTCCACCTGGCCGCCAGAAGACGCGACGTGGACATGGCGAGGATTCTGGTGGACTACGGAGCAGCAGTGGACGCCGTGAACGGCGCTGGTCAGACCGCGCTCCACATAGCTGCTGCGGAGGGAGACGAGCCCTTGGTCAAGTACTTCTATGGAGTCAGGGCCAATGCTGGTATTGCTGATAACGAAGGTGAGTTTTTAGGAGACGTGGAAGAGAATGTTAACTTTATACTTAGTTATGAAGTTCGCTGATCTTTTGAAAGATGATTGAGACTTAGAGATGATTCTACGAAAATATTATGAACCATGTCAATTGTTAAATGCTTCTGTACTGTTGTATGAAATTTCTGAAACTGAGAACGACGCGGAACTACCGCACGGTCTTCGAATAATCGTTTCCTCTAGTAAGAACCGTAGCCATCCCATGGACTGATTTTTTTATGATATTATTGTTAAGACTGAAGGCAATATTTGACGGTCATAATTGAACACCACAAATGGTAATGCTCAGTTAGAGCACTGGCAAGATTCAGCAGCATATATCAGGCAGGTCACTTCTAGGCTGGTTTCTACGTTCCCATCTTAGTATACTTATTTCCTTTCTTATAAATTCCAGACCGCACCCCGATGCACTTGGCAGCAGAGAACGGTCACGCGGCCATCATAGAGCTCCTGGCGGACAAGTTCAAGGCGTCGATATTCGAGCGCACGAAAGATGGCAGCACTCTCATGCACATCGCCTCGCTGAACGGCCACGCCGACTGCGCCATGATGCTCTTCAAGAAGGGAGTCTATCTGCATATGCCAAATAAGGTATACATATAAATACAAAAGTCTTAAATCGTATTTCGCTCGCCTGAAAATTAGAAGTTTGTTCCTTACGACATTTGAGATTAAAACAGTCGATATAGTACAAGTTCAAAGATGCCCTTAAAGACTGAGCTAGACGCGACATGGTGCGCCGTCAAAATGACCGGTTTGTATGGGGATGCCAGAAAGACCGGGCGGCACGCTGCGGCGCCCTCTCCATGAACGATGCTGTCACGTTGACGGCGTACTATGACGCCGCCACGCTCGGTCTTTATTTTGACCTTAATAGCAATGAATGTTTCAATACTAAAGAAATTAAAAAATGCAAGCGCGTCGGGGCTTGAATCCAAGAAACGTAGAGCCATACCTAAATTTGGCAGCGTCTCTTGAGGCGCCGCCGGTAGCTTAGTTGGTACCAACCGACTTAAAAGTACTAGCAGACAAGTAGTAGGTACTATTGAAGAAAACATGTTTATTACTTTTTAATAGATTTAATTAACTTGTTCCAAGGCAATAAGACAGAGGATGTAACATGCCAAAATTAATAACTTAAGTAGGTACTTAATTGTAATTTATTCATGCCCCAATTTACAGTCATATTTTTAGGAATTCTCGGACTGTTTTAGTACTTTTTCATTGAGAATTTTCTAATCTAAGTGGCAAGAGGGCGCTTGCCCTTGGTAAAACGGAAATGGAGCCATTACTTATGAAAATAATGTAGTACGGACGTTTTATGCGGCCTTAAAATTGGTAGTAAAGCTGTTTTGGTAGGTCCTTTCGAGTCAGTTGTATTGGATTGGCCAACCTGCGGTCGTTACACAACCATGTCAGGGGTCTGCCACTTGACAAAACTCTGACAGCAGGGTTCATTAGGTCGTTGGCGACTGACTCGGTGCCCCACACGAAGAGAGAGAAAGACTGCTTTTATAGTCCATTTCTTGATATGAGATCCGGACGAGGAGTCAAAGGGGTAGTCATAACATAATGTTGTTTTTGTCAGTTTGTGTAGGTACTTGTTCCTAGTCTGGTAAGAACATTGGAGGCACCTGGTTATCCAATAATATCGTTCTGTGCTTCGAAGGTCAAGTTAAGCCGTCACTCCCGGAAAATAATTTAGATGGCGGTCGTTATATAAATCATGTCAGTGGCCGACTAGTAGATACCTACTTACTAAGTATGCTGTTTAAAACCGTGATACATGTTTTCATATGGCTTTTCTTCAATTGCCGCGTTTTGCCGGCTTAGAATAGCATCACCCCATTTTTAGGGTTTCGTAGTCTACTAGAAACCCTTATAGTTTCGTCATGTCGGTCTGTCTGTCTGTCTGTCTGTCTGTCTGTCTGTCTGTCTGTCTGTCTGTCTGTATGCCGCGCCCTCATATCTTCGTCAGTTTTGGAGCTATCGACATGAAATTTGGTGAGAAGATAGATCGTGTTGACCCAAATATAGAAATGTTAAGAAAAAAATATTTAAAATGTTTTTTGGACCCCCTCCCATACAAGTGAAAGGGGGGCAAAAAATTTTTTTTTCTTCTGTAATATTGAGTAGGGTATCGTTGAATAGGTCTTTTAAAACTAAGGTGAGGTTTCTTTAAAACAAAGTCACTAAAATGTTTCTGTCACGAGATATTTGCTTTTAAAAAGGGCGTTTTTGACCCATAATTTGTTCCAGCTGTAACTTCTAAAGTATAAACGCTAAAAATTTGAAATAAATATGGAATATAGCTTACAATCTGAAGTTACAATGAAAACTATAACGGATATCGTACCCTTAAAGGTTTCAGGAAAAATTAAGTTTTTCTATTTGCGGTTGGTCATCATACTGCTGCTAACAAACCAGCAACAAAATTAAGTTTGTAATGCTGAAAAACCTGATATTTAAACGTTGACTACGAAACCCTATTTGTGGGCGTGTCTGACACGCTCTTGGCCGGTTTTTACCCGAGGGTGTCGTAAAAGCCGACTTAGGGATGTATCCAGGAAATGGGCAGGAATGTTCCCTGTGAATATCTACAATCCTTTGCACTGCGCTTGCCAATCCGCCTGCCAAGCGTGGTGAGTATGGCAATACCCCCTTATTAGGGTTGGCAGTACATTCGCAGTCTTTGCTCAGGCATTAACTCAAGGCACTCACATGGCAAACAACCCAAGGCAGCTGAGGTTGCATAGCTTACTCATTCATTGCATACAGTCCAGCAAAAAAGAGTAGACAAAAAACCGGCCAAGAGCGTGTCAGACACGCCCACAAATAGGGTTTCGTAGTCAACGTTTAAATATCAGGTTTTTCAGCATTACAAACTTAATTTTGTTGCTGGTTTGTTAGCAGCAGTATGATGACCAACCGCAAATAGAAAAACTTAATTTTTCCTGAAACCTTTAAGGGTACGATATCCGTTATAGTTTTCATTGTAACTTCAGATTGTAAGCTATATTCCATATTTATTTCAAATTTTTAGCGTTTATACTTTAGAAGTTACAGCTGGAACAAATTATGGGTCAAAAACGCCCTTTTTAAAAGCAAATATCTCGTGACAGAAACATTTTAGTGACTTTGTTTTAAAGAAACCTCACCTTAGTTTTAAAAGACCTATTCAACGATACCCTACTCAATATTACAGAAGAAAAAAAAAATTTTTGCCCCCCTTTCACTTGTATGGGAGGGGGTCCAAAAAACATTTTAAATATTTTTTTCTTAACATTTCTATATTTGGGTCAACACGATCTATCTTCTCACCAAATTTCATGTCGATAGCTCCAAAACTGACGAAGATATGAGGGCGCGGCATACAGACAGACAGACAGACAGACAGACCGACATGACGAAACTATAAGGGTTTCTAGTAGACTACGAAACCCTAAAAATGAGGGCGCCACTCTGTATGAAATTTTAAAATTAAATGGCAACATTGACTATGAATGGCAACAATTTAGTACTTATGAAAAATTTTTACTTCCATTTTATTTAATTTCTACTCTTTTTTGCTGGACTGTACATACATACACGACTGGGCTTTCTTTCATATTGGATTTTTAATTTAAGGATTAAATCCTTATTTCACTGTGATTTGCCAAGTGATGCCGGCTTATAATAGCATCACCCCATATTTTCCCAAAACAATAAAATTGTTGTTTTTGGTAGTTACTAGCCGTTTACGTTCTGCCTACCCCGCAATGGATATACCTCTAGGCGTGATGTATTATTTGCAAAGTGTTTGCTAAGGCATTAGCTCAAGGCGCTCATATGGCTGAGGTTGCATAGCGTCACGCGATATACAACTTACCTACTCTTTGCATAGACGACTGGGGTGCTCTGTCTACCCCACAATGGATATAGGCGTGATTTGCAAAGTGTTTGCTAAGGCATTAGCTCAAGGCGCTCATATGGCTGAGGTTGCATAGCGTCACGCGATACACAGCTTACTCTTTGCATAGAAGACTGGGATGCTCTGTCTACCCCACAATGGATATAGGCGTGATATTTGTATTTGCAAAGTGTTTGCTAAGGCATTAGCTCAAGGCGCTCATATGGCTGAGGTTGCATAGCGTCACGCGATACAGAACTTACTCTTTGCATAGACGACTGGGATGCTCTGTCTACCCCACAATGGATATAGGCGTGATGTACTACTTGCAAAGTGTTTGCTAAGGCATTAGCTCAAGGCGCTCATATGGCTGAGGTTGCAAAGCGTCACGCGATACACAGCTTACTCTTTGCATAGACGACTGGGATGCTCTGCCTACCCCACAATGGATATAGGCGTGATGTATGTTGGAAAAGGGTCCAAGTGTCGGCATGAAACCGAGCTTAGTTTCCGAGATATTTGCAAGTGTTTCATCTTTGAATGTCAGTTACAAAAATAGTTTTGTTTTTTTTTTGTTTTTGGTAGTTATTAGAAGATTGCGCTCTGCCTACCCCGCAATGGATATAGGCGTGTTATAAGTATTATTTGCAAAGTGTGTTACCTCAAGGCGCTCATATGGCTGAGGTTGCATAGCGTCACGCGATACACAACTTACTCATTGCATAGACGACTGGGCTTTCTTACAGATTGGGTTTTTAATTTATGGATTAAAGCCTTATTTCACTGTGATTTGATTGCGGTAATTATGATTTCATGGTGCAAGGTATTTAGGCATAAATTTAAGCAGTTTTTGGATGAACTGCATGTTTTGTTTACCAAGGTGTTTCATTGTAATGTGATACATTAAATGATCTACAAATAGTTTTTTTACCTCCTGTACTAAAAATACTTTTTTTTTTATTTCATTTCTCCTAGCTTTTCGCCTTCAGCGTAGAAAACAGGCATAAAGTCGTGAACTCTATCTATCAAAATACTTGCAAAATTTGCTGCTACTTGTGGTAGGCGGTAGAAGAAGTTTGACACCAGGGACCAAAGGGTCGTTGGACGACTCGGTGTCCCACAAAAAGATCAAGATAATTAATTTTGTTTTCCTTGTAGGATGGTGCACGAAGTATACACACCGCAGCGAGGTACGGTCATGTCGGGATCATCAACACACTGCTGCAGAAAGGGGAGAGCGTGGATGTCACCACCAATGTAAGTATACTTATTTGTGTATCTCTATGTCATAGAGATATCAATAATCGTAAAAATCTTATACTGTCCTACTGGATTAAATGCGACAAGAAGAGTCAGTTTTACCGATCCGCGCGCCGTTTCCTAATTTGTGATTTTACCTAAATATGTATTGTATTGATAACAAATAATTAGGAACAATATATTTTATAAATGATACCTCCATGATTTTTCTGAAATATTTGTCAGACGTGGTGATAGCGCCTGTATTTTTACGGCCACTATAGTCGAGAAGACCACTCACTGCATTCGCGGCCGAATCGCGCCCTCTTTCTCACTTAGTGGTAAACTCCATTGAGAAAGAGACCGCCATACGGCCGCTAATGCAGCGACTGGTCTTGTCAACTAATTATAGCTCTGCTTCCCCGCAAGAGATAAAGGCGTGTTATTGTTAGTATGTGTTTGTATTTACTGTTTAATCGCTTTTGCCACAGACAAGCCTATCTATAAAAAATGGCGCCACAGAGGAGTGGATAACTCTAGCTCCAACAAACATCTTCCTACAATTCCAGGACAACTACACAGCGCTGCACATAGCCGTGGAGTCGTGCAAGCCGGCGGTGGTGGAAACCCTGCTGGGCTACGGAGCCGATGTCCACGTGAGGGGAGGCAAGCAGAGAGAAACCGCCCTACATATTGCTGCAAGGATTCCTGAAGGTACAATCACAAAGACTTTCAGTAACTTAATGTTTAAGCTGAAGCGATGAGTGCTGATGTACCGAAGAAGAAACGTCCAGATTGTTGTTTCACCTTCAATTCGGATCATCGGGTATATGAAAGCGGCCATACCACAACCTATTAGGATACGATTAGTCCAGATGGAATCTGTGAAGCATCGGTCTCGCATCTTGCGACAAGTCTTGTAAGTTTCGTCCTCTACGTTCCAAACAGTTGCTAAGCGTAAACAAAACAGCATAACATAAAATGTGGATCATCAACATCGGAAGACGTAAGTCTTTAGTCTGCGTCCTGCGTCATATGAAATTTTTGTATGAAGTTTTATTTTAAAGGCGCGTTCAACACCTTGTCAAACTATTTTGTGATAATGCGCATGCGTAGGTACTTCTCATTACGATATGCAAGAGTTGACCCAGGAAGCGTGAATCCTGTTCATTCTCTCAAATGTCAACGTCCCCTCTTGCATCCTTCGATGGTTACGCCACAGAGTACAACATCCTTCGACAAAACCTGTCTTTCAACACAATCTGGATGTTCTAAGTGTTGTAAGAAACCCTATAATAGCTAATATGAACCGCAACAGCAGCTAACTTTAATGTCCGTAATATATGAGGCTACTAAATGTTCTGGTATTAACCTTTGACTTGTAACAGATACTTCATGGCTATCATAGCTATGATATCAATACATAGTATAAAATAAAAACGCTTTTTGAGTTCCTCTGTCTGTCTGTCGTGGAATTGGCTAACTTATCTTAAACCATGCAACGAATTTGATGCGGCTTTGGAAATAAGTGATTTGATTAAACAGGAACGTTTATATGTATACCAAACACGTGCAGGCACAATGTTTAAATCCCGCGAGAAAATGAGTTGCAGCGGGTAACACCGCCGTCCGGCCGCTAGTTAAATTTAATAAATCGATTTAAGATCTTACTTTCATATAAACTTACAATGTATCTAACTGGCAAACTCAAAACTCAAACTCAAAGCATTTATTTCTCAGTAGGAATTACAAAATTCACTTTAAGAAAGTCACATTCTAAATCAAACTTAAAAAAGGGAAAATTTGTAGTGCAAAATTTTCTCTTTTTTATAACAATTTGTGTTCCTACTCTAAACGCGGTTCGAGCGGGATAAAAAAATAAAAATAAAGGCACTGCCTCGGGGCTGGCCAGGCTAACCACACAGCATGGCATTTTATAGCATGTCTTAATTATGTTTAAAGTGATTTCGAAAGTCTGTTAAGCAAAAACCTAACTCAGTACCTATTAGCTGAGAGTTTTTATCCTTAGCGACAGGAAGAGGAACGCCTATAGTCGCTCTATAGGAACCATTTAAATCTGATTATGCGGGCGACCTCGACAAACCAACTAAAACTATGCTAATTATAGAAGATTGTAGTAGTTGCATGTGAAACGTAAACAAATTATAGAATTCCCATTAGGTGACAAGTGCGCGCTGATGCTGTTGAAGTCAGGAGCTGGTCCGAACAAGGCCACGGAGGATGGCATGACACCGGTCCACGTGGCTGCCAAGTTTGGCAACCTTGCCACTCTACTGCTTCTGTTAGAAGACGGTGGAGACCCTTTGAGAAAAACAAAAGTAAGTTTCGATCACATTCTCCAGTTAACCCATAGATACATACTTTGAGAAATCTGAAATTAATATTTACTTATTCCAGATTGGTGAAACTCCTTTGCACATGGCATGCCGGAGTTGCAAACCAGATATAGTGCGGCAACTCATAGAGTTCGTTAAAGATACCAAGGGGGAGAGCGTCGCTATTTCATACATCGACTCAGTCGATGAAGATGGCGCCAGCGCCCTGCACTACGCCTGCAAAATCACCAAAGAAGAAGTCAAACTACCTGGAGCTGATAAAGACGTAGTGAAATGTCTCATAGAGAATAAAGCAGATGTCAGCCTACAAACGAGACAACACCACGATACAGCTTTTCATTTCTGTGCGATGGCCGGCAACAACGATGTCATGATGGAAATGATTCAAATGATGTCTGCGGCTGATGTCGGCAGAGCTTTAAACCGACAAAATACCATAGGCTGGACTCCTCTACTAATCGCTTGTCATCGAGGGCATATGGAACTTGTAAATACTTTACTCTCTAACCATGCCAGAGTTGACGTGTTTGATATTGAAGGAAGATCAGCTTTACATTTAGCAGCAGAACACGGTTACTTACAAGTGTGTGATGCTTTACTAACAAATAAAGCCTTTATAAATTCAAAAGCTAGAAACGGTCGAACTGCTCTTCATTTAGCAGCAATGAATGGTTACACTCATCTTGTTAAGTTTTTAATAAGGGACCATAATGCTGTGATAGACGTTCTTACTTTGAAGAAGCAAACACCGCTACATTTAGCAGCGGCCAGTGGGCAGATAGAAGTTTGTAAATTATTACTAGAGCTTGGAGCTAATATTGATGCTACTGATGAGTCAGGAGAGAAACCTATCCATGCGGCGGCACAAAACAACAATTCGGAAGTAGTACAATTATTTCTACAACAACACCCAAATCTTGTAATGGCAACGACAAAAGACGGAAATACCTGTGCCCACATAGCAGCTATACAGGGTTCAGTTAAAGTGATAGAAGAGTTGATGAAGTTTGATAGAACTGGAGTGATCAGTGCTAGGAATAAATTGAATGACTCGACAGCACTACAACTAGCTGCTGAGGGTGGCCACGCAGATGTAGTGAGAATATTAATAAGAGCTGGGGCATCTTGTACAGATGAAAACAGACAAGGGATGACAGCTGTACACTTGGCGGCACAATATGGTCACACAAACGTATTAGACGTCATGAGATCGACAAATACGCTTAGAACATCAAGTAAAAAGTTGGGTTTGACGCCTTTGCATATAGCTGCGTATTATGGACAAGCAGGTAAAAACCTATTACTTGTACGAATTCCAAGATAGTGAGCTTGAATATCTGTCTTATAATTTTCGTGCGACTGCTTTTATTATCTTCTTACAGAAACTGTTCGAGAGTTGCTGTCCCTAGTGCCCGGAACAGTGAAATCAGATGCTCCAACTGGAGTGTCACTAGTGCCAGTGTTAGGAGCCGAGTCCGGGCTGACCCCGCTACATCTAGCGGCTTACAATGGCAACGAGAATGTAGTGAGGTTATTGTTAAACTCAGCCGGTGTTCAAGCCGATGCAGCCTCCACAGAAAACGTAAGTAAATAAAATCACTTTCTAAAGAAGAGTCTAACAAAACTGACCAAAAAACGATAAATTTACTAAAATTATGTTTTCCAGGGTTTCAATCCACTGCATCTTGCCTGTTTCGGAGGTCACATGTCAATCGTAGGACTCTTGCTCAGCAGATCAGCAGAATTACTTCAAAGCACAGACAGACATGGAAAAACTGGTCTGCACATAGCATCAACGTACGGGCATTACCAGATGGTTGAAGTATTGCTTGGACAAGGGGCAGAAATCAATGCGACTGACAAGAACGGTTGGACACCTTTACATTGCGCTGCCAAAGCTGGTCATTTAAATGTTGTAAAACTTTTATGCGAGTCAGGAGCTTCCCCAAAAAGTGAGACGAATTTGAACTGTGCGCCTATCTGGTTCGCTGCATCAGAAAACCACAATGACGTATTAGAATATTTGCTACATAAAGAGCACGATACTCAGTCGTTGATGGACGACAAGAGGTTTGTTTATAACCTCATGGTGTGTTCGAAGAATCACAACAACATACCAATTGAGGAATTTGTGTTAGTTTCGCCAGCGCCTGTTGACACGGCGGCAAAATTATCAAATATTTATATCATCTTATCAACTAAGGTAAGAAAAATATAACGAATCTTTGATTAATGAATATACAGTAATTTTTTCATATACAATGAATCATAGATATTAACAACAAGCCCATTGTCTACCATAACAGGAAAAGGAGCGTGCCAAAGACCTCATAGCGGCGGGGAAACAATGTGAGGCAATGGCCACTGAATTGTTAGCTTTAGCTGCCGGTGCTGATTCAGCAGGTCACATCCTCACTGCGACAGATAACCGAAATATCGAATTCTTGGATGTTTTAATAGAAAACGAACAAAAAGAAGTCATAGCACACACGGTCGTCCAGAGATATCTTCAGGTAAAAAATAGGTAACTTCTACGGCTTTGAAAAATGATTCAAAAACACTGATCAAGATGCTTATGTCGATGATTTTGTTACAGGAACTCTGGAGAGGGGCCCTCAAATGGACAGGCATAAAAATCATGTTCCTTTTCGTCGCGTTCATAATTTGTCCACCAGTCTGGCTGGTGTTCTCTCTTCCATTAGGTCATAAATACAATAAGGTTCCAATAATTAAGTTCATGTCGTATCTAACTTCTCACATATATCTAATGATATTATTATCTCTTGTAGCAATAACTCCTATTCATAGTTCTATATTTAGGGAAAGTTTAGTACCAAGATGGTACGAGTGGGTGCTACTCGTTTGGTTGAGTGGTCTCCTCCTCTTTGAGCTTACAAATCCTAGTGATAAATCAGGGTTGGGGTGGATCAAAGTAGCTGTATTGTTGTTAGGGATGATAGGTGTAGCTACTCATGTAATCGGCTGGATGTCCGTCCAACCTAAATACTGGCCGACGTTAATGTACTGTAGAAATCAGTGCTTCGCGTTATCATTTCTACTAGCTTGCGTCCAGATATTAGACTTCTTATCATTCCATCATCTGTTCGGTCCATGGGCAATCATCATTGGTGACTTGATGAAGGACTTGGGAAGGTTCTTAGCTGTGTTGGCGATATTCGTGTTTGGATTCTCGATGCACATTGTGGCCTTGAACCAGCCCTTCAAAAATATCAATAAGCCTGAAGACAACAAGTTCGCAAGACAAGCAAGAAGAAAACTATTTTCCGACGGTGAGTCCTTTTCTTTAACGCACATAATCACTGTATTTCCACCATCATTGTTATCATCTCCATAATGCCTAGTTGATATTGTATTAGTAAAATTATACAACGATTTATCGTTAACCAAACATTTGTTACGAAAATAGATGTTAACAACCGAATAAAGCGACAAATATACGACCCTGGGGAGTCGTATCGAAGGAAGCAAGGGCCTGCATCGAGTCGTAAGTCCAGTTACAGAAGAGACTGTTAGGCTACCTGTATATTCCTGTGTATGATGTACGAATGTCACCCTCATGCGATGATCGCATTATATCTCGATGTGCTTAGCTCCTGTATCCTCCATGCATCCGCACAGCTTGAATGTTCCCGTCACATCGAGAATGTCATCATCGTTGAAAGACATACTAAATGTTTTTGCCAATATATTACATTAATTCGTTAGATAACTGTGATTGCTACACACCAACCGGAATGTGATAGGCCTGTATAATAAAATGAACACGCTTCGCCATAATTTATGTTTGAATATTTGATTAGTGAAATGTTGGATTATGGCGCGGGCAGTGAATGCGATGGTTAGATTGTCTGATATGTATAACACAATGCATCTTCTGCTTCACATTATATCGGTGGCAGCTTCGGATGTGTTTCAGATGTTGATGTGGACACAGAACATGCATTGCGCGTCACTATCCTAGTTTAGTGGAATGAGTGGCCGACCTCACCGCATTTGATGGAGCAATTAATTTGCGCATGTGGCTGCTTATGTCCTGCGTTTTTTCACCGGCGTCTTGAGGTATATATCCTTATTTTTGTTGTCGAATTTGTTTGGCTGTTTGTCGTCGATGTGGCGTTTGACGCCCACGCTCTACATGTCGCCACAGCTGATTTAGAAGGTGGGGTGGATTGATGCAACGCTTTATGATCTAAAGTCATTACACTTTCAAACCAAAGCATCACTTTTCAAACGAAATCTATCAACATCATCACTGAAACATGATTCTCATATCTTACTTCTTTTTCTAACACACGTATCAATCTACCCCATCCATACACACATGAGTCAACTTAGTTGACCTAATAGTTTGTTAGACGTCTGGTGCTAGAAAATGGTGCAGGGAGAGATTGATGCAGAGGACTTTACAAACAGAAACACTTTACAATAACTCATCAACATAAGTCACAATAAAGCTTTGCATTGACCTGCCTCTACCCAAATCAGTGTCGAGTAGTTTCAAAAAGAACCTGGTCCATGTGCGTGTTGTCTTCTAGCGACGTTGTCTACGGTCGAGGCGTTCGAGAAATTGTTCTTCGCCCTTTTCGGCCAGATCACGCTCTCTGACCTGAACTACATATCACCGTTGCGGGACCGGTGGACCTCCAACCTGTTCAAGTTCGTCTTCGGCGCCTACTTGCTGATGTCGGTCGTGGTGCTCATAACGCTCCTCATTGCGATGATGTCGGACACTTACCAGCGCATTCAGGTAACTGCCGTCGCCAAGTTACGTTCGCATTTGTTCACAGTGACCATGAATCCCATTTACTCGTTCGAGCTGCTGTTCTTTGCGGTGTTCGGGCAGACGACGACCGAGCAGACGAGGGTCCACCGGAACGACAGCAACATGCAGCCGGCCTGGACCAACTATCTCTTCAAAATCGTCTTCGGAATCTACATGTTGGTGTCGGTCGTAGTGCTGATCAATCTGCTTATTGCTATGATGTCAGACACCTACCAAAGGATTCAGGTAAATGATACGTGAACAGACTTTAAAAGAAAGATGCGGTATGCATCCCTGATGAGCGGGACAAAGAGATTAACAAAAGAATAAATAAAAATTAAAAGCAACTTATCAATAATTTATGACGCATAACTGAAGCATAAAATTATTGTTCAGAGGTGACTTCCGTCGTGATAACGACATCATTCGAGCATATCTCGAAAGTTTCATCTTAAATGAATTCCCGTTTTAAAACAGTTACCTACTCTGAACTCGCGTTTCGTAGAGCAATCGTGAATACAATAAGCCTTCTGGCGTAGATTAAGAAACTGCACCGTTTTAAACTGTCACTATAAATTAGTTTTATATTACATTTCCTCACGACTCTGAGAGTCTATATTTAGGTACTATACTATCTAGACATAAAACCTACAATTCCTTCCGTTCCATACCGCTGCTTGCAAACTTGTTTTAGGATATACCAAGGACCCTTTCGAAATGCCTAAATGGAGACCTGTAAGTAGGTCTTTAGGTATGATAGATGCATAGCAGGGAAACTAATTAGATTAAAAAAGTATTTAGTCTCACGACCTTTCTAGTATTTGAAATATTTGCCTCTAATAGGGGTGTTCAATTTTAAACACTGTCGGTTTATGGCCATAATTTAGTCATGTCAGTGATAGTATTGTTTTTTAGAATGTTTCATTTCTGTACATATGTCGATGACTTTGTCACAATGCGATAAAGTGCAAATTCTGAGGCTATGACTTGAACCACCCATTTGCTAGTAGAAATCACTAAATTAAGTTTTATCTGGTCAACCTGGAATTAATAATTGCTATAAGGACAGTTGGCCCATGGAAAACTACCTATAAAGGCAAGGGCAGTGAGACCTTTTTTAGGTCAAGTCGAATAATCATTTATATTCTAATCACCCAATAGCAGGGCTAGTAAATGAACGTGTTTCTTACTTAACTGCGGAAAATGCATATGTATAGTAGATATAATCTACATATAACCCAGTCTAGTTGAACTTAGAGGTATATTATTACCTTTTTCCTTTAGGTTGAGGATTAAAGCGATGGGCATTAGAGGACCTTTGGAGAAGGAAATCTTTGAGGTCAATAATAATTAATAGGTTTGTCACACTCAGAATGAGGAAACCTACATTTAATTGGTCAATGATATGTAACATTTAACTAGGATAAAATTACACTTTCAAGATTCACAAGTCTTGTTAAAGTTACTTGCATTTAGTTCCGCACTAAACAAGGCTACGTCGTCTAAGTAAAACTGTTTTGAAAAGCGCTACAAATTTCAAAACAAAACTTTCAAGTACAAAGACGAGCAGAGATAACAAAATTAGCGTCGGTAATTTTGTTTTGTCTGTACCGATACGCTGTATTATATTAAGAACATTTTTGTTTATCTAAACCAGTAAACAAATTTTGAATATCTAACAATCTATATCAGTTACTCTAACATAACACGACACATCAACAGGCACAATCAGACATCGAATGGAAGTACGGGCTGTCGAAGCTGATCAGAAACATGCACCGCACGAACACAGCGCCATCACCTCTCAACCTGGTCACCACGTGGCTCATGTGGCTCATTGCTAGGTGCAAGGTGAGTCACAGCATTAACTACTTGATCATACTAACATTGGTAAAAACATACAAGAATTAGCCACAAAGGAAGAAGAAAATAATGAAGAACATGCACCGCACGAACACAGCGCCATCACCAATCAAACCGGTCACCACGTGGCTCAAGTGGCTCATTGCTAGGTGCAAGGTGAGTCACTTGATCATTCTAACACTGGCCATACTGCAGAAAGATACAGATACGATCTGAATACATGGATCTAGGCACGAACACAGCGCAGGTACGAACTGGATACCTAAAAAGGGGACGAAAATGACACACAGCGCTATCACTACTCAACTGGTCACCATGTGGCTCATTGCAAGGTGTAAGGTGAGTCACAGCATTAACTACTTGATCATACTAACATTGGTAAAAACATACAAGAATTAGCCACAAAGGAAGAAGAAAATAATGAAGAACATGCACCGCACGAACACAGCGCCATCACCAATCAAACCGGTCACCACGTGGCTCAAGTGGCTCATTGCTAGGTGCAAGGTGAGTCACTTGATCATTCTAACACTGGCCATACTGCAGAAAGATACAGATACGATCTGAATACATGGATCTAGGCACGAACACAGCGCAGGTACGAACTGGATACCTAAAAAGGGGACGAAAATGACACACAGCGCTATCACTACTCAACTGGTCACCATGTGGCTCATTGCAAGGTGTAAGGTGAGTCACAGCAGAAAAAACTTGAATACTAACATTGGAACAAACATACAAGGATTAGACACAAAGGAAGAAGAAAATGATGAAGATCATGCACCGCACGAACACAGCGCTATCACCTCTCAACCTGGTCACCACGTGGCTCATGTGGCTCATTGCTAGGTGTAAGGTAAGTCACAGCAGAAACGACTTAATACTTGATCATTCTAACATTGGCAATTCTGAAGCTGGATAAAGACAGACACAAAGAAACAAATCACCACGGACTGGGCACACAGCATGATGAAACAGACAAACAAGAGGTATTTCACCAACACAGCGCCATCACCTCTCAACCTGGTCACCACGTGGCTCATGTAGCTCATTGCTAGGTGTAAGGTGAGTCACAGCATACAATACTTATCATTCTAACATTGGAATAAACTGACACCGACTGGACACAAAGGAAGAAGAAAACGATGAAAAACACTAACATTGGAACAAACATTGACTGAATACATAAGATGATGAGAATGAAGTATTGGACCTACACAGCGCCATCACCACTGAACCTGGTAACCACGTGGCTCATGTGGCTCATTGCTAGGTGTAAGGTGAGTCACAGTATAAACTACTTGATCATACAAACAACCTTATCTAATCTGAAGAAACGAACAGATATGATCTGGGGACATAAGACGATAAGAAAGAAGCATATCACGAACACAGCGCCATCACCAATCAAACCGGTCACCTCGTGGCTCATGTGGCTCATTGCTAGGTGAAAGGTGAGTCACAGCATACAATACTTGATCATACTAACACTGGCCATACTGCGGAAAGAAACAGGTTCGATCTGGACACACAGGAATATGGAAAAGACAATAAAGAAGTATTGATCAAAGTACATACTCTCTAAACCACTCAACCTGGTCACCACGTGGCTCATGTGGCTCATTGCTAGGTGCAAGGTGAGTCACAGCATAAACTACTTGATCATACTAACACTGGAACAAACAGACAAGGATAAGACACAAAGGAAGAAGAAAATGATGATGAACATGCACTGCACCAACACGGCGCCATCACCACTCAACCTGGTCACCACGTGGCTCATGTGGCTCATTACTAGGTGCAAGGTGCAAAACAAACTACCTATATAACAAAACTAACAATTATGATACTGAAGAGTCACAGGAAACAGACGAGCAAGAAACTACAGAAGTATTTCACCGACAAAACTGACAACTTAACCTCGATCGCAACGTGGATCTTTGCTAGGTTTTAGGTGAGTCACAGCATTCAATAATTGGTCATCAATACATAGCCCAATCTGAAGAATGAAACAGTCATAAACCAAACACATGAGATAATGACAAAAGGCGATACCAAAGATAAAAAAGCCTAATTGCGTACAATCGATGCTCTCACCACTTAACTTCGCTAAAAATCGAACTTTCTCACATCGCAATTAAACACGTATCTGGGTAAGAAATCAAATAAAATTGAAATTTTGAATCATGCAATGAGTATGTCACAGGCCCAGTCAGACGTCGAATGGAAGTTTGGTCTTTCAAAGCTAATTCGGTTCATGGACCGCTCTACTGCCGCGCCTGCGCCGATCAACCTGGTCATGACTTTGATAGTCTTGTTCATAACCGAGATGAATCAGATGGTTGCGGAATACAAGGAGAAGCATCAGGTAAAAACCCGCCAAGATAAACGCAGCACGTGTGATTGTATAGCTGCACTGTGTGATGTCGGCAACGAATGTAAGTTTGATCCCACTTCTGATCGTCGTGTCTATGTGACGTCCTTTGTTGTCCTCAATTTGCATTTATAGATTGTAGAATCCAAGGAGAAGCATCAGGTAAAGATCCGCCAAGATACAGATACACAGCACGCGTGAAGTGTGTATGTATAGCTGCACTGTGTGGACGTTCGCAACCAATGTAAGTTTGATCCCACTTCTGATCGTCGTGTCTACTTGTGACGTCTTTTGTTGTCCTCAATTTGCATAAGTTTGTTTACATGTTCGACAATTATAATGTGTGTCTCCATTATGTGACGTCTATAGCCTACTTTCATGTTAGTTTACTTACACTGTGTTGAATTGATGATGTTCTCACTTTACTTGTTGTAATGTTTTTGAACGTTAAAATATTAGTTTAAAGCTATGACGCTATCATCGGCCAGATGGACCGAAGACTTGCAGAGAACGTTTTGTAGCAATTGGAGGCCTACGTCTAGCAGTGGACTGCGATAGGGCATGATATGTGTGATGATGCCAAAATGTACAGATTGAAGGAGAAACTAATATTGACTGTTATGGCAGGAACGTATGTCGAAGAAGAAACGACCAAGCCTGGTGCACATGATCGGGCTGAGGAGAGAAGACCAGATGAGCGCCAGGTCCAAAGCTGGAGCCAAATGGCTGTCGAAGGTCAAAAGAGGACAAGTCGTACCAAAAGGTAAAATTTTGTACCTGAGATGTTGCTTTATCCTCGTAACGTCCAATGTACATTTTATTGTACAAAATAGTTAGCGTTTAGGTACTAGGTTCAATGTGGTCAAAGATTTATTTGCTTTATCGTTGTCATCATAACATAACTACTTAGTCCCAGACGTCAAAGATAGTGAATCACATTATCCATCATTATTAGATCAAATATTTACTTAATTAATATTCAGTTTCGAAAAATATGATAACGTGCATTATAAAGAAATTATATAAATACCGAACATACGTAATATCTTAAGCCGAACTATTGCCAATAAGTGACATTTTAAAAGTATCTTTCTAATATTTTGAACGAGCAATAGAATAGAAGATCGTCTAGGTATAGGTTGATTCAAAGCAGTAGGTGCTTGTCCATTCTTATAGTTCAAGAATCTAAGACGTTTTCTTGTAAAACTCTCAACACCGTTATCATTCCTACAGATTCCACCCGCCTGTCAGTGGTCCACCTCAGCCCGCTCGGCTCCCAGCTCAGTCTCCAGAACACGACTCGCATCGAGAACGTGGTCGACTGGGAGATCATCGCCAAGAAGTACCGCGCGCTGATGAGGGCCGACTCCGAAGAGCCGACTTCCTCCAAGGAGAACGACTCCGATGAGGCTGACGAGACTTCGGAGATCGTCGCGAATAATGTGTCCAGTCCTCCGCCTTGAAGAGACGAAGGGATCTACATGGTTGAGAATTTATAAATATTCCAGTATTTGGCAGAACTAGGCGGTCCAAAAACATGGATGACACTAATGACCTCACAGGTCGTAAAAGCTTAAATGACCGGCTGTACTGTAATTTTAATTTTAAAATCTTATCAATATTGAAGAGATGAAGGGTCTTCACTGAATTTATAAATCTTCCAGAACCTGGGAGAGATTGGAGATTTCAAAGAAATCTGGAATGGATGAAACTATTGGCAAAATTGTTGGTGTTGTGATAGGTTGAGAAAACCTTCAAAATATTAATATTTTCTTACTCAATCTTGACATAAGACAGGGAAAATTCTGGCACATGGGACCACACCTTCAGGGTGCATAGGTACCATTTTGCTGACATAATCTCAAACTTGGCTCTACCTGGTGGAGATATAGGTGTACCATGTATAAATAGTAGGTATCGACTACCGCTTATCATCAGGTAGACCTGACACAGCTTTGTACAGAAATATGCGTCAAGATTTTTTACTTTTGCTAAATTAAACAGACAATTAACATGTTGCTTAACAATTAAAACATAAAAAAGATTGAAATCATTTTGGTTTCAATTGACTACAGTTATTTCTCTGCAATGCATCCTTACGTTTGTCGTCATACGTTTATACCTTTGTAAGTACGTAAGTATTATTAGTATGCTTATTATTACTCTGCTCTATTATTCGTTATCTAAATCGACTTATAATTCAAAGTGTAAACAGGTTAATTGTTGCAGGGTCATTGATAATGAACTTTGTATTTTGCTATTTTACGCTTATTTAATCTTTGCTTAGTTGAATGAACAATTACGTAAAAACTCAGTGCGGATATTTTTCTAAGCCATATTCAACCAGCCTCAATTCCGCAACTGAAGAATATGCTTTTTTTAGATAGTCCTTTGTTTTTCTTTTGTGCGCACAGCACACGCGCTCTTATTAGATAGGTACTTCTTTAACGCAGTTCGCTGTTTGACTCCTTCCTTACTGCACACACACCTTACCTTAACCCTTAACAGTCACAACAGTCCACTGCTACACATGGGCCTCCCCCGTATGGGGGGTGTTACCATACATAACACGCTTGGCAGACGGGTTGGCGAGCGCAGTGCAAGATATTTAATTGACAGGAAACGCTGCTGCCCATAACCTGGATAATTATCCCTTACTCGCTTGTTACGGCATCGATAGGTAGAATTGGGGTGATGCTATTATTAGCCGGCATCACACACCTTGCCATTAAAAGCAGTTCCATTTATAATGAGCACGTACAAACAATAAAAACCATCACATTATTATTTATGGTTTCCTTCCACATTATCAATACCACTATTCTAGGCAATTCATTTTCACACTTTCATTTTCTAATGAAACATTGACAACGATAATCCACAACCACAAGCTATATTGTCTGATATTTTGTGGCTTCGCTAAGTAAGTGCTATCACAACGGTATCATCATGAGTTGCCCATTAAAGGGTTAAACCGACACTACTATTCAGTAGTTTTGCAGGATGTACTGATGATGGATTTTATTTCGATTTTAGCAATCAAGATAAATGAAATGTAGTCCTGGATCATAAGGATATAAAGGACAAATATAAAATGCTCTTTCATTCAGCATAATTTATTAGAATTGGTTTTTTTAGGGTTTCGTAGTCTACTAGAAACCCTTATAGTTTCGTCATGTCTGTCTGTCTGTCTGTCTGTCTGTCTGTCTGTCTGTCTGTCTGTCTGTCTGTCTGTCTGTCTGTATGCCGCGCCCTCATATCTTCGTCAGTTTTAGAGCTATCGACATGAAATTTGGTGAGAAGATAAGTAGATCGTGTTGACCCAAATATAGAAATGTTAAGAAAAAAATATTTTAAAGGTTTTTTGGACCCCCTCCCATACAAGTGAAAGGGGGGCAAATTTTTTTTATTTCTTCTGTAATATTGAGTAGGGTATCGTTGAATAGGTCTTTTAAAACTAAGGTGAGGTTTCTTTGAAACAAAGTCACTAAAATGTTTCTGTCACGAGATATTTGCTTTTAAAAAGGGCGTTTTTGACCCATAATTTGTTCCAGCTGTAACTTCTAAAGTATAAACGCAAAAAATTTGAAATAAATATGGAATATAGCTTACAATTTGAAGTTACAATGAAAACTATAACGGATATTGTACCCTTAAAGGTTTCAGAAAAAATTGAGTTTTTCTATTTGCGGTTGGTCATCATACTGCTGCTAACAAACCAGCAACAAAATTAAGTTTGTAATGCTGAAAAACCTGATATTTAAACGTTGACTACGAAACCCTATTTGTGGGCGTGTCAGACACGCTCTTGGCCGGTTTTTTTTTTATTTTTTTATATATTAAACATAATTTTTTTAAGATTGATATTGAGTTCAGAATCTAGGTTTTTCGGACTATTTAAAAACAGCCCGGTTTATCTACCCGGTTTAAAAAAAAGCAGTGATCTCTCGAGGAACAAAATGAATATATTTCACATTTTGTAATAGTTACAAATAAATAGGTACGAATTTACTTTGAAAAAAAAATGTACCAAAGTGTAAATAAAAGGTTAAATGGTAAGAGAAAATACATTTCTAGTCATCCATCAATCTAGTCTATTAGATAAGAAGTTATATAATCATTTTATTTCTTAGACTCGTAAGGGAAAATCATTTTTATCTTTATATAACTTAACTTTTCGATAATCGTAAAATAGATAGGTACATCCATTCTAGTTATTTGCAATTTGTTTATATTCTTTATTTAAATTTCATGTAAGTACAGATAAAAGATAAATATAGGTATTACGTTTTTATTAATACAAGTTAAAATTATATCAATAACAGGGGGATATTTTTTATTTCAAATAATTTATTTGTCTGTTTGTAGATAAATATTATATTACCAATAGAAACAATTGTATTAAGGCCTTAGTAGAGAGATAAGCAAAGAATAAAATAGGTACCTAACTACCTACTTTATGTATTTTCTTATCTATCTTAAGAAAACAATCATTTTTTAAACTATCTTAATAACAAAAGACGTAACGATAAAATTAATATTTTTCCATTTAAGCATATTTTAAAGTAATTAAAAAGTTAGATTAATCAATAGGTATGTATTTTTGTAAATAATCGTACTGTGTTTTGTGTATATCTACTTGTAAAATTTCAAATAAAATCCACAGTTTTCATAAAAAAACATGACGTTTTATTTAATAAAAATTTATATATTTTGGCGTACTTACCACTTTTCGTGATCGTGATAATAAAAATATATATCAATAAAAAGAATATTGTGTGTTGTATGCATACTATATTATTCTCAGATATGAAAAAATAAATGGAAAAACAGCTATAGTAAAAACGCGTTAGCTTGGCAATAGCGTACATTGACACGACCGGTACCAAAAACAACATTTTTGGGCGATAATTATCGCTCTCCATACAAACTATCGCTAGAATTCACATCGCTAAAGTATCATAATACCGGCCAATTCCGGGTATTCCCCCGGCACAACCCGGCGTCATTCCACAACCATGTATATCCAAAATTTTCAAAAATGAGTGTACTTGTAGCCAATTCGAAAAGTTGTTATTTTAACTATTACTTTTATGTGTCGATAATTTTTGCAAACTTTTGAAATGAGTTCAATTCTATAACATACGTTTTAAAATATTGCCTAAATTTATTCTCTTATAAAGGTATAATACCGTAAAATAAAAAATATTCTGGGTTGCAATTATAATTTTAGCAAATAGGAAGCCAAAAAGCTTTACAAAATACATTTTTACCATAAATAAATATAAAGCAAAATTGTTGACACTAAAACAAAAATTTTTGAGTTACATTGTTTTGTAATGAGCCCCTAGCTGGCCAGAGGATGCCGGAGGTGCGGTCCCGTAGGCTCGCATTTGTTTTCATTTTGATCGATCGTCGTCTCATTCCGTTCTGAAGTGCGTTTGCGTTCGTTCACGTTTGGAAGTCTTTCTTGCTGTTTTTCAGTGTTTTGGTTATTGATTGTTTGATAAGTTTATTTTTGTTACATTACTTGTTAGTCATCGGGGAAATTAAATCTGCTCGACTTCGCTGGTTTGGACATGTCGAGAGAATGGGGAGGATCTTGCGGCCAAGAGAGCATACCTGGGTCAACTACATGGACAACGTCCGGTTGGGCGTCCTAAGTATCGCTGGATTGACGAAGTCCAAAAAGACCTGGGAGCGCTTCAAATGGCCGATTGGCGACAAGCAGCTCAGAACAGGGAAGAATAGGGAAACCTAGTGTCGGAGGCCAAGATCCACTTTGTGTCGTTGAGCCAGCGAAGTAAGTATAGTCGAATTTTTAATTCTATTCAGTAAAATGACAGATGCCGACAACATAATGATACCAACTGCATATCACTAGTGACGTACTTCAGTTCGATTTTTAAGTTCAGGTGAGCTGATTCATTCAAACCTCATACTCTTTACTTATAGTAAAGTAAATTATGACATTTCCTAAAATATTATTTCTAGGTGAAACTTGTTCAGACTCATGGTCTGAACGCACTATCAGTACCAATACGGAGGGCTGTCCCTTACAACACTGTGATCCTCCCCAAATTCCCAATATAATAAAAATAAATAAAAATAAAAATTGTTTATTTACCAGAAAACTGTTACATATAAAAACTTAAAATTACCTAGAGACTCCGCACTAGGACCAGCCTGTGTCGCGGCAGTCTACACGACCGTTACCTGCTTTACAATTAAAATATAAACTAAATTTAAAATAAAGCCAAAATTAAAATCAACTTAAATCAACATTATGTTAGAAATTTAAAGTTTCCTGTAACTAAAAGGTAATAGATTAGATAGGTAATAGATTAGATATACAGTTTAAAATTTTATAAAATCGCCAGCATAGCAACTTACTCATTTAGTCTGGTTTTTCTTAGTATTTGTATCAAAAATCAATATTAGTTGGGCCTTTAAATGTTGAAGTTTATTTGCTGGCGATGTGTTATTTTTCAACTTGTCTTTAATATTATGTATGATGCAAATAATAAAATTTCACGCATTTCGTTTGTGAATGAAATAGGTACTCGTTTTATTTGCACATGAACAAACATTTTGCTTAAGTTTTCATTGTCTATCTCTCAAGACAAAACCTTGTACTGATGGCAGACTTCATGGAAAATGTATAAATAAATAAAGTAACATACATGTAAATATGACTCATATATTTTAATTATTTAGTCGTGAGTCTTGCAGTTGATGTTAAAAATGGTTTCCTTCGTTACATATTTAGTGTTGCTTTGTGGTAAGTGATACCTTTATTTATAGTTAAATTAATTATTTTTTTATATTTTAAAGTGATTTTTTATTTTATAGCTTTTATTTCGTTTAGATTTTATTGGGATATTATAAATTGCATATCAAATAAATAATCGCCTATCAATATATATTCATCATTTATATATTTTTTTACATCTAATATCTTACTTCACTACAAATAAACTAAATGTTTAGCAAAACATAAACCGCAGATAATTCGAAATTTTACATCAATATGACATAACTTTTTTCCTCATAATGCAATACGAATAAATTTATTTTCGTACAAAAATACTACATACATAGCATGAATACTGACTGCACAGCAAATTTTCCATATTTCATAGCAAAATAACTATCCCAGTCGCATATTAACCAGTAAACATACGTAAGTAAACATAAGTTTATAGGTCCGTTAGGTATAGCCTAACTGAACCTGGCGCGGAAAGCGCCAGGTTAGGTTAGGTTAGGTTAGAACTTTGACCACAACGCACGAGCCGAGCGAGCGGAGCGAGCGTGCCGCGGCAGCGGCCGGCGATGTGCCAGGAACGACACGCTATGCGCGTCATCAATTTAAAATATGATTATCGATGTGTATGATTAACGATGATGGTTCATCTCTAATTAAAACTGCTGTAAATAATATAAAAATAGAAGCTATATTTAAAAGAAAAAGAGTTAACAGGTATAATGTGCATTAAGGTTATTAGCTGTGCATTGATGAAAAAGCTTTTGCTTTAGAAAAAATCGCTGTACGCTGCGAAAATAAATTGAAGTGTGTTTAGTGATATTTTGAGTTGAATATTATGCTGTGCAATCAGTAATTTTGATGGGAATTTGGAATCTTATTGCATAGAAAAAGGATATTTTTTGATTTGCGTTTAAATACTACCCGATTTTATTACATAAAATAAGAGCATTTATTAATAGACTTAGTATTAACTTATTAATGGCCTTTATATTAGGGTAAGAAGGTAATGCACTTTTGTATAGGAAGCAAAATGCTACATTACAACCGTAGGGCATGCAGGAGTGGCTGTACACTGCACACTAGCGTAGGTTCCATTATGGGATAGGTACTGCTTGTGACTGGTAATTAGCCTTAGGTTATTGACCATGTTCATGTAGTTTATTATTTGGTAGGTAAGTTAACTTTTCATTTTTTGGTAGGTAAGTTTAAGAAAACCTTGTGTTAAAATTAAATAATTCTAATATTTCATGAAACTGTAAGTTCAAAACTATATAATTAGTTAAGTATTACGAATATTTTGTAAAAAAACTGTTTGTTTCTATTAAATAAAATAAATAAATAAATTACTAAGGTATGCAGGATAAATTTTAATAAGTTTGAAATTTTATGCAGGAATATCAACATGTCAAGCTGCAGTATTAACGTATTTTGAAGAAGGGTAAGATTAAACAATTTTAAACGCTTATGTATACAATGAAAGAAAAGCTGTATGTATTGCCAGCGTCAGTAAAATCGATTATAAAATGTAGATATCCTACACTTTATCCAATAAATATGACATGCATTGTCCATCTTTACGATTTAATGCACAAATGTCCTGAAAAGTGTCAAACATATTAAAGTAGTAGTCTAAGCTCCCGTCGACCAAGTTTTACCTCATAGGTCTACCGCACGGACGTATACTGTAGCGATAGATACCACTTAGGAGGTCAGGAAAATACTGGGTTGCCATCTCCTAACCTGGAGGAAACTTTTTTCATCGAGTTGGAAAATGCAAAAAAAGTCCAAAAATTATCTCATATTTCTACCGCTCCAAACGTTTACCTACCTAAAGAGACTCCTTTTGAGATGAGAATGCGCTAGGGTTGCCAGCTCCAATCCTGGCAGGTTCCAAGGTCAGCCACATTTATGAGGCCCAAAAATGGAGTTTTTTACCTCATCTTTCTACCGGACGAAATTAGTATCAATCGATAGCTCTAAGCATGCTATTGACAAATATATAGGGTTGCCTGCTATCAGCCTGGCAGGAACTCTGGTAAACCCCCTCAAAGAAACGACGGTAAAATCTTCAAACAAAGAAAAAGTCATGAATACCACTAAGATTCCAGAAAAACTTAATGTAAACTGCGCCATAGAGTTACATTCTGTTGTGTGGGACACTGCGTCGACGAACGACTCGACGGAACCTGGTGTTTTCAAAGCATCTATAATTAGGAAGTACAAAGCAGGCCACTGACAGGCCTTACCTTTCTTGCAACCAAACAAAATTTATGCCAATCGATAACCCTAGGTATGCCATTTATAAATATATAGGGTTGCCTGCTATCAGCCTGGTAGCATCCCTGGTAGACCCAGTCAAATGAACGCAGGTCAAATGTTCAAACCCATAAAAACTTGTGTTACACTGCTAAGATGTCTTGCTACCAAACTAAATTAGTGCCAATCGATAGTCCTAGACATGACATTGATGAATATATAGGGTTGCCTGCTATCAGCCTGGCAGTATCCCTGGTATACCTCCTCAAACAAACGTTGGTTTAATCTTCAAACCAAGAAAAACTTACGTAAAACTGCCAAGATATTTTGCTACCGAACAAAATTAGTGTCAATCGATAGCTCTAGGCATGCCACTGATGAAAATAGAGGGTTGCCTGCTATCAGCTTTGAAGTTTTCCTGGTATACCCCCTCAAACGAACGCTGGTAAAATCTTCAAACCAAGAAAAACTTATGTAAAACTGCTAAGATATCTTGCTACCGAACAAAATTAGTGCCAATCGATAGCGCTAGGTATGCCGTTTATGAATTTATAGGGTTGCCTGCTAACAGCCTGGCAGTTTCCCTGGTAGACTCCGTCCAATGAACGCAGGTAAACTATTCAAACCCAGTAAAACTTGTGTAAGACTGCTAAGATGTCTTGCTACCAAACAAAATTAGTGCCAATCGATAGTCCTAGACATGTCATTGATGAATACATAGGGTTGCCTGCTATCAGCTTGGCAGTATCCTTGGTATACCCCTCAAACGAACGCAAGATTTAACCAGCGTTCGTTTGAGGATACCAGGGTATACCAGGGATACTGCCAAGCTGATAGCAGGCAACCCTACGTATTCATCAATGACATGTCTAGGACTATCGATTGGCACTTATTTTGTATGGTAGCAAGACATCTTAGCAGTCTTACACAAGTTTTTCTAGGTTTGAATAGTTTACCTACGTTCATTTGACGGAGTCTACCAGAGAAACTGCCAGGCTGTTAGCAGGCAAGCCTATAAATTCATAAACGGCATACCTAGCGCTATCGATTGGCACTAATTTTGTTCGGTAGCAAGATATCTTAGCAGTTTTACATAAGTTTTTCTTGGTTTGAAGATTTTACCAGCGTTCGTTTGAGGGGGTCATCAATGTCATGTCTAGGGTTATCGATTGGCACTAATTTAGTTTGGTAGCAAGACATCTTAGCAGTGTAACACAAGTTTTTATGGGTTTGAACATTTGACCTGCGTTCATTTGACTGGGTCTACCAGGGATGCTACCAGGCTGATAGCAGGCAACCTATATATTTATAAATGGCATACCTAGGATATCGATTGGCATAAATTTTGTTTGGTTGCAAGAAAGGTAAGGCCTGTCAGTGGCCTGCTTTGTACTTCCTAATTATAGATGCTTTGAAAACACCAGGTTCCGTCGGGTCGTTCGTCGACGCAGTGTTCCACACAACAGAATGTAACTCTATGGCGCAGTTTACATTAAGTTTTTCTGGAATCTTAGTGGTTTTCATGACTTTTTCTTTGTTTGAAGATTTTACCGTCGTTTCTTTGAGGGGGTTTACCAGAGTTCCTGCCAGGCTGATAGCAGGCAACCCTATATATTTTTCAATGGCATGCTTAGAGCTATCGATTGATACTAATTTCGTCCGGTAGAAAGATGAGGTAAAAAACTCCATTTTTGGGCTTCATAAAATGTGGCTGACCTTGGAACCTGCCAGGATTGGAGCTGGCAACCCTAGCGCATTCTCATCTCAAAAGGAGTCTCTTTAGGTAGGTAAACGTTTGGAGCGGTAGAAATATGAGATAATTTTTGGACTTTTTTTGCATTTTCCAACTCGAATAAAAAAGTTTCCTCCAGGTTAGGAGATGGCAACCCAGTATTTTCCTGACCTCCTAAGTGGTATCTATCGCTACAGTATACGTCCGTGCGGTAGACCTATGAGGTAAGACTTGGTCGACGGGAGCTTAGACTATAGGTAGGTACAAACTATACCTTCTAAAGAAGCTCTTTGATACTAACAGGTCTTTTGACGATTCATTTTCTTCACAAAACACGGAACAAATTGCAGTGGCCACCAAAATCCGTTCCGTGTTTAGTTAAAAATTAAATCTGCATAAAAATAAGTCTCAGTTTAGTTCATACAGTATTTCTAGCATTTATTCTACATTTTTGTGGAATTAATTTTAGAAAGACATAAAAACAAAACATTTGTCAGCTTATAAACGTATCCACCAAAACACTCAAACGAATAGCCTGATCTGCCAGCCGTTCTAATATTTAATTAAATTTCAGAGGCCAAAACATATCAGCAACCTTGGGCAACTGTCCAGTGCTCCTAAACTATCTGAACGACAGCAGAATCACCATAATCATCACACATGGCGAAGGTGGACAAGTTGATGGCAGATACATCACAAACATGGTCAATGCCTACATCCTCACCCATAATGTGATGCTTCTGGACTGGACTGAGGAGGCTCAAGTGCTCTTTGGTATTGCTTTCTTGAGCTATGTGGTGTCTAATGCGCCTAGTGCTGAAAAGGTAAACTACCTCTTGTAACATACTTCTCTCCTTTAGATAGTAAGTAAATCACCAAAACGTCAACCTACACATTGGGGGCTAAGGACAAGTTGGGGGCAGATATCTCACTGCCATGGTCAATGCCTACATCCTAACCCATAATGTGATGCTTCTGGACTGGACTGAGGAGGCTAGAATACTCTTTGGTGTTGCTTTCTTGAGCTATGTGGTGTTGAATGCGCCTAGTGCTGAAAAGGTAAACTACCTCTTGTTTATACTTCTCTTCTTTAGATAGTAAGTAAATCGCCAAGACATCAACCTACACATTAAAGTGACCAACATATACTAGCTTTTTTTATTCGAATATAAAGAAAATCCAGTATAGGTTGATACCCTAAACGGTACGATGACGTGTTGCTTGTTACATGAAAATAGAGGAACCAAATACAGAACAATTTTCAGTAAAAATGCAGAAAGAATACAAGTAAAAATGGCTGCTGAATGAGAAATGGACAATTTACTGTTTGTTTTCCTTGCGGAAAGTACTTCAGTTTGCCCATGTCTTCTTGGCCAATGCCTGTCTAATTGGTGCGAATAAACCATCATCTACTTATTGTAGATTTTATTTAAAGATTGGTGATATACGATATACTTACCATGCATGGAGGATGTAAAAAAATAAATACTGCAAATAGGTATTTTAAAGGCTGAACCAGCCCATGAAACCGAAAGACTTTCCCCAAGAAACTGGTCGGAACATATGAAAAATATTTTGGACCTCCCATACAAATTGACTCGGTCGGCTAGTAAGTACATTTTGTAGGTATGTGTAAGTAGGTGGTACATTTTGTATTTTTTTTCTCGATCTTTTTTCCTTGGGGAAAGTTTTTAGTTTCAAGGGTTGGTACACCCCATAACATAATATCTGCAGTTGATTTATTTAGATCCCGCATATGTACTCTTTTTCAGATTGGGTATGACTTCGGAGCATGTCTCTGCGCACTCGTAAAGGCTGGTCTGGGAGAGTACTTTTTAGTAGGCCACTCTTTGGGGGCGCATCTCATGGGGGCTGCAGGCAGACACTCTAAACAACTAGGTTGTGAGGTGGGCCGGTAAGTGAAACGAACTAATCTAGTAGTGTTTTCTGCACATGATATACATATACCTTCATTTACAAGAATAGGTCCACATATCAGCCTAATGCAGTCCACTTCTAGACGTAGGCCTTCTGCAGGGTATATACGCCATAAGGCACAATCTCCTATCTTCGCCCTCAAGTGTAGGTACCGTTAAAACGGTAGATCGTTTTTACTTAGGAAGGTATTAATTGGAAGACAACTGAAATCTTTATAATTTGATGACCAAAGTGAGGGTCTGGGTGATCGTTTTATTTTGATATGTATGCCCATGACTCTGACATCCCAGGCGATACAGGGAATCCAAGTGGAAGCTATAATGTTTTCATGTCTTTTCTATTATATTGAATTGAAATATTTTTTTTATTTTTAGAATTATCGGCCTGGATCCCTCAAAGAACGGGTTGTTCATAGTTACAGCTTTAGACTTCACATGCGCTATCTACGTGTTCTGTTTGCACACCGATCCCAACGGTTATGGGGACCCGAAAGCCGTCTGTACTGTGGATGTGTATCCCAACTACGCCGTTTACACCATACAGCCTGGGTGCACGGAGAAAGCTAACTTCGTAACCATCAACGAAAATAGTAAGTACCTATTGCTGTGGGAATGGTGATCGGTGGACAAAAAGCGGTTACAGACTGATCGCCAAGAGGAGCGAAAAAGTCAGTGGGCAAACCACCTGTTCGATATGGACTATGGTCCGACGATATCGTCAAGCTTACAGGACCTCACCTGACAAGGGTGGCACAGGGCCTTCAAGATTGGCGCTGTAGAGAAGAGGCCTATACTCTACAGTGGGTGGAAGAGGGTTGATGATAATGATGATGATGAGTGCACTGCTCGAAACATAGAGTAACGCAGCAAAAATCTTCTGAAGTGATGATGACTTTGTGTTTAATACAAACACAACTTAACTATCATCAGAAAAAAAATCTAACATGAAGATATACTTGTCTAATTACTGAACTGATTTTCAAAAAATACTTAAGATGGAATATAGGGAAGTTTGTAGAAGTTTGTTTTGGAAGGGTTATATTTTTTCCCATAAGTTATGTAAAACAGCGGTTATAAACTAGATCATAATAAAATGTTTGTAATCATTCCAGCGACCTGCAGCCACGACTATTCATGGAGACTGATAATAGCGAGTAGATCTTACTCCAACCTCCTGATAGCTCAGGGTGCCGCAAGTGGACCAGCTTGGCAATGCGGCCGGGGAAATGGAAAGGTCGCTTACATCACCGTAGAGGTTCAGCCAGGGTAAGTAGGTTTTGACGTTTGTCATGCTTACCCTAAGCGGGGCGAGCAAAGATTATTCCAACCTCAAAGCTCAAGAAGCTGTAGCAGAGTGCAAACTCTGCATGGACATCCTCCCTAAGCCACCCTCACACACCCCTTTTCGAATCATTTTATAACTTAAATTTGGAACACGGCACCGAAACGTCACCGTTCTTGGCTTCTTTGACGCACTCCTCTCTAACAGTCTACATATTTAAGTTCATCTGTGTCTCTAACTGACGGTAAAGTCAACACCTATTCTTGCTAATTTTTACTCTCGTGCGTATTTTCAAGTTCAAAAACAGTTCAAGTTCAAAAAGCTTTATTATCACAGTGAAAGTGAACATTTTGTCTATTTTGTATATTTTGTGATACATTAATGGACCCACCCAAGGGTCCATATCTTTGAATAAAGATCATTCTTTGAAGTAAGAAGTTAATTCCATTATTTATGGCCATCACGGCTATACTGGCGCCTTGCAACGTGTCAAGAACCTGACCTGCCCTGCCCAGCCCTGCCCTGCCCTGCCCTGCCCTGCCCTGCCCTGCCCTGCCCCTGAGACATCCTGCCACTACTACACAACAAGAAAGAAACCGAAGAACAGCTACCTCAAGACCACCACATCAAGATATTTTATTTCTTTAATTTAATTAATTTAATTATTTGTGTAACCTTCCTCATCATCCAAATCATCTAATTCATGCTCAAAATTCAAAATTATCATATCTTATTTTCGAAACCATTTGGCATAAATAAAAAAGAACCCAAATAATCACATTCATTTATTAGGTAATTTAATAGGCAAAATAGTACAAGATAGTAAAACTCTGCAGTCCTCCAATTTCAATTCCAATCTTATAATAATAAGCGTCAGCCACCCAGAACCGCGACGTCCAACTCTGTAAATAAATAAATAAATCTGTAAATAAATTCCCATTATCATCATCATCATTATCTACAGTACACCTACAGTACACAAATCAAATCGTTACACCCCATAATACAGACAATAGACACTATCACGGCTACCCATTGGTAGCTAACAATATCTTTCGAGTGTAGGATTTAGACGAAAGTCATCTTTCACTCGGAGATATAATTCACACCAATACCTAGGACAATATCCTAGGAATTGGACATACGAGTAGTTAGCGGGGTTCTGCAGGTCTTCGAGACCGACAGCCAGACCCCAACTCCACAACTCAATACATACCCCATCTCATACCCCATCAACTAGCTTATTTTTCAAATGTTTTTTCTCCGGCCCCCCCGGGTACTGTAGCAGAGTGCAAACTCTGCATGGACATCCTCCCTAAGCCACCCTCACACCCCCCTTTTCGAATCATTTTATAACTTAAATTTGGAACACGGCACCGAAACGTCACCGTTCTTGGCTTCTTTGACGCACTCCTCTCTAACTGACGGTAAAGTCAACACCTATTCTTGCTAATTTTTACTCTCGTGCGTATTTTCAAGTTCAAAAACAGTTCAAGTTCAAAAAGCTTTATTATCACAGTGAAAGTGAACATTTTGTCTATTTTGTATATTTTGTGGACCCAGCCAAGGGTCCATATCTTTGAATAAAGATCATTCTTTGAAGTAACAAGTTAATTCCATTATTTATGGCCATCACGGCTATAAAGCTATGGGTCATACTAGCAATGAGGCCTGGGGTACGAGATCGTTGTTTACACCACCACCGTATAGATTCAACCAGGATAAGCTGAATAGTAGATATATTCTACTCCAACCTCCTGATAGCTCAGGGTGCTGCAAGTGGACCAGCTTGGCAATGCGGTCTGGGAAATGGAAAGGTCGCTTACATCACCGTAGAGGTTCAGCCAGGGTAAGTAGGTTTTATCGCTCTTCATGCTTACCCTAAGAGCTCAAAAAGCTATGGGTCAGACTAGCAATGTGGCCTGGGGTACGGGACCGTAGCTTACACCAACGTAGAGATTCAACCAGGGTAAGCAACTAAGAGAAACTTAAATCTTCTCCAACCTCGTGATAGCTCAGGGTGCTGCAAGTGGACCAGCTTGGCAATGCGGCCTGGGAAATGGAAAGGCCGCTTACATTACCGTAGAGGTTCAGCCAGGGTAAGTGGGTTTTGTCGCTCGTCATGCTTACCCTAAGCGGGTGAGCAAAGTCTACTGATTTTCTCCAACCTCCTTAAAGTTCAAGGAGCTATGGGCTAAAACTGAAAATGTGGGCAGGGGGACGGGACCGTAGCTTACACCACAGTAGAAATTCAACCAGGGTAAGCTGAATAGAAAATATATTCTACTCCAACTGATAGCTTAGGGTGCTGCAAGTGGATCAGCTTGGCAATGTGGTCTGGGAAATGGAAAGGTCGCTTACATCACCGTAGAGGTTCAGCCAGGGTAAGTAGGTGTTGTCGCTCGTCATGCATACCCTAAGCGGAGCGAGCAAAGATTATTCCAACATTTCCAACCTTAAAGCTCAAGAAGCTATGGGTCAGACTAGCAATGCGGCCTGGGGTACGGGACCGTCGCTTACACCACCGTAGAGATTCAACCAGGGTAAGCTGAATAGTAGATATATTCTACTCCAACCTTCTGATAGCTTAGGGTGCTTCAAGTGGACCAGCTTGGCAATGCGGTCTGGCAAATGGACAAGTCGCTTACATTACCGTAGAGGTAGAGATTCAAACAGGGTAAGTTAAGTACTCTCAGCCGCACCTTGATCTACGATAGTGATCATCATGGTCACCTACATAGTCATAGGCAAAATCTGATATTAAAATCGTGGAAAAATCACTGGAGGTCAAATTTCAAATTATCAGTTAAAAAAGGTTTTTAACTGTCTACACTTTGAAATAAATAAAATCCTATCAATTTATAAGTAAGGTCGAGAAGATCTTAAGAAGAATAAAGTACCTACCTACTGTAGCATTTTATTATTCTTTAGTGCTTCATGAGAAATAACTGTTTCTTTCTGTTTTCAGAGTTTCTGGCAAGTTCTACCTCAGGACAAATGCAACTTATCCTTACGCGCTTGGCGAGCCAGGAAAATATTCTAATGCTACTTGTCCTTTGATAATTTAGTTAGGTTTGTTTTTTATAAATAGTTACGAGAAACCTCCGTAAGATCCGTTTGTGCATTATTTTTCCGCAGAGTTTTCGCATTCGTCAGGAAAATGCCGTATTTACATACAAATGTGGATATTTATCATGTCAAACGGTTTCGGAGGCATCCGCTAGCGCTGCGCATCACACAACATGCTGCGTCGACAGATGCGTCTGTCAAACCGTTTGTCGTCATAAAACGTATTTGTATGGAAATAAGGTCGAAATTTGTATTGTCCTAATGTATGCGTTTGGCATCGCTAAAATAACGCACAGAGGGACGATTTCTTGCCTATGTCAGATCAGATGAAAGGATCTGCAGTTCTGCACTCACGCTTACGAGCGAAAATTATTTTTACATTTCGCAAGTAAAAATAAATTATACACATACCCACCTACTCATACATCTAATATCTTTGATGTTTTTTAGTTTCTGAAATGATGCAATTTACACAAAATAATAAAATTAATAATTTATAATATTTGTTTGTGTTAAAGGATCATGCCGTGGATTAGGCCCACTACCCCCGCCGCCCCCATTTCAGTCATTTAGGAACCCTTACTTTAAAATCTTGAAATACGCACCGTACCACAAATTCGCATTTTATGAAAAGTTAATATGATTTGTGCGGTCCTTTGCTCTCAACAACAACGGGCTATCCTGAGGGAGAAATTAGTAGAAAATAAAAGTAATATTATTCTCCCAAGATCTTCTTCATTTTCCGTGTCATAAAAACATCCGCTCGATTTGACTTCTTTCTCAGTCAAAGTCTGAGTAACGTCATCATATGGAGGTCTGATGTCAAATCATTACCATTTTTCTCGTGAGAAGAATATTTATGAATAAGATTTTAAATGTCATAATATTAGGAACTCTTCAAAATAATCTTTTCTGAAGCTGGTATGAAATATCAGCGTCAAAATAAGTCTGTGAAAGATGTCACGTCAGTTCGTGACTTGTTCGTGACTGACATGTTATTTTTATATTGACAATCTAAAGCCAAATTATTTTTCAGGAAAATACAATAGTAAGTAAATAACAAGAAATTAAATTGAAGTAAACTGTCTGTATATTTGAAGATAATATTGGTTGGTTGGCGCAATTGATCGACCAGATCCATCATAATTTCTCCTGCCTCAACATGGTTGAAGACTTTTGGAACGGACTAACTGTAAGTGCACTTTTGATGTAATTCTGAGGCCTGCTAGCAGTAGGTAGTAGGCGGCTTAAAAATTCTGACACCAGGGTTAATTGGGTCCTTCGTCGACTCGGTGTCCCACTCGAAAAGAAGAAGAAGATAGGATTTCCAAGCTGGAGTACCGTAAACCGGGGTCACTTTGAACCTTGGGGTGATTTTGATCAAAACTTCCTGTTCACTTGAAATGCTAATTGCGTAAAACTGGACTGATTTTGGTAGATTTTGTTTTTTGCGATGACTACACTGATTATTTGTTAATTTGTTTTCTGCGGGGGCGCTGGACAAAATATGCATTTTTAAAAAAAAAACGCATGTTTTTGTTTTATATCGATTTATGGCTAAAAAAAGTGTAGCAAAACTTTAGATGCGGCTCAATTAATGTAAGTCTTACGATTTTTTTTTCTGAACTTTGTATAGTAGTGTATATTCAGGAACCCAAAACTTAAATTGTTATTTTCATAACATTGAAACTTACGGCACAGCGTCCTTTAATTTAATGCGGGGCGTCATTGAACCGGTACATAAAGTGTGGCGGGGCGTCATTGATCAAAGTATAAAAACATCAATAACTTTTGTTCCTGTTAACCCAGTTTGATTTTTCTTTTTGTTTTGGATAAGTTATTCGTGTTACTTTTGAATTCCATGCTAAGAAAAAGTAGTAGTAGGTAGGAAGGAGTAGGTATCAAAGTAACCCCAAAATCAGTATAACTTTGATCACGCTGTTTTTATTTTTTTTCTCAATATCTACAAACATTTTATTTTTTATTTTCACCTCTTCCTAGAGATCTACAGCACTCCATTATTGCGTATTTTTTGCTTATTTTTATACCAACCAAAGATTCAAAAGATACAAACAATTTAATTTCAAAATTAATCAAAGTAACCCCAGTTTACCAGTATACTGAACTAAATCTGCTTATAAAATCAAAATCATATAGTAAAAGGATTTGGCTATGTTTTATGCCCGGCCGCCTGTCTGACGTCAACCCTCTTTGGGAATACTACTGTAGGTGGTATCATCGTGGCCACGCGGTTGACCAAGGGTTGACCATAGTCGATAGATATTCAATCGAGGTCCATAACTCTGCGTTGCGTTTTGCGAATCACCCTGAGGTGGACTAGGGGTGGCAGTGCAGTATTATTAGACGCTACCACACGGACTTTTCCCCTTTCAATTAATTAATTATTGCTTGTCTTTTAAGGTATCCTGATTGGAGCGAGTGAGCTGGTTTTGTTGGTTGCTGGCCAGCAGGGAGGTGCAAAGAAGGGCACTGCAGCAAGACCGTAGCAGAGGTATATCCTCGAAAAAATATATGAAATTAATTTGTAAGGACGAATATAACATACAAATGTGTTACATTACAACAATCCTTATTGTATTTGTATATAAAAAACATGTTTTATTTCTATTACCAATGTGCGAGTCGACAAAGTACCCGATAAGTAGGTCAACAAGGCTTTTTTATGAAGTTTCAAAGTAAAGAAAAACAGAAAGCGCCATCTTATGGTTTAGATAGTAAAATATCAGATGAAATTAATAGAGACTAGATTAGAGCACCCTTTTCTTCGCGTAGCGCCATCTATGGATTCTTCACGTAACTAAAATTATTCCGCCATCTTTGACATACAAAACTTATTTCTGTACTTTTAGCATAACTTTTAAACTAAATTATCCAAGATCTACTTCAGCCTAGATCTTTTATTTTAAACAGTACAATTAGATAATTAGTTAAGTTATTGTTAAAGTATTGTGTCTTCATGGTACGCTAACGTTTGGATGCGTTAAACATGATACTGGTTTGTATGGCAAAAAATCAAGATCCTTTCTTCTTAGATAAGTTCTTAGATAGAACTCAACACAACTTGAAATAAAAGGATATCTAGAAATAGCTTGAAGGACAGAACCATTTTCTGTGAGCGCAAGAGAATGTACTTTTATAGTGAATGTTTTGTTTACTTTTTAATACGAAGGAATGACATTTTGCAAAGTAGAGAAGACTTCCTTGTTCTTATGAATTACTTTATTGTTATTTTTAGTAACCGGACCTGTAATCATATTCTACTTATTTCTTTGTTAATAAGCTACTAGCTACTATACGGAGTGGTACAGAACGACCCACTTTTCCGAAAACGCTAAACTAAGGTCAAACTGAACATCTTTCCCTGAGGACCAAATTTCACAGCTTTTAAAGAAAATTGCTCGGAGAGCAGACAATTTCTTTTTAGGTATTCAATATTGGTTCTTAATGAAAGTTGTTCAGTTTGGCCTGTTTAGCTTAGCGTCACTCAACACAACCTTGGGACATTAACTACCCACTGAAAATATGGAAAATTATTTAGATTTTATACTTATTTGTAACTTCGCTGCCACATAAAATTGATCTTCCTCCGTAATTAGGACATATAGAGCAAACTCTACATAAAAAATTTACTAGACCTTAGAGTAGAACTAAAAGAACTAAGGCACCTACTTAGATACCTACTACGCCCTAGCCACCATTTCGTCTTTGGTATCAGAACAAAGAAAATATATAAACCATGCAAAACCTGCCATAAACCCAACTTTACGGCTTACGGCAAGCTTACGGCTTCGCTCAGATCAAAAAGATAAGTGAAAAAAAACGCATTCCACGTTTGAATTGAATGCTGGCGCGTTATCAAAACCAGCCAGTTGCGCACGCAACGGCTCGCCGGCCAATCGGGCGGAAGGATGCACTGACGCGCGGGGTTCAAATATCGAAATAAAAATATTATTTAACAAAATAAAAGAATAAAAATAAAATAAAACAAATAAAAAAGTAAAGTAAATAAATAAGTGCCAAAAATGTTGCAAGTGAAGAAATGTTGTTGGATGTTTTTAAATTTATTTCTAGGTGAGTTTAATTTAGTTATGTGGATGGCCGATTATTTTTTTAAGTCTATGAGATAAATGTGCCTAGTAGGAAGTATATTCACGAGAAATCGCTTTTTCATAAATTAACTTGTGGTAATATTTGAAATTATAAAAACAAGTTTAATCAATTTTTTAGGTCTCCACATTGTATACGGAGCTAACTTACGATGTTATAAAGGGTAAGTGAAGATCATTACTTAGTTACTGCTATTTGTTTTTTAAAAAATGTGTATATAAAAAAAAAAAACATTTATTTCTAAGAATGTAATGTAATGTAATTTCTAAAAACTGGATGTATCAAGTCTAGTGCAGGCATAGACACTAATGAACTTTTTACTGAGTTACTTACAATATAATATCTAAATTATCCCATTATTTTTAAAGCTTTTTTTTTTGTTTACTTTAACAAAAGTTAATATTTTTATCGAGAAGGCTAAAAATGTGAAGAATCAACTTGATTTACACACAATCGAATCAGTAGGTTAGGTACTTACACATATTTCAGCAGCAACAGTGGCAGTTACATTATTGTTTAGAAATTAATTACAGAGCCAGTGTTCATTCATACATTTTTAGGACGGCCTATGTTAGCCTGTCGTAACAGCTGAAAAATAAAATAAAATATACATAAATGATTAAAATTAGGCATTGCATTTCCCAACTCTATCTCTCCATCTGAGCGTCAGTATTTCCCAGCTTACTATTTTCGTAACATGAAAATTCTTTTAACTTCACAATGACTCTTCGTCTCAGAAATGTAGATAAAATAAGTTTAACACATTTTTACTTAATTCTATATCAATAAAAGGGACCCCTATGGGAATGGGATCTTATGCCAATGGAGATATTTTTCTAGTACCTAAAAATAAGATTATGTAAGTTTTTGATCGCGTTCGTTCAAATGATTAGGTATACCTAAATGTGATAATTTTAAAATTTTTGAGAAATCCTGTTTTTGTATTCTGACCAGTCATCCTTTTATTTTGTAAATCCTGATAAACTATGCGCAATTG
Organism: Phthorimaea operculella; assembly: GCA_024500475.1. Classification (NCBI taxonomy): domain Eukaryota; kingdom Metazoa; phylum Arthropoda; class Insecta; order Lepidoptera; family Gelechiidae; genus Phthorimaea; species Phthorimaea operculella. Next base: position 1,426,148 of record JANFCV010000024.1, on the reverse strand, counting down.
CGATGGACTTGGTGAGAAAGTCACATGTCGCATTAAATGTGGGCTACTGGGCTAGATTATGTAAGATTACGAATTCGGTGGTACAGTCAACGACAAAAGATAAGAATTGATTAAGGTTGGTACTATAGGCAAAGCAGGTGAAGTTACTTCTAATATCATTGTCATCAGGTTCATGAAATAACATACCGCAGTTAGTATTGTTACATATCTGCATAATTTAACCGGAAATAGATTTTATTAATTTTCAAAATCACAATGTTATTAGAAAAATAACGAATTTAAACATAATTTATATTTTTGTCAGCCAGTTTCATAAATGAAGAGTCTGCAAAGCATAGGTAAAACTGAAAATAAAGGATGTTGTCTTCCAAATAAAAAACAACTAGTTTGCGACGTGAATGTAAATGAATGAAACATGTTTTTATCATAATATCTCATTTATATTCATGTGTATCAATTGTATTATCTGCTCTATTGTTTCTTACGATACAGGAAATAATAGAACGCAAGTAGATATTCTATTTCAAGCAGGATCTAACTGTCGTTAAGAAAGAATTTTGTACTGTTTATGTTTAATTTTATTTTACGCTGATAAAAAATCGGCGATGTTTATTTGAAAAATATTTTTTTAAGTATTCCTATAGATACTTTCCTATACCTACTGGATCATTACGGTTGTACGATACACTGGTTGGGTGGATAACGCTAAAAATATAGATACATACTACGTCATTAACGGGTTGTAACGGTACATACTATTGAAACAATATCAGGAATTCAATACAAACAAATCGTGGATAGAAAACCCGTTTATATGTTAAATAGATTTATAAACAGTTTTATATAACATTTCACAGTAGAGCATCAAGCAAGTTCTATCAAAACCAATCAAGTGATAGACCAGTCTCGTTTACTTATACTTACCAGAAAAAATCGGCATACTTTTACGCTCGGCCGACTGTACCTGCCTACCTGTCGGTCTGCTTTCTTCATAATCAGCTGTTTTGTATTCGTAATGCCGACATATACCTAATGATTAGCATAAATCTATTGATTTACTTTCGTACCGTGTGAATCGCAGTCAATCATACGAGAAATCAGTCAAAACAAATCATCCTCAAACAAACAAAAAACATATAACAGTGTTTTTGTTATGGTGAATTTGTACACTTATTGTTTTTTATTAATGGTAGTAACCTAAATAAATAGACATGAATCCTATCTGTTAATTAAATATGATAATAATGGATTGAATTGTTTCGAAGATATTTAGAGGTTAGTCAAGTTCAATGCACTACTCCCACACTATGCACCGAAGTTTACTGTCAAAATTTACTAAAGCACCTACGGGCGCTTCAGTGCCGACTTGATTAGAAGTACCTAGAGCCACAGTTGAAATGAGCTTTACTAAAAATAAATTTGTTCACCAAGAGCAAGACAGGGGTCAGTATCGTAATGCAACACGTAATTTGTACCTAGGTAGGTAGATGCCTGTAGTTGTTTTGCGGTCAACTTTCTGGTCAGGGTCAAAAAAACGAGATGGTCCGGTTGCAATAAACTTATGTAACTCTAGATCAGGTATTCTGCTATCGCAAGGTAAAAAGTGCACATATTATATTACTATTCTGGAAGTTGTAATGAAATACATATATATTTTTTAAAGTGGGTTAAATGACCACTACGTCGTCGTCGTCATCAGAAATCTCAAAACCGAAATTTTTACACATACCGTGTATGAGGTGTAAAAAATCAACTGCAAATACTTATTATAAGAGGTGAAAGAGAGAAAAGTAACAGAGTAAGTAGGTACATAGGGAAGAAGGAATGAAGACACGATCTATTCATTTGCTCGGCTGGTACCCCCGTTTTGTATGGAAGGTCCAGTCCAGTTGTTCAGTTTCATGGACTGGTTCACCTCTTGAAATATTTGCTGTAGATTTTTTTACACCTGTCTGCTTAGGTATTCTGTCACTCGCAAAGGTAGTAAATCCATCATGCGTAATGTCTAATTGTGCCTATATTGACGATTGCTTCTTTCCCAACTACCGCTTTCGTATTGTATTGTGTGCCCTTGGTCATATAGACGATTGTTTAATGCATTAAACATGTGTAAACAATGCGTGTATCAGTAGCAGCAGGTAAATCATTGAGAAAGTGGACTGAAATACCTATTTATTTCCGGAAAAATCGGTTAGTTGGTATATTTTGTATGGGAGGTCCAAACTCCAAATTCTTTTTCCATATTTCGTTCGACGTTTATTGGGGAACGTTTTTCAGTTTCATGAACTACCTAGTTCACCACCTGAAATTTTGCAGTTGATAATTTTTTACATCCTGTTGCCATTACCTACCCAGAGGATGTAAGTTTGTATCACTAGCGAGGTAGATAGAAGTACTAGAAGGTGTTTACATGCTGCAAATAAATGACGAGCTGAGCTATTTATAAGATTCCATCCCCTCGTGGTTATTTAGCCACCGTCAAGCAGGTCCTATTTGATGTTCATTAACACGACTAGAAGAAAACAAGTCTTCAAAATCCCATGTGCGCTATGATGATGATGATGATGATTTCTCCGTCTCCGACCATGATCATCCATCATCATTATTTTGGTCATGGCGATCACTTCTACTCTTAGGTGGCTATTGTATTGTAGCCGATTTTGACAGTAGGTAAAAACTCTTAAGTTGGAGCTTGTTGGCAAAATGTAGAGCCAAAATTTTCTTTAACGAGTGAGATGTAGTGCAGTGACCGCCCGTATGCTACGCTAAGGATTAGGGTTCGATTTTAACCGAGCAGATATATGAATGTTCTTTGCGCATTCCTCTGTGTATATCCATCGCATCCGAGTAAAGGGAAACTATTGGAGACTATAAGTAGGTATATTAATGTTATTATGATTATTTTTACGTAGGTAACAAAGGAAGGAAGCAAATCGACCATATAATTAATTTTCTAAATAAATTCTGGTAAATACTGTATCCAGGACATAAGCATTAGACTTATTCGGAAGTATAACTTTCAACCGTCGACTACATTGCATCACATCGTCCTTCAGGACTGGTTCCGCTAGGCATTAGGCATAGGCATTAGCCAACAAGCAGGGTATTGGACTCGGAACTAGGTACATCTGACTTTAGTAGGCAAACGGGTTCTATATTTGAGACCATGCTCCGGCAAACGAAGCGTTGGACGCCCTCCGGACAAATGGACTGATGACTTAACAAGCAGATATATTTAATAACAAAAAGCCGACTGCGGTAATGTCAAAGTCGGATAATTGCGATAAAATCATCCTTCTTGAATTTAAGAATGTTTATATAGCCAGTGTTACCTGCGCTGCTGAGACGAATCTAACGACACTTCACATGTCAAGATCCGCCCAGCGGTTTGTGCTGTAGCCCGTGAAAACGATTTTTTGTATACATACAAACTGCATAAATACATAAGTAAGTACCTACATACTCTCGAAAACGTAACCCTCTTAATGCAGTCGGAAGGCGGCTGGTAGCGACTGCATGGCGAAAACGAGGGATCGACCCTTATGCCCATTCCCTGGGGGAGCCCTACTACGTCCAGCTGTGGATTGCAATAGGATATGTGATTATACCTAGCTTGTACCTAATGAAGTGGCATTTGGAATACCAACTTGCTTAGTAGTCCGGTTTGTAAGGGGAAGGCTTGTATGGAGACCATTCGGATTGTGATTAAAGCGTGAAACTTGGCATATATGTTCTATGGGTACATCTTAGTAGGTAAAGCCCGGTTTCCAGGAGTTCCGCCCCCCGGAGCAGGTGGGAGGGGGGGGAGGAATGTTTCGGTCGCCGCGCACCAAACAAAAAATTCTCACTGATAGAGTTGAGGTCTTAAGGCAAGTTTGGTATCATTTTCGAGTAAAAATAACATGAAGAATCTATTTAACGTAGTAAAAAATAATGTTTTAATAAAAAAATACGAAGAAACACGCAAAAAAAGGAAAATATACCACACTATTTTCGTTTTCAATACGCCATCACTATAAATATGCTAATAATTAGGAAAAAATAAAAATAGTACTAAAAAGCTTAGATATTCAGCTTTCGAAAAATATACGGGGTGTTAGGGACGGTGTAACGAAAACTTTGCAGGCGTGCTCAGGCCATGAATTTGGCCAGGCCATTTGTATGGGAGATCGGAAATTTTTTTTCGTTTCCCACTATTGGCTCCATAGTAAAAGTTGTTCAGTTTGATGGTCTGATCGTGCCTGCAAAGTTTTCGGTACACCGCCCCTAACACCCTGTATACTTTTGTATGGTTTTAACCAAAATTACACTTTAAAAATAATAATAGGTAGAGCGGTGTCGAGTTCAATACTCTTTGCGTGCGTACATCTTCTCTATGTATTGAATAGATTTGCAAAATTAAACACAAGAGATAATATGCCATTCATATTCTTAAGAAATTAAAATAAAGCTGATCTTGCTGTCCACATTTGAGAAAAAATAACCGCAAATTTAAGATTGTTTTTCATATGTTATGTATGAAAAACAAAGTTAAATTTTCAGCTTAAACTAATAACGGAATACGAATTGAACGCAATATGCAAAAACCGCACAAATATGGTCCAGAGTACCTACCGAGGAAATTTTGGTGCTATTTAACGTGGATATAGTTGTCCCATTACCACCAGCGCGTCGCCTCCCCTACCTCCATCACCAACAGCTCGAGGTAGATCATCCATTTGCAATCTTCAAGTGCTCGGTCTATCTGACCGCAAAAGTTGCGTTTGTTTTTCACGTATTATGTGCTGCTGAATAGACTATTTAACTCTGTAATAGCAAATAAAACGTCCCTAAAAACGTGGATCTGAGGCAATGTTATTATATATAGTTTGATCCGAGGTGTTTTGGCATGTTTTTGAAAAATGGAAGACAAAACGCCCCAAAAACTTAGGCGATCACCCGTATGAGCCACAGAGCCACGTCTGTTGTCTATGCTGTCCCCGAAAGACCATTACGAATTGTCTGGCATTACGTTTGAAACCTTCCAGCCAACGAAACAGGTCGGGTTCTGTAATGAATTCAAATACCGTGGCCTGGGTGGACCAAGAAATATCCATCTATACTGCAATTACTGCACCATCCATGCAGAAGTCAGAGAAGTAGATCTAATCTCCTCTGTTTCGCTTTTATAATCTACGAGTAAGCCTTCGACTCAATTGAAGCCCGTGCCGTGGACATAGTTTTCCCATTACCAGTGTCGCGTCTCGTCCCTCACCTCCATCAACAGCTCGAGGTAAATCGGTGTGCGGTAAATCAGCCATTTGCCATCTTCATGTGATCGGTCCATCTGACTAAAGGACATTATTTGTGGTCTACTCTTGCCGAGTCGTGGCCTTTACATCGGATTTCCATCAGTTTCTTACTCCACATCCCAGCAGTTCCGTTCCATTACAGATGTGATCAGCTGACAGCTACTTCTATTTGCCACACATCCAGACTATGTCGTCTGGTAAATTGGTTTTCTCTTATATAACTTGATCCATTAGTCTGATCCCGATCAGACTTATTCAAAAGCTCCTAAGTGACCATGTAGGTGGTAGGTCAGCCAGTTTTACTGCGAGGTTTCACATCTAGGCTCGATAATTATTTTAAGGATGCACTGATTGAACACCATTGTAATGAATTGCAGCTAGGAGTCTCAAGGACCTAACTTCCCAAATACTGCCAGACAAGCTGCACTCTTCTAGTGATTTCACAACCCAAGTTGTCTTTACCCAAGTGATATCTCTGCTGAAGGTATGCATATATACTTTTTGATAAATTCAAGGATATACTTTCGGCGAAAACCGGCTCAGGAATGATGTATCGATTATATTATATGGCATTGGTTTTGTCCGAGTTCATCCCAAGTCTAACACGTCTCGAAGCTATTTTGTTGCTAATTATGTTATTTTTACATTATGTCGTTTTCAAAGCGGTGGTGTGTTAAATATTTACCGATGACATTGATGCTAAGACAATCATTGTAGGATCTTGAAGGAGGAGGTCTTTTTCCAGCGCTTTAGTGAAGAGTTGCGGAGGTATAATGTCTTACACCGCAGAGTATTTCGACTTGAACGGACATAGTTGATATTCGGTACTGAATTTCTCAGCACCTCCACTTATCATCAGGCACCCTGGCAGCACTGCAAGGGTTCTTAAACGGCCAGGGCTTCAATAGAGTCGAAGGCTTACTCGTAGATTATAAAAGCCAAACAGAGGAGAATACATCTACTTCTCTAACTTCTGCATCGATGGTGCAGTAATGGGAAAGTTTTAATTAGTTCAACTAGCTTCTAGTAGATGGCGCTGATGGCGAATCATGGAAATGCTCAGAAGCGATTTCCCTTAATTAAGGGTAATATTTTTTAATAAACAGTATGTTTTATTTTCGTATTTTGCAGAAATTATATGATTTAAGAAAAACAAACCATAATTTTGCAAAACTGCTTATTTTCGATACCTCAAATCGAGGATATACGCCAAATCTACACTTTATATGGACTTGCAGTTTATAAAGCGGCAACACATGTTTCGTATAATCTGTGATGTCATGGTGGTTGAATTTCACATTTGACAGCTGATCCCTTTATTTTGACAGCGCCATCTAGTTTGGACTCGTGAAGCAGTCAGTCCAAAAAATCCCCATTGCAGTATAGATGGATATATCGCGGTCCATCCAGGCCACGGTATTGAATTCATTACAGAACCCGACCTGTTTCGTTGGCTGGAAGGTTTGAAACGTAATGCCAGACGATTCGTAATGGTCTTTCGGGGGCAGCATAGACAATAGACGTGGCTCTGTGATCGCCTAAGTTTTTGGGGCGTTTTGTCTTCTGTTTTTCAAAACCATGCCAAAACACCTCAGATCCACGTTTTTAGGGACGTTTTATTTACTAGTAAATAGTCTCTCCAGCTACATGGCGCAGATTTTTCACAACAAGCGCAACTTTTGCGGTCAGATGGACCGATCACTTGAAGATGACAAATGGATGATCTACCGCACACTGATCTACCTCGAGCTGTTGATGGAGGTGAGGGAGGCGACGCGCTAATGGTAATGGGACAACTATATCCATTATCCATGTTAAATAGCACCAAAATTTTCTCGGTAGGTACTCTGGACCATATTTGTGCGGTTTTTGCATATTGCGTTCAATTCGTATTCCGTTATTAGTTTAAGCTGAAAAGTTAACTTTGTTTTTCATACAAAACATATGAAAAACAAACTTAAATTTGCGGTTATATTTTCTCAAATGTGGACAGCAAGATCAGCTTTATTTTAATTTCTTTAGAATATGCATGGTACATTATCTCTTGTGTTTAATTTTGCAGTTCTATTCAATACATAAAGAAGATGTACGCACGCAGAGAGTATTGAACTCGACACCGCTCTACCTATTATTATTTTTTTAATGTGTAATTTTGGTTAAAACAATACTAAAAGTATATATTTTTAGAAAGCTGAATATCTAAGCTTTTTAGTGCTATTTTTATTTTTTCCTAAATATTAGCATATTTATAGTGATAACGTGTTGAAGACGAAAATAGTGTGGTATATTTTCCTTTTTTTGCGTATTTCTTTGTATTTTTTAATGAAAACATTATTTTTTACTACGTTAAATAGATTCTTCATGTTATTTTTACTCGAAAACGATACCAAACTTGCCTTAAGACCTCAATTCTATCAGTGAGAATTTTTTGTTTGGTGCGCGGCGACCGAAACATTCCTCCCCCCCTCCCGCATGCTCCGGGGGGCGGAACTCCTGGAAACCGGGCTTTACCTACTAAGATGTACCCATAGAACATCTATGCCAAGTTTCACGCTTTAATCACAATCCGAAAGGTCTGACCCCTTACTAACCGGGGTATAGGAATTTGTTTTTTTGTGGTTCCTCCTTAAAGAGATGTAAACACCCAAAAAATTGTTTCGGTTGGGTTTTCATTATGAGCGAAGAATGTCTGTTATTAAAGGTTTTTTACTAAGTACCTCCTTGTACTTTTTGTTTGATTTTTATGGAGTTTTTAATGTAGGCTTACGCATTGAGCCATGTAGAAAATCATCGGACTGACTCGAAGAAACCTTGAGAAAAATTATGCATATTTGAGTTACGGACTTGTCCAGTTATTTAGGAGAGAAGGGCGAAGGGTAGATTGAGTAAACGCGGAGACACCAAAGCAGGCCTGTGTCACTCCGCGTGTAGGTACTAAAAACATACCTCCAGCCAGGCGCCGGCCACTGCGGGAAGGCCAATTTAGTAGGCTGCCACAAGCGAAAGAAGACACACGCGCGCGCTATTTGTTCGACCGCGTTCAACTTTCTCGACAATTTTTTGCAAGATGGAATAAATACGCGAAAAATAGCAAAAAAAATACTGTACTGTATTTAATTGTTTAAATACAGATCATGATCAGAATTTAACTTTTTTTTGCTTGCCTAAAGACGCTGACATGTAGGTAAAATCTACTTTGAAATTAATTCAAACTACAAACCCTTTCTTTTTTTGTTGAACAAAGTACTATTACCCTAATATACTAGTACCAAAACCCTAGAAGTATTTAAAAGTAAAATAAAAAGACATTTTATTTGTATCATTCGAGTAGCAATTCAGTTATGAACTTAAACTACATGAACATAACGTACTCGGCGCTGCGTGCTGAGCTTTGCCCGCCAAAAGTAGGAGTAAACACTCGTGCTGTGCGCTAGTAGATGGCGTAAGAAATTTCTCGAAGTAAGCAACCCTACTCCGCGGCTTTTTCAATACGTATAACCACGTCTAACTTATTATGAACCGTAGTCCAGTGAATTAAGGCCCATTTTCCCTCGAAACAAATTTGAAGGTATTTAAATGAACACGTGCTCGACTGGAACGCGAGCTAAATTAAACCATATTGTCTATCAGATTGAGTACATATTTCTTTGAAAACCATTGCGAAGAAAAGCTTCTGTAACGCTAGTTACTAGTTATTATTCTGTGACCAATGCAAGTTGTTGCTTCAAAGGTTTAGAGGTACAGAAATGTCCCTGTTAAAGTGGTGGTTCTAAGAAAAAATCTAGATTCTAGACATCCTTAGCTACCAAATTGGAAATAATCGAATAAAAATAATTGAACCTTCCATTAAAATAACACTGACTGACACGGACGTATTTATAGCTTTGATAAGGGGGGTGCTCAGTGGCGTATACAGCTTCAGATCGTGGGGGGGGGGGGATTACAGCACATACCTTAGACTGTTATCGCTTAACTGCGCCACTCAGGCATAATCTGCATTATGAGCAAAGTGAGTTTATTACTTCACGTCAACAAAAACAAGAGAAAAACCTCACCAATACTTTAGGTATTGCGTGCGAAGCGAGCACGACTTTTCAAGTTAAAAGGCATGTGAAGAGACACACCGTACTGCTCCATCACTACACGTTATGCGATCGAAGCGAGCCAGATATTTCGCGTTAAAAAGGCACAACGTGCTGTATCACTACACGTTATGCGAGCGAAGCAAGCTCGAAATTTCGCGTTAAAAAGGTACGCGATGAGACACATCGTACTGCACCATCACTACATGTTATGCGAGCAAAGCGAGCTCGACATTTCGCGTTAAAAAGGCATGCGAAGAGACACCGTGCTGCACATCACTATGCACGTTATGCGAGCGAAGCGAGCTAGATATTTCGCTTTAAAAGGGCTTACCGTGCTGTATATCACCACAAGTTATGCGAGCGAAGCGAGCTCGACATTTCGCGTTAAAAAGACAACGTTATGCAAGCGAAGCAAGCTCGACATTTCGCGTTAAAAATGTATGCGAAGAGACACCACGCTGCATCATAACTACACGTTTTGTGAGCGAAGCGAACTAGACAACCCGCGTCAAAAAGACATGAGAGGAGACACACGGTGTTTGCTAGCTAACGAAGCGAGCTCGACATTAGATACGCGTTAATAACACATGAGGGTCACGCACGCACGATGTTACAAAAAGAAGTGAGCTTGATATTTCGCGTTAAAAAGACAAGCGGGCAGATACCTACGCTGTGCCACCTAAACGTTTTGCGAGCGAAGCGAACTCGACATATCACGTTAAAAAGTTAAGCGAGGAGACAAACTGACAAACTACAAGTATTGCGAGCGAAGCGAGCTCGACATTTCACATTAGCAGTGGTGGTGACAAATTGTCTGATAAGCGTGATGATGTAATAGTATCTAGTAGTAGAATCCTTGGTGAGTGGGGAGGGGGTCATGACCCCTACGACCCCCCCCCCCTGTATACGCTACTGGGGGTGCTTTAGCCGCTGTAACGACAATTAAACCTGTCATTTTCAAATTAAACATAGCTTAGGGGTACTTCTCTGGGAACTCCCCGCGGAAGTATATAGCAATGCGCTAAGCATTGATAGATACTATCGGCAGCACATCAGACTACGAGATCAACTAATACTTACTGCTTTTTTTGCTGCTCATCAACAGAAAATCGCGATCTACATTCAAAATGGTGTATCTAAGATGTTTATCTGATCATCAAAAGGACATGAATGGGGGGTGCCCGCGCACCCAAAACACCCCCCTTATATACGCCCGTGCTGACTGATAGAACATTTGGTATGAAGTGTCGTATATTTTTCGAAATTAATATTCCAGAATCTAGATGTTATTCCTTGGACCGCTTAAACAGGGACACCCTTTATAGATGACTTATGTACCTGTAATTAGAAGCTCGAAATAGACGCAGAATGTAACAGTTAGTTTTCTAGCGCTGCTGTAGCGCTCTAGGAAATTTTAAGAGTGACCAGTAGAGTAGTCGAACTGAACAACTTTCTTCGTATCCTCTCCATTAAAGTACCTTGATTTACCTGCGTATCACGTGTCCTCTAAGTCTTTCAAAGGTTGGCTGGAAAAGATCTCTTAGTGGGATAAGCCCGCCTTTGTGCCTGTATTTTTCTTATTTTTGTAATGTGTTTTTAAATTTTTAAGGTACAATAAAGGATTACATACATACATACATACATACATACTTTCCCCAAGGAACATAGGTCGCGGATAGGTCGGTTGGAAAAATTTAGAACCTCCCATACAAATGACTCGGTCGGCTGGTACTTTTTATGCTGAGTTCGGTGTCACAAATACTAATAATTACTTAACTCTGTATCTGCACCCTATACCTACCTAAGTTAGGCCTAAGCGCAAAGTGGAAGAAATACAGAATTGGTATCTTTCGCCTTAAAAATAATACCAATTATTAGGTAGTAGGAAGTAGGAAGCAAGATTCATAGAATAGGATGTCAAAGCAGTCCAACCAAGACTTGTACCTGCCCACCACCGCCTACTTAATACATACGGTTCCATGTAGCATTAATATAAGGCGAGCCTCACATTTCTCCGGACCCCGCTCCGGTGTGCGGTCATCCGGTTTAGTCGTAAAACCAAAAGGCAAACCGTGTGATTCCCATGCCTCCGCAACCCAAACGGATTCTGTATCAGAGGAACACTGTGCGATGTGAGACGTATTAAGTTAAGACCTTCAAATGGGTGATAAAATCATGCACCGACGAATTTTATGCGCATTTCTCATGCACGTCTGCAGTCAGCTCGGGACAATCACCCGATGAACCTTGAGGTTTACATCCAAGTTCAAGCTCTGACCTTTGTTTGTGTAGTACGAATTATTTTGCCGGACTATTGTGTCTATTTCACGATCTTTGTATGCTATTGTCGTTGCTAAAAACGTGATCGTATTGAGGAAGTAGTGAATTTTGCAGTTAGATGGTCACTCATGCCAGTTGCCTGCATTGCATTTAGCAAGTGCGAGACTAGTTCAACACACAACACAGAAACAAGAAACCGTGCACGCATGCGCAAGAGTCGAAAAATATGTGCCCGACCTACCTACACTACAACTATATGTTAGTTACCTACACCTAGCACAATCTCATAATGATCACGGAGAAAGTACCTAATATTTTCTGTGTCACAAATCTAGTAACTTGCCTAAGGCCTAAGGCCCGTATTTTTATAAATTGCTCTCAACCCGTGCTCTTAACTCTGAAATCGATCTTGATATCGATATTGGCAAAATGTCGTCAGTAGGAACTAACGAGATCTCAAACTAGCTCTCAAGATTGATCTCAGATTTGAGAGAGATTTGTAAATACGAGCCTTTCTCTACCATCAATGTTCTTCTAGCTCTACTGACACCAGCAAAACCTTTCTTCCAGCTCCATAACCAAATACATCACAACCCCGCTCGAAAACCCTCTACCGCTTGCTACATCACCATGCATCGACCACAATCTTCCCACCGTCTTCTACACCTTCGGCTACCGAGGGAAGGCAGCAGGCCCTGCCACCACGGCCGTCATATCCGCCTACCTTGCCAAGAAGAAGAGGAACGTGGTGCTAGTGGACTGGGAGCAAGAGGCCAGGAGTGGTCTGCTTGGCATTCCATTTGGGTACGCCTTTAATGCTGTGCCGAATGCTAAGAAGGTAATATGTGCAACGGAACAAAGAATTTATGAAGTCAACCTAGATCAAAGCTGGAGTTATTCTAATACTTATTAAAGTAGGTACCTTTGAACTAGTGTTCTGAATATTTTGCAATACAACCGCGAAATTATCAAGTGAGTAAGTATACTTACCAATACTTGACCGTGATTGGTTATTTAGATTACCTACCATTTATTTACCTCATAATGCAAACTTACAGTCGCAACGCAAGGGGTTTGCCCTTTAATTTACTTTAGCAAGTATCTATCTATGACGGAATGAAATCTACTAGAAACGAGGGAAAAGTTGGGAAGTTTGCCCTTTAATACTTTACAAAGTGTCTATCTATGACGAAATGAAACGCGGGAAAAGTCGAAAAGCTGAGGCTGTTTTGACCATCCTAAACACATTTACTAAAGAACGTCTTTTATTTCTTAACATCATTTACCAATCTCTTTTTCAGATAGGAGATGAGATGGGCAAGGCGCTGGTGCAGCTGGCGCGAGCTGGTCTCAACATGACCCAGATCCACCTGGTGGGACACTCACTAGGGGCCCACCTCATGGCCAACGCGGGGAGACGAGCCAGGGAGAATGGGTTCGTCGTGCCCAGGTAACTAAGTGTTTACTGGTCTCAACATGACCCAGATCCACCTGGTGGGACATTCTCTGGGGGCCCACCTCATGGCCAACGCGGGGAGACGAGACGAGCCAGGGAGAATGGGTTCGTCGTACCCAGATATGACCTAAACGCAAGCGGTTCTCAATATGGCTTAGATCCATCTGTGGTACACTCCCTGGCCAACGCAACACATATATATGTCGCAGTACGATGGCAGAATCAGGTTTTTGGCCAAAAACCTAGGTTTTTGGCCAAAAGCCGGCATATGGCAGAATCGTAGACTTCCTTCGGCCATCGTCCTAAGCTGATCCAGGTTTTTGGCCAAAAACCTAGGATTTTGGCCAAAAACCTAGGATTTTGGCCAAAAGTCTAGGATTTTGGCCGAAATCCTAGATTTGTTTAGTATTATGGCTTTTTTGTATTTCGGGTAAACTTCTTCGTCTTCGAGTGGTACACCAAGTCGCCCAACGAGCCGTTGGACCCTGGTATCAGAGTTTTCAACCGTCTACTGCAAGTAGCAGGCTTCTAACATGGTTGTGTAACGACCGCCGTCTAAGTGATCATAGAGAGCAATCGGGACCGACGGCTTACCGTGCCCGTGTGGTTCGGGGGAACGAGGAGTGGAGAGGTACTTTATGCACCTCCCTCTGATCTTTTGAGGGTAGACTTGGCCACCGTAAATGGACACCCTTAAGGACGGGGGGTAACATCAGACAGCAGGATTGCCTCGGATTCCCTGAAGGGCAGGAGGGAGCATCAGACACCATAAGAGCAGGACGTACCACTGAACGCACTAGAGGATTGGTAGTAGCGTTGGACGCCCTGGAGACCAGGAGGTAGCGTCGGACCCCCAGAAAATCCAACGCCCGTCATCTTACATCCTCCAGAGTTTCCAACGCTACCCACGCCCTCCAGAGCGTCTGACGCTACCTCCCACCCTCTAGAACGTCCAATGCTACCTCCTGCCTTTCGACGTGTATGCCCGAACTACACGGGCACGTTAAGCCGTCGATCCCGATCACACCTCGGACACTGGCGCTCAAATGTAGGTATGAAACAAACGCGTTGCTACGCACACAGTCTAAGCTCACGTAGGTGAACGTTAGTACTATTAAATTATACTGTGGTCCCGTACTGTGTTGCTCTTTATGATCACTTAGACGGCGGTCGTTACACAACCTTGTCAGAGGCCTGCTCCTTGCAGTAGGCGGTTTAAAAACTCTAACACCAGGGTTCATCGGGTCGTTGGGCGACTTGGTGTACCACTCGAGGAAGAAAAAGTTCCCCCGAAATGCAAAAAAAGCCATAATACTAAACAAATCTAGGATTTCGGCCAAAATCCTAGTTTTTTGGCCAAAATCCTAGGTTTTTGGCCAAAAACCTGGATCAGCCTAGGACGATGGTCGAAAGAAGTCTACGATTTTGCCATATGCCGGCTTTTGGCCAAAAACCTAGGTTTTTGGCCAAAAACCTAATTCTGCCATCGCACTGCGACATACGGGGTGTTAGGGACGGTGTAACGAAAACTTTGCAGGCATGACCACACCATCAAACTGAACAACTTTTCCTATGGAGCCAATGGTGGGAAACCAAAAAAAAATTCCGACCTCCCATACAAAATTCACGATCAGCTGACTGACTTTGTATGGGAGACCGGAAAATTTTTTTCGTTTCCCACCATTGGCTCCATAGTAAAAGTTGTTCAGTTTCATGGTCTGAGCACGCCTGCAAAGTTTTCGTTACACCGTCCCTAACACCCCGTATACATGCACCCGATCTAAGGAATTATCACAACGTAGGTTGCTTTCAAAAACTCGGATGTCAAATTGTAGAGCTTTCTGTCTGTGTACAAACAATTGTTTAGTATATTTATTTATTTTTCAGGATAACAGGCCTGGACCCAGCACGAGCCCTCTTCGAAGGCTCCCTAACTTTACAAAGCGGGTTGGACAGAACCTGTGCCAAGTTCGTGGACATCATTCACAGCGACCCCGGCGGCTACGGCACCAGCAAGCCCTCGGGAACTGTGGACATCTGGCCCAACTACGCTGGAAGTGGCACCGCCCAGCCAGGGTGCCCGGAAGGAAGCTTTGAAATGTTCAGCGCGGAAGGTAGGATATTTTGAATTACATCGAAGGCCAAGACCAAGGTTTAAAAAGAATTTTGGCTAAAAAAGTCTGCAACGAGTGGTCCAAACAAACCACTTGTTGCATTTATGTTCTAGGTACTACTCAAGTTTAGGGTTTGGGTGTATAGTATAGATTTGTGTACCTAGTTGAAGGTGTAAAACGATTCTAGCAGTGGTAACATTATTAGGCTCCTATCACACAAGCGATTTGCGAGCGGATGCGGAACGGAGCGGACACGCTTCGGTTTCGCTACGTTTTCAATACAAATACGCTGCATATCCGCCGCACGTTAGTGGCGAATTCGTTAGGCGTCCGCTGCGAGCCTTAAGATCTTTGAGCCTCATTCTAGTTAGTACCTTACTTCTAAAGATAACAATTTTGCCAATTACAATGTTATTTTATCTAGCCGACAAAAACCGCCACTTCATCACAAACAAACGACAAACATCCGTGTTGTAGAAAAACCACAATCACCGTACTTATGCAGGATACAATCAACTTTATACGTGAAAAGATATTATCGTCACGATTTTAATAAACTACTATGCCTTGATCTCGACATTGGTGAACATTTGCTGAGTTTTGTTAAAGAAGGAATTCAAAAAATAATTATACCTAGGTAAAGAAAACAGGAGATTTCGGTAGGTTAGGTTTAAAGATTCCTGAACCAAGTAGTATTTTATAGGGTTTGTCACTAAATTGTTCTTCTTCTTCAAGTCGTTCAACGGCCCGATGAACCCTGGTGTCAGAGCTTTTCAACCGCCTACTGCAAGAAGCAGGCCTCTAACATGGTTGCCTCTGACAAAAATTCTTGAGTGGATACCGGTCTAACAAAACCTTGCAAATTTCCCAACGCTCGGTGCAGGAATCAGGGCACCTTGCCATCGCGATCGTCTTGCCAAATAGCGTAAGATACTGGATTTTGCAGGCCCTAAACTTTATAATGCTCTTCCTGCTAAAGTGAGCAACGCAACTGTTCTAGTCCGCAAAGTTTTACAAGCCAATTAAAAAACATGCTGGTCATTAACTTTTTGGTTTCAAACGTAGGTTACAAAGCTACTACAAACGAAGCAAGTGAAAAAAATTCACGCCAGCAATTGGATTCGTACCCACGTCTTCTGACATCTGACAAGCCAGGTCAGACGTGTTGACCGCTACACCCCGGTAGGCTCTAACCCAGGCGGCGAAATTATGAACCACTTGCTTCGTTCATTCATAGTATATGCAGGGAGTAACAGAAAGGGTATAACAAGCCGAAAGGAGGTCAAGCTACTCATGAAACTGAAAAACTTTCCCCAAGGAAAGAAAAATTTTGGACCCCATACAGAATCGCCGATGAGCTGATTGATTTACTATGGGAGGTCCAAATTTTTTTCATATATCGACCCATGCTCCTTGGGGAAAGTTGTTCAGTTTCATCAGTACCTTGACCTCCATTCGGCTTGTTCCATACCATTTCTGTTACTCCCGGTATTTGTTACTTGACTACTTACGAATAGCTTTAGCTCATAGCTCAAGTCATTGTTAATATCAATGTCTAGTGATTGATTAAAACACCAAGTATTCGAAATTACTATCTTGTCGAAAATTTCTCCAAAATAGTAAACATTCACATGCTGGTTAATCAATTGACACCTTAAATGGGTAGGCTGATGTGGTGGCGATAGTACATGTGGTCATTGTTCAAATCAATGTAGAAGTACGCATGCCTGACTTGCATTTTCATTAGTTCTTTGGTTCTATGCTATGCACGTGATAGAGAAAAATAATCGCAAAGAACTCATTAGTCCAATGACATCATACAGTTCTTGAACTTCTCTTTGAATAGACCATGTTCATAATTTAATCATAATAAACCCAGGCCTGGCGCAAAAAGCGCATAAATGATAATAAGTACTTAGTTAACTACTTATTTTAAATTGATTTAATCGAGTACTAGAACTTTGTACTTGCAAATAATAAGACAAACTAATTGTGTAAAAAACAGTCAAGTGTGAGACGGACTTTAGTATTGTATTTGTTGTTATAGCGGGAACCGAAATACGGCACATGTGAAAACTTCAACTCTCTAACTATTACGGTTTATGAGATACAACCTCGCGGGACGGAAGATGCGTTGATCGAAGGATACAACCATGATACAACAGCCTGGTGACAGACGGACAAACAGACATAACAGCGAAGTCTCAGTAATATAGTCCCGATTCAAATGTCAGCTTTGAACAGGAGTTCCTAAAGATTTACTCAGAAATATCATAATAACATAACAGTAACTGACAGCCGATGTGGCGCAGTGGTTAGTATGATATGACTGCCCGCGCAGAAGGTTCCGGGTTCAATTTCCGGTGGGGTCACTCACAAAGTTGATATTTATCACTTTGTGAATGTATTCCCAGTCTCGTTAGGACATTGCAGGCTGAACCACTTGATTGTCCGAAAAGTAAGATGGTTCCGTGCTTCGGATGGGCACTTTAATGTCGGTCCCGGTTGCTGTCTATGATGGCGATCGTTACACAACCATGTCAGAGGCCTGCTACTTGTAGTAGGCAGTTGAAAAACTCTGACACCAGGGTTCATCGGGTCGTTGAACGACTCGGTGTCCCACACGTAGAGAGAGAGTTACAAACGAAACGAAACAGTACAAACGATCTTTCATCATTTTAACTTGTGTGTTCTTTAAGGCCTGTTCACATGACATACATCTATTTTCAGACCTGTGCAGCCACGACCGTTCCTGGCGCTACTTCGTGGAAGCCCTCTCTTCGCCCACTGCGTTCACCGCGGTAGGGGCCATCGACTATGACAGCTGGCTGGCCAAGAACGTCCTTACCAACAACACCATCTACTTGGGGGACTTGACTAGCACTCGGTACGTTGAATACAAAGTAGAATTATTATAACAGTAAAATTGGAATAGCAATGCCTCTTCCATCTCTATCCCGGCTGCGAAATTATGGAAGTGTATCTTAAGCCAATAAAGCGCAGCGCGGCTCCTCATGTACCGGGATAATTTTGCAACTTACCAGCGACTAATTTGGTGTGTGTCTACTACATACCTAATGTCGTTAAACGACTAACCTTGTTTTAGAAGTCGAGGCTTATGAATTCTGTTTTCTGTAGGTACAGAGTTTTCATTGCTTCGGCTACAGTCAATTACTACTTAAATTAGTCGAATTAGTCGCTGGGAATTAGTTGCAAAAACTATCCCGGTAGATGAAGACCATCCACGCGTTAGTGGACAAGTTATACTTGCTTAATTCGCAGGCTCGATTAGAACCGCGGTAGCCCAGTTGGTAGTGGCGTCATCAGTACAGATGCCGAAGGTAGCAGGTTCAAATCCTGCCTGCGGTGGAAAATTTTGCAAGTTTTCCAAAAATTACTACTTACAGTCCAGCAAAAAAGAGTAGAAATTAAATAAAATGGAACTAAAAATTTGCATACTAAATTGTTGCCATTCATAGGGCCGCCGCCGACAGAGCGCCGTTTTTCCGCGCGAATTCGCGCGACTTTAACCGAGAAATCGGAAAATGAACCGTACGCAACTGACGTAACGGCGATAATGGCCGGCAGCGGAAAAAGTCCGAGCGCCATTTGTTCGCGCGGCGCCGCGCGAATTCGCGAGAATCCGCGAGACGGCGCGCGGCGCCTCTTGAGTGCGCTTGCGTCCGCCGGGCGGCCCAAGGCCGCAAGCGGACATTCTCCCGGTGTTGCCATCACAATAGAAATAAAAAAGATAATGTTTCTCAAAGAAAAGTGTCGATTACTAAAATAAATCATAATAAAAAGTATCTAACCATTGTTTTGAATGAATATTTTATAATTATAAGTACCTACAACCTTCTGATCTGATTGATAATAATGATAAAAAATTGGTGGCATACGATTTCGACCACGGCTATCATATCACCTAAAAAAATATATTATAATCTACATTTGAACACATTTGCGGGTGTTTGCTTTGGTATACCTAAACTTATTAGATGATTGGTATTGTATTGTTTTTTAGTTAAAATTTAAATTATTTCTTGTTCAAAACTCAATCTACGGTACCTACTTAATGTAATATGTAGCGATGTATTCGCTATGACGTCATTCGGTTTTGAAACCGGCCGGTTTTTATTTTGTTTGCATTACCTACCTATCACGGTGAGCGAGTATAGGACAAATGTATGTTAGAGCGAGACAGAATGACATCAGGCCTCCATTTTAGAAAATAATTGAATTAATTAATAATAACAAATTAATAAGTTACAATTTATTTATTTTTATGTAATAAGATTATTTTTCAAATGTGGTTAAATACAGTTTTATGACATGCATAATGTTCTTTTATTTTTTCATAGGTTGGATCCATCTGAACCATCAATTTTATTTTTAATATGATATAGCGGGCAACACTGTCTAGCGCACCGGCGGACGTGCGCGCATCGTAGTGTAAGAGCCTGCGCACATATGAGACAAGATAGTCTCACGACTGTTTTGTCGGCCCCCGACAAAACAATCGCGAAACTATCGTGTCGTCCACCCCGCGCACACCACGACGCGATAGTTGCGCGATAGTCGGCCGACTGTTTTGAGACAGTTTTGTCGCGACGCACACTGGTTCCATTTAATAAAAAAGTGGACATTAAGGAATTACGGGTTTAAGGTCAACGGATGTGGCTGATTTTTTTTGTGGACAGCTGATGCAATTACAAGTATCTCTTATACATGTTGTTTTTTTTTTAAATATGCCTTCTCTACAAAGATAAAAATAATGAATTAGTTTTTGTATGGAAGAAGACATAATTTTGACTATTTCTTCCAAGATTCACACGTATTCAAAATAAAACTTAAGACAGGTTATAGGCTATATTCTCACAGCTTATTAGGCTATACAGGGTGTTAGGGACGGTGTACCGAAAACTTTGCAGGCATGATCAGACCATCAAACTGAACAACTTTTACTATGGAGCCAATGGTGGAAACGAAAAATTTTGACCTCCCATACAAAATTCACGATCAGCTGACTGATTTTGTATGGGAGATCGGAAAATTTTTCGTTTCCACCATTGGCTCCATAGTAAAATTGTTCAGTTTGATGGTCTGATCATGCCTGCAAAGTTTTCGTTACACCGTCCCTAACACCTGTATGCTCACAACTTGGTCATAGACGCTGAACTGCGCATTTTTGCGCGTTTTGATTTACAGGCGCTTTAAATATTTTGTCACCGGATGAGCATAAGTGAATCTTGGAAGTCAAAATTCTGATTTCAGCCCACCTTAGGGGTTTTCCCCGAAATTTAGAGGATTTTTAGGGGATAAAAATACTTAGGGAATTTTTTAGGAGAAAAATATATATATAATTCATTCAATTTATTTCAAATAAAAGTTTGAATGCGTGTATCTGAACGGTTTTTTATTTAATTCTATTGATGTGCATGTATCCGAACGGAACTTTATCTGTTTTATTTTTTTTCTTTTTCAATTTGGGTTTGATTTATATATATAATTATAAGAAATGTTTTAGGGGATTTTTTAAAAATTGCCAATTTTAGGGGATTTTCACGGGGAGTTAGGGGAAATTTAAAATCAGAGGGTAGCAACACTGTTTCATCCATATAAAAAAATAATTCAATATTTTTTAACACTGTAGTTAAGGCATATTTGAAAAAAACATCATCTATAAAAGTGACTTGTAATTGCGTCAGCTATCTACAAAAAAAAATGATGCTCATCCGGTGATAAAATATTTAAAGTGCCTGTAACTCAAAACGCGCAAAAATGCGCAGTTGAGGATTTATGACAAAGTTGTGAGCAATTAGCCCCTCTACAAGCTGCGCTAAGTTTTATTTTAAGTACATGTGAATTTTGGAAGTAATAGTCAAAATTATGACTTCTTCCATACAAATAATAATTCATTAATTTTTATATAGGTATTTGAAAAAAAAAAACAACATGTATTAAAGATACTTGTAATTGCAACAGCTGTCCACAAAAAAAAATCAGCCACATCCGTTGACCTTCGACCCGAAATTCCTTAATGTCCACTTTTATATTAAATGGAACCAGTGTGCGACAATGCAACACATTACAATATTTCATCTGTGGTTAAAAACATTATAATGTACATGTTTTAATGCTACCATCAATATACTACTGAATCGTACTTTTGATAATAAAAATGATGCTTGATGCTTTATTAATATCCAGATAGCACAAATTATTGCAAAAAAGATTTTCTTGTAAAATGTCTCCACGACTAGAGCGCGTGGCTGACAACTTGACATTACAGTGATACACAGTTGCTTAAAATGATCCCCAAATACTTGGTTGGCACTGTTGGCAGTATAGTCCGGTATGGCTGGCATTATTTGAGGGCGTAACTTACAAAAATTCTAAAGTCGCTAATTTTTTGTACAATTGTGCAATTTGTGTCTATAAAGCACATATTTAATTTTGTGCCATTTTTTAAGCTTGAGTAATTTTTTGATTAAATGTATGGCAGCTCATTATTAAATTATTTTTAAGTATGTAGGTACCTACAAAACAATACTAAAAAGTTTACCAGTGTTGTCTCTGTGACAGTTAACACAGTGTAAAAACCTTGTTTGAGTCGCTTTTCCACTGATAACGAAAGTATGTTTCCTCACATCTAAAATGGCACAAATTAATAAATTAGGATCAATGAATGGTCCAGAAGCTATGAGCAAAAAACCATCGACTTTAATATTTTTGAAACACGAAAAGCTAGCCGTACTGGACTAGTAGTGGTGATAACGACCTTTTTGATGGTCGTAAAATCCTCATAATTTCTTGGTGTGCAAGGGCTCACCTGGAATGCCACGCCTACCCCGCAAGGGATATAGGAATGACGTCCATTACGGCATTTACGGCAAGATGGATAATTTTTAGGGTTCCGTACCTCAAACTACGTACACAAATCTTAGTACTACAAAAAAACGTGCTACAAATCTTAGTACGGAACTCTCGGCGGGCGAGTCCAACTCGCATCGGGCCGGTTTCTTTTTCATATTTCGACTTGTATTCCTTATATTATGTATATTTAATAATCCCTCCTCCTCAAACGGTCACAAAATTGCCTATAACCTCCCCGGTGTGCCAGCAATCTATGTGCCAAATTTTATCAAAATCCGTCGTATTCACCTGATGCTGTCACATATTATCATCTAAACAGAAACATAAACTAAAATTTGTGGGAACGTGTTCTGTTATAATCACACTACCTATTCTCAAAAATATTTTTTTTAACATATTTTATGTACCTACAGACTTTAGACCCTCTAAATTCTAGTGTCGGTATTGTCACACTGTGCATTATTATGTTGTGCATTATAGGGTCCCGGCCGACTCGGCACTGGTGATGTGAAAAAATAATCGATTATTGAAAAAAACGATGTAAAAATTAGAAAATAATCGTTTTTTTTTAAACCGATTTTGCAATTCTCATTATCGATAAAGAGCATGGGACATTTTACTGTGAAAGGTGGTATACCTAAACTTCACGATGATAAAAAAAAATCAGCTTCAGGCGATAATACATGTGCCAATTGATAGTACACAAAAATACAAACAGAAAATACTCTTTGCTAAAATGTCGTAACGTGTACGGTTTCTAAGCCAATAAAAAAAAGGCATGTATTTAACACGGCGACAAATTGATACCATTCCGGGTCTTAATAAAACTGAAAATGGGTAGTAAATAAACTACTTTGGCGACTAATTTGAGGTAGCATCTTAACTAGAAAGCGGCGGCTTTTTAATGAGTTTTGAGGTCTTATTTAAATTTTATCTGGCAGTGATTTTCTTTTGTGGCAATTGAATTTCTTCTAAGGCGACAAACTGTTGGCGGATAAAAAAGTTATAATAGGCTTTCATAAATTCTAAAATAGGGTTGTCTATAAACTTGACCAAGGTCTGAAATGAATACAAACAAGATCTTTAAAAAAATACTTTTGGTTACATTTGTAGGGATCTAAATAAACCAAATTGTGAGCTAAAAAACTATTCTCGGTCTATTTTTTCCTAGACTATATTTTTTCTAGGCATCAGTACTGCCGAAGGTCGCAGGTTCAAATCCTGCCTGAAAATTTTGCATGTTTTCCAAAATTGTTTACCTAACACTATAAGTGTTTTAAAATTTTGGTATTCAACTGTATTATTTATTATTAACTTCCCCTTTCCTCCTAAATGAACTTTAAATAAACCTACTTACTTTGAGTAACGAGAGTTGCCTACGATACTCACGTAAGTATTGTAGGTAACTCTAGGTACTCATACATAAGTATTGTTTCATATATAAGTATTGTTGTTGTTAAATCTAGGTAGATACTTAAGTAGGTAGGTTCATTTATTTCAGCTTTAAACTCATTTTTTATTAATTTAAACAGCGTGCAACATTTTTTACACATTTTTTATCGCCTGACGCCAAAATTGTTCTTTTTTCTTGATTTCCAACAATAGGTATACCACTAAGGTTCCTTGCCCTTTTCAAATTTTTGATTAAAAGTAATCGGTTATTTTTCTGACACTAACGAATTATTTTCATCTTGTATATAAGTATTACTAAAATACACGACACCTTCTACAGATTTTTGGCTGACTTAAAATAATCGATTATTGGTAATTCGATTTTTTTGTTACAAAAGTCGCAACCCTACTCAAAGGAAGCCGCCAGCCGCCCGATAGTCGCGTCGCGCGATTATCGCGGTCGGGCCCCGACTTTTTTGTCGTGGCGAAGTCGTGTCGCGTATGTGTGCACCTAAGTACTATTTCATTAGGAGGACGATAGTCGTGGGACTATCGTGTCTCATATGTGCGCAGGGCCTAAGGCCTAACACTTTTAACCCAAAAAAAAAGTTATATTTGATGAGCTCCATCACATATGTTCCTAGATTAATTCTAAGCATTTCTAGTCCGGGAGCCAGAAAAAAAAGTGAAGAATGGCGGAGAGGGAGGGGATCAAAGATGGCCGCCGCCAATCATCTTTAAAAAAAATCCTTTCTCCTTCTGGTGGCTGGTAGGGCATGTTTAGTATCATTTCCATACAAATCGATGCCGTAGAATTTGTTTCTGGTACTATTTCTTGTCTATTTCATAATAATTTCAGAAGAAAAATGTAAAAATGTGAAAATTTAGGTTGAAGATTTTTGTTTGTAATAACTATTAAAAAAAATTAGCTAATAACTTTAAAAAAAAGACAAAATATGACATATAAAAAATACTTTTATAAAGTGTGATTTATGTGGATTCTAAAAATAAACACACCGAATAATGATTTAGTGCAAAAAAACTGTGAAAAAAATTAAAAAGACTTCAGTCTGGGCAGTGGCTGAACACGCGCTATGTGGCGTTAATCTTACAAAAAAGTCGAGTGTGAGTTTTTGCATGCTCATTTAACATCACATCAGCCTATTTTAGTCCATTACTGGATATTGGCTTTCCCCCTGGGAACAAGACGATCTTCTGTTGCTGCCTTCTTTCTACTTCTACTCAATACCAGCCGCTTTCTTTCTTTTAAATCACCGGTCCCTCATGGCGGCGTCCGCTACGCTTGCCCAGACATAATCTCCATTCAAGAACGCGTGTCTGACTGAACTCCACCGTCCATCACATCGGTTAGGTATACTACTGATCAACAGATGTGCCCAGCCAACTGCCATTTCAATTAGCTTCACTTCTAGACGAAAACTAGATATCAAACTTTTAAGCAACAGTTCAGACTTTTTACAATTTGTCGATAAGAACCCGTTTAAATAAATTATAACTATGTATACCATGTTGGTTACTATAATCTCATTCTGGATTTTAGTAAATTACTGGGATCTTAAGCATATAGGTAACTCTCTATGAGTCTGTGAGGGATATGTAGCCGGTCAGTTACTTTTGCTGTCAGTTTTAACTTTATGTAGTTCAGTCAATGATATTATATGTAGGTTCTAGGTTGTAGATACGCCACCTGAGCAAAAATTTGTTACTTCAAATTGGTTCACAAGACGACCAATGAATCAGTCAGGCTATGAGCTGTTACGTAACACATGCCAATTTTTCTGTTCAAGCTTTATGGGGGTACCGTATCTATAATAAAATGTCTTTGTAGTTCAGTTCATTTTTACGCTGAACTGATGAAGCATACCCAAGTACGAAAGACGCAAACTATATTTGCATAATTTGGAAAATACCGTTAAGGAGGTTCTACGTATTGGCTAGATTATTAGTACCTACTCGTAAGTATCATTCATTACTAGTAAACGACCGATCGAATACCTTTGTTTTGAGGCATTGCGGCAAAGATGACTCTAGGATATGACGCAACTTTCCCTGCCCAGGCAAACTGCGTTCTACTGGTGATTTTAGCCTCAAAATTGTGACCAATGTCGGCGGGACGTCATTTAATTTCAAGAGATACATCCAATCGACCGCCTCAGAGATAATGTGCTAAAGGAACTTGTTTATTTCACGTTAACGTACGAACATTGACGTATAATAATTACCAAAATATTTTTATTTTAAGCCCGAGCCATAGTATTTCCTAGATCCATGGCTCGAGCACTTTCCAACCGTGACTAACTCGACGACGAGTGAATAACTTATAATAGCTATTGAGTAGCATTGACTGACTGTATTGTCTAACATTGTTAGCTGAGTACCATTGACTTGCACAGATATATCACAAAAATATACTACAAGAGGATCATTATTGTAAATTATCCTAGTTTAATGATTCCACTGATTGAAGATGCAAAAATCATTATACCCCAATTCAAACTAGGGTTCTCTGCATCACAGTGCTATCCATGGATAATAATGGACATACACAACTCAGATCCGGTAAACAGTAGATTCAAGAACAGATATTTAAATTTAACATTTCAAAAAATATGGTTCCGTGCGTGGAGGGCACGTTGAGCTGTCGGTTTCGGTTGCTGTCTATGATTACTTAAACGGTGGTCGTTACACAACCATGTCAGAAACTCTGCTACTTGTAGTAGGCGGCTGTAAAATTCTGACACCAGGGTCCATCGGGTCGTTGGATGACTCGACGTCTCACACGAAGATAGAGAGATACCTCTTTGCGCATCAAACAGACCACTACACCACATCAACACATCATTTACTAGCTAGCTAGCTGTCCTGAGAACATCCCACTAATGAAAACTATTATTTGCGAGCACATACTTCGGGCCATAATATTGCCAAGAAGAAATTAAATTGGTATATACCAAGAAGTTCATGTCTGGGTATAACCCTCAGTGCTTCTCTAAACGTTTCCGTGTTTTTCTTCTTGGGGTCGCAAAATGAAGACTCTTCAGATTTACCAGATATCAAAGTTAGTACCTGGAACGCACCTGTTGCATACGAGTAAGATTGTCTTTGCTGCATTCATATTTTCTTTAAAAGAAAGTTAAAGTTATTAGATCTATATCTGTGTGATGGAAACTGTGGTCATATTTTTTTGCATGTGACCTACCTAAATAACTTATTTTATGTGGTATAATCTCTATTTGTAAGATTAACGCCATATAGCGCGTGTTCAGCCACTGCCCAGACTGCAGTCTTTTTAAATTTTTTCACAGTTTTTTTGCACTAAATCATTATTAAGTGTGTTTATTTATAGAATCCACATAAATCACACTTTATAACAGTATTTTTTATATGTCATATTTTGTCACTTTTAAAAAGTTATTAGCTTACAAAGCAAAAATCTTCAACCTAAATTTTCACATTTTTACGTTTTTCTTCTGAAATTATTATGAAATAGACAAGAAATAGTACCAGAAACATATTCTACGGCATCGATTTGTATGGAAATGATACTAAACTTGCCCTACCAGCCACCAGGAGGAGATAGGATTTTTTTTTAAATGATTGGCGGCGGCCATCTTTGATCTCCCCCCTATCCGCCATTCT
The DNA here is from genome assembly GCA_024500475.1 of Phthorimaea operculella. Taxonomy (NCBI): domain Eukaryota; kingdom Metazoa; phylum Arthropoda; class Insecta; order Lepidoptera; family Gelechiidae; genus Phthorimaea; species Phthorimaea operculella. The sequence goes on along the minus strand of JANFCV010000024.1, from coordinate 1,398,994 downwards.
TCACTTTTTTTTCTGGCTCCCGGACTAGAAATGCTTAGAATTGATCTAGGAACATATGTGATGAAGCGCATCTTCTGACGCAAAAAAAAAGGGTTATGTATGGGAGACAATGGTTATTCCTCTAACTATCGTGGCGGCGCCGCGCGGAAGAATGCCGCTTGGTGTGCTCGGCAAACAAGAGGCGCCGCGCGGAAAGTGTCGCCGGGTTCCGCTCTGTCGGCGGCGGCCCATAGTCGGTGTTGCCGTTTAATTTTGAAAGTTCATACAAAGTGGCGCCCTCATTTTTGTCTACTCTTTTTTGCTGGACTGTACATTACAATCTAAAATTTTTGTATTCGACATTTACCTACTTACTTACATTAAATTCCAGGGCCCGCGGCAGCTACTTCCTATCAACCGAAGGGCGCTCCCCCTTCGGCAAAGGCGACGCGGGCATAGTCCCCGACTCCAACCAGACTAGGAGGCGCCGGACCCCCTCCTTGACCACTCTGCTTCGGTTCCTGAGGTGATACATGATGCGGGTAGTTGGGGAGACGAGACGGACTATGTACAGTGTGGTTAGGAACCTTGTGTAGTGTTAGTACCTAGGTATGTGTGTGTTTTACGGAAAGAGATACATGTAATAAAGATTGTACAGTATCACACTGAAATTTAACGATTTAAACCTTTATGACCACAGCATTAGGACATCTATACTATTTCAAAATGACAATAGTAGTTTTATCCCAAGTCTACAGTGCCTTCTACAGTAATGTATTTAAGGCAAGGGTGATTCGGGCATAGTCCCCGACTCCAACCAGACTAGGAGGCGCCGTACCCCCTCCTTGACCACTCTGCTTCGGTTCCTGAGGTGATACATGATGCGGGTAGTTGGGGAGACGAGAAGGACTATGTACAGTGTGGTCAGGACTCTAGTATAGTGTTAGTACTTAGGTATGAGTGAGAGATACATAATGTAATAAAGGTTGTACAGTATCACACTGAAATTTTAACAATTTAAACCTTTATGACCACAGTATTGGAACATCTATACTATTTCAAAATGACAATAGTAGTTTTACCACAAGGCTACAGTGCCTTCTACAGTAATGTATTTAAGGCAAAGGCGACGCGGGCATAGTCCCCGACTCCAACCAGACTAGGAGGCGCCGGACCCCCTCCTTGACCACTCTGCTTCGGTTCCTGAGGTGATACATGATGCGGGTAGTCGGGGAGACGAGAAGGACTATGTACAGTGTGGTTAGGACTCTTGTGTAGTGTTAGTACCTAGGTATGAGTGTGTTTTACGGAGAAAGAGATACATAATGTAATAAAGGTTGTACAGTATCACACTGATAACAATTTGAACCTTTATGACCACAGTATCAGAACATCTATAGGTATTATTTCAAAATGACAATATTAGTTAGTAGTTTTACCACAAGGCTACAGTGCCTTCTACAGTAAGGTATTTAAGACAAGGGCGACTTGGGCATAGTCCCCGACTCCAACCAGACTAGGAGGCGCCGGACCCCCTCCTTGACCACTCTGCTTCGGTTCCTGAGGTGATACATGATGCGGGTAGTTGGGGAGACGAGAAGGACTATGTTCAGTGTGGTTAGGACTCTTGTGTAGTGTCGATGTGACTTTTCTCTTCGTTTACGTTGTTGGAGAGATCGAAAAAAATCAACTGTTCCATACAAATACCTACCTTTTCTACCAAAAAGTAAGAAACAGCTTGAACTAGGTTCATAAGATGAATGTAAAACTCTGACACCATGGTTCATCGTGTCGTTCGTCAACTAGATGTCCGATGTGAAAAGAATAAGAAGATGATGATTTTATCGATCTATTTATCCTGCATTTTGTTGACTGGTTGTCCCACTGGAAAGCCCTTATATTATGGTTTGAAAGATGATGAATACCTATTGTGTTCTCTCTTTTTATAATTTTGAAAGAGAGGTTACTCGGACAATGTGCAATTACAGCGTAAAAGAATTGAAAATTGTTATAATGATGCCATTTGTATTGATTTTGATATCTCTACACTCTAAGCTCTACACCTACAATGTAAATATTTATGTAAGGACAATTTTATGGAGACTAAAGAAGTAGAGTTAAGTATTGAATAATGGTACTTTTTGCAGTAAGTGTGTATCATAATAAAACGAGTTAACATAATATTGCTGGTTGTGTATGTAATCTTGAATAAAGTATCAATCAAGTAAGGTTGTATTTTATTTCCTTGGTATTGTTATACAATGAACTAAAATTGGATTTTATTTCCTCTCGAGGTAAGATTAGTTTTGGGGTAGTATGTACTAAAGAAAGATTTTCATGTATAAAGTTGTTATATTTATGAATCTAATTTATAATACAATTGACTTGGTTATTTATTACATAGGTAAAACAAATTATAAGCGTAATTAAATTATGTGTACCTATAAAATGTGGGTCGGTATAAATTCATATATTATATTACATTAAAAAATTACAATCATCATTCATTATCATTAGCATTACATAGGCTTATCTTGATATCTAAAGCACTGTATTAAAATATATCATCAAATTATGCAGAAAAAACTTAAACGTTACTTCTTGGTGTAAAGTCTACTAAAATCCATCACTTGCAGTAAAAAGTCATTAGAAAACACTTTTTATTTTGGTATCATCACTATCACTCATTTCACACACCAAAAATTCAACTTGTTTAGGTCGTTCAATTATCACTTTTTGAAGTGAAAACTCATTTAATTGTCACTTTTCGAAGTGTAAACTCATTTAATAAACATTTATCGCAGTAAGAACTCATTTAAAATAACTTTTTGTTTAGAAAACTCGTTTACTATCTGTTCATGTTGTGAAAGTTCTAATTTTATCACGGAATGTAACTGCAAACTCAGTTTTCATCACAGTGTACAATGTACATTTGACATTTTTTACGATGGAATGCAACTGCAAATCACTTTTCATCACAGTGTACAATGTACATATAGCATTTAGGAAGTATGTAGGTACATACAATTAACTCACTTTACTACATCACAGGGTACGTAACTACCGGTGACGGCGACGTGGCGGCATCACGTGTACCTGCAAAAGATATAGAAAGTGAACACTAATGTATTTACTTGCCATTTTGGGCAATGCGGGTGGAACGAGGATGAAACATAGCATGGGTGGTAAAAGAGTGAGACAAAGTGACGTAAAGCTGCAACAAGAAGGGTGAAATTCAATGGTGGTACTCGTTTCATTTTGATGTCGAGACCAATTTACTTGAAGAGGGCTGCTGGGTAAGAGTTGTTGCCAAAAACCTGAGATCGTTTGCCGTGCCTCCATGCCTACATCCAGTAATTGACTGTATTAGGCTGATGTTGCGGCCTCGAGCTGCTCAGTCTGATTTATACATGGTGTAAAAAAATTAACTGCAAATATTTTAAGGGGTGAACCAGTCCATGAAACTGAACAACTTTCCCCAAGGAACATAGGTCGAAATACGAAAAAAATTTTTGGTCCTCCCATACTAAGTGTGTTGGCCAGCCGGGTCAATTTGTATGGGAGGGCCAAAAAAATCGCATATTTCGACCTATGTTCCTAGGGGAAAATTGTTCAGTTTCACGGACTGGTTCACCCCTTAAAATATTTGCAGTTATTTTTTTACAGCGTGTATAATATTATATATTATTATTCTGTGGTATAAGTACTGAGTTACTTCTGAGGGGAGAAAGAACTGATAAGTACCTTGATTTTAAGGTTCCGTGGTTATTATCACTAAAACTATAAGACATTATAACGGGTTTTAACTCACGGTAGGGATATATCGAGCACCCAATATTTCGGCGATGTTGCAATCCCTAGAATCCCTACTGTGAGTTAAAACCCGTTATAATGTCTTAGGGCCTTACCACAAAAAAGTTAGACCAGTGTAGAACGCGTGTCTAGCGTTTTTTTTGTATGGAGTTTTATTTTAGACACGCGTTCAACACTGGTCTAACTTTTTTGTGGTAAGGCCCTCATAGTTTAAGTGATAAGTACCTGTGCTAAGTGGGCTCGGTGGTGTAGAAGCGCTTCATGGTGGTGTCGATGTCGAGTATGGCGGTGCGCACGTCCAGCAGTGGACAGTGGATTGCTATAGGCTAATATTAATAAAGTAATAAGTACCTACCTCTGTATTAGATGTAGCTATATCGAAGAAACCACTCGCTGCAATCCACGCCGTATGGCGGTCGTATAGCGCTCCCTTCTCACTTGATTTTAGAACCGCAGCGAGTGGTATTTTTGACTATACTGGGTGTTACAAAACAACCAATAAAGCTGAAAGGAGGTCAAGGTACTCGTAAAACTGAACAACTTTCCCTATGGAACATGGGTCGAAATATGAAAAAAAAATTTGGATCTCCCATACAAAATTAACTCCATTTGTATGGGAGTTTTTATGGGTTGTTTTGTAACACGTTGTAGATCGTCGCTACGAGACGAGAATCAAAAGATTGGAATTTTGCAAGCGTCGATCGTCGATTGTCGATTATCAGAGGCAGAGCAGTAGGAGGGTTCGGGTTATGTCCCAGGTTCGATCCCCACTCCATGCTTGACAGTTTTTAATATCTCATTTACCTGTGCTATGTGGGCTCGGTGGTGTAGAAGCGCTTCATGGTGGTGTCGATGTCGAGTATGGCGGTGCGCACGTCCAGCAGTGGACAGTGGACAGTGGACAGTGGGCTGCTACAGGGTGATGTGTACAAGTACCTGTGCTATGTAGGGTCGGTGGTGTAGAAGCGCTTCATGGTGGTGTCGATGTCGAGTATGGCGGTGCGCACGTCCAGCAGTGGACAGTGGACAGTGGACAGTGGGCTGCTACAGGGTGATGTGTACAAGTACCTGTGCTATGTAGGCTCGGTGGTGTAGAAGCGCTTCATGGTGGTGTCGATGTATGTCGAGTATGGCGGTGCGCACGTCCAGCAGTGGACAGTGGACTGCTATAGGCTGATATTATTAAGTAATAAGTACCTACCTGTGTATTAGATGCCGCTATATTGAAGTATCCATTGGCTGCAGTAGAGGCCGTATATCGGTCGTATAGCGCTCCCTTCTCACTTGATTTTAGAACTGCAGCGAGTGGTATTTTTGACTATAGATCGTCGCTACCAGACGAGAATCAAAAGATTGGAATTTTGCAAGGGTCGATCGTCATTTGTCGATTGCTAAGAGATAGAACAGTAGGACGGTTCCTCACATATCCCAGGTTCGATCCCCATTCGATGCTAGACAGTTTTTAATATCTCATTTACCTGTGCTATGTAGGTTCGGTGGTGTAGAAGCGCTTCATGGTGGTGTCGATGTCGAGTATGGCGGTGCATTCAAACATGTTGGGTCTGTGTTCAGCATTGGACTGTTATATAAATAAATTATAGGTAAGTGCCTACCTGTGTATTAGATGTCGCTAGATCATAGCTTCGAGACGAGATCGAGACATCAAGAGATTGAAATTTGGCAAGGGTCAGGACAGCTCAGTGGCAGAGTTCCCCATGCGTTCCGGGTTATATGATTATCAATTTTTATATCTTATTTTCATTTACCTGTGCTAAGTGGGTTCGGTGGTGTAGAAGCGCTTCATGGTGGTGTCGATGTCGAGTATGGCGGTGCGCACGTCGTGTGTCGCCAAGCCGATGCATTCGAACGTGTTCGCCAACCTTTCTAGTGCTCGAGCCTGGAAAAATAGACAGAAAACAGAATAACTAAATAGACTTTTCTTCGATTTACTCGGCAATGACGCCATAATTTCAAAAAATGAATCCGTAAATCGACTCCTTCAAGGCGTCCGAGTCTCTGACTCAAAGGTAGTCCCGTGTTAGGTATACCATTTTTGGAAAACATGCAACATTTTTACCGCGGTACAAAATTGGTAGTGGTATCGGCAGTACAGACAGAAGGTTCACTCGACAGTACAGACAGAAGGTTCACTCGACTCTATTCACGATTTTTGCGATTATCATTTGTTACATAGCCAGGGTTGGTATTGGTCAACAATCATAAAGTACAAAAATATCAAAACAGTAAAATCTAATACAAAACAAAAACGTCATGATTTTGAGCCACTGAGCCAAGATATACCTATGACGATCGTGGCACCCAACTTCTTAGTTACCTTGACTTCTCCTGAGATTCCAGTTATTTCCTGTTAAAATCAGTAAACGTCAAAATCGTCGCTAATATTGAGTAAGCCATAATATGTTTAGGCGTCCCACGCGCCCTTTTCCTAATTTGTGGTAGAGATGCCGAAGGTGGCAGATTCAAATCTGTCTGCCGTGGAAAATTTGGCAAGTTTTCCAAAAAAGCTCTGTCTTTTTCCTACCTGTATATGCGAGGCCTCGGCTAGTCGCTCCATGGCCTGTGAGTTGGCTTGAGACGCGTGTGCTAGTTGGGACATTGCAGACGCCTGGTCACTCATCACTTTCACCTGAAAGATATGGAAATAAACTATGTTAGAAACAGATGAATTTATTTATTCTATTCATGAAACTGAACTACTTTCCCAGTGGATCATTCTGCATAGGTCGTACCAAGCAAAACAAGTTGCCGAAATGTCGAAAAGAGGTAGAGTCTCCAAGAGAACAGGAGACAAGACCTTGTGGCGAATCTTGGAGAATGCCAAGGTCCAGTCTGAAACGTGGAATCGAAGTGTGCACCGCGCGCCGCGTAGCTAGCCTTTTCACGACACTACCTGGTGGAACCCAAAACATAACTCTCTTGAGGCAACAGGGTGAGAAATTAAGATTTCTTTACCAATTTCTCCATGATAGCTGTCTGCCGTTCCTCAGGATCCATGGGAGGCTCCTCATAACTCAGCATAGGTTCTTCCACACTGTTCTGCTCCATGTCGTCTTCGAAGAAACTCTCCTCGATGTACGACTCCTGTTTCACTCCGCGGCTCTCTGGGGAAGATAGATTGATAATTTGGTAAGTTTTCGTCGCCCCATGTTGGGCGCCAATCAAAGACACTAATTTGTTCCTTCAAACCTCACATTCTATACATAATAAAGTATGTATGTATGTAAACTTTTTACAAAAAGAATAAAAAGCTTTCAACCCTACCACACAGCTTGCAGTACAGTCAATCATCACTCGGAAAACTTAGTAATATTCCTTCGTCGCGCACAATAAGACCTTATTGCTACCGACTTCTTAAAAGAAATTGGCTGATAGTGAGCTGATTTGATGTGATGTTAAAAATGTGATTTCAGATACCATTAATTAATTATTTCATGTGACAAATGAATCATATTATTCACCCTCATGTATGTTCCATAATTTTGTGTAGTTTCACACTTACTAGGAGGGTCATTAGCCAGAAATAGGTCCCATATCTTCTTTTCAATGCTAGAAGTCAAGTTTGTGGCATTTCCTCCCTCTGCTTGAACTTTTGCTCGTACTGACGATTTCTTGTCTGCCCAGTACTGGAACAAGGTATGAAAGAAACTTTAAAAATAAGATTAAGGAAAATAAAGGCATACTGTATAGATATTGCTCGATCATCATCACAAGCAACAAGCTTAACAACTTTAAAAAAAATTCGTACTGATTGATTTTAAATTGTAATGGCTCAGAAGGGATATACAATAGAACTTTCATTTTTCTTGTTTTTCTTATAATTCACATTTAGAACTTTAAAAAAAGTAAGTGAAGAGTTAAAAGTTATATATGTCTCTTGTATGGGTGGCAACACTGACGCCGACTAGATTGTTCTCTTATGTTATTGCTTTTAAAAATAGTATATCTTAACTTTTGGACCTCAAGTGTTTTTAAAGTGAATAAACAGTGCTTAATTTGCCTAGAAATATAAAAATTACATATCAGTGAAGTAGAATTACGTGTAAAATCCGACATAAAAAAACAGTGCCACAAGACAAACTGTCAAATTAAAAAGTGCAAACAAAAGTGCTTGTTTCTGAACAATTCGACCGCAAATAGGTACTTAAAACACCATCAGTTCAGTGTTTTTGATTAGATATTCAACGATTTAACCTGAAAAAACATTGCTAATAGAACAAAGAACCGATTAAAAAATCAAGTCTACCCTCACAAAATTATATCCCGAAAAATGGACCCATTACTGAAACAAATGCTTGAAAACATCCAAAAAGAGATCAAAAGTAGTGAGAATCGAATCAATCAGAATATAAATAAAAAGTTCCAGCAAATTGAGGGAAAAATTAAATGCTTGGAGGAAACTGCTATTCTGCAGGAAAATAAAATTGACTTTTTTGAAAAGCAACTAAGGCAAAGAAACATCCTCATTTATGGAGTGCAAGAAAATGAACGGAACTATGATCAGCTTGTCCATAACATCTTGGAATTCTGCAAAAAGCTTGAAATATTGGACTGTACAAAATTGGAAATACAAGTTGCGAGAAGAGTGGGAAAAAAGTCGGACAAACCAAGACCAATTCAAGTAACCTTAACAACAATGGGTCGAAAAATTAAAATACTTAGAAACAAAAAGCACTTACAAAACACAGGCTACTACATAAAAGAAGATTTCCCTCCAAAAGTTATAGAAACAAGAAAAGAACTTCAGCCAAGAGTCAAAGAAGAGAAGGAAAAAGGCAACATAGCGTATATAAAATACGATAAACTTGTGGTGCGACAACCAAGACAAAGAATGTCAGCAGAGGCAAACAAACACAAAAACAAGCGCCCTTATTCGGAAAGCCCTCCAGAAAACAAAACTAACAAAAATCAAGTGAAGAAAAATACTATGAAAGAATATTGGGGGACCTCCACAAACCCATCAGTTCTTCCAATGAAGACACAACTGTTTACCACAGCTGCAGAAAAAATTGAAAAACAAAATATGCATGCCGCATCTACAAGCCAGCAATAGCAATCACCCAATCAATCCCCCAATACGGGTGGTCGCCGCGGGGGATCAGACCAACACCCTCCAATTCACAAACCAATACCCAAATGCACGAAAAACAGAAAGTCTGATCAACATAAAATGTATATCTGTACACTGAACACCCGAAAACTACGTACGGAAGAAAGTCTAAAAGAGCTGGAATTTGCTCTAACTGATATCAAATGGGATATAATCGGAATCAGCGAAATGAGAAGAGAAGGAGAAGGTATAGAGGAACGACCAAACTATATCCTGTACCACAAAGGTGGAACAACTGGGCACCGCGGTGTGGGTTTCCTAGTAAAGAAAAGTCTAAAAAGCAAAATAAAAGAATTTATAGGAATATCAGACCGCTTAGCTATACTCCGCTTAGAAGTTGAAAACAGTAGCAAAGAACTTATTGTCATCCAAGTGTATGCTCCCACAGAACAAGCAGACAAAAAAGAAATAGAAATCTTCTACAATACCCTCTCTATGACAATTGAAAAGTATCCCAATAAACTAATGGTAGTCATGGGAGACTTTAATGCCCAGATTGGCACAAAACAACCAGGAGAAGAAAGAGTTCTTGGTAACTTCCGATACGGGAAAAGAAGCATGAATGGCTGCAGGCTCATAGACTTTATTTATCTTCAAGAAAAATGTTAAATCGAAGTGGACTTGGATCTCACCTGATGAGAAAACAAAGAATGAAATAGACTTTATACTGACAAACAGAGCCAAACATTTCTCTGAGACACATGTAATTCAAAACCTGAACTTTAACACCAACCACCGCATGGTCCGCAGTCACTTGAATGTAAACCCACCATGCAAATCCAGAAAAGACATAATCAATAAGAAACTAATGCCAAAAGTTAGTAGCAATAGCGTAATACGAACCACTGATGTAAGTTCTATGATGAACATTGCAAACTCAGAAAAACCCCTTCCGGAAAAGTATAAGAACTTAGAGCATAAACTGGCAGAGATGGTAAAAGCAAATACTGTAACAAACAGAAATAACAGATTAAGTGAAAATATACTAAATCTACTAGAAGAGAGGAGAAAGCTTATTACAGAGAGAAACAAACAAAATCGAAAAGAAATATCTAAACTGAGCAACCAAATCAGAGAAAATATGAGACGTGAAAGAAAGAAAAGAAGATTACAGACACTCGAGAAACATATAATAAAAACAGGTGGAACAAAAAAGCCCTTAAAGAATTAAAAGAAAAAGGAAAAGATTGGATACCAAAGTTGAAAAAAGACCAAACAAACATAACAAATCGAAAGCAAATTCAAAGCCTAGCCACGGATTATTATAAGTGTCTGTATTCTGAAAAGAGCACCAGTACAATAGTAGCAATGTCACCAGCAAATGCAAAAGAGTCTGTCCCACCAATTCTTTTGTCTGAAGTTGAGAGAGCAATCAACTCTCAAAATTTAGACAAAGCACCAGGGCCAGATGGTATTCCAAACGAATTCCTAAGAGGCACAATGGAACAACTGGCGCCAGTCCTAACTACCATCTGACAGAAAATATACCTGAGGAGTGGGGGGAATCCCATATCATTTTGTTGCATAAGAAAGGCGCTAAAGATGAAATCGGAAACTATAGGCCTATAAGCCTAATGTCGAACATTTATAAAGTTTTTGCCAAAATTATACTCAACAGAATATCAAACTCCTTAGAAGAAATTCAACCCGTGGAACAAGCCGGCTTTCGAAAAAACTTCAGCACGATAGACCACATCCATACAGTAAAGCAAGTTCTTCAAAAGCATAATGAATTCCAAAACAACTCTACATTGCCTTTATTGATTACTCTAAGGCTTTTGATAGCATAAATCATTCTCACCTGTGGTTGGGTCTGATCCAGCAGGGAGTACAGGAAACTTACATAAACATCATCAAGAACATTTACGAAAAAAGTAAGAGTTGTATAAGACTAGAATCTACTGGCAGCCACTTTCCAATCAAAAGGGGAGTCAGGCAGGGCGACCCTCTGTCACCAAAGCTGTTCTCAGCAGTGCTGGAGCAGGTCTTCACAAAACTTGATTGGGAACATTGTGGTCTAAACATTGATGGGTCTCGCCTAAACCACCTCAGATTTGCCGATGACATAGTCCTGTTTGAAGAAGATCCCAAAGTACTGGAAAATATGTTGTGTGATCTAGCAACAGAAAGCAGAGAAGTTGGACTGGAATTAAACTCTGATAAAACAAAAGTAATGACTAACTCAGCAGAAGTCGACATAATTGTGCACGGCAAAAGACTGGAATATGTGAAAGAATACACCTACCTGGGCCAAATAATCTCACCAGTTGACCAAATGGACAAAGAAATTGATAAAAGGATAGCACAAGGATGGGGAAAATACTGGTCCTTAAAAGAAATTATGAAGAGCAAAGATCTCGGCATTAACACTAAAAGCAAAACCTACAACACATGTATCCTTCCCTGTATAACCTATGGCTGTGAAACATGGTCACTAACTGAACACCATAGACAAAAACTAGCAAAATGCCAAAGAGCTATGGAGAGGAGCATGTTGGGTGTGAAGCTACTGCACAAAATTCGAAGCATAGATATCAGGGAAAAAACAAAAGTAACAGACATTCTCAGACGGATAGACACCCAAAAGTGGCGGTGGGCAGGTCACATGCTAAGAGACCAAAAATCTAAATGGAGCCAAAGAATCACTCTCTGGCAGCCAAGAGATGGCAAACGAAAAAGAGGACGCCCAGCTACTAGATGGGAAGACGATCTAAAACTCACAGTAGGCTCATGCTGGTCTAGAGTTGCTAAAGATCGCAAACAATGGAAAGAATTGGAGGAGGCCTATGCCAATAGGCACACTGAGCTCAGAGACATCTTGTAATAGACATTTAAAAGAAGTAGTAACAGAACAATGGAAACCGAAACTGGCTCAGATAAACAGGCTTATTATTATTATTATTATATGCCTCTTTGTTGGACAAATTGGTGTCCCACATGAAAAGAAGAAAAAGATAGTTCTGAAAATTCTGTTGTTTAAAACACACCTTAATCCAACTTTTCATAGGCCTAGTGGGCCCAGTAGTGTTATTGACAATCCGGGAGAGCTGCATCCATAACTTCTTGCTCTGGTCCCGTCCTTCCAACCCTCGCAACTGGCCTTGGGCTAAAGCAGGGTGCTTTTCCATAAAATCCACTATGGCCACCACTTGGTCCAGGCTTGGTCGGGACTGAAAGAATTCAATTAAAGTTTTTACTTCAGTACAGTTGAAAATCTCAGAATAGCATAGGTATTATACAGGGTGTTAGGAAAAGTAGTGCGTTCCTTCAAACCACGGCATATGTAAATGAAGTATATTGCATTGAGCACATAAATAAAATTAAATAAAAATATTTTTAGTACCTCAGCAAAAATTAATTAAAAAATATTCAAGTTGCAAGCCCTATTCTAAGCTCGCACGCGCACCTATGCATAGCTAATTACAGCTACACGCACACAGGCGCCGCGCGCGCCGCGCGTGCTCCCGCCGCCGCTCCGCCGATGCCTACCCCTACACTTATACCTACATGTGTATGTACCTTACCACAAAAAGGTGCTCTCGCACTGCAGGTTAGAAAATGTAGACAACGTGCATTGAAGTGGCCTTTTGACAGCAAAAAACATGATTAGCTTTGATCAAAAGGCAAATAATTACGACAGCACAGTTGTTAGCAACATTTTACAACACACAGTGTGAGAGCATCCTATGAGGCTTATCAAATTGATCCCAATTTTCCCTTCCTACTTTTTACGGGCTTAGGACCGTCAGAACGTACAAAATAGCAACTTAAAGTTAATAAATCTACCTATTCTGGCGTAGTTAAAAGATTGGAATCAACTTTCTTAATTTAAATCAACTTATTTAAAGTCTAAAGTTTGTATGTACATACCCAACTCACATTCACTTTAAGGTCCTTCCCGTGATTGTTCCATTGTAAAAATCACTTTCACTTTTCCACAGATTAGTGTTCAATTGTTAACATGGTATTAAGTCACTATCACTACAGTAATTGTTCAAAGTGGAGTCCATGTCTCTCTAAACACAATCTTGCGCGACGCAATGTTTGGCTTGTTAAGTCCAGATTACGCGTTCTTCTTTTTAAAATCCTAAACGCTGCACGGATTTTAGATTTTAAATCGTCTACACTAGTGGCTTCCTCTTTGTAAACAAGTCTTTTAGCCTCCCCCCATAGGTAATAATCGAGGGGAGTAAGATCGGGTGATCGTGCCGGCCATGGGACTGGTCCACCACGACCAATCCACCTATGTGGGAACTCATTGTTTAAATGATTGCGCACGTTCACTGCGTAGTGGGCTGGTGCGCCATCTTGTTGAAAAAACATGATGTTCCGGTATGCCAGTGGGACGTCATCCATTAGATCAGGGATAACGTTCTCCAGCATATTCAAGTAGGTGCCCCCAGTTAGGTGACCCTCGATGAAATGTGGCCCAATCACATGGTTGTCAATTATGCCCGCCCAAACATTTACGCTAAAGCGCTCTTGGTGGGAATGTTCTTTGATGACGTGAGGGTTTCGATAGCCCCACCAATGTTCGTTGTGGCAATTAAAAATTCCCACTCGCGTGAACATCGCCTCATCAGTCCAGAGTATTTTTTCTCTTTGGTTATCAACTAACCAACTGCAGAATCCTCGTCGATTTTCGTCATCCACTCTGTACAGCGCTTGTACTTTTTGAAAATGGAACGGATGCTGTCCCTCTCTTCTTAATAAATTCCACACATACCAGTGGCTACCTAGGCCTAGACGAAGTGCCGCTTGTCGTGTACTCGCTGTCGGGTACCTTTCGAAAAAGTCGAGAACTCGCTCTTCAGTTCGAAGTGGTGCTGCAGGTCTTCCGTTTCCCATAGCGTGTAATGGTACTTGACCCCAATCTCTCCATCTTTGTACAACATTTAGCACTGTTCTTGGAGTTGGAACCCGCGGATTTTCAATACCACGGTTTCTTAAACTGGGAACACTGAACTCGCGATATTGTTCCACGGTCGCATTCAAGTTAGCGTCAGCTTCGTCGTAGTACACACGAATCATTTCGTGGAACTCCATATCGCTGTATCGATACGCCATGATGACACCGTAACCGTGACGTCGCAAAAATGTGCATAGGTGACGCGTGCGCACGTAATTGTTCCGGGCGACTGACTAACTGTCCCTAGCCTTGACCTAGTACCGTGCACCGCGGCGCCCGGCGCTTTCCATACATCACAAGTTTGAACAAACAGAGATAGATGATAGACAATTGCGAAAAAACGACGCGTAAGAAAAAGGGATAGCTGGACTATCAATTGTTTGTTTACAATTTCTTTTGTTATTGTGTGCATTGCAAAATTGTAGGTACAGCCGATCTCAGCTCCAAATAAAGTTAGATGTGTTAGTTAGAACGTATCGCCCTTTGATTGTACCGCCTAGGTGCGCGCCGCACTTGTCAAAGAAATCAAAGAATGCCGCCACCGGAACAAAGGACGCCGCGCTACGTTCTAAGCGAACGAACTTTACACTTCATTTTACAAGCAAGAGAGTCAATAGGTAAATTAAGTTATGTTGATATTTGTCAATTTATCAATTTGTGAATTTGTTACCTTCTGCACAGATGAGCGCAAGCGAAGTAGTGTCACGACCGCTGTGTGAGTAATCAAATCATAATCAATCTTAGCCAGCAAACCGTCGGCGGTTTAATAAGCCTCCAAAGCACTGAACCTTTTTTTTGAACAATCAGGTGGTTCAGTCTACAATGTCCTAACCAAAAGGCACAACGAACGAATGGCTTCGCTTGCACTCATCTGTGCAGAACGTAACAAATTCACAAACTGATAAATTGACAAATATCAACTTAATTTACCTATTGACTATTTTGCTTGTACAATGAAGTGTAAATGGAGCTGGGATCGGCAGTGCCACAGAATACATAATAGTGCTGTACCTACAATTTTGCACTGCACCGCAATAAAGTTCGTTCGCTTACAACGTAGCGCGGCGACCTTTGTTCCGGCGGCGGCATCCTTTGTCAAGTGCGGCGCGTATCTAGGCGGTACGATCAAAGGGCGATTCTAAGCGAACGCACTTTAACAAAAGAAATCGTAAACAAACAATTGATAATCCAGCTATCCCTTTTTAGGGTTTCGTAGTCTACTAGAAACCCTTATCATTTCGTCAAGTTTGTCTGTCTGTCTGTCTGTCTGTATGCCGCGCCCTCATAACTTCGTCAGTTTTGGAGCTATCGACTTCAAAGAGCAACCGACATAGCTGGCATACCTACCGGACAAAAAAAAAGAAAATCTA
The DNA here is from genome assembly GCA_024500475.1 of Phthorimaea operculella. NCBI lineage: Eukaryota > Metazoa > Arthropoda > Insecta > Lepidoptera > Gelechiidae > Phthorimaea > Phthorimaea operculella. Next base: position 1,383,795 of record JANFCV010000024.1, on the reverse strand, counting down.
TATCTCGCGACCAGAGCTGAAACATATTGCAATCGATTAAGCATAAAAATACAAAGCAAAAGTGTACTTTGATAAAAAGTCGTAATAGTTGTATTTTCGGAGATATATGGATTTAAAAATCATTTATCTTTTTCAATATTAATATTATTTTTCTATTTTTAAGTATGTGCTTGTCTATAAAATTACTTATTCTAATGTAATACAGACTAAAAACGTTAAATTGTGCTTAGGTATATATATTTAAGACTAGCGGCCCGCCCTGCGGTTTCACCGCTAGTAAAAAGTCGATTACTCCGTTTCAGCAGAAGTGTTGCATTATGATCATGTGCCAGCAAAAGCGGCCTTTCATGCTGAAAAACTTTTCCTTTGAGGCCATTACGCTATCTCTTATAGTTTAGATGGGATGCTGGTGGTCTGCATTAGGTACTCCAGACCCTTGATGACCATGTGCCTGCAAAAGCGTCCCGTCATGCTGAACAACATTTACTTTGAAGCCATTACCGTATCTATTATAGTTTAGATGGGATGTTTGTGGTCCGCATCATGTACTCCAGATCCTCAATGACCATGTACTAGCAGAAGCGGCCGATCAAGCTGAATAACTTTTGCTATGAAGCCATTTTCGTATATCATACAGTTTAGCTGTTCTCCTGGTGCTTTACATCAGGTACTACAGATCCTCAAGGGTGGATAAAAAGTAGTCCATGTCCATCTTAAATATGCTAGCAATATCAGTGCCAAATCTCGCGAAGATCGGTAAAGCGGTTTGGCTAGTTTGGGTAAAATCCGCTTTATTTTCCCGTTTTCCTGATGCTGACCGTTTTTCCGTGGGAATGAGGAATTTTCCCATGTTATAAAGTAGCCTTTGTTACTCAAAGATGTAGTAGCTTTCTAATAGTGAAAGAATTTTGGAAATCGGTCCAGTAGTTTCGGAGTTTATCGATTAGACATACACTGCACATGCCGTCGCCGTACAAAAGGAAGATACCTACTGCTACCTGCCGACGCTACACGTGTCGTCTGCAGTTGTCATCTGTCGCGATGCTCTTAATAGCACCTTAATTTATAGGAGATTGCATAGAGAGATTACGGCGACTGCATTTCAGGCAAATCAGCTTTCGTCTTGAATATAAATGAGCACAATCAAACCTTTTTAGTTTGTAGTACATTAGAATAAGATTGATTTTATTTATAAGCATATACTTATGTCAGTATACTTATGAAAGCAAAAGAAAATGAATATTAAATTTAAAAAATATTTACTCCGATTTTTAAATCCATATATCTCCGAAAATACAACTATTACGGCTTTTTATCAAAGTACACTTTTGGTTTGTATTTTTATGTTTTATCGATTGCAACATGTTTCAGCTCTGGTCGCGAGATTTAGATTTTCTTTTTTTTTGTCTGGTAGGTATGCCAGGCTCCATACTAAAATGTCGGATACCATTTGGTGTGAAGGTAGATCGTGTTGACCCAAACTTAGAAATGCTGAGAAAAAATAGTTTAATTATTTTTTGCCCCCCTTTCCTAGGAGTAGGATTGAGTAGGATATCGTTGAATAGGTCTTTTAACTAAGGGGAGGCTTCTTTGAAACAAAGTCTCTTAAATGTTTCTGTCTCGCGATATTTGCTTTTAAAAGGGGCGTTTTTGAGTCATAATTTGTTCCAGATGTAACTTTTAAAGTACGCATGCTAAAAATTTGAAAAAAATATGGTACACAGCTCTTAATATGGAGTTACCATGAAAACACGAATACTGTACCACTTAAGATTATGGAAATATTAAAGTTTTCAATTTGCGGTTGGAAGCCATACAGCTGCAAACAATTAACTTTGTAACGCCGAAGGACCTGATATTTAAACATTGACTACGAAACCCTATTTGTAAGTGTGTCTGACACGCTCTTGGCCGCTTTTTTTATTACGCGTCGGTTTTTGTTGTTCGAACTTGTGGCGTATGAGGCAGCGCCGTGCACGGGCGCTTGGAACTAGGTCAAGGACAGGGACAGACAGTCAGTTGCCAGGAACAATTACGTGCGCACGCGTCACCTATGCACATGTTTTGCGACGTCACGATTACGGTGGTGTCACGGCGTATCGATACAGCGATATGGAGTTCCACGAAATGATTCGTGTGTACTACGACAAAGCTGACGCTAACTTGAATGCGACCGTGGAACAATATCGCGAGTTCAGTGTTCCTAGTTTAATAAACCGTTTTTAGTCCTAGCGGTAGTTCAAAACATGCTGCACCTGAGAGAAGAGTTCTGAAATTTGGTACACTTAATCTTTAGGGTAAATGAATCGATTTGACCCGTAGTACACAATTTTAAAAAAATCCTATGAGGAGTAATGACGTCATCTTTTTTTTGTATGGGAACAAAAATTTTTTTGTTTCAAAACCTATCGTGTGTGGTATCAAATGAAAGGCCTTGCTAAGCCGATTCTAAAAATATATGACATTATTATATTTAAGTCACTTGTATAAAATTAAATAGGAAATAATTCTCGAAACATGCCACGTTTGGGCTTCTCCAGGTATGATACGGTTGAATCATTACTTATGAAATATACGTAATATAATGTGTAATATCCTCATCTCTAACCTCAAGAAAGGTACTACGGATTTTTTGTCTTTAAGTAATTTTTTTTGAATTTTAAAGTTACAGAAATTTATGAAAACACACTTAGTTGAAATTTGGCATCGAAAGTTCAATTTTGGACACCGAGAATGATAAAAATATAGCCAGATGAGATTCCAATCATTATTATGTACATCACATCATATTCGTTTTGCAAAAAGAATGTTATGTGCTTCGGAGGGCACGGTTAACCGTCGGCCCCATAGCAGTCGCTCTCTATGAATAATAAGACGGCGGCGGTCCGTCAGGGTCGTCAGTTAGGGGCTGATTAGTAACCATGGTTCATCGGGTCGTTCGTAGACTCGGTGTCTCACTTTTCAGAACAAGATTTATTAATTATAGGATGATAAATACAAATGCGAGAGAAGTTTTCGATTGATGGTTATAGTGATCATTTCTCTATACACACATTAAACACACACCGGCAAAATTAACGGAATCTTTACATAATAATAAAGTTGTAGAGGGTCGAAATCCTGTACATAAAAGATATTGGAAAATAAATTGTCAGCAAATTCTTGAAATTGATAACAAAACACGTTTCAAAAGTATTTACATATTTTTTTCCGTTTAGATGTTTTTATGTGACAGCATCCTGAAAAACTACTGAACGGATTTTGATAAAATTTGGTACAAAGATTGCTATCGCATTGAAGAAGGTAAAGGCAACTTTTTTTCTCCACTTGAGGGACTGGAGTACCTGATGTGTACCACTAGAAGCACAACCACGAGCCCAGCTAAACAATGGGAGATACATTTATGGCACCAAAGCAAGAATTGTTTAGCATCATGGAATGCTTCTGCTGGCAAACATAGATCGAAGGTTTGGAGAACCTTATGTGGACCACCAGGTGCACCTCCAAGAGCCCAGCTAAACTACAGGAGACACATATTATATAGTCCCAAAGCAAAAATTGTTTAGCGCGATGGGACGTGTCTGCTGGAAAATGTAAATCGAAGGTCTGGAGAACTACAGGAGATACATATACGGCCCCGAAGCAAAAATAATTCAGCTTGATTGGGCCCTCCTGCTAGCAACTAGAAATCAAAGGTTTTGAAAACCTGATGTAGACCATCAGGTGTACCAAAAATAGCCCAGCTTAAATAGGTACATGAGATATACATATGGCCTCAAGAAAAAGAATATTCAGCATGGCGGGACATTTCTGCTGGCAAATAGCTAATGAAGGTGATGGATGCCCTGGGAATAAATGTAAGGATACTGGTGTGGAAATAATGTGTGTATAGACAAATGAAAATTATAAAGATGAACCAAAACTCCTCTCGCATCTGTATTTATCATCTTATAATTAATAAATCTTGTTCTGTCAAGTGGGACACTGAGTCTACGAACGACCCGATGAACCATGGTTACTATTCGGCCCCTAACTATCGACCCTGACCGACCGCCGCCGTCTAATTATTCATAGAGAGCGACTACGATGGGGCCGAGGGTTAACCGTGCCCTCCGAAGCACACAACATGTTTTTTTGCAAAACGAATATGATGTACATATGATTAAAATCTCATCTGGCTTTATTTTTGTCATCCTCGGTCACAAAAATTGAACTTTTGATACCAAGTTTCAACTAAGTGTGTTTTCATAAATTTCTGTAACTTTAAAATTCAAAAAAAATTACTTAAAGACAAAAAATCCGTAGTACCTTTCTTGAGGTTAGAGATGAGGATATTACACATTATATTACGTATATTTCATAAGTAATGATTCAACCGTATCATACCTGGAGAAGCCCAAACGTGGCATGTTTCGAGAATTATTTCCTATTTAATTTTATACAAGTGACTTAAATATAATAATGTCATATATTTTTAGAATCGGCTTAGCAAGGCCTTTCATTTGATACCACACACAATAGGTTTTGGAACAAAAATTTTTTTTTCCCATACAAAAAAAAGATGACGTCATTACTCCTTATAACTTTTAAAGCACTCGCGATTACTTTCACACATAATAATGACTTTAACGGGTCTTATCGCGATAGTTTTTTAGGTAAATAAGCGATTTACCTGGAAACTCGACGTTTCGACTGGGTTTCACCAGTCGTGGTCGCGAGCAGACTGAAGTAGCAGCGAGTTGTCATCAGGGCGGTGGGCAACTAGATTTTCTGCTACCCACATATTGTCTTAATAATTTAAATTGTTTGTAAACATTACACATTAAGCCGGCACACAACACTCACAATGTCCGACGATCGGTCCGATGGTGAATCGCGCGTTTTTATTTTGTCTATTACCGGACTCCATGTTGTAGACAATTTAAATCCGTCCTCCCGATTGAAATTATTGGGGTTCTTTTTGATTTCTATTGCCTCCCTCACCACTCTGGAGTAATAGTGACGTTCCACAGAGAGGACTTTTGGGGCATGAAGCTCGATCCAATGGTTGGCACCAGATGACAATAGGTGTTCCGCGATTGCCGATTTATGCGTCTGTCGGTTTTTCACAGCTGCGATATGCTCCTTGACCCGTTCACTGATACTGCGCTTGGTTTGGCCAATGTAAGACTTCCCACAGCTGCATTGTACCTTATATACACCTGCATTTTGAAAAGGTATAACATCCTTCGGTGTGCGTAAACAGTAAGATATTTTGGACAATGGAGTGAAGACAGTTTTAATCAAACCCTTACTCAACACTGTCCCAATTTTGAATGACTGGTGAAACCCAGTCGAAACGTTGAGTTTCCAGGTAAATCGCTTATTTACCTAAAAAACTATCGCGATAAGACCCGTTAAAGTCATTATTATGTGTCATTACTCCTCATAGGTTTTTTTTTAAATTGTGTACTACGGGTCAAATCGATTCATTTACCTTAAAGATTAAGTGTACCAAATTTCAAAACTCTTCTCTCAGGTGCAGCATGTTCCATACATTCAGCCAGCGAGCCGCTAAGGCTATTTAAAAAGAAGAACGCGTACCTAATCTGGACTTACCAAGCCAAACATTGCGTCGTTCAAGATTGTGTGAGAAATGGACACCACTTTGAACAATTACTGTAGTGATAGTGACATACTACCATGTTAACAATTGAACACTGATCTGTGGACAAGTTAAAGTGATTTTTACAATGGCCTTTAAAGAAGAAACGGAAGAACCTTTGAAGTGAATGTGTGAATGTGTTTAATTAAAGTTGGGTATGTACATGTCGCAGCCAACTGGCTAAAAACGCTGTGTAATAAAACAACTAGTTGTTTAATCAAACGTCGCCATCTAACCAAACAACTAAACATTCATCAGCTAAGTGGTTGAAGATAACGTTCTACACTACAGCTGTATGACGGTTAGCCAACTGGCTAACGTTCAATATGTTAGGGTAGCCATGTGTGTTAGGGCATATTCACACATACGCGGGCTCCGCGCGCGTTATTATAATGTCACACGCACAGCTTACGCGTTGCGAGTCGCAAACGCAAGGGCAACGCGTGGTTTGTCCAGTGGGTGCGTACTGCGTACCAAACTGCCAACACGCGCAGAGCCCGCGTATGTATGATTCTGTGATCTAAAAGTAAGCCTATTCAAACTACAGCGGAATCCGGGTGGGTACGTGAGTACCGGAAGTCCGGAACTCAATTACTTGATATTTGTACGTGCCCTCGTTCCACAACGGTTTGCATAGGGCTTTACTAAATTATTCTTAACTACAGCGGAATCTGGATCGGTATATGAGTAGCGGAACTGAATCTTTTGATAATTAATTGTACTAGCCAGAATACCGCGTACCCACGTACAGAGCCGGTTCCGCTCCGGTTTGCATATCTCATGCTCAGGGCTAGACTATAGGGGAGACTGGGGTTGGAGTGCACTAGGGGGACAGCCATACAAATAACACTTTTTCTTAATTTTCTTAGCATTTTCGTCAAAAAATGGAGGGGTCCATTATGACCCTTTAAGGCCCCCCTAGGGACCACCGGCTGATTTTAAGCCGCAGAAAAGTGTTCTACGCAAACGTTGTTGCTGATGAGCAACAACGTTTGCTTTTCAATTTCCGGTCGAAAAATTGTAGGTCGTCATGGCGACTCACAGGTCGAATTATTTTTAAGTCCCAGTATTAAGGCTGTAGGGCCCTACCTACAGTCTCCCAGATGAAAACTTTGTAGACAAAAGTTGTTGTATATGAGGCACTCTAGCTATTTCCGTCAAAAAATAGGGGGGTCCATGGGATCCTTTATTGGGGCCCTGGGGGCCTCTGACCGATTTTGGGCCTCCAGAGAAAAGTGTTCTAGGTAAACATTGTTGCTGATGAGCACCCCTGTACATTTCCGTCATAAAACAGGGGGGCCAATATGACCCCAAGGGGGCCTGTTGTGGAGTGGGAAAGGAGAGGGTAATTTTTTTCTATTTACAGGCAGCCCCCTTTCATACACCTCAACCAGTGAAACCACTCAAAGAAAATTTTGAAAAAAAGTGTAATTTGTATGGCCCTAGTGCAAGCAACCCCAGTCACCCCAATACAGTCTAACCCCGAGCATGACCTATGCAAACCGGAGCGGAACCGGCTTTGTACGTGGGTACGCGGTATTGTGACTGGTACATAATTTGTCAAGCGATTGAGTTCTACTACGCTACCCAAGTACCCATCCGAATCCCGCTGCAGTTTGCATAGGGCTTTATACTTTGTAAGTACCTACGTTCACATCACTCTATTTTCATCGAAAATTAGTAGATACTGCAAACTGAATGATTACGTAACGAATTACTCATGTTTTATTAGGTTTGTGACAGTTTAATAAACATTTAATGGCTCAAAATTCGTGTAATAACAACCAAATTACTTTGATGTTGGATTTCATAATTTCGCAGAGTTTCTTCAAACAACTGTTTGAATTTTTGTTCAGACGTTTCCCCCGGAGGCGCCTCCATCACTTATAACCATGAAACAGCACTGATGACGCTAATTACTGATAATTTAACATAAAATAACAAAATACGGTCTTGATTTTTGTGCCGCTGAAGCCATCTTGTAAACAAACCGACTCTAGCGCCGCAGTGGCGAAAAAACGTACTTATTCAATTAAACAGCGGGTTGTCGGTCCGCTGCTGTGTTGAACGTTTGGAATGCTTCAAAATTCAGCCAGTGAACTAGTTGTTTGGTTAGATGTCGGCGTTTGATTAAAGAACTAGTTGTTTAATTACACAGCGTTTTTAACCAGTTGGCTGCGACATACATACAAACGTTGACGTAAAATAAGTTGATTTAAATTAAGAAAGTTGATTCCAATCTTTTAACTACCTACACCAGAATAGTTTTATTACCTTAAAGTTGCTATTTTGTACATTCTGACGGTCCTAAGCCCGTAAAAAGTAGGAAGGGAAAATTGGGATCAATTTGATAAGCCTCATAGGATGCTCTCACACTGTGTGTTGTAAAATGTTGCTAACAACTGTGCTGTCGTAATTTTTTGACTTTTGTTCAAAGCTAATCATGTTTTTGCTGTCAAAAGGCCACTTCACTGCACGTTGTCTACATTTTCTAACCTGCAGTGCGAGAGCATCTTTTTGTGGTAAGGTACATACACATGTAGGTATAAGTGTAGGGGTAGGCATCGGCGGAGCGGCGGCGGGAGCACGCGCGGCGCGCGCGGCGCCTGTGTGCGTGTAGCTGTAATTAGCTATGCATAGGTGCGCGTACGAGCTTGGAATAGGGCTGGCAACTTGAATATTTTTTAATTAATTTTTGCTGAGGTTTTGTACTAAAAATATTTTTATTTAATTTTAGTTATGTGCTCAATGCAATATACGTCGCTTACATATGCCGTGGTTTGAAGGAACGCACTACTTTTCCTAACACCCTGTATAGGTATAGAGTCAAAGTATACTTTTGGATAGTTTGCTTTTAGTAAATAGAAGCCTACAATAATACATTTTCCTTGTACTATGTATGTTGGCTGAAAAAAACAAACATACCCTAAACTTACCTACCAAACTACATGTTCTCTACTCTACATCTAGGTAGGTACATTGAAGTTTTACAGAGCCATAGGAGGGGATATGCATGCAGTTTAGTTGGTCGCTCGCTAGCTATAGCTACTTGGCAGGGCATTCGCAATTTTATGTGAGACCTTGTAGAGTCATGTAAATGAAAGAAGTAGAGACACAAACAAACAACAAGAGCATAACATAACCTCGAGTAGGAGCCACGGAAAAGCGACAACTTCGAGTAGGACCCACGGAAAAGTCGTCCAAAATCGTAGTTACTGCTCACGAGTTTCCTCCGAAACAAAAAATGACCAGCAAAGCGTACTTACGGCAATAGTTCTATCCGTCATTGCAAACAGAGATTTGCTCTAAATAACACAGTTATATCACTGCATTTCGTGAGTTTCGAGATTTTGAGTCAAAAACAGAAGTCTATTTTCTCACTCATTTCAAGAAAATTATTTTCGAATCCACTTCGATTCGAGAACGAGAATTTTTACAAACAAAAATTAACAAAATGGTCGATATTTCAAACATGACAACCATTGGTTGGGGCTGAAATCTAGTGTTACTATTTCAAAAAATATTTGGTAATCGTTCTTCATTCACTTCAGAAGCATGAAGTTATCCTCGATGGGCAGGTGCACCAACAGCTGGGTACCAACCTTCTGCAAATATTCCATTCAGTTAATCGTTCAAATAAATCAATCAATTTGTGAAAAGTAAAAGTGGTGATGATGAATTTGTTTTAAAATTATTTTTATGACATGTTACGGCTGTAAATAACTGAAAAATGGCAAATTCAGTTAACATATCAATTGAAGCCCCTATAGAAAATCAAATACAAGAAATTACTTACGATGGACAAGAAATATATCAAGCGTAAGTGTACTTCAACTTAACTTTGTATATTTATTTTTTATTTTATTCTAGCTATTGATTTATAATAATAAATTCGTCATAATTAATAACATTGCGCTCATTATCTATCACATAGCGTTAACACACATTTCTAAATACTAATTTGCCTTGTAAAATAGGTTAGTCAGAAACCGCTAATCAGTTATACTTTTTGGGGAGGGAATTCAATCATTCCACAGTTCTATTGATGTGGTAAAATTATAATTTCCACTTACAGACCTCTGTCCATGTCAGAGAACTTAACACGGCTCGCACAGAAAATAGACTTCTCCAAAACAGAAGATGACTACCAAGTTTGCACTGTGAAGAAAGAGGGTGAATCTTCAGATGCCAAGTCTGAGGATGAAAGTAAAGAGCCAGGGTATCAGTCGAGTTTGTGGCCATGGGATTCTGTCAGGAACAAGCTGAAGAATGCTCTCACTGAAGTATGCGTTCTGGCTGATGTTATCAGCATTGCGAAGGAGAAGAGGTATATGGTGAGTGGCTATGATATACATTTTATATCTTTATATTTCATTTACATTTCTTAAGTTTGGTAATTTTGGTATGGAATGGAGGATTATGAAAGGTCCAAACTGGCTGTGATCTTTGCAATATTTTCTTGCCTTTTGAGTGGTGTTTCTAGTTTTGCATTTTAGTTATTAAGATAGTGAGCAGAAATAAATATCTAAAATGACACAAAAGTATTTCAAAGATTTATTCAACAACTCAAATGTATCTATTTTTCCAGGTCTTAGATCAAATTCAACCAGAGGCCATAGACAACCGTCCAATGGTGCAAGTTTATGGCAGAAAGAAGGCCTTGGCTGCCGCAGCTGCCGTCCTATTAGCTGGCGTAGAACGTTTGAGAGCCAGCGAAACTATGAGAGTCACTAGAAACATGCCTGACTTCCATATAGATTTGCTGAGGTTGAGACAAAACTGGCGGCTCAAGAAAGTCGGGAATACTATCGTTGGTGATCTGAGCTATAGAACAGCTGGGTCCAAGTTCAGCCAGACTGGAGTTTTTGAGGTACCTAACTTTAATTCTGAGAGACTGTTTTCAACTTTCATGGTCACAGAATGCTCCAAGTTACGACCGACGGTACCGTACCGGCTGCGGGTTTTGGACCAAAACCCAAAACAACATTATTCCTACCACAATGTTCTGTTTCAGGAATTGTCCAATATTTTAGCCCAGTTTTATTAACCATGATCAAACTGTTTTTGAAATAAAATATTACAGTAAAATTCTAGTTTTAATTAAAAAAAAATACCTAGCTTTTTGACAGAGTTAACATTATCTGGAAATGGCTCAAAATCAATAAAGATTGAAAGTATATTGGAAATTGTTTGTTTCAGGTAACCAAAGCGCCAGAAGAACAAATAGCTCACGCAATGTCCTTGAATGCTGGTGGGCCGGCGCCATCCGCCCTGCGAGTGACCGTGCCTCCCGAGCTGCAGGGAGTGGCCTTCATATCTGTGCTGTGTCAGAAAGGTAACATTTAGGCTGTGGGTCGTACATGACACATTTGTTACTGTAGCCAAGCACTGGTCAAAAGTTATTTAAACCGTTACTATCGACTTGATGAAGAAGAAGACACATTTGTTTAAGAAATCTGCATGAAAATACTAAACCAACTTAATTTTCATACTTATTTGTATATTGTGGTTTTTGTAAAGAACTTCTAAGTTATTACCTGATTCATAGAAGAAAGGGATTATAAATGGCTGCCGGAGCTCACGCTTTCTCACTTCTACTTATGAAACCGCCGCCATTATTATAATCCTTTTCTTCTGTAAATCAGGTAGAAGATAACTAGGTATTTTTTGCCAATTTCACATGCTATTAGTGATGCTTTTGAACTAGAGGTATATTTATGAATGAATCAAGAATTTGATTGCACATGCGCGAAATGTAATTTCACCTCAAGGGTGCCACGTAATTTTTTGGTCCTTTGCCTCGCGAGGCAGCGAGCAGCACGATGTTAGAACCGTGAACGTCATGTCGACGGTTCTCTATCCATTTGCATAAAAAGAATTGGCGTAATATATTTTGGCACACTGTAATTTAAACTAATGATACTTACGCATAATTCATTTACGCATAACAGTTTAGGCATAATTTCTTTACGCACAAAAAATATTGCCATAATAGTACATAGGCCTAAAATACAAAACCATAAATTGTCATATCCATAATCAAAATAGGCATAAAAATCTGATGCATTAGAAGAAGCCCTAAATTGTATAAAAATAACCTAACCTAACCTAAACTGACCTAATTTAACCTAATATATCTTAAAAAATACTAAACTGACTTACATTTCCTGCCATTTGAACTTAATAAAAAATATATTATATTAGGCCAAAAAAATTATTACAAAAGCTATTATGCCAAAATATTGTTAGTATAAAATACAATAGTCTAAAATATGATTATGCGAAGATAAATATTATGGCAAGAAACTATTATGTCAGAGCAATGGTAGGCGAAAAAAAATTATGCGAAACATGTTATGCTAAAACATATTAGTGGAAAAAAAAATATGCCTACGAAAGGGATACCCATGTCGACTTAAATATAAACCAACACTGAAGCAAATACCTAATACGATACTATGTACCCACATTGTATTCAAGCCACTTTGCGAAATTCTTGAGCCACCAATATATGCCGTCAATTCCATCTCTTACAGAGCAAGAAGACGTAGTAACAGCCACACTAAGCTCTTCCGCTTTGAACTGCCCGGGAACCTTGCCCGGCGACGGCGCGGAGTTACACTGGCAACAGAAGTTAGAAGCCGCACAAAACGTGCTATTCTGTAAAGAGCTGTTTGCCAGACTAGCAGCAGAAGCAGTGCAGTTGGATGCGTCCATACCACACATGGTTGTGGGCAACCAGATTATGGCCACGGTGAGTTTAGGTACCGCAAATTGTAAGGGTCAAATGTAAAATAAGAAACACTGGCAACAGAAGCTGCACAAAATGTGCTGTTCTTTAAAGAGCTGTTTGCCAGGCTAGCAGCAGAGGCAGTGCAGCTGGATGCGTCTATACCACACATGGTTGTGGGCAACCAGATTATGGCCACAGTGAGTCAAGGTCTTAGAAACTTTTTTTTTTATAAAAATGGGTAAGCAGTTGTCCGCAATCTCACCTGATGTTAAGTGACGATGCAGACGATGATGGAACATGCTCGCCCAGATAATGCCTATTCACTCTCGCCTTGAAAAGGCCCAGGTTATAACGTTCCGGAAACAGATCTGCAGGCAGGGAGTTCCACTCCTTAGCAGTTCGCATTAAAAATGTAGAAGCGAAGCGCATTGTGCGAATTTGCGGGATGTCTACGATATAAGGGTGGAATCCCAACCGGCGTCTCGTGCACCGGAGATGGAATGGTGACGGAGGTATCAGATCATGGAGAGACTGTGCACACTCCCCGAAATGTATCCTGTAGAATACCGACAAGCAAGCTACCTTGCGACGGTGTTTGAGGCTCTGTAACGTTGGAAACTATTCATATTACAACCCTCTGCATGCGAAGAGAAAAATCACAACATGCCTTACAATAGTGGGGTTTACTAGACCCCAAGTTCAAAATTTATTTGAAAGATATTTATAGTCGCACATAAGTTTTAAAGACGTTATATTATAACATTGATCATATTTTTATGAAATGAATGATAAAATTGAAGAACAAAACAATAATTTACGAATAAATTGAATTAAAGTTTATTGTTTGCGGTCTATAATACCCCATCTCGTATGCGAAGGGTTAAGGTTGTTGAAAGCTCAATGTAGTGAAATAGCTTATCGCTTATTAATCTTATTATTTTGTATCTGTAGTAATTTCACACTACAATTTTATTCGCAGGTATTACCAGGCATCCAGTTACTAATAGGATTGTGTCACAATAATGGACAAAACACGAACACAAACCCTGAAGGAGCTACTAAGGTATATTCAAAATGATAATATAAATCTTAGGCATTTTCCTCATATAATCAAATGCAATGATTTGATTTTTAATAGAAATTGTCACCTCAGCAATAATTCCGTCTATACTTTTCATCATCCCGTGTGATGCCGGCTTAGAATAGCATCACTCCATAATCTATCCCATGGGTATCGTAAGAACCGACTAAGAGATTCGAGAGTTTATGTGTATAGCAATTTTAAACGACATACTAACAACCTGTCGCTATGGTGATACACAGTCTTCTAAATGACACTCAAACTTTTGTCAGACATGTTGGGGTCGTTAGCAGGTCGTCCCATTCGCAACTCGTCCCATTCGTTACTCGTCCCTCCAACTTAGAACATAAAACATAAAATAAAACATAAAATCCGATAATCAGTTCAACTCTTTACAAATTTTATCAAAATCTGTTGTTTCATGTTTTAAGTTGGTGGGACGAGTTGCGAATGGGACGAATTGCAAACGGGACGAGTTGCGAATGGGACAAGTTTCTTACGTGGGAGGGTGGAGTTGCGAATGGGACAAGTTTCTTACGTGGGAGGGTGGAGTTGCGAATGGGACAAGTTTCTTACGTGGGAGGGTGGAGTTGCGAATGGGACAAGTTTCTTACGTGGGAGGGTGGAGTTGCGAATGGGACAAGTTTCTTACGTGGGAGGGTGGAGTTGCGAATGGGACAAGTTTCTTACGTGGGAGGGTGGAGTTGCGAATGGGACAAGTTTCTTACGTGGGAGGGTGGAGTTGCGAATGGGACGACCTGCTAACGACTACCTGTTCGAAGACAGTATTTTATTGTAATTTCAACTTATTTCAGGCTGAAGGCTCGACCGGCAAATCGGAGCACGATCACGTGTTGGAACATTCGCTACATCAGCTGCTGCGTGCGGTACACCACGCCAACACGCACCACCCCTTCCCCCACCCCGCCACCGGCCCGCTGGGGCCCTCCAAGCGACGCTGCCTCGCAGGTACTAGTACCTGGGACGCTAAGCCCATAAAATATCAATCTGTCATATTTCTTTCCTAGAATTATGAAACTTGGTACAGTTGTTCTTTAGGTGCTAGTGAGTAGATTAAGCCCGGTTGACAAAGGGTTCCGCACCTAAGGGGGGAGGGGGAGGGGGGGGAATATTTCTTGTTCCGAGTTTCGCTCTAAGCCATACAACTTATAAATTAATGCTATTAAGGCAAGTGTGGTATCATTTTCGGGTGAATCATAGACGGGGTATTCATTTATGGAACAAAAAACTCACGTTTTCCTAAGAAAAAATAAAAAAAAATAACAAAAGTTGTAAAAAAAAAGAAAAAGCTATACTTTTAGCGTTAATTATACTCTATAATAATAGAAAATTGAAACAAAAAAAAATCTGGCAATAATGCTACATTTATATAGATTATAAATATATATGATACATTAACACTTTATCAATGGAAAGTAGGTGAAAAAAAAAAACTTTTCGCTGGAAGGAGTGTCTTGCTTTATGTTGCATCACAAGTCATTGTATTGACATACGATTTGTATGACGATATGGATTCCTTTTCAGGTTATTATAACTGTAACTTTCAGTTATGAGCTGTGTATAAAATTATGGAATTAAATATCAATTTTGTTATATCTTAATTACAATCATTAATATTATATCTATAATCCTCCAAACAAATTTTAACTGTCTCAAAATAGTAAAAAGAGGTACTTACCGCGATTCCATTTTTATTTTAGTTGTCTAATATTTCGATCCAGTTTTATGGGTCATGATCACTATTGATCACGGAGCAACCACGAAAGTTTAGGACAGTTTATTAACTGTGTCTTGAAACAGCGCTGTAAATAATAAATAATTATGATTTGCTGTCTTGAAATTATAGTAAAATAAGTTAACATGTATAAAAGCGTAACATATATAAAATTTAATACATATTGGATGAAACATAGTTTATGTTTTATTGCAATTTCCACAGCAGGTACATAAATCTGTACATTTTAGTTGGTTTTTCAAGCACTTACACCTGCCGCCACAGTTTGTTTTGCATCTGCATCTTATTATTTCGAGGCAAGCCTCTGAGGCTACGGGCATGTTACTCCACAGAGGTAGCCATTCATCGTCCATTCTATTCCAGCCCCAGTTAGAAGGACAAGGAAGACTTTGGATACGCGAGAGTTGACCCCATGTGTGTACACCCTGATACACGGCCCGTAGAAAATGCTGGAGTAATGCCCCTTTCGTAGGTGGAATGTTGTCAAGCTGACGGTCCTTCTTCGTGAACAAATGTTTGCGGCATTCATTTATTTCCGTGCAAGTGCTAGGTCTGGAATTAAGTATTATATATTTTAGAATCAAGGCTTTATTGTTGAAGCTGCGTTGTTGTGAACGAAACTTACTTACCTGTCATATAGGATAATAACATATTTTTCAATGAAAGGAATAGCGTCATCACTATGTCATGACTATCACTACAAACGATACCGTATCGTTTTTCAACGGAAGAGGCAAAAAGAGTGCGTTTGAGGCTTGGCAAGCATATCCGGAAGTAAATAAAGGCTTTTTAGCTGCATATGAGGGGCATATTGATGACGCTATTCCTTTCATTGAAAAATATGTTATTATCCTATATGACAGGATAATAACATATGTTTCGTTCACAACAACGCAGCATAATTTAACAATAAAGCCTTGATTCTAAAATATATAATACTTAATTCCAGACCTAGCACTTGCACGGAAATGAATGCCGCAAACATTTGTTCACAAAGAAGGACCGTCAGCTTGACAACATTCCACCTACGAAAGGGGCATTACTCCAGCATTTTCTACGGGCCGTGTATCAGGGTGTACACACATGGGGTCAACTCTCGCGTATCCAAAGTCTTCCTTGTCCTTCTAACTGGGGCTGGAATAGAATGGACGATGAATGGCTACCTCTGTGGAGTAACATGCCCGTAGCCTCAGAGGCTTGCCTCGAAATAATAAGATGCAGATGCAAAACAAACTGTGGCGGCAGGTGTAAGTGCTTGAAAAACCAACTAAAATGTACAGATTTATGTACCTGCTGTGGAAATTGCAATAAAACATAAACTATGTTTCATCCAATATGTATTGAATTTTATATATGTTACGCTTTATACATGTTAACTTATTTTACTATAATTTCAAGACAGCAAATCATAATTATTTATTATTTACAGCGCTGTTTCAAGACACAGTTAATAAACTGTCCTAAACTTTCGTGGTTGCTCCGTGATCAATAGTGATCATGACCCATAAAACTGGATCGAAATATTAGACAACTAAAATAAAATGGAATCGCGGTAAGTACCTTTTTACTATTTTGAGACAGTTAAAATTTGTTTGGAGGATTATAGATATAATATTAATGATTGTAATTAAGATATAACAAAATTGATTTTTAATTCCATAATTTTATACACAGCTCATAACTGAAAGTTACAGTTATAATAACCTGAAAAGGAATCCATATCGTCATACAAATCGTATGTCAATACAATGACTTGTGATGCAACATAAAGCAAGACACACCTTCCAGCGAAAAGTTTTTTTTTTCACCTACTTTCCATTGACAAAGTGTTAATGTATCATATATATTTATAATCTATATAAATGTAGCATTATAGCCAGATTTTTGATTGTTTCAATTTTCTATTATTATAGAGTATAATTAACGCTAAAAGTATAGCTTTTTCTTTTTTTTTACATCTTTTGTTATTTTTTCTATTTTTTCTTTGGAAAACGTGAGTTTTTTGTTCCATAAATGAATACCCCGTCTATGATTCACCCGAAAATGATACCACACTTGCCATAATAGCATTAATTTATAAGTTGTATGGCTTAGAGCGAAACTCGGAACAAGAAATCTTCCTCCCCCCTTAGGTGCGGAACCCTTTGTCAACCGGGCTTAATCTACTCACTAGCACCTAAAGAACAACTGTACCAAGTTTCATAATTCTAGGAAAGAAATATCACAAAATGTGCTTAGCGTCTCAGGTATAGCCCACTTTTGGGTGTAGGCCTCCCCCAGAGTATTACAAGGCACAATCTCTCTCATTCATTGTCATCAATCTCAATTTTATCATTATCAGTATTATCACTATCCAGTCGCTACTATACAGGGTGGACCATATAGTGACGTCAATAAAAAGAAATTAGATTCCTCACATCTTGGGGTATTCGAAAATACCCCATGTATGTTCTGCGATTATTTTTAGTTTCCGAATTATTCAACTTTTAAAGTTGTATGGAAAAAACTCGAATGGCAGACATTTTTTCTTTTTTTTTTTCGCTGAAAAGTACAAATCGTAAAGATTGTGCTAGGAAATCAACCGCGCAAGAAGCCCTTAAACGGAAATAAAAAAAGGAAAGGAAAAATGACTGCCAGTCGAGATTTTCCCATACATCTTTAAAAGTTGAATAACTCGGAAACTAAAAATAATCGCGGAACATACATGGGGTATTTTGGAATACCCCAAGATGTGAGAAATCTAATTTCTTCTTATTGACGTCACTCCATGGTCCACCCTGTATAGCCGGCCTTTTCTAGTCATTGGTCTATGATGGTCTATCCAACTGGCAGGTAGATGTAACCTTGGTTTAGAATTTTTCTAAGACTGTAATCTGTAGCGTCGGGTCGTGACATCTCGTGGAGGCTACATTCTAAACGCCGAGAAGGATGCTATCAGTTGTTAGGATGGTAACATGTCGTTAGATTTGTTTTAGCAGCGTAGCTGCTATTCCGAACACTGCAGCCAACAGCCGACAGCCAACAGCCAACGGCTGCAACTGCCGTTGCAGCATATGCTGTTGGCTGTCGGCTGTTGGCTGCAGTGTTCGGAATAGCAGCTTAAAGGTGGTATTCCGAACACTGCAGCCAACAGCCGACAGCCAACAGCATATGCTGCAACGGCAGTTGCAGCCGTTGCAGCACTACTGGTTTGTTTCTATGGAACGCTATCCGAAGGCTGCGGCCGACAGCATGCTGTCGGCCGCTGCAGCATATGCCGCAACTGCCGTGACTGCAGATCAGTATTGCTGCAACGGCAGTGCGATACGCACGTATCTATTTTTGCTATTTTGCTATAAAACGTAAAATGTGTGGTTCACAAATAATTGTGAAGTAATTAATTATAATAATTATTAAAAAACGAAACCACACAGCGGTAATTTCAAAGGTACCTACCTAGGTTCGAGTTTGGCGGTACACTGAATTGTACCAACTAAGTACTTATAGTTCGTGCGTGAGTTACCTGTAGGTACCTATTATAACTACTTAAGTACCTACAGTCTACTCTGCCGTGTGATGCTGGCTTAGAATAGCATCACCCCCTTTTTTTCTGTGGTATTGCAATTTTAGGCGACAGGCTGACAACCTGTCACTATAGTGATACACGACAATAGCTAGAACGGCTCTCAAATATTTGTTACACGTGGCGATAACGACCGAATTTTTACGGCCGTCGCTACCCCGCAATCGTTTAAGGCGTGATTTATGTATGTAGGTACCTATTAACCTGTAGGTACCTATAAAATCTACCTAAGTCTACATGCAACTATCGGCAGTCACGGCATGTGCTGTCGGCTGTCGGCCGGTGCCTTCGGAATCGCATGTGCTGCAACTGCCAACAGCATGTGCTGCAACTGCCGATAGCTGCAGCCGTTGCAGCATATGCTGTCGGCTGTCGGCTGTTGGCTGCAGTGTTCGGAATAGCAGCTTTAATTTCATACCTAATCAATATATTGGTAAAATATTAATTAAAAATAATAGTAATAATAATTCGAAGTAGTTACATTGTCAATCAATCAATAATAGCAAAAATAATCTTATCCCATGTCAAATTATTCCCATATCAAATAATAAAAAATAAAAATAAAAAAGCGACCAAGAGCGTGTCAGACACGCCCACAAATAGGGTTTCGTAGTCAACGTTTAAATATCAGGTTTTTCAGCATTACAAACTTAATTTTGTTGCTAGTTTGTTAGCAGCAGTATGATGACCAACCGCAAATAAAAAAACTCATTTTTTTCTAAAACCTTTAAGGTTACAATATCCGTTATAGTTTTCATTGTAACTTCAGATTGTAAGCTATATTCCATATTTATTTCAAATTTTTAGCGTTTATACTTTAGAAGTTACAGCTGGAACAAATCATGGGTCAAAAACGCCCTTTTTAAAAGCAAATATCTCGTGACAGAAACATTTTCGTGACTTTGTTTCAAAGAAACCTCACCTTAGTTTTAAAAGACCTATTCAACAATATCCTACTCAATCTTACAGAAGAAAAAAAATTTTTTTTGCCCCCATTTCACTTGTATGGGACCCGGGGGTCCAAAAAACATTTAAAATATTTTTTCTTAACATTTCTATATTTTTCACCCATATTGATAGCTCAGTATACAGACAGACAGACTTGACGAAACTATAAGGGTTTCTAGTAGACTACGAAACCCTAAATAATGTAAATAATAACTAGCTACTTCTACTACACCTAGCTACAACGGCTACATAAAATTTTATAAATTCAAAATAACTGACTTTAAACCTGAAATATTATTTTGATTTTTGTTTTCAATGAATAATTGTACTTGTTCCCAACAGGTCCAATGGCGGCGGACCGCTACGAGCTACTAGACATGAGCAAAGAGCAATCTCTCCTCGAGCAGATCATCCAGCAGGCGCAGCACTTCTTCATGAGGAGACGGAGCGAATACGTTCTCGATACCATTGCTAAAGAGGTTAATATGTTTTTGTTGATGTCCGCTAGTATGGAAGACCTATTCTTATAAATGTATTTCGATCCATTTAACTACCCATATATTCTGGAGAAAATCATATTTATTATTTATACCTAACACGGGAAGTGTTTTAAAGTTATCATAATATTTTGCAATTGCTAAATAAATTTTAATCATATTATCTTGAAACGACGATAAAGCATTCTATGTTTAGATACAATTTACATAAATTTAAATAAGTCGCCTGTAATTCAATATTAATACAATATTGAAAATATTCGACTATATTTTTTCAAATTCATTATTTCGATGTCGTTTCAGGTGAAAGATCCGCTCATCGTGTCTCACTGGAACGCCTTGAACAGCCCAACGCAGTCGTGTGTGAAAATTAACATTATGGCCTACGGGTAAGTCTCACTAAAGTATGGCCATTGGAATAGGCCATATTTGACAGCTGTCAAATCCATACAACTCTGATAAATCTGGGGGCACGGCTGAAAGTCGAGCTGAAAGTGGCACGGCCGTACCATCCTTTTCTCAAACCAGTTCAGGCCATTTTCGACCCCCCCCATAACTCCCTTGTCGATAAATTATGAACCCTCATTTCAAAATATCTTATCAAGCACTCCATTGACACGCTACATTTAAAATTTCATCTAATTTACACCAGTAGTTTAGAAGTTATAGTTTGTCAAAGTTTCTTAATTTTCTGCCTGACTGACTGACCGACTGACTGACTGACTGACCGATCATCAAAATTCTAAGGTACTTTTAGCAGACTGAGGAGCTTCAAACTTAGAATACAACTTGCATTTAGTGTATGAATAAAGGAAAAACTATAACATTCTGAAATTTCGGTTGCAACCGCATAAAAAACTTTGTATTTCTATAGAAATGTATAGGATTACAAAGTTAACTTTGCGGATAGACTTTGAGGAAATCTGTTGCTGAGGCTCAAGAAGTAGTTCCAGAAAAGAGAAAGAGGAAGACTACCTACAAAAAAAATGAGATCCCACCAAAAACATTAAAAAAAGAACCAAGCCTCGCCTCTCAGTTCTTCTACTGTAAAAAGTTGTGAGATCCATGTGATGCCAAGTCGGTTGTCGATTTATTCAAAGACTACTTCATGGAACTTTCATCTTAAGCTATTGCGTAATTAGGTAACAGACATCATCTTATAGTAAACATATCGATATTTAAAAACTGTTATATTTACAATAACTAAAATGACTTGGCAATCGCACACTATTTGCTTGTGAGAAACGATGATGGTCTGGTGCGATGAATGTTTTTGGTGGGATAAACATTATCTTTATATTCATAGTTCGAACGGCCGTACTGTAATTACCTCTCACATACTCAATTTCTAGCTATTATAACAAAAATTGCAATCGTCCCTAATCTGAATTTTAACTAATAACATAGGCAGTTTAATATAATAGCATTTGATTAAGGCACTTTTGGACAATTTCGCAGGCAAAGATTGAACCCCGTTAGCCTAGATGGTAGAGGCGTTGCTAGTATTAATTAATATCAGAAATCGCAAGTTCGAATCCTGCGTGCCATAGAATATTTTGGGATTTACGAGAAGATTGGTATTTTAATGTTGTTCGTCGCTTTTTAAAGTGTTCAGTTACATTTGTTTACTCGTTTTTCAATTGCAGCTACGACGCAGTCTGCCGCACGTCTCTGCTAGTTCACGTCGGCGAGAAGACTCTAAAATGCATCTGTCGGGATGGTAAAGTGAGGCACCTGTCATACGAACTGCAGGAGCTCAGGGATCTCATTTATTGTCAGGTACTATTTTATTGTTATTTATTTATATCATGTATTGGTGGGCACGAACCCGGGATATCAGAAGATTACAATAAACGTTATTTTCTACTATCCTTGGGACGCAGAAGATGTTTTGCGATATGTAGACATTTTGCGAATGAATTTTGCCTCTGAAGGCTAAGGTGTCTACTACTTTTGTAAATGATATGCTAATGTTTTTTTTTGTTCAAAATAGAGAATTTATAGAAGAAAAGCTTCCCATTTTTCCTATCATTGACGTTTATACTGTGGGCTACATTTTCTTTTTGAATTTTTACCACGCGGTACCTTGGTTGAATGGTACATTACTTACAAAACTTACATATAACCAATAACATACTACTAAAAAATATTACTATCGGGACACATTGTCAAATTGACACTTTGGTATTTGTATGTGAGTGTAGTGACGTTTCCTTGTAGCCATCTATCTCTCTATTCTGTATCGGTTTATACGTGGTTTATACTAACTTTGTGGTTCTGTTCCGTAGATCTACCAGCACCAGATGACGGCGGTGCAGGCGGTGGGGCGCTGCATGGGCTGGCAGCTGCTGGCCAGCTCCGCGCACCTCGGCTCCGGACCGGTCGAGCCCCTCGGCAGCGCCTCCTCCTGCCTGCTCGCCTCACCCAACGGTAAGTAACTGACCAGCTCGTCTGCAGCTGCAGTGCTGGTGTAGTGTAGCGCAGGCTCCGGACCGGTCGAGCCCCTCGGCAGCGCCTCCTCCTGCCTGCTCGCCTCACCCAACGGTAGGTAGCCCACCAGACCCAGCCACCCCAGGGTATATCGCATCAGCCTGTAGAAGTCCGCTGCTGGTACAATTTGCGCAGATAAAAAATGGACCCGAATTAGCTACATTATTGTTGGCATCCTGCTCATCATCATCATCATCGGCCTCATACGTCTGTGACCGACGTTCTGATGCAACACTTTTATCCGCCGTGACGCAGGTGAAGTTTCCTCTCCACAAGCCTGGGATGCATGTAAATGATGAATGATGTAATTTTCACCATTCATTTATTACCACTCTTTTTAACTCTTTCTCCGTCAAACACGAAAGCAAGAAAATTTGCTACCAGTGTCACACCAATTTCAAACTTAATAAGATTTTTCCTTATTTGATATTACTAAATAATCGAATACCTAAAAGCAAAAGTTTATTATTCAAACTACAATAAATAAAATAAGTTAAAAACATTTAAATATAAAGTTTTATATTGCCAGTTGTGTCGTCTATAGTCGACCATGGCTCTGTTGGCTTTGCGGGTGAAAAGGTTAAGCTAGGTGTTTGAAGCCCTACCTATATCAGGAAACACATTTTTGGCCTACTCTTACTTGGTCACTTTACAATGTCTGTAAGACATGAACATAATTAATTATCTTTAGCTTTATCTATGAAACTTAGTTTGGTGTATCTTTTGTATAGCTTCTTATACAACGTGTTACAAAACAACCAATAAAGCGTCCATACAAATTGAGTTACTTTTGTATGGGAGGTCCAAATTATTTTTCATATTTCGACCCATGTTCTATGTTGAAAGTTGTTTAGTTTTATTTTATGAGTACCTTGACCTCATACAAATTGAGTTAATTTTGTATGCGAGGTTCAAATTATTTTTCATATTTCGACCCATGTTCTATGTGGAAAGTTGTTTAGTTTTATTTTATGAGTACCGTGACCTCCTTTCAGCTATATTGATTGTTTTGTAACACCCAGTATAAGTAGAAATTTGTTTAGTGTGTATTTTCTTGACGCCTTTTTTAACACTTTTATGTTAAAACTCAATCAAAACTTTATATTTCACAAAAGTAATGATGAGTATGAGTCTAACATGTTATCTTTCCCTTGGAGTCAATAACCTGTTTAACACCAGGTCAATAACCCACATGTCCTCTATTCACAATTTGTTTCTTTTGTTCAGGTGACCGAATGATAGCCATCCGATGCGAACCTTCAGTTGGAATCCAGGTGTTTATTGCTGAATCTCCCAGAAAAGACCTATTCTCCAGTGAATTAGTCCAGGACAAGAAATGGGAGAACCTCGGAGGAGCCTTCAAAGAAATCAAGCTTGACAAAATGGAGGGCAAGAATTTCCTCAACAAAATGGAATTACTTATGGCTTGTCTTAGCAGTCCATCCTAAACTATTTAAATTTTAGCTTTAAGTACACTTATCATCAGAAAAATCGAGACACTTTGCAAATTTACGATTTTTAGGGATCACATTATCTTTTTTAATGTTTATTTAGGAATTTCAATGTAATCATTCAATAGTGTATTAGTGTGCGTATTACAATGTTCCTAATGTCCTGGTGTCAGTGATTTAAATTCAACTTTTACTTTGCAGATTTCTTATTAATTTTTTTTAACTTTGAAAACGAAAGTATCTCGATGTTTTTGATGAGAAGTATATTTTAACTGTCTTTTTTATCTATTTATTAAGAAATAAAATAAACCAATTTGAAGTATTCATAGAATTTTATTTATACGTAAGGGAAACTTAGGTAGAATGTTAAATATTACTGAAGATTGTTCTTGAGTGTCTCGTTGACGTCCTTCGAGATCTCGATGTCCACTCCGCAAGAACTGAAACAAAATTGATGTTTTAGGCACACCTCTATGAACCTCATCTAGACATAGGGGAAAACCGAATTAGAGTAATGTAAATGCAATGAATGGGTAATGTGTTACAAGTGATTTTTAAATACACACAATTTAGTAAACCAAATTAGTATTAATTTAAATTTATATTATTTACAAGACACTATGTAGAAAAAAGAATTTGATAATTACCTGTAATTCATTGAGTAGACTCTTCCTAGCATTAAAATCCCCAGCATTACAAGACATTGAATTTTTAACACTCGGAAGGCTTCAGATTACGATTAACACTAACCTAACGATAAATCTAGACTAAAATTAGAATCGCGAGAGAGGTGACCGGGATCTGAAGTTGCCGCCGCCGCCACCGCCTCCGTTTTGCCTGTAGCCCTGGCTGGAGCCGCGGTCGAACGACCTCTGGCCGCCGTACGAGCCTCCGCCGAAGCTTCGGCCGCCGCCGCCGCCACGGGGTCCACCGAAGGATCGTCCACCGTCGCGCCCGCCCGGACCACCGCGAGGTCTGAACCCACCGCCGCCGCCACCCCTACGCGGCCCATCACGCTTCCTCGACAGCTCTACCTTCAGAGTCGCGCCCAACATCTCGAAACCGTTCATAGCGCTACACGCATCTTCAGCCTCCTGAGAGTTTTCAAATTCAATGAATGCAAAACCGGGGGGATTGAGTGCTACCCAAACCGAGTTCAGTTTCCCATATTTGTCAAATTCCCTCTCGAGGTCTTCCTTCTTGATTCCCTCGACGAGTCCGCCGACGTAAACGCGTGTGCCTTGTGAAGACATGTTTGAAATCTGAAACGAGGACAAGACAAGCTACACACAAACAACCAAACAGGGTGTTATAGATTCACTTCAAAAACATTATTTACAACATTTCCGCTGTCTAATGGCAGTTTTTAGGCACAAATATGCAAAATTGCGACGCATTTTGTGAAATAAATAGATAAATACAATGGAGAAAACAAAATGTCGTCGACAGCAAAATGCCACGCCAACAAACATCGGTAAATTGTGCCTCTCTTGGCCTGTTACACCAAATACTTACATGTGCAGTTGATAGACGAATACGTGCAGAATAAACTTAACCTAATTTCTATTATAATTAAGCTAAATTAACTAATTTTATAATAAAAATAATGGGAAATGACAAATTTCGATCAATGAAATAATTCATTGACCGAGTGAGTGAATGAGTTTCGGCGGAAGTGAGGGGAGGGGCTTGACGCTTGACCTTTCAAAGATTGCCAATGTAAAAAAATATTTTCATTTCGATACTGACTCGATAATATTCTGAATTCCCAAGAAATAATGCAAAATAATTATCAGCAGTGCTTTGATGCACAGTTTTTACACGAGAAACATTTCACCACCACAATCGAAAGCAACTAGAAGCTCTAAAGATTATTTAAACTTGTTTCGTATTTATCCAAAAGATAAATCCAATTGAACGAATGATTACTCCAAAGCGGAAGAGAAGCCGCTCTAGCGTATAAAATTGAATTATTTATGTGTGCGTGAGGTTGGTGTAGTGGTGTGGGAGGAGGCTTCAACTGGGAGGGGGAAGAGGGCTAGGAGGGAGAGGAAACTAACTACACGAAACCGGCCAAACTACTTTGTTCAACGGTCGCGCGGTAGCGCGCGTTTTCTTCGCTTGTTTTCTTTCGTACACAGACCCCACCTTTGTTTCATTATGAATTGTTTTTATTCAAAAGTTGCGCGATAAATTCATTTAAAATTAGTTGCAACGGCAAAACTTTTACATTTCGATAATGTTTTCTGTTATGAGTTGATAAAAATACCTGCGTGTTGTACGGCAGGTGAGATTTTATAAAAGTGAAATGAATATTGCGTGCAGTTAGTGAATATGGAGTGCGGCAAGGATATGGGGGTTCAGAAGAGACACAGTCAGTTCAGTGACACGAAATACAAGTGGAGGACGGTGGTTGTTGTGTGGTGTTTTTGTTTGTGTTCGTGCAGTGGACAGGAGGTGTTTGATACGGACCCGTGGCTCCTGAACCGGAGTACCGGGTTGACAGAGTTGCCAGGAGGTGTGGTGGTGGGTCGGGCGGTCTGGAGAGCGGAGGGCAGCCCGTACCTCGTCAGGGATGATGTCCTGGTGGAGAGAGACGGCGAGCTGGTGGTGGAGCCGGGGGTTGAGGTGCGATTTGCGCCTATGATCGGTATCACAGTTCGAGGAAAACTTATTGCAGTGGTAAGTCAAGGTTCTGATTAAGTTTACCTCTAATTAGAATAAGCATCGAAGTTTTATACCTAAACTACCGAGATTGGTGTTATTACATCGAATACCGAATACCTACCTAAACTTATGAACATGTAGGTAGGTACCGTTCCTACCTACGTTCTGTCGTGCAGGAGAGATAAGTTAGTTCAAACAAGACCCCAATTAGAAATTATGTACCTTACAAAAGGGTACTTAACTATGTACCTACCTATATCTACCTATAAGGCAGTGTTTTTCAAACTGTGGGTCGCGACCCCCAGGGGGGTCGCGGAGCCTTTCTAGGGGGGTCGCCGGCAAAATCCAAAAGTCAAGGCAGGTCGGGTAAAATTCAGTAAAACACAATTTGAGTGACAAAGAATGGTCATGTTTATTTTTAAACGTTATGTTTTATACGCTCTTTACCTGTTTGTAGCGTGAAAAGTCGAGCTCGCTTCGCTCGTGATACGTGCACCTTTTTGCCTGTTTGACACTCACGGCTAGTGTTAATGCTCCTCACTTGATTGTATCGTGAAAAGTCGAGCTCGCTTCGCTCGCGATACGTGTATTTTTCGGCCTGTTTTTCACTAAAGTTTAAGCTTTTACGCTCGTTTTTAGCGTAAAAATTCTCGCTCGCTTCGCTCGCGTTACATGCGGGCTTGTTTTTGCCTTAAATTTCAGCCTACCTAGAAAAATATCCTAAAAATGCGGACAACGCTTGTAGTTTTTCTGTATCCGCCATTGAATAAATGATATTACTAATTTTATGTTTCTATGATGACCCAACAGGGGGGTCGCCATTGATTTTTTGCCTGGAAGGGGGTCGCGTATTCAAAAAGTTTGAAAAACACTGCTATAAGGTAAATTCTTACTAAGAATAATTAGCAGAATTAGAAAGGGTTGTTTGTTTACCTACTTACGAAAGAATGTAAACAAACTAGGTAGGCGAGGTAAAAAAAGTATACCTACTCTTTGATTTGGCACTGAAACCCTAGGTTTAGTCTAGGCTCTATCTAGTTAGTGATAGCATAACAGCTACCAAATCTTTAGTCATCTACCTTGGTAGTAAGAAGCTATGTAAGCTATAATAGGTAGATAGGTAGGTAAATATTATAATTTACAATATAGATTAGAGACAAAGTTGTGTATGGGCCCAAAAATACAAAATTGAGTAGGTAGCCTAGGACCAGACTTATTTGTGTACCTACCTAGCTACATACCTAACCTATCTACTTGACCAGCCTATTCTGAGTATAAGCAAGCACACAACTGCCGAAAGACGCCACTCTGACCTAATTTAGTAGTATTTGTGTACCTACATAGGTTACCTAACTTAACCTATCTACTTGAACAGCCTAGTCTAGGTATAAGCAAGCACGCAACTGCCGAAAGAAGCCACTATGACCTAATTTAGGTTACCTCAATTCCCCTTCGCCCAAGCTAACACATTTATCGATTTATTTACCTACCTGCTCCAACCACACTACAAACACTTGATATTTCCGATATTTCCACACATTGATGATTATGATAACAAATGATATCACAAACTTATCAGTTCCATTCAACTGATATCAGTTCACCTGTAACTGCAAATATTTTAACAGCTTACGTTATGAAAAGGAAGATACAGTGCAATTTTACTCAGTAAATATTTATAGGTATTGGCAGGTGCAAGGCACGCGTGCTACTAAGATCAATAAAAAAGAGACAGCTGGTTTTAAAATGCTGATAAAGATGACTGACTGCATTTCATGAAAATATGACGCCTAGGAACCTAATGCTTGATATTAAGCAGATACCTAGGTAGGTACCTAAGTAGGAACACATTTTGGTTAGGTTATGGGATACGCAGATATAAGATAAAATAAAGCTATTAACCTCCCTGGCATCTGATGTTACAATTCGATTGCATGAGCTGAACATCTGTCGACTAGGGTTAAACGCGTGATACCACCTACAATAGCATTCTCAAAGACGGTTGACGTCAGGCAGGCGGCCGATCATAAAACATAGCCAAATCCCTTTGCTACATGATATTGTGTTCTAACACAGAATACATGGTTCTAACAAAATATGTTGCGCCGACCCCACTGTGTGATGTGGGCTGGAAGATCGATGGAGCTGTCTGTGGTCGCAAATGTGTGAAAAAAATTGCGAGTAGTACCTACTTAACTTCTTAGGTACCTTTTATGGAAACTATATGTAAACTGCGAAATAATGCCAATGCCTAGTACCAATTATTAACCCTACAGTAGCTAGGTACCTTCCTACCTAGCCAAGTTTTTATATAACCTATATTAAAGCAGTTACAGATAGGTAAATAGGGTTGTCGAATGGCTAAATACCTACTTATTCAAATGTTTGACCTAAACTTGTACTAAAAGAACTTTCCGGTTTCTGAGTAGATTCCCTTAGATTTTGTAATGAAGCATAAACACGCCCGAAGTCTGCCTCTCATTCTCATCCCTCATTTTAAAACTCTTCAAACCTTATTGTAACAAACAAAGTAGGGACCAAACATGACGCCCAATCGTCCATTTTTTGTCCAGGTTATTAATAGCTTGAACCTGTCTAACAGGTTTCTGATACAGCCTACAGACAAACCTATCTGAATATCTTATCCTTTTTTCCTGGTTGCTAATACAGACTGGGCAAAGCGTCAAAGCGTCGTCGGTTAGTACCTAATATTCCTGCCGTGCAAAGACTTTAAGAAAAATAAATTTACCTACCTAGGAGAAGCATTTTCCGACGTCATAGCGAAATAAAATAGTAACTACACCTAGATGTTCATTGCTTCTCTCGGTCTCTCTAGGTCTGCCTGCCTTTATCCCAAATGAGTTGGGGTCAGCGCGTAGGTAACGAATGGATTTGGAAATGTTTTATGACCGGCCGCCGTCAACCCTCTTTGGGAATGCTGTTATAGGTGGTATCACCGCCATCGACAGATATTCAGCCGAAATCATAACTCTACGTCGCCTTTGACGAAACACTTTGAGTTTACTAAGGATGGCAGTATTCATAACCGCACACGGCCACTACCAACCGCTCTATCTCTCTAGCTAATAAAATGCATGTTCATTCATGTACCTACATCAAGCAACATCAAGCCGTCAAGGTGTGCATCGACATCTCCCCTCAATTACATCCTATCAGGAAGTCGTCCACTTAGAGGTCAATCCACCATCAGCTGTCCAGTCAAAAGCAGAGGGTCATGGCACAGGAGCTAAGACCGAGATTGAATTATTTAACGGCTCGTGCCAGGTTAGGTCATCAGGCGAATATCATACCTGACGCCCGTTGGTGCAAAAGAGATAATTTAATGCATCTACCGTAATAAGCGTAACAGAGACAGATGCCAACGCAGATTTTTTAGTTTCTCTTGCGTCAAAGTCAGTTTTTAGTTTGAGGATTCTAAGTTTCCTTGTATCTAACAGAGGCATGCATTCGCAGCAACGTACGTCAAGTGTGAGACCCGCCATATCCCCAGCTGCGTAGCCCTGACATGCGTGTGCGCATGATTCACAGCGGCGACGCCTGTGTAGTTCTTTATTAGTGCACCAAATGAGCATAATATGGCAATGGTAATAAATGAATGATGTGTTCTGTTAAGACAAGCCTTTTTTAACGTTGCATGATGTTATTTTTGTTGTAAGTAACGGTCAGTTCGGCGGTAAAGAGCGATTGCTTAATCTACGTGAATCTCTACATGTTGTCCACCATCAAAGATAATCGTTTTGGCTGTGGCTTCATATATCTACAAGGGAAAGTCATTTATTTACGATGACAGTCTTTCGGTCTGTCCTATGAACATCCAACAGGGTTCCTTGCTAATATTTGCGTAAAATTTATTTAATACGTGTCATTCACCTATTCTACTCGTATCTTAGCGATTCCAAGGACTAGAGTTAATAGCAAATGCCTTTCGGCGTAAATAAATGGGGTATCTTTTAAGTATAAAATTTTCAACAATTCGTACATTTTCATTGCGTCACAAACTCATAATTTTCGGTTGAAATGCAGTATAATTTCGTGACGCGTTTTTATTTTAATGTACCTATAATTTATTTTGTCGTTTCTGTATGGAATAAACAAAATTACCCATGACGAGCCTCATAATGTGGAATGGAATGAAACTAAGAAGTCCTATAATCCTATAGCAGGGGGGTTTCACTCCGCGGATTAGGTATTACCCGCCCGGGTGCCCCTTGAAGGGGCTAATCTCAGCGGGCTGCCGCGCGCGAGATTCACCGCGCGTTTGTTCGTATTCGGATTAGGTAGGTATTTCAAAATTTTCGGAAGTGTTGTTTTGTGTTTCGAAAGTGTATTAAAAACTAAAAAATGGCTGGCCATGGACTTTGCAAATACTGCAATGTAGATATGTGTAAGAACAATAACCCGGAAATAAGTTTTTCACCTACTTGTTGCTATTTATAAAATTTGGTCAGAGTACCTATAGGTACCTTCTTCTGGGTTCTATTTAAACAAACAACGTAGATGCCATGATGATGTACCTACATTCTTAGTAGGTACCTACCTACTTAGGCACTGTTTACAAAACTTCAGTAAGTAAGAAACACTGTTATTTTATTATTCTGTGCCTACACCAAGGTAAATACCATAACCATAACAGCCACAACAGTCCACTGCTGGACATGGGCCTCCCCCTATAAGGGGGGTATTGCCATACTCACCACGCTTGGCAGGTGGATTGGCGAGCGCAGTGCATGATGTTGCATTGACAGGGAACGCTGCTGCCCATTCCGTGGATAAGTATCCCGTAGTCGCTTTTTACGACACCCACGGGTAGAATTGGGGTGATGCTATTCTAAGCCGGCATCACACGGTAAATACATTACAGCCGAAATACGCATATATTTGTTGCGAAGATATTTCATACCAACGACAGCGGTATCTCATTCTAACCCTTGATGCTGCGCTCAAGTGCGAGTGCGATGGAAATAAGCAGCGCGCTCGCGCTCGCGCATCGCCGCCCGCCGCCGCCGCGCCCCCGCATTGCGAGTTGGTTGTGTGTGTCTAAGTAGGTAGGTAATTGTACTATAGACAACAACTGGGAGCGACAGCTTAACGTGCCTTCCAAAGTACGGAACCATTTTGCTTCAGGTCGTTCGAGTCCTAACCTAACCAGACTTTGAACAAAATTTAATGATGAGAATTAGGTAGGTTGATACCTACCGAGGTAGGTATCAAGTTTGTGTGAGCTTCACTTTCTATCGTCTCATAAAATAAGTAGGTAGGTAGGTAGCTACTTACTATTGTTAATGTTACGCTAGCTTATTTTAAATTAGATTTAAAAACACTTGCAATACTTATCTTATAGTTACTGAGAATACCTATGTACTGAACAGATAAATTAAATACCTACTCGATTATTGTGACGACCCTTTGAGAGCGCGCGCGGCCGGGTCATTGTCCGGCGGCGTCCAGTGGAGATTGAGCCGTTCGGCGCAGTAATAAGTTTCAATTTCGCTCGCGGGCGGTCGGCTAAGCCGAGAGTAGGTATCTTTTTATACCTAACCATGGCTTTTGTTAGGGAGTGAATTTTCTGTACCCTAGTACTATTATATATTCTGTGCCTATAGTCTCGTCACGGCCCATATCTTTCTTACTCTCGTAATATGTAATTTGATGGCAGGAATTTTGTCTTCTATGTTATTTATGTAATTGCATTGTTTCTAACTGTATTCACGAGCTATTTAACTCATTGCTAGATGTCGTTAAAAAAACTTTTGTTTTTTGTATTCAATTTACTTCATTTACTTAGTTATTAAAACATGTGAAAAATATGCGTTTGTTTGAATTCGATAAAGTTATTTAATTGGATATAGGATAGGAGACAATAAAATGCAATACTAAACTAACCTAATGAATTAGTTTTTTCGCCTCTAATAAGTATTACAAATGGTGACAACCGTATAACTGGTGAAATTATCCCACGATGCAAGTGGTTGCTTGTGTCTTTGAGTCACACAATGGTGACATTCCACGTAACAATAAGGTAAACATACGCTTACACAGGCTTAAACTTAAATGACAATACTAGTGGTTAATTAGAAAATTGATATCGCATAGGCACTTTTAGTAGTCAAATCAAAAATATAAAATAGGATGGAGGGTGGGTTTTTGATATTTTGAAATATAAAATAGTCTCCAGCATTTTTCTGTTATAAAAATTTGTGATAAGTCATGTCATGCATGCAGGACTTAATTTAAATTAATGGGATATAGGACGAAAGAAATTGTCAATATGTCTCGAAGCTTTCTTGTGTACTTACTTCTATTATACTATACAAAATGAAGCCAATTATCCTACTAATATTATAAAGGCGGATGTTTGTGTGTGTGTTTGTTACGACATCACGCAAAAAAGGCTGATTCGATTGACATGAAACTTTGCAGAAATATAAAAGGGCATCTGGAATAACACATAGGATACTTTTTACCACGGAAAAATGTCTCATTCCCACGGGATCACGCATTTTCCAATATTTTTGAAATAGGTGGCGTGACTGAGCCGATCCGCGTTTTAAACGTTTTCGCCGAAAACTAACAGCGACATCTCTTGGCGAATAATGCTTTTTTCCCGCGGAATAATAGGTTGCAGCGGGTGAAACCGCTGACGGGCAGCTAGTGATACATAATTCAAATAATTAATTACGATAATTATAACGAATCAGTACTAACTATACAATTACACGAAGCTTTATATGCTGCGAATTAGCAAATTAGTATCATTAACGTCCTCTTAGTACAATGATCATTACATAATTTTGACAAAAAGTATAAGTAAGATCAATCACCATTAATTTAAGTATGAGACAATCTTAATGCGATGTTCATCATTAGTCATTACATACATTTTGGCAAAAAGTTTATAATTAATAATTTAATCATTAATTTAAGTATGAGAAAATAGTCTGCAAGGTTCTAATAAGTACCTAACTCAACATCAATTAGTAGGTGCATATTGCGGAAAGGTAATATGTATTAGTATAATGTAATGTTATACTTATATTACTGACTCTAAACAAAATAGAAAACCTTAATTATAACAGGGGATTAAGGAATAGTTTAGCATCTACGTAATAATTTTAAACGATAGTGGTACTTATTTTGAACGAAATAGATATGCAATCATATAACTGAATAATACGTTTAAAAACTGTTTGCGAGACTTCACGGTTTTCAAAAAGGAATTTTGTGACTAATCGTACATTCGGCCATCCACTGACGACGACGGTTAACCGCAACTTTCACTCTCCACTAGGGGTGACTTTTTGTTACAAAAAACCGTCAAAACCGGTTCGGTAAAAAACGCGATTACGATAAAAAACCGTCGATCAAGCACGTATTTTCGACAAAAAACGTCGATGTGAACGAACCTGCGGCGAATTGATGGTTCTGTGACTTTGAATGCACGGTGAGGCTGTATTTTACGCTTTTTTTTGCTTTTGATGCGTACAACCCTTTTGTTATGGAATCTTGTATCGAAAGTCATCAAATTCCGTAGGGTCTAACTACCAAACAACTTAAGACGAGGTGAATTTAATCTTCCCGGATCATTTTACCTTGAGTTTTCGATATAAAATAATACCCTGTAATTTACTTTGTAGGTATGTTTTGCACCTGTCAATTAAATAAAATAAAGATCTATTATTCAGGCAACTTTTTAAATAGCATAACTTTTTGTAGCATAATGCTTTTAATTAGGTATCTAGAGTCTGGCTAGCGAGTCTTTGGACGTCAAATAATTCAAATATTTCAAATGGCAACATAAGTAAGTAAGTAAGTAAGTAAGTATCAAAATTGTTTTATTGTAGTTTTTCAGTGTTAACATGTGAAAGATTTTTAAAATTGGCGCCATTTCCGTGTCCAAAGACTCGCTGGCCAGACTCTACCAAATGTAATATTTTTCTTTCTTTAATTGGGTACCTACTGAATGTAATGTTTGTACAAATACATTTTATAAATTAGTTCTGATGTTGCATATAGAAGATTTAGTAAATGTATCGTAGAAAAGCAACTACTAGCCCAGTTTCCCCATATCAGCCAGCACCCATAACATGCATCAAAATGAACCTTACACCACGCTTCTTATCGTGCACTATAAACTCCAAACAGTTTGTTTAATTAGGACCGCTTTGAGCGCACCTACCACACCTACTATCAAAATTGTGTCAAGATCTCCACACAGATAACGTATCGAGGAAGACCGACTGAGATAGATACAAAAAATATGCCTTTAGAATTACGATTTTGAAATATACTCCCCATCAAAAAAATCGAGACACTTCTGTTTACATAGTTAAACAAAATCTGGAATATATGAAATTAAAAGTTGAATAGCTAACATTGATATTATAATTTAGAAACCTCGTAATATTCACTATTAAACGACATAAGATATTCATTCCAAAATAAACACATGTCTCAGATAATGTGATCCGTACAAAATGTAAAGTTGCAAAGCGTCTCGATTTTTCTGATGGGAAGTGTATGACAACTTTGACGGGAAATCTTTGATCTATTTAATTCAAGAACATGTAAAACAAGGAAGAACCCTTTCCTTTGTCGAAATGAAATGATTGCGAGAAACGAACGAATGGCAAGTATTAGTAATTTAAAGTTTATCATCTACTTGTATTTACCACACAGACGCTTTTTTCGTACAAACACACCTATAACTACCCATTAGCTATATCTACATCTGTTTTGTAGTGTTTGAGTGATGATAAGAAATCTTCTAATAGCCGTAAAATACTTACATACACGACATTTGTCTTACAAACAAACCCAAAACATTTACTAGATAATTAGGTATGTAATTGAAATTAAATAAATAAATTACGAATTACAAGTAAAAAGAACAAGATCAAGGCTCTATTTTTAAACACATCATTTTGTAAGGTAATTAAAAATTACTGTACCTACGGTCGCATTTTACGTGGTGGATGATGCTATACTACTTTATACTTTTCGAAATTACCTATTACTTTCTAGACAAAATTATTGCATCAAAACCTTTAATACGAATACGGAAAATAATTGTTTCAGAAAAGTGAGGTAAACGGCCTATTATCGCCGCTAAAGTAATGGCAGCCGTCACAACTAACAGTTACTTAGTTTTAACTCAGTTCGATACTAACGGTAGATGAGATGAGTGCCCCGTAAAGTTACTTAGGGTCGGTACTCGGTACTTACCAGCGTTAACTTTATTACTTACTTTACTATAAAGGTGATCTTAGCATTATCCTGATTCGGTTTGAGCTGCGCAAGCTAGCTAAAAAAAATCTGTATTTAAATAAAATACTTCTATTTTTGACTGCCTCCTAAAGAAGGGTACCTATGTTTTTCAAGTGTATGTATGTATGTCGGTATGTATGTGGACAAGAAATTGATTTTCAGGGGCTACAGCTCAAACAGATGGGTGGATCTTGCTTGATATTATGAGTTGTCGTTAGTTTCGTCTCAGCATCTCAAGATGGCGGGTTGTAATTGGAAATACAACTTTGAAATAATAAATTATCACAAAAACCAAATAAAATAAACTTCGGTATATACCAAGTGATATCAAACACGATAAGAAACTATGGCAACAAACAATATAACTGTTTTAACAGTTCCATGGACCGTGTTTCTTGGTAATATGCAGCCTTGAAGGCTGTTATGATGACTAGATGAATCACTGCACAATTGAACTATTTTACGGTTGTGTAATCTATGAAATTATTACAAGAATATGTGAAAATGTTATAGCGTATTTATAGCTATCATGAAATCCAAGAGAGAAGAGCAAACCAAATAATGGATAAAGGATAAAAAAGTTTGTTGACAGAGGCACGGGGGGGAAATAATGTTTGAATAGGATAGACAGGCTTTTTTATTGTGTTGTCGCGATAGCTAAAAGATAAATAATGAAATTCTTTGAGCAGTGTGTGTCAGAGGTCCACATCCACACAAACACGAACTTTTAACCACATACATATTCGTAGGTATTTTCGAATTGTTTTAAAATTTTCCGCTAAAGTTATGTTACATAAATTTTTGTGCAGTTACAACCCTTACATAGGTAGGTAGTATTTATTTTTCGCATTCTATAATGACATAAAATTGTTAACCATGATGAATCATTCATCCATTAATTAAATATCAGGGACAATCTATCTGATACTACTAACTGTTTGCTTATCGTGATGCAATGTACAAGCGAGCAGTAATAGGAAAACCATGTGAATTAGAGCTAAGTATAAGTACTTAATGATGTCTGATGGTCTGACTCAACGTGTCACCGTCTGTACATTATCATAAGAACGTGAATCACTTGGCAAAAGTGAAACTATGCAACTATGCGTGTCTATCGGTATGTAAGTGTATTGTTATGTTTCTTGCTTAAAATTTGTTGGTTCATATGGTTTTAAAGGAATTTTCCAATATTCTATTTCTCCAATGGTGTGAATCACCTACGACTAATTGCCCTGAGAAATAAGAGATACCTAATCTGCCCAAAATCTGTGTATAGTGTATAGTTAACTGAAAGCGAAATATATTTAAGATTTTATTTGAATCATCGTCACGAAATAAAAGTCGATTCCTCAAATCGTAAAAAAACGTAATTTTGAGGTTTTGAGTCCGTAATATAATCTAGGTTTCTCGTACTCGTGATAGTAAGCTTTGAAATAGACCACACAAAATATGGCTCAAACCATAGACATAGAAACGATAGACGAACATAGTGTGCAAAAGAGAAGAAAATGATTTATGGAAACTCAGTAAGATAGAAAAGAATAGCGAACCTTATGTCACTGTAACCTGTTTTGTATGACAGATCGTCCCAATTCAACCCGCTGGTTTTTACTTGTACATTATTTTGGTGTTTTTTTTTCAGAAATCCTGATTTATTTTTATAATTTGATTAGTGTGCAACGATGGTTATGTATTCAGGATGCGAATTTGATGCGAATCTTCACATTTACCCGGAAAACTGCACATTTTACAGGTAAATTCTCAGAAAGTCGTCACTGGGATTACACGTGAATTTTTTGTTTAAATGTGCCTTTTTTTGTAAGTAAAATAATAAAATACGCAAATCCTTATATTTCCTTTCGTATTTTCGATATGTAAAAGTGTATTAGTTAGTAATTTTCATAATATTTGGGGATAAAATAATTTCGCAATTAGGCCAGGGATTGACTGCAATTTATCGACAAAGTTATCGATAGTTATCTAGAGGTACCTTACATACTTTGAATAGTGTGACAACAAAAAATATGCGAATTTTAAAGATTCGCTAAATAGTTACTTGAACAATTCAGACATAGTTTTTTACAAATACATATAACATTATTTTCAACTACATCCAACAGATACACTTTAGATCCAGTTATTAGAGATCGACTCAGTGACTCATGCGAAATACTTATTAATACCTATTATTTTCAGGGTTGTATTAACGAGAGATTCGCATCATCGTACGTAAACCGTGACATAGGCCCATCTACGTCTCAACATTGAAGGATGAAGAAAGATGTGTTTGACCACCGGCGATCACTTGTCTGACAGATGTCATTCTATTTCTGGTTTCGCACGTCTTATTTGTGAAGATAGCGCCTATTGACCAGGATTCTTACGAACAACCTTCTCAGCGAATTCTATAAAGAAAGCTACGTAGGAAATACGCTGACTGCAAAAAAGGAAATGACCCGCCGCAGCAAAGAAAGCATTATGTCAACATTTCAATTGAACAAATAAATAAAGTTGAAATCTTCATAACATTTTTTATTTGAAATTATCGATAACCCTCCAAATTGAATAATGTACATCACTAGCTGAGGTAAGCGCGCCAAAACCAAAATTGGTCACGCGAGATCGAGCTGTCAGTTGGTCTATAAACGCTAGTTTATATATATAAGTCTATGGCTCAAACAAACTTGCCCAGACCCCTTTAAAATTATAACCCCACAAATCATCTTGATAGTAGTGACATTGATAAAAAAAAATGTTGCATGCAAGACTACCGTTCAGTTTACTAAGACTAGTTCCACATGTAATGTAGTGTAGGTACAAAGTACGTATAGGTGGATGCGTTCCATTCATCTTGGCGGTTTCTAGCTATTAACATAAGCTGTTACTATTACTTAGTACTTGCCAAGAGAGAGCACTGCCCCTTACAGAAAATCTCTATACGATTCAGTAATTTCGTATGTGAAACAAACATATATGTTCAAGTTCCTTTTCAGTCGTATGGGGCACCGAGTCAACGAACTACCCGATGAACACTACTCTTAAAAGTAGTAACAAAATTTGCCCTTCGTATACCTACGGGATCACCTTTTTACAAATATTCGGGTGGACTAATGTCTTTACCAAAACTAGGAACAGTTTCACACATTGATAAATATCAACTTTTTGTTCCATCTCCGAGATTTGCAAAGATGTTTAATATTGTAGTAAGAAAATGGTAGGTAAGGTCCGTTTAGCCGCCACGGAACCGTGAGAAATTACAATTATAACATCCTGCAAGTAGATAAGCCTAGAATTTATGACTTCCTTCAAAACCAGAAGAACTTTACTTTTATAGTTGACCAAGATGAATTATCGATTTGTAAATACATATCATATATCACGCCTATATACCTTCCGGGTTAGGCAGAGTGTAAAAGGCTGTTAAAAAACGGCCATTTACACCGTCTGACAAAAGTTTGAGAATCAGAAAACTGTGTATCGCCATAGAGACAGGTTATCAGCCTTTTGCCTAAAATTGCAATATACGTCGCTTTCTAATGCCCTTTAAAACGCACCACTCTTGATAATGTGGGTAACTGTTGTTGTCAACCAGATGAGTTGCTCGAAGTTGTCAACGTTCTGCAAACATGACGTACTTTGACACAAACCTCAAAATCTAAAAAACTGCTAGACACAAGCCAAAAATCTTGACAACTACTTAAAACCTATTATTATTTTATTAGCCAACAATACTGCTTTGCAAAATAGTAGGTAGTGCTAATGTTCGCACTCAATGTGAATTTTATCACCCACTCAAGTCAATTTAACGCCATAAAACTGAAAATAGCTCGTATTACAAATTTCCCCTGACGGAAACATGGTTTCACCTTGGCACAGATTTAGTTCCTAACTACAAGTATATAACTTCGCTGGCTTCAGGTCAGCTAACCGCAAGCATTTGGGGCAAACCTGATTGCCTAGCTGGATCCTATTTCATTTTCATAGTCTATGTAATGCCCGATATTACGTTACTTTAAAGCCTAGATTATGACGGTACCGGAAAGTTCTGAAGTGGCTGCTTCGTATCGAAAAGTGGCAAGCTCCACAGAATATACGCGAGATGCGACGCGCAATATGACATCTGGCACACAAGCGATCGTCAACCGTTATCTATGTGTAGCTTTGTTTCTTCTGTTTCATACATTTTGTTTATTATGCTTCATCAGACAGCAGCATAATAAACGGGCGGTTGGCATTGACCTTATACCAGGCGAAATACTTAAATATGGCGGTGCGGAGCTGCACTCGATGGTATGGAAACTTTTTGTTCGAATGTGGGAGGAGGAGCGAGTCCCGGACGATTTTAAAGTGTCTCGCATTAGTGCCCTCTACAAGAACAAAGGTGACCGTTCTGACTGCAACTCGTACCGCGGTATTTCGTTATTATCGGTCCCCGGAAAGGCCTTTGCAAGAGTCCTATTAAACCGCTTGAAGGACTTATCAGAAAAGATTCTGCCCGAAACCCAGTTTGGCTTCCGACCTGACCGAGGCACATGTGAAGCTATTTTCTCGGTACGTCAACTGCAGGAAAAAAGCAGAGAACAAGGTCGTCAGTTGTACCTCTGCTTTGTTGACCTGGAGAAAGCGTTCGACAGTGTGCCTCGTGAGGCTCTCTGGATGGTGCTAGGAAAACTGGGGTGCACGGAGAAGTTTGTGCGCCTCCTGAGACTCCTGCATGACAATATGCAGTGCTGCGTCTCTGTAGACGGTGAACAGTCTGATTTTTCCCGTCACCTGTGGGGTGAAACAAGGGTGCGTTCTAGCGCCCACACTGTTCGCCTTATACTTTGCGGTAGTAGTCAAGGAGGTCCTAAATACTGTCTCCGAAGGAGTCCGCATCCGCTTCCGCACTGATGGCAGTCTTTTCAATTTGGCTAGACTTAAGGCGCGCACCAAAGTCTCGCATGCACTTATTACTGAAATTATGTATGCCGATGACTTGTGCTTTCTTGCAGAATCCCCAGAAGGCCTACAACAACTGATGACCGTTTTTCACCAAGCATGCTGCAAATTCGGCCTTAAGATAAGTGTCAAAAAGACGGAAGTGATGTCCTTGGATACACAAGGTCGTGAGACACTGACAATTAAGCTTGGTGAAGATATGTTGAAACAGGTTGACAAGTTCCGATATCTGGGGAACACTATTACAGCTAAGTGTGACCTTGATGCTGAGATCAATAGCAGAATCAGTGCTGCAGCTGCAGCATTTGGGAAGCTGCGTTCCAAGGTTTTCTGCTCGCACGACCTTAAACTAGCCACAAAAATATCTGTATATATGGCGATTGTGCTGCCAAACCTTCTGTACTCTTCCGAGACCTGGTGTGTGTATCGTCACCACATACGCACTTTGGATCGATTCCACCTCAAATGCCTTCGCACCATCATGAAGATCAGATGGTCCGACCGAGTGCGAAACACCGAAGTTCTAAGACGAGCCAATGTTGGTGGCATTGAAGCCTACTTAATGCGTCGACAGCTTCGGTGGTGCGGTCACGTATCCCGGATGGCGGATGAGCGAGTGGCGAAGCGCATCTTCTATTCTGAGCTAGAGGAGGGCAAGCGAAAGCATGGCGGTCAACTCCTCCGATTTAAAGATGTTCAGAAGAGACACATGAAAAGATGCAATATCGAACCCTCTCAATTTGAGGTTTTGGCAGTACAACGGCCAGAATGGCGCGGTCTTGTAAAGAGGCGAATCCGCGACTTCGAGGAGCAGCGTAAAGCTGCTATTCCGAACAGTGCAGCCGACAGCCGACAGCCAACAGCATATGCTGCAACGGCTGCAGCTATCGGCAGTTGCAGCACATGCTGTTGGCAGTTGCAGCACATGCGATTCCGAAGGCACCGGCCGACAGCCGACAGCCGACAGCACATGCCGTGACTGCCGATAGTTGCATGTACACTCAGGTAGATATTATAGGTACCTACAGGTAATAGGTAAATTCAAATTCAAATTCAATAATTTATTTCTTAGTAGGAATTTACAAGATTCTCTTTAAGAAAGTCACATTCTAATTCAAACTTAAAAAAGAGAAAATTTCTAATGCAAAATTTTCTATTTTTTATAACAATTTGTGTTCCTACTCTAAACGCGGCACGGGCGGGATAAAAAAAATAAAAATAAAGGCACTGCCTCGGGGCTGGCCAGGCTAACCACACAGCATGTAACTTTATGCCTCAGTGATTGACAAGTAAATTCTGTCAATATTTTAAAAAGGTGTTCCATACGTATAGTTAGCCGGACCCCCTGGACAGGAAAACCCCCCAAAAACCTGCCCAGAAGTGCACCTATTCTAAAGTTGACAATATTTTAGGCCCTATGCTACCCTATCTAAGCTAGAAAATAAATTAATAGTATAATAGTAATAGCCAAAAACGGCTCAACAAAATAAAAATAATATTACAGTAGATTATTCTAACTGTTTCGTCTTTAAAATAAAGGTACTTTAAATATACGAGCAATAAAATAACATAACAAAAAAGTAAATTTACAGTAAATGTAAAAAATACATGTCAAAAATTTAAGAATAATAAGTATGAAATGTCAAATTTAACCACTATACATGTCAATTTACATATCATAAAAGTTTAACCACTAAAATATAATGTCATGTTTATTTTTAAATAATGCCTATCTCTTGCATTGTGTTGGAGCAACTGTTGCTACTAACCAGACATCTTTGTCTTTCAGATAATGTTCAGTCTTGTAATACGCTTTCAAACATAAAGTATTCTTTATTTTAATTTTAAATTGCCTATCATTTAACTTTAAAATTTCCTCTGGAATTTTATTATAGTAGCGTACACAGTTACCCATATATGATTTACTGATCTTACTTAATCTAGTTTGTGGCGGTACAATTTTATTTTTATTTCTTGTATTACGACAATGAATATCAGAGTTTCTTAAATAGGAACTGGAATTCTTACGTACATACATTATATTGTCAAATATGTACTGCGAAGGAAGCGTAAGAATGCCAATTTCCTTAAACAATTCTCGTAGGGATTCATGACTTCGCAGTTTATATATTGCTCTTATAGCCCTTTTTTGTAACACAAAGATAGTTTCAATGTTAGCGGCTTGCCCCCATAACAATAATCCGTAGGACATTATGCTGTGAAAGTAACTAAAATACACAAGCCTGGCTGTAGCAACATCGGTCAATTGTCGAATTTTTCGAACAGCGTATGCCGCTGAGCTAAGTTTACTAGCCAGTGCTAGTATATGTGGATCCCATTGAACGGTTGCGTCGAGTGTAATCCCTAAGAAAACTGTTTCAGTTACATAATTAAGCTTTTCATTATTTAGAACAACATCGTGTTTAATACTTTTACATTAGGCAAAGAGAATTTAATACATTTAGTTTTTAGAATTCAGCACTAAATTGTTTGACGTAAACCATTTATGAACCTGATCAAGTGCGCCATTTACTTCGTCAATATTTACAGCTTTTCTATCCACTTTAAATATTAAAGAAGTATCATCAGCAAAAAGCACTATCTTGGCTAGATTCTGTACCATGAACGGCAAGTCGTTTATGTATACTAAAAATAGAAACGGCCCCAAAATTGATCCTTGCGGTACACCAATTCTGACGGCAGATCCTATCGACTTCACACCATTTATCTGCACTGTCTGCGTCCTATCTCCGAGATAAGATTGAACTAAATCAAGCGCTTTTCCTCTTATACCATAATGGTCCAGTTTCAGCAACAGTGTCTCATGATCAACGCAATCAAATGCCTTGGACAAATCGCAGAACACCCTATGACATCCTGCGACTCCTCCCAAGCACCGTAAATAAGTTGTAGGAGGTTAACAGCAGCGTCGGTTGTCGAGCGCCCTTTCGTAAAACCGAATTGTTGATCATGTAGTAATTTATTTAAGTTGAAATGTAGGAGCATTTGATTAAGTACAATTTTCTCAAAACTTTACTCAAAACTGGTAGTACAGATACTGGCCTAAAGTTACTGGGATCCGTTTTATCTCCTGCTTTTAAAAGAGGTATTACTTTACTGTGCTTCATGA
This sequence comes from Phthorimaea operculella, assembly GCA_024500475.1. Taxonomy (NCBI): domain Eukaryota; kingdom Metazoa; phylum Arthropoda; class Insecta; order Lepidoptera; family Gelechiidae; genus Phthorimaea; species Phthorimaea operculella. The sequence goes on along the minus strand of JANFCV010000024.1, from coordinate 1,339,610 downwards.
GATCAGGAAATACGCCATGATCAATGCAAGCATTAAATATACAGGCTAAGTATGGTGCTAATGTATCAATTAAAGAACTACATAGTCTTACTGACATGCCCCATAAATCCTCTGTAGTTTTTACTTTTATATCTTTAAAAGTTTTTAATATTACGTTCGCATTAATGTGCCTAAACTCAAATATATTAACACAAGTCTGAACATTGTTTTTAAGAAGATTTGACGCGATGATTGGCGAAGAGTTAAGTGACTCAGTAGTTTTGAATGGGATGTTACTGAAAAAAGTTTCAAACTCATTAGCTACATCAGCGTCTGCAGTAACAATGCCCTGACCAGTCATCAAAGAATGAGATTTTTCAATTGGTTTGTTTCGACCAGTCTCTGAATTGACAACTTTCCAAACAGTTTTAATAACATTTTCAGCAGAGTATATTTTATTTTTGGTGAAAATTGCTTTAGCTTGTATGCAAACATTTTTGAATATCTTAGAATATTTTTAACATGTTCAACAAAAGTTACACTATGATTATAAGACTTTTCGTCATACAGCTCAAATAACTTATTCCTACTTGTTCGAATCCCTACAGTTGCCCAGTCGCTGAATTTAAATTTAGGATTAATTGTTAATTTCTTTACCTTGAATTTGTCTTCAAATTCATCACGTATCGTTATAAAAGCTTTGAATAAAAGTTATTTGGATTGTTAGTATCATAGTCTAGAACTGGTAGTTTTTCTGATAGTGCAGTATGGAGTTTGTCTACTTGGTTGGAGCTTATAATTCTTTTACTAATAACAATCTTTTCAACTTTAGGACGACATGGAAAAAGCACAGATTGTCCATTGTGGTCTGATTTACAACAATTTACTATTTCTTGGTCTGAATAGTCACAATCACAGTAGATATTGTCTAAACAAGATGCTGTGGTTGCAGTTATTCGAGTAGGTTCTTTAAATATGTTGTTTAGGTTAAATGACTTAAACAAACTGATAAATCGACTTCTAAAAGCAACATTTTCTAATAAATTTATATTGAAATCTCCACACACAATATGAAATTTATTCTTTGATTTTAATAATATCTTTAAAACATCTTCCATAATTAGTTCAAAACTCTCATAGTTACTATTTTTAGGGGGTCTGTATACGCACACTATAATATGTTTCTCCAACTCAATGCATGACAGTTCACACACATTCAACCGAAAGTCCAACAATATCTTTTCGCTCTTTAGCTTTGATATTTTTATTAACAAGAATAAAAGTGCCTCCGCGAATAGTGGACTTTCGATTGAAGGCACTGACTATTTCATAATTTTCGTAATTTATGAGCATCTCATAGTCCTTCAACCAGTGTTCCGAAACGCATAAAATATCACATTTTCTTGACTCCAGGAACAACTCAATCTCAAGCTCCTTGCCAGGAAAGCCCTGAATATTCTGATGAATAATACTAAGCGGCTTTCCTTTGTCTCATTGTTTAGTTTAAATGTTGAGATTTATTGTTCCTGGATGCAAGAGGCCTAAGTCTAGAATGATCTGGTGTACAATGTGTAACCGGGTCAGAAATGTTCATAGCTAACAAATTAGCTAAAAGTTTGCGGTAATAAAGAGATAAGTACATTGTACTGTTTGTCAATATAAAATTATCAAATAGATTAATGTCAACTGTATATAAGTTGTCACTATGACTACATGTCAATTTATATAACATAGTATTAAAATTAAATATTCTACTATTATATTCAACTTGTCCCTTAATATAAGGTAATGTGCCTATAATACAGTTACGGACATTTAGGGTGGCACAAGAATTAATAAAATTAGTCAAGGCTCGCTTGTCGACACCGCTACTGTGACTTAATAATAGCACCACTGTAGTGTTTTCAGAGAAGTTATAGTTTAACATTCTATTAGTAATTTGTTCAAACGAGGCCTGGGGTAAACAAACATTTTCAACAACCTGATTAAGTTGATTGTGCAGTAAGTAACCTAAACCTTTTCCTATTCTGTCACTAAAGATGACCGTCTTAGCGAGATTAGTGTCCACGGGTTTGGGCAGCTGCTGAACGTGCTGGGTACGAGTACTGGGCGTAGGCGTGCTAGTGTGCAACGCCAGCGGCGCACCCTGGGCTCCTTGCCCGGCGACGCGCGGCGTGAGCAGACCTGACCACGCACACGAAGGCGGCTGGGCGCATGGCGAGGCGTGCGGGGCGCGGGGCGGGGCGTGCGGAGCGCACAGGGTGGGGCGTGGGCGCACAGCGAGAGGCGAGGGCGCACAGCGGGGCGTGCGGAGCGCATGGCTGCGATGCGCACGGCGGGGGCCGCGGGCGCACGGCTGCGAGGCGCTCGGGACGTCCAGTGGAGCGCGCGGTGGCGTGGTGAGTGCACTCGCGTCCAAGCTATGTAGTCCCTGCGCGGCGCTACCAGACTGCTCGACTCGTGATTTAGGAGTACTGGGCTCCAAATCCATCGTAGCATGCTGACCTCGCTGTGACTGCTGACAATGCACAGTGCCACAGCCCCACTGAGGTCAACCTCCTGCGGGGTGGGGGCACCGTGCAGATTGGTGAGAGCAGTGTTGTGGTATTAAAACAGCTTGGTGCTCCTTCACTGTTTTCTTTTCATTGATGAATGACGGTTTCTCTTCTTTTAGTCTTGGGTGACCCGCTGTCATTTGATGAAAATTCAGACGGGTCTCCTGTGTCACTTAGCAATGACAAATGTTTCTTGTCTGTATCATCTTGTAGCAAGGCCATGATTTCATTGCATTTTGTTTGATTAAATTTTTATTTGTTGGCGGTGCAAATGTAGAAGATTGTTGGCTTAGCTTGGTCATTGCTTCTTCATGCTGCTCAGATAAAGCTGAATAAGCTGCCTTGAGTGAGTCAATCTCCTGATATAATACTACTCGTTTCAATTGACTATTTTGTTTCTTATATTTATTTTTGTGTTGTCTCCTTAATAATCTATTTGCATTCAAAGCTCTTAGTAATTTTGCCTTAATCTGCTGAGATCTCTTTGGTCTTGGATGATTATGTACATTTATAGTAGATGTTTGTGCAGTCCATTGAGTAAATCGTTGATCACTTGTCACATTTGCAAAAGAAAGCTCCTCTTGTAGGGCAAATGACAGTTCATTGTGGAGTGATTGTGACTGAATTATAGCTGTATTTTGCTTCTCATTTTGTAAGATATTTAGGCTGCTTAGTGCCTCACGAAGCTGTTGTTCTAAAAGTTCAACCCGGTCTGAAGTAACTTGTAGCTTAGAGATCTCTGCTCGCAGGATGTCAATGAGAGCTTGTTTGTGATCAATATCTGCCTTAGATTCCTCAAGTAAACAGTAGGCATTTGTGAGTTTCAGGTTAATCGTATCCTTGCTCGACTTTAACATTCGCATGTCACACTCTAAGTTATTCCTTTCATCGACCAGCCGGTCAACCTGAGCTTCATAGTCCTTTACTTCTATCATTAGTCTTTGTAACTTTTGTTCTTTAGCCATAGAACGTGTTTCAGTAGGCATTTTGATGCTGCTGCTTCAGCTGAAATATATAAAACACTACTTAATACACAATATACACTTGCTCACAAGCTAGTGAGTAGGTACTGTAACTAATTATGCAATGTGATATGTTTATGTAGGTAAAATAACCTGGTCAAGTGTCATCAGTTTCCCTTCCCAAATTGACAAGCTATCTGAGACACTGTAAGAACTAGACTAGACTAAAACGAAACTAGCAGGAGAAGTAAGATTTTGAGTTCCTATAGGTATAAAGTGTTTGTTGAATAACTTGTCTGAGCGGCAGTTGACCTTCCCGTCAAGTATACTTCGTTAAAAGTAACCTGAGGCAAGTTCACGCGGCTGTGTTATGTATAGGTAGTAAATTCCCACAATAAGTGAGTTGTGCTGTCGTGTATTATGGTATTATATGATACTAATGTGGTAATTGATTGTGAATCGTATAAAAGTTATCAAAGAAACGATACTCCCAGGGGATAATCCGTTGCTCGTTCAAATCTTGATTCAAATCCTTTGTCTGTTATGACAGACAGTCGAAAATCCAAGTATTTCCACTCAAATTTGTATCGGACAGCATCCGATATATTATAAACTTATCACTTTCACTACTTCACAGGGTTTTATAAACAAGAAAACGTATAAAAACACTAATTAAAATAAAATTTGATTAACAGCTGATTTTGACGACCGCTCAGCTCGGGGTTGCCAGAGCAAAAAAGGTACCTACATACATATATTAATCACGCCTTATACCCTTGCGGGGTAGGCAGAGCTTCAACGGCCGTAAAAATACGTTCGTTATCGCAAAGTCTAACACATATTTGAGGGCCGTTTTGGCTATTGTCGTGTATCACTATAGTGACAGGTTGTCAACCTTGTCTTGTCTTGTCTTGTCGCCTAAAATTACAATACACATGTTACCTTCGAGTCCTATAGTCGCTGCTTATGACACCAACATCAAAAAACGGGGTGATGCTATTCTAAGCCAGCATCACACAGCAGAGTAGCAAAAAACGGGGTGATGCTATTCTAAGCCAGCATCACACAACAGAGTAGCAAAAAACGGGGTTATGCTATTCTAAGCGAGCATCACACGGCAGAGTAGCAAAAAACGGGGTGATGCTATTCTAAGCCAGCATCACACAACAGAGTAGCAAAAAACGGGGTGATGCTATTCTAAGCCAGCATCACACAACAGAGTATCAAAAACGGGGTGATGCTATTCTAAGCCAGCATCACACAACAGAGTAGCAAAAACGGGGTGATGCTATTCTAAGCCAGCATCACACGGCAAGGTAGCAAAAAAAAAGGGGTGATGCTATTCTAAGCCAGCATCACACGGCAGAGTAGCAAAAGGGTGATGCTATTTTAAGCCAGCATCACACGGCAGAGTAGCAGGTAGGTACATAGGTAGCTATAATAGGTACCTACCTACAGGTAACTCACGCACAACTCGAACCTAGATAGGTATAAATAATAGGTAGGTACCTTTGAAATTACCGCGGTCGGGTTTAGTTTTTTAAAAATTATGATAGTTATTTACTTCATAATTATTTCCGAACCACACATTTTACGTTTTCTACCAAAATAGCAAAAATAGATACGTGCGTATCGCACTGCCGTTGCAGCAATACTGATCTGCAGTCACGGCAGTTGCGGCATATGCTGCAGCGGCCAACAGCATGTGCTGTCGGCTGCAGCCTTCGGATAGCGTTCCATAGAACTCCATACAAACCAGTAGTGCTGCAACGGCTGCAACTGCCGTTGCAGCATATGCTGTTGGCTGTCGGCTGTTGGCTGCAGTGTTCGGAATACCACCTTAAAGCAGACCTTGACGCTAAACGCGATGAACTGAAGGCCCGTCCTCCCGCTGCCATTAACTACAATTATATCAATGGCAAACTCACGTGCCCACACTGTGCACGGGAGTTTACTGCCAAAATAGGCTACAATAGCCACCTACGAGCGCATCAGCGCCGACTTGATTAGGAGTAGAAGTGGTCGCCATGGCCGAAACCGGCCGGAAAGATCATCATGTGACCGGTTTCAAGCGTCGCAATGGCGCACGTCTCACGTGTCCGACGATCACTTGTTTGACATATACCATCTTACATCTCACGTCTGCTATTTGGAGCTTGCGCCTAAGTTGGTCTCTAAGGTCCTACCGCACTCAAGCGACTCCAGTAAGGACAACCCTGGGCGAACGTTGAATGCCGCTGGTTTTAAAATGTGTTCTGTTGAGGCGAGTGGAGTAGGTTTATGTCCAACAGTGGGCGATCATGATGATCAACACAGAAAAAACATAACATGCAAAGAATTGTATTAAAATAACTTTCGAAGAACTTTAATAACTGCATCAAGGAAAACACGACAAAAATAAAGCGAAGGGCAATTCCCTGTAGAACTTGCAGAAAACCGGCTGCACAGGTCTTGGGTCTTTATGCCTTCCTTTTACACGACAGAGAAAAAAGCAAAGTACATCACAATTAAGTAATTCTTGCTAGAGAACAGGGTTGTTTTTGTGAAATCAAAGCACTTAGTGCTAGGCTATGTGCTGGGGTACTTACAACTGGAACAAAAATGCTTTAAGTATTAGTACTGTTTCTTTAAATTCGATTAACCTGCCCCTGCGGATGATCAAGTCGACTAATAATTTAATGAATGAGTATAGGATGTCAAATATTTATTTCCCTTGTTGTCATATTTCGGAACGTGTAAAGTTTTATCACGGAATTTCGAATGCTATATAAGTATGATAGACATCAAACATGTTCCGCTTTGTTATCATCATTTTTTTTTTTTTATTTATGATGGGCTTACTCTTGACCCCAATCTTACCCTAGAGCAGAGATGGGATCTACGGTGGAGCGAGCTTGCCCAGAAGATGCCTATTCACTCTAGACTTAAAGAGATTCAGGTTATATGCACTCGGAAATACAGACGCAGGCAGGGAATTCCATTCTTTAGCCGTGCGCATAATGAAAGATGATTTGAAGCGCTTAGTGCGTAATGTGGGTATATCAACTAAGAACGGATGGTAGCCGGCCGTGCGTCTGGATGTCCGATGGAAGAAAGGAGACGGTGGTATGAGCTCATGCAGCTCACGCGCACACTCTCCGAAGTACAATCTGTAGAAGACCGATAGGCAAGCAACCTTGCGGCGGTGAGCCAGGCTGTGAAGCTTGGTCGCCACCAGTTTTTTATCGCCTATTAATCTCTTGGCTCTGCGTTCCACCGAATCCAGTGCAGCAAGATGGTATTTAGCCGAGCCATCCCAAAGGTGACAGCAGTACTCCATGCAAGATCGGACTTGAGCTTTATAAAGAGTTAGAAGCTGTTCAGGCGTGAAGTACCGCTTGACTTTATTCAGGACGCCCAACTTTCTAGCTGCAATTTGAGCCTTGGACTCGATGGTGGTGCCGAAGTTGAGGTCAGAGGACAACTCCATGCCAAGGAGTTGAAGAGTGTTGGTCACTGGAACAGATGTACCCCGAAAAGTAGGAGAAAAGGTGAAAGGACTCCTTTTTGCGGAGAAAAGACACGCCTGCGTTTTTGAAGCATTGAAGCTGACGAGATTGTCTTCGCCCCACTGGGAGACGTTACTTAACGTCAGGCTCGTACGCTCAATCATAGCCTTTCTCAATCTTCATATTTCATACTTGAAAGAATTTTGCTACTAAACACTATAGTTACGACGTTACGATCCTTACCGCCGTTTCAAAACACCATCCTTACTAGATGACTCATACTGTCACACATTTCTCAACGCATGCCACCTGATATCTGATTCATTCAGTGTAAAGTTACTTCCGGTGATATCGTTGCACACTCTTATTTATCAGCAATAGCAGGTAGTAGATACCTTAATAATTCCGTGAACATGACGATATAATAATCTTGATTTACTTTTACTGCGTATCAATGTTTGCTCAATTAGACATCCGCTGGCATGCCACTGTCCATAGATATAATAGTCGTATCTACACTAATATAATAAAGAGGAAAACTTTGTTTGTTTTTTTGTATGTATGTAATCGATAAACTCCGAAACTACTGGACCGATTTCGAAAATTCTTTCACCATTAGAAAGCTACAACATTCCTGAGTAACATAGGCTACTTTTTACCACGGGAAAATTCCTCATTTCCACGGGAAAACGGTAAACAGCAGGAAAAGCGGGAAATACAGCGGATATTTAAGACCGCTTTACCGATCTTCGCGAAATTTGGCACTGATATTACTAGCATAGTAAAGAAGGACATGGATTACTTTTTGTCAGCCCTCGAAGATCTGGAGTACCTGATGAGGAGCACCAGCATCCCATCTAAACTATAAAAGATACGGTCATGGCTTCATAGAAAAAGTTGTTCACCATGACGGGCCGCTTCTGCTGGCACATGGTCATCGAGGATCTGGAGTACCTGATGAAGACCACCAGCATCCCATCTAAACTATAAGAGATACAGTCATGGATTCATAGAAAAAGTTGTGCATCATGACGGGCCGCTTCTGCTGGCACATGGGCATCGAGGATTTGGAGCACCTGATGAAGACCACCAGCATCCCAGTTGTTCGCCATGACGGGCCGCTTCTTCTGGCACATGGTCATCGAGGATCTGGAGTACCTGATGAAGACCACCAGCATCCCATCTAAACTATAAGAGATACGGCCATGGCTTCAAAGTAAAAGTTATTCAGCATGACGGGCCGCTTCTGCTCGCACATTTACCTCTGCTGGATCGGAGTAATGGACTTTTTACTACGGGCAAAGATCCAATTTCTACGGGAAAACAGGTAAGTAGCAGCGGGTGAAACCGCTGGGCGGGCTGCTAGTCTTTCATAAATTCATAATAAAATCTCTGATATCTCACTATTATTTCTATGAAACATCGGTACAGTCCCGATAGGTATCTTAGACCGCCTTTGCTTATAATTATTTTGTTAGTTTTTGTTCTTGTATTTGTAATTCATGATGAATGAAGTGTTTCAGTCTGACTGCCTATATTCCAATATACCAGATCAAACTTAATTAAAATTCTACCTCAATCCAATAAGAAAAAACCTCCAGTTAGACCGTTACGGTTAATAGGAGTGACAACTTTGACCAACAAAAAGCTTTAGAACAATACAACCGAACTGTATCGTCCAATCGACCGCACTAGGTCAGCCATTAGTGCTACAGGGCAATTTGCAATTCACCATCGAAAGTGGTACTAACACCACCGTTGAAAATAATGATGGATTTAGTAGTTTTTCTGTAGGTACTTCTCAAAACAGGTGTTTAAAAAAAAAAAGTCGAAGCATTTATTTCTCAGTAGGAATTACAAGATTCACTTTAAGAAAGTCACATTCTAATTTAAACTTAAAAAAAAGGGAAAATTTGTAGTGCAAAATTTTCTCTTTTTTATAACAATTTGTGTTCCTACTCTAAACGCGGCTCGGGCGGGATAAAAAAAAAAAATAAAGGCACTGCCTCGGAGCTGGCCACTTGGCCAGGCTAACCACACAGCATGTATCTTTATGCCTCAATGAATGACAAGTAAATGGAAATAATCACTAAGTCAATATTTAAAACAAGAAAGGTGTAACATGTGTAATGTGTATAGTTAGCCGGTTAGTTAGTTTCTCATTTGTGGACCAATAATGTAACATATTGTAAATGGATGAGTAATCGTCGAAAGTCCTAAATGTTTCTAAAATTATGTCCGTATTGGCTATTAGTGCAAACTTACGGCAAATTGCATACAAGTTCCGTTCTCTACGATAAGATTGAAGTGGAGAAAGACTACTGAAATACTGTCTGTTTTTACGCATAGATCAATCCGTGTTTCACTGCTGTAGTGGAATGTCAACTCTTGGAATACGATGTCAAATATATTCTCCGATTCAAGTCAAGGGCGAGTTGTCATATCCCAAATCCCGCGTCGTAACTATGTGCAGCGCAGATTTATGTTTTGTACCCTTTCTTTTAGCAGCTATTTATTTAGTACTTTTTGCTATCAGTCAAAAAACCTTGATTTAGTCTAGAGAGACCTAGTATTGGAAATATAGTGTTACTTTACTTATACCTTGCTTGCTTGCGTTGCGTAAGACGGCCGTAAAGTGTGCCATCACAAACGGGACTCTGATAACCTGAGCTGGTTCTTTGTGGTTTATATTGATGTACAGAAGGTTATTGTAAATTGTTACTCATGGGGGAAGATATGAAAAATAAAGTATGCGGTACGATTTTTGGACAATGTGCTCAATTTTCAACAGCTAGCGGTTTGAACCTGCGACTTTCGCCATTAGTACTGGCGATGCCTCTTCCATCTTTCATAGGTTTATCGGGTCGAAGACGAAGATCGTATCTACTTTACTTTGTCGTGTATTATTAGCCGGCTGTTGTTGAGCATCTCGATGTCTTTATTCAAAATTATAAATTAGAATAAAATCCTCGAGACATTATTAAAATATCAATGTTAAATATTTATTTTTGTGTCATTCATTGAAGCATATATGAAAATGAACAAAAAACCGAGTGCTTTTATAACAATTGCAGTTTACGTAACCCCTACCATAGTAGGTATAATACAGTACACCTTGCCGGGTAAGTATGTCACTGCGAACGGGAAGCAGATAACTGGATTTCTTATGGTTCAAGTACAGGCTACAAGCACAAACACCTTTCCAGTCAAGGCGCTTTTGGCTGAACTGAACATAACATTTATGCAACGTATCTTATAGGTGGGAACCTACACGTAAAAGCGAAATTTCATACAGCCGTAGACTCTCTTTCTACAACAGGTAGAATAAGCTTTTGGTGAATCATAGTTATTATGACTATATCTACACTGCATGCCTATTTTGGCTTTGCAAAATAATCTATCGATTAAAAAACTCAGTTGCTTTTAATTCGCGAATCTAAAAGGTGACATGACGTAAGACTATTAAGCTTAGTCTGCGGTTTAGCCCTGAATTGGTTAGACCTTGGTCCAAAGGCCGATTGCTATCGAATTAAAAGAGGGCGAATGCAATGGCCAATTTAGACCATAGTTTGCGAAGATACACCATTAGGAATTCAGTAATTAAAGTATTGACTCCTCAATTACTAGCTGCTGTTGGTTTGTTCTAGACTGGGCCAGACACTAAGACCAAATCTATTTGAAAATAATAAACGAGCAATAATTGTATTATCGCAATAACAGCTTCAACGATTTTCACGAAATTTCGGATGATAAACCCATCTAGCAAGGTTTCTTTTTGAAAATGACACTTTTACCTAAATACGATTGTACAAAGAAAGTCTCAAGCTAGCAAGCTCTTCCTCCTTGATGTACCTATTAATGGCATTTTTGAGCCAACTTCTCACTTACCTGTCTGCCATTGAATTCAGCAACATGCACAATAGGTATTCCATAAAAACAAAATTTCACACTTCCCAACAGTTCATGAGAATCCTACGGAAGAATAGGCCATCACGAGCTGACTGCGCGATCAACGCGATCTTCAACCTTATGGCATTCGACTAGGGATGCGCATGCGCAACAACCGAAACGCAGCGTTGTGAGATCCCGCTGATAGCCAGTCGTTGAACTCTGGGTGGCGTACTCTTTCCTGGTCATCATGAAAGTAAGTCTAAGTGAGACTAAAGTACTAAAGACAAGAAAACTGGACAGTGGATCCATTTTACTACGTAACCATCCACTGAGAAAAGATTGCTAGAATTTTTACCTATATAAAGTAAAACGTTTATATTTATTTACGTTTAAGAATTGTCTTTACCCCTAAACGGGTAAAATAGGGGAGCAAAGTTTATAAGGTAGTTCGTGGTTTTCCACGAGCTGAATGCGCGATCTTCGACCTTATGGCATTCAACTAGGGATGCTCGTGCGCAACAACCGAAACGCAGCGTTGTTAGATTTTGCTGATAGCCAGCCGTTGAACCCTGGGGCATAGAGTATTATAATATTACCCCTGGGTAACGCACAAAAAGTAATTTAGAAAACTAGACAGTACAGAAATCAGGAAAACGGCGCGTGGACCGCCTTTATATATGGCTTACTCATTACTAGGGACAATTTTGTTACTTACTGGAATTAACTGGAATATCAGGAACCCAAGGTAACTGCCAAGATTTTTTATCCCCAAAAGTAAATTGGGGTGCTTCGTGGTTTTCACGAGCTGAGTGTATGCTTTCTTCAACCTTTATGGCTTTCGACTAGGGAGTTGTAGCATGTATCTCTTTTATTTCGGTCTGTGAAATACTAGGTTCATCGTCCGAGCAATGGATCCAGCAAAAGCACATGCTTTAACCGGCACCATGGTCTATGTCGTCCACGGGTCTTGGACCGTGAAGTGCAATGGCAAGTTGACGCTATGGTCCATGGTGCTCACAAATTGTCTCGGGTTACATGCAAAGAACCTGTTCTCGACAATAATTTGTATTGTCAAGCACTACTTTGTTTAATAGTTGTGTTGGTTTCGTTTAGTCAAGGGACTGTAAAAATGTTTTGTACATTTATGTATGCAGGTACATAACTTATCTACATCCCACTGAACGCAGTATATCTATTGTCCTTTCGTACTAGAATCTACTTAGAACTTTTATAATACCAATAACCAACACCAATATGAACACTCATTTTGAATATCAAAGATCTTATTTGCACAAAGTTCATTTGCACATCTTTATTTACGTACTTACATATATGAAATACCTACGACGCTCTACGCGAAAATCATTGAAATAATCAGAAATAATGTCAAAATATTTCGTGGTCAAATTATAAAGCGACAAAACACATTAAAATCGTACGGTGCTTACCCAGTAGCCCGGTCAATATCGACATCAAACATTGCAAACGCGCATGTAACTACGATTTTGTTATATATTGTTAGGTCCCTTGAGAGTAGTTAACACCCAAGTTTGCAACACTGAAAACCCTGTGCTGCCAATGTCAACGTCAAATCAAAATTTGTTCAGAAGTTTTTGCGCGTGTATCTCATGAACCGTGATAGCTAGATAGTTGAAATTTTTACAGGTGATGTATGTCTATTGCTGCTATAACAAAAAATACTAAAAATCAGAATACAATAAATATTAAGGGGGGCTCCCATACAAGAAACGTGATTTTTTTGCACGTTTTTGTGGATAATGTTTCGAAGGCTGTTTCTCGTGAACCGTGATAGTTAGATGGTTGAAATTTTCACAGATGATGTATGTCTATTACCACTATTACAACAAATACCAAAAACTAGTCAAGTGCGAGTCGGGCAACAGTTATGATATTTCTGTCATTTTTATAAATGATGGTACGGAATCCTTTGTGCGCGAGTACTACTCGCACTTGGCCAGTTTTTTTGTATTTGTTGTTATAGCGGCAATAAACATACATCATCTGTGAAAATTTAAAAGATCTAACTGTCACGGTTCATGAGAAACAGCCTCCGAAACATTATTTAAAAAAACCAACATAAAAACATGTTTCTTGTATGGGAGCCCCCCTTACTATTTATTGTATTCTGGTTTTTAGTATTTTTTGTAATAGCGGCAACAGAAATACATCTCCTGTGAAAATTTCAACTCTCTTGCTATCACGGTTCATGAGATACTTGCAAAAAACTACTGAACGGATTTTGATATGCATCATCTGCGAAAATTTCAACTCTGTAGCTATCACGATTCATGAGATACAGCCTGGTGACAGACGGATGGACGAACAGACAGCGAAGTCTTAGTAATAGGGTCCCGTTTTTTACCCTATTGGGTACGGAACCCTATAAACTGGCTAAGTGCAAGTCGGACAACATAATATGATTTTTTGAAAAAAAATAATGTAACAAGAGCTGTTACATCGGAAATTCTGTAATTTCACAGCTTTCTTAGCACTGCGGAAGAATTGCCCATCTTTGACTTGCTGTATCTTTGCAACCAAAAGACATAGTGTGCTCAGGTTTCGCTGAAATCGTAACAAATTTAGTTATCTTTAATAAAGTTCCATGAAACGTACTTGAAAAAAATCTTTGTTATGGTAGATTTTTATAATAAACTGAAATATGGGCCAAAATTTCGCAGTTTATTGAGCACCGTGGAGGCAGCACAAGGTTTTCAGTGTTGCAAACTTGGGTATTAACTACTCTCAAGGGAACTTACAACATATAAAAAAATCGTAGTTACATGCGCGTTTGCAATGTTTATTTATTTTTATGTCGATATTGACGGGGCTACCAGTGTGACTTTTGGAATGTACCATAGCATTAACTTAATTTTGGCAGCTGTCAATATTTGAACGGCCAAACTACAAGCTTCGAGAAACTCGATCTTCCGTCCCGTTCCGGACTACAAGTATTGCTTGATAATATAATCTTGGTGGTATTCGGCTCTTTTTCATTCATACATTAATTTCGAGCAATTTGGGCCAACATATTTTGTATTGTAGTGGCTGGCACAGATTGCGAATTTCTTGGCCTACATTCAAATACGCAGTTTTTTCTCAAAATTAGTTTCGCTACACTTCCGCGTTTTTCAACCTAAACCATATTATAACCGGTAAACTGTGATTGTGGTTTGTAGGTGGCCTGTATTCGGTTGATCGCGTTTGAGGAATCCGATGTGAAGTGTATTGCAGTGAATATTTCTGGTAGCAACACAGAATAAATTGGTTTTTCGTACATTATGGGGTTGGCACCATAGGTATCGCATTAGTTCATCGGGCAATTCTGCAGTTCGTGACAGCTTAACAAACATACAACCTGTGACGTGTGCCATGCATGTTATTAGGATTTTGTTTTGGGATTTCGTAAACTTTTCTTTAAATAAGTACCCGGATCCGCTAAATTGCTTAAAACACCATTCGTCACGCTAAAATCTGTTTTGCACGACTAAAAATCTGACCTATCTGATTTTCGCATTCGTCTCAGATTACGAGACTTGACAAGCTGCATAACTTTGATTATCACATCATTTTTTACAAACCTTTGATTCGAATAGAAGCTAGAAGTTGAAATCAGGCAATGTACCACTCAATATTGCCATACAGAAATACAAGCTATGGACTCATTTGCATCTTAAAGCAAAAGTCATAAATCACTAGAGTGCTAAACTACTTCCTCCTTGGTATTTATAAATGACCTGCATTTTGGTTGCAGTGCACATTCACAATATCTGTTGTACCGTGCTTGGTTTGGTTTCGGTTGCTCATGCACTTCACATATAGAATTTACAGAAGGACAGCTCGCCCCTTTTTCCGATCATTTATACCTACACTCCGGGATTGCTACTTATTCTATCTGAATATTTGAAATTAGGTACCTGTGTTAAACATACTTAGGTACATTACATACATTGTATCACACTTACACTATAACACACTACAAAAGTATTTGCACTTGCGAGTCGTCATTTTGATGTCCGCCCAACGCAGTTGATACTCAACTACGGCCGGTGTGAGACGGTTTGGTTTCGCGTGTAAACGACGGCGTGTAGATGTGTGTGTGAGTGTAGTGAAGTTTCCTTGAAGCCGCCTCTCTGTATTGGCCGCCCGCCAATACTTACTTTGTGGTTTGGTGCAGATGGTCGGTTGCACAATGCACATGGCGCAACAGTGCAAGCTGCGTGCAAGCGGGTTTAAGTTACGGGTGAAATGTAGCTTTCTTTTCATTGAAACAAGTCCCTTTATACAGGGAGTTAATTTAAATGCGTGCCACAGCTTTAAGGTAAGGCCTTTCCGCAATATTTTTTACGGCGTCCTATAATTGATAAAGCATTTAAATTATCACCCTGTATTACCTTTTTGTGAATATGTATGTTGTATCGTGCGCAGACAAGTGTTCAAAATTAAGAGACACCTGTGTACAAGCAACCTGTGTACATTTGTACTATAGGCGACCATGGCCTATAACCTAGTTCTTTGCAAAATTACAAATTGTGATAAATAGGTACGTCAAAGGTTTTCCGCGCGAGTTAGCATTTTCTATGTAAAATTCCGCGACTGAACTTACGGCATGTATATTCTGTAAGTTACATTTAAAATGTAGCTTTCTGCTCGAGTAGATATCCTTAATTAGGTAAGTATGTTTTGGGTAAATGTGTAACTATTTCTGCTTTAGCTGTCTATCGAAAATCTAAGATTTTAAATCTTACTAGTATTCAAAGAATTATGTAACTGTTTCTGCGCTGTCTATTGGAGAAACAAATTGTCTTACTAGTTTAAAGCTCTTCTATTGGTCTTGAGGAACAATAATGTTAGCCTGAACGCCTACGGCGAGGCTATGAACTAGATCGAGACGCCATGCACGAAGACATTCTGATCTGACTAGCCACGAACCCATGATCATGCACAAGGATTATTCATACACACACTGCAGGGTTATAGGCCTTCTATCTACAGCGCCTCGCGGTCCTATCATTATCCAGTAAGATCATGTAAGCTTGATGATATTGTCGGACCATCGAGCAAGTGGTCAATCACGACTGAAGAAAGTAATTACAGACTGTAAACTAAATAAAGGAGTCAGTTGCGTAATATCTACTTCCATTCTAATCAAATGCAGCTGCTTCTGTAACAATCTTCATAAAGGGCACATCACACTGCCTGCGTATGCAGCTATAGTATGCTTTACGTCATCACGCGCGTATCAGTTGTAATGCATGGGACTGTAGGAGATACGGCAACTACGGTATACTGCCTGCGTTGCGTATGTGTTGTGTAGGGCGCGCAAGCAGTGTGCCGTATCTCATACAGCAGCTGCATACGCATTCTGTGTACAGTGCCCTTTAATAGCTAATTCAACCTGCATGCCGTTGCCTACCATCGGTCAATTTAATGGGGTTAATTGAGTTTTAAGGGCTTCTAATGTGTAAATAGGTACTACCGTACTACCGTCATTGCATACCTACTTCCTCATTAATGCCAGTTAAATTTATGCAGCTTATAGTATGAAGAAATGTACCTAATGTGTAAGCACCCAATATGCCAACAATATACATGCAAAGGTTTTTTGTGTCTAGATATTTTCCAGCCGTAAAAAAAATGCATATGTCATTTGAATAATCACTTACCACTGCATTGGAGCATATAATTTTTACTGAAACTGCCTACAAGCAATCTCATAGTAAATTTTTAGATAGTAACCACAAAAGTAGGTAAATCGATTAGAAAACCTATGCTCTAAAATCGCCTTTTCTGAACAAAGTACTTTTACGTCGTATAAAAGCTGTTTTACGTTGCGTTGTTACAAGTAATATCATTATGTCCTCACATACATCAACTTGACAATGGAGGTTTTTTTGTCCTAATCCATTCATAATTTATGGTCTCTGAGCAGGACGCATTAATGCACCAAGTTATTATGACATAGTGAGCTCCTTTGTGAGCTGGGCCTATTACCAAATGTCCTGGGATTTGAATTTTAATGACTAAAGGGACAGAGCGGGTCTTTCTGTCTTTGATTTGGGCGAGCAGTTGAATAATAAGTGTAACGGAGCCCTATTTTTATTTAACGAAGTAAGACGTTATTAAACATTTGGTAAATCGCTGTCAAATATGTATGTACGTGCTAATATTTTTATCATTATCAATATTACAATACTCGTATTCAATATTTATTATGGCACAGAATAATAAACATTTCTTCATACAATTTATTTGACACATTAGAATCATGTCAAAACAGTATTCTGTTACATGCTTTTCAATGATTGTCATTCTTATAGGAATTACCTCTAGATATTTCCATTTAGAAGCTTTCACCACACGTCTACATCATACATACATAACATAACTTAATATAACCTGCTTTGTATGTATTGTACATAGGTAATTCCTTAAGGATCAACTACCTTTAATATAAACATGCAAGAGAAACGTATTGTCTCTATTACGAACGCATCTGTCGTTCACATGGCAAAGAGTTATTTATTCAGTCAAGAACAGGTGTACATCATCGAGCTGAAAAATATGTTATTTGTAGGTGCTATAAAAACATACTAAAAACAGATAAAACTATGATAAGCGTATGAATTACCTACGGTAGGCTAGGTAGGTACATTACACACCCACCAAAATGAGGAACTCAGATAGTCGTTTGGATAGTCGTCAAAATATGAACGCTTCTAAATATTGTCTTAACACGAAGGTCCGTCGTTAGGTGAGATAAAGATAGTCAGACAATCAATACCAACTCTCTGCATTTTACTCATATTTTTTTATCACTATTTACGTAGATAACGGTCTGCTTAATCGTTGATTTATCACGAATTACTTACTACAGCGGCGGCGGTAGTGGCGGGCGACAATGAACTGAAAAATAGTGTACCTACTTATAGGTAGCCACTACTTGTTTCGTAATATTATAATATTTCTTGTGAATGATAGTGCGATACAGGCGTACGAACTACTTTGCCTGGTTGAGTCGCACCTACCGGAACAGTTTTCCAGTTTATCATTGTTTACTGACAGATAAAGCCGATTATTATGATTATGCTGTACTGGCTTTCAGAAATTGAGTACCATAAGTATGTTAACCTTCATTGTCGTGTTAGTCATACTTCAAAATAGGATCAAAGTATTAAAGACAGTTTATATGGTTTTAACTATCCAAAACTAAATCTTATCTTCTGTCAAGTCCTTCAAGCTCTTTTTAAGTCCTGATCGGAGGAAATCTATCACTATACTTAATGTTCACCACGGTGGGTCATAAGTCTACTTTGTGCCCACACTGCATAAAAATGTGGATGTTACCTATGTATGTCGGTCTATTAGTATCACTAACTCTGCAGTGGTTTTGAACATTTGACATGGGAGAGTGTCATCGTTACGCTCTGGTTCAATTTAAAAAGCGTGTCATACAGACAGGTAGTGACACAAGCGACATTAAACAAACTTAAATTTACTAAAATACATAAACTTTACTGTACCCTAGACTTCATTTTAGAACTTTACCTAAAGCTAAATCGCTTTAGTAAATGCTACAGTGTTACCAAATATATTACCATGGGAGAAACCGTCTCGCTCCAGTTCGCTCCGTGAAAAGCGTGACAAACTGACAGTGCCATAGCTAAATGTCTAAAGCTGTCTCCGTAAAAGCGAGTCATTTTGTCATTTTCTTTCCGCATTATCTTTGTCATTGATCAGTGCTAAATGGGCTGTGATTTTAAACGTTTTAATGGTAGTGGTAGCACTCTACATATTTAAAAAGGTTATAAGTAGATTTATAGATGCGTTCGCATTGTTAGTATGACGGTTTTGTTGCGTTGCTGTAATCCCCAATATGGTGCGTTTTGGTCTGTTTCATCTCTAACACCTAACAGTGGCGAAAAAGGTGACATTTTAAAAAAGGTACGGCCTACCTTTTTTAAATGTCACAAAAGAAATGTGAAAGTAGATGTGATGTGAGAATATAGATAAAAGGGAAGCCGATTGGAGTCGGCATGTATAGATCAGTGGCTTAAAACCAGCCATGCTGTAACCACACCTTTATTCCACTAATGTACCTAACTGATATCAAGTTTCTTTGTAAAACTGCCTAGTGTTAAAATGTATCTATCTACGATTTGATTGTAATTTGTGATACCTATTTTGTGGAAATAAATGGATTGTATTTGTATCTTTCGCCACTACTGCCTAAAACCCTGTCAGTCCTACAGCGAGAGGACAAAGTCAAACTAAATCTTATTTTCCATCAAATTATAATCAGGTGTTCATTTTGTAGTCTCTATTTATCTACAAACCTGCTTATAAAGATAGTTTACCTAACTTTTCTATAGCAAGCAGAATATTTTTTAATCGTTTCCTTATAAAGATCATTTGTTAGCATTCTATCGACAATGCCATACAGAGGTGTTAATTCCTAGAGCTAATGTTTAGGTTATGCAAGGCTAACGAACCCGTTTAGTAGAAGTGCTATAGGGTTGCCTGCTTGATAATATGATTTATTTGATAAAATAACCTCGATGAGCCTACACATCGCTTGCCGAGTGTTTGGAGCCCTTTGACTTAGATGGACCGAGTGACTCAAAGAGGGCGCGGCTTGTAACGATAACGATATTCGTCTAGCAGAGTTCTCCTATTAATATAATGTTAATGACCCCGATTTAGTCCTTAGTTATCCTATTTACTGTTAAATGCGCAACAAAAAAAGACGAAATCTTGCTAATTTCCTTGACGTTCAGGATGTTTATTTTACGCATTTTTCTCAGGGTGCAAATTAGGTTTTCTGAATCTATCTTACTCGTACTTACCTAAAAATTCAAAAGTCCGTTTATCCTGCGAATGACCATTGGTTAGTTGGCAACCCTAACATCACGACTGGATCTCGGGATCGTGATTTCGTGACCCTACGAACAAAGGGCTCTTTGCAATGCAACAGACAGACCAGCTTTACTTGTCTATATAGCTGGTTGAGTCAGAGTTATATCATCAATCTAGTTATCTCGTTATTGATCTAAGTAACGGAATCCTCGGTATAAATTCATACTATAAAATGAAGTTGCTTTTCGCGTTTCTCTCTCTGTCATAGCCACCGCTAATTCCTTCTGAGTAACACACACAACTGATTTTGATGCGGTTTTTTCAATAAATGAGTCAAGAGGAAGGTTTGTATTCATTCTAGGAAAAGTTCCTATTCCCACGGAAAAACGTGAAATGTGTATTATAATCCTGTTTGCGGGTCTATTTTAGCTAAGTACAAACGATCTGTAGCGAAGCTTCTTCTACATTTGGCTGTCGGTATACATGTAGGTATTGTGCCGACCAATTATTTCAAATGGTACCTACCTAATCAACTACTATTGACAGCGTTTTGAAACAAACTTTCCATCTTTGGTAATTCCTCTGGTTTGGCATGACTCCTTTAGATGCTAGCTTAACTAAATCCGATTTCCGATTCAATATCCAATAAGTCCAATATTAATGGTCTAAAAAATTGTTATTTCTTTGTAGTACTAGGTGAATGTCCTTACAATAACGAATTTGGCTGAACAATGCTATATTTTACACAAGCCCCATTGTTTCAAAATTATAATTACTGGGTGGCCAAACTGAATCCACGATTTCTGTCAACATCAGAGCGAATAAATGTCCGTTTGAAACACAAAATACTACAATCTCTTCTCTCTTTTCGTGTGGGACACCGAGTCGTTCAACGACCCGATGAACCCTGGTGTCAGAGTTTTTCAACCGCCTACTGAAAGTAGCAGGCCTCTGACATGGTTGTGTAACGACCGCCATCATAGACAGCAACCGGGACCGACGGCTTAACGTGCCCATCCGAAGCACAGAACCTTCTTACTTGCGGACAATCAGGTGGTTCAGCCTGCAATGTCCTAACCAGACTGGGAACAAATTCACAAAGTGATAAATACCAACTTTGTGAGTGACCCCACCGGGAATTGAACCCGGAACCTTTGCGTGGCAGGCAGGCATACTAACCACTGCGCCACATCGGCTGTCAATACTACAATGCACAGTTGCAATATAAAAATGGCAAACTGGCGAACCTTGAATGGAATCCAAACAATACGGTTTCCTGGAAATTGTAACATGGCACTCAATTGTTTTAAAATCAGGTGTTTATGGCTTTAAATTTCACAACGTTGCCTAATAGGCACAACTTTGTTGTTATCATAGTTTTTATTCAAACAGAGGAAAAGACAGATTGACAATGCTTCGACACACCTCCCGGCACAATATTATCCTGAACCTATGTAGCTATTAAGTACATTCGTGGAGGCGTGAATTTTGTTGTTCGATAGGACGTTAAAGATGTACATGCAAGTTGTCATATTTCATACAAACAATTAATGGCATGGTACCCATTACTAAAGTCTGTTTTCCAAACGAAATATGTATTAGTACCTATTCTTCTTTCGTATGAGACACTGAATCGACGACCATTGCATACCAACCATGCCAGTCGTGCGTCGCGTCGGTCGTTAGTGAGCGCGTATCGTGCGTGACAAGCTCATACAAACATTCCCTACCTATCCTGTCCACCTGTGTGACGTCACAGTTCAATGCACATCCCGCTACCATGTGCGGCCCTCCATCGCTGTCGTGGGATTGAAGAAATATTATACGTTTGAATAGACGAGTCTATAATTTGCCTGCAGTATTTCGAATTCTCCGACAAAATTCAATCTAAATATTAGTACCTATTCTTTTTTCGTGTGAGACTAACGACCATTGCATACCAACCATGCCAGTCGTGCGCCGCGTCGGTCGTTAGTGAGCGCGTATCGTGACAACCTCATACAAACAGTCCCTATGCTATCCTGTCCACCTGTGTGACGTCACAGTTCAATGCACATCCCGCTACCATGTGCGGCCCTTTACCTTCGCTGTCGTGGGATTAAAAAAATACTGTACGTTTGAGCGGATGAGTCTATAATTTCCCTTCAGTTTTTCGAATTCTCCTACATAGTTTAGAGTCTCTTCTCAGCTCTCACACGTAGTACCTACCTGTAAGGGTAGCTACCATGATTTTAGTGTATTTTGCCGGATCCAGTTTTCGCCAAATACAGTTCAGTTTACGAAATTTCACACAAAAGATAGATTTCTTGGCACATGTCTCCGCATCAAATTGCGGCTGCCACATATGACATGAACCGCAATGTCGTCTAACGCGAGCGCAATTCACCTACCAGTCTCTCGCCATTTCTCTTGCTATGGGACACCGTGTCGTCCAACAACCTGATGAATCCTGGTGTTAGAGTTACATCCGCCTACTACAAGTAGCAGGTTGTGTAACGACCGCCGCGCCGTCTAAGTTCTAAGTGATTCACGAATAATTAGACAACAAATTTATTTTGGAGCGCTCTACTAAAAAGGTTGACAAGCCACCAAGCTGTAGAGAAATCGGCGGAACTACGGCCTGCTTGTTTAGCGAAGGGAGACCTTTCTTTGGCTTCGTTCTTTATGCCAAATCGCGAGACCCCCTTGTCAGTTGAACTGTTCTACTGCAAAATTTATTCTTGTGTAAAAAGTGAGTTGTTAGGAGCTCTTTGTCTTTGTCAAGATACGGAAGAAATAAGTCTTAGCGTAGGTCGTTTTCAGATAGAATAGTAATTTATTTACCACCTACGTCCTATTTGAATCAAATCGTTCGTACAGCTTATTTGAATCGAATAGCTTTTTCACGACAATACTCGAATATAACCTAGTTAATAGCCAACCTTTCGTAACAAGTTATAGTAGTTTATTTTAAAATGTAACATTGAGCCTCATCCATACTACCGTAACGTAACCAAATCTTTTCAATGTTTGCCCTTCTCGCCGTCATCGCATTTCAACTATCCCTTTGTTCAAATATCGTACTATCACCAACACATCATGCTACCCATTTAAGGGACCAACTTAGAGATCAATTTACATACTAATACTTAGTAAACCAGTAAATGTTGATCCTTAAATGGTAGTTTGATGTGCTTGCGATCGTACCCACTAGCATTCAAACCCAGACAACTGTCCAAGCATTGGCTATAGACAAAGATATTATAGATTCAATACGCGTATTCCAAGACACGGCGAACACAGGAAGTCGTCAACAGCCATTGCAGCTATAATAATATTATAGGTTTTGGAATTTGCCGTGGAGGAGTATATGGTCATATTGAGGCATTAATTGGCACATCGACTGTAGATATTATTATAAAAACAGTTGACAAACTCACAAAAAACTATGTAGTTAGGTACCGATCCGATCTTCGGTCTAAGCAGTAGGAACAAATAATAATGTAGTGCACCCCGCGACAAGAACAGCATACTAGGCCTATTACTTATAACTAGTTTTGAAATAACATAAACTAGTTATGGCACAAGATACATGTACGAATGCAGCAAGCCAGCAACCTTTTTGATTACTTATACATGAGAAATGTATCAACTCTTTCACATAATAAATAATAACAAATGCATACGCGTACCTCTAGCACCTATACAAACTTGACCTTTTATTCAAACACCGTAGCCCCTTCACCGTCTGCATAAGGTCTACCCATGGGTCTATAAGTATGTCACGACGTAACGCATAGAGCGACGCAATGTTGCGTAACCAACCGGTCGGCGAATAGCCAATGTCATTGCCAAACGTTGAACTTTTGTGCTTAGAAGAGCTTTGGAACCTTGAAGTTTGCTTGCATCTATAGTATAGGTGCAATAGCTCCTATACAAAACTTTTATTCAAACATAGCCCCTTTCCTCACCTGAATAAGGTTTACATAGCCAATGCCATAACCAAACATTGAACTTTTGAGCTAAGAAACGAAGCAGCTTCGGTTGCTCGAAGGTCGTAGAAGAATCAACATCTGGAAATTAACAGCTTGTCTTGAAGAAAATCAGATAGTAACTTACATTTCAATGCTCAATAACCTAAGCTGTTGTTTGGGCAACGAATAGAAATACTAGATGAAGTTCATTCAAGTTGACATAAACAAGGTTTTCCAAATATTTTGGTCCACTGTTCTACAGCTACTCGGTATCAAAGTATTCCTTAATATTATTTTTTACTAGCTGCCCGTCAGCGGTTTCACCCGCTGCAACCTATTATTCCGCGGGAAAAAAAGCATTACTCGCCAATAGATGTCGCTGTTAGTTTTCGGCGAAAACGTTTAAAACGCGAATCGGCTCAGTCACGCCACCTATGCAAAAATATTGGAATATGCGTGATCCCGTAGGAATAAGACATTTTCCCGTGGTAAAAAGTAGCCTATGTGTTATTCTAGATACTCTTCTATATTTGTGCAATATTTCATGTCAATCTAATCAGCCGTTTTTGCGTGATGTCGTAACAAACACACACACAAACATCCGCCTTTATAATATTAGTAGGAAGACAAAGGTACAAAGCGTTCTAGTTACCTACCTACCTACTTACTTATTCTGACATAACGACTAGAAGGGGACCGAACCGTCCGAAAGTAGGTTGAAGGGTGGACGATTGGTCTGTGTCTGTGAATAGGTATGTTGGCGCTCTATTTATGCGTCTTAAAACTGACAGTACATGCCTGTTGCATTCTTTATCCAATCTTTTTATTACTAAGTATATCAAAATAACAATGTGCTATAAATCCCTGTATGATTGAATCATAATTACCTTATTTCGCTCGCTAGTCATAATCATAACGGGTTTGCCTATAAGCTTCGTACCGTAATCATGATATAATGAAGCATGTAGAACTTGGTTGTCTAGTCTGGTATAAGTAAGTTTCTTTCTTTGAAATGTCCAGTTTTGATGCAACATTCCTGTTGGAGAGTCTACAAGTATGTACAATGTAGAGACTTACTACTAACTACAGATTTGCATGTTTTCGACTTCCCATTTTTACGAATTGTACGAAACCTTTTCGGTAAAACTAGTTTTCTTAAATTCTACATTTGAACCCTCGGTTTGATCCATAAAATACTTCTCAAATATTATCGTATCCAAATCGTATCTATCAAGATCCTACACACACTTCGTTCCGTTCCAAACTCGAAAACATATTCGTCCGTTATTCTACTTCACACTTGACTGGCCAGTATTAACCGCAGCAAAAAAGGCCTTCTGTAAAAAACTGTGTGTAGTAAGGGGAAGGACAGACAAGGACGCGAGTGGACTCGAAAGTTGTATATGACTCAGCCGTATGGTATGACGGACCGTTTGGAAGCACAGTAAATGAGTAAGTTCTGAGAAATAACTAAATATAAGTTACATTTTGGATGCACGATTATCCGTGCTGGTGTCCTAGTTTATGAAATTACTTATCCACAATTCCGAAAGATACCATTTTCAATTTACTTATTATAGCTCTTTTCATGTGTGATAGCGAGAAGTACCTAACTACATATCAATATGTACGAAGTTCTTTGATGAATTATTAAATAAACATCAATCAATTCCAGTCAAAGATGTGTGTCTTCTTCAAACCACCACAGTTAGCTACTTATCGGTAGTTTCCATTATACGCTCTTTTCTGGTAGTTATTTAAACATTGGTAATAGACTTGGGTAACTCATGAGAGAGAGATAAAAAAGAAACATATCCGTCCAAATTATAATATCACTCACTATCTCACTTAATTTTCAAATATATCTTCAACTCACTTAGACTACGGTTCATTTTTGATGTACAGAACGACTGAGAGATGAGTTAGAGTGAGGGAGAGCGAGCTGTCTGTTTAAGAGAGATGAACAGATGTGCAGGTCAATGCAGGATAATGTAAACAAAAATGACCTTTTTACCAATGCTTTCACGCGCTAGATTACAATAAACTCAACTAAGGGTAAGTAAGTGCTAAGGGTTCGGTCGGCGACATTTCTGTTTATTTCCAAAAAAATCTTGCACAAAAGAATCTAAGAAGAAATAATTTTTAAATTGTCTTTCCTTTGAGTAACAGAACAGATGCATTTTTTTAGCAAAAAGAAAGGGTTTCATTTTTGTTAGTACGTGTTTTGACTTTAACGCCAAAACAGTTTAGAAGTTTTAAGAGTTGATAAACTTTTTAAAAGTGAATAGTACCTTGAAAACTGAAAAATAACTTTGAAAATAATGTATATTTCAGTTTAGTTAGTAAATGTGACTCGTTGGATAATAAATAAATAAGTGTGCACGCCCGTGTAAATTAAAAACAATGTCAGCTGTAAGGAAACGAAGTGTCCCGTGGAATAATTTCGAGACGCAAGACAAAAATGTTTTTTATTTTATTTTATTTTAAGTTTGTGTAAGTTCCACCAGGTCTATGTTCCACAATTTAAAAAAAATAGTAGTCGTGGCGTGCCATCCGTATAGCGCCGAAACTATTAGTGGATAGAAAATATTGATACTTCACTTTATTTAGACAATCGGCAATTTTGCCTTAAATTACTTATTAAAAAATAATTATGAGTTCTCAGTAAGAATATAAAAACAAAGTTGGTACCTACTAAACAAAATATTCTCAATATAACGGACTAAAATGCATTAAATAACATTATCTTGACTCGTCAAAGATCAAGATTGTTTAGTCCCTGTAAACAGCATCATTTGTCCTATTGTTTGAAATCCGACCTATTCAAACTAAACTCAACACAGTTCAAGTGATAATAAACTAACAAACATCACTTTAACATGCTGTGTGAACTCGCTTAGCAAAAAAACTTAACATTCAGTTAATGATATGAAACAAAAAGCTCGGGCTCCTTCACTGTGTGAAATGAGTGAGAGATATAAATGAGTGATATATATCCGGGGACACAATTGAGATATATCTCTCTTTTCATCTGAATGACACATTTTGCGCATCTCTAATTGGTAAACATATTTGTACAGTGGCCCACTCATCTCACGATACCTACTAAACATTTTAAGGCTACTACATATATGTTGACGATATTATCGATCTTTAATGAGTACCTTCAGACCTTCACCCTAAATGAAGTGTGTTTCGAAAACGATGTTAATTTTTGTAGGGCGAGTTCTAGACGTGTTGTTTGTCTAGCCAAAAAAAAATACTTTTCATACGAATTTTGTTGCGATCTATATGGGAGCACCAAAACTTTTACGTGTTTCGAAAAAAAACATTGTTGAGTTTGATTGTTCGCAACACTAAGTTTGTTAACATATTAAAATACACATCGCAATGACATCATGTCCCTATGTATGCACACGCGCCGATGCCCTTGCACTTGGCTAGTTTCCTGTCGATTCAGCACCCCATTCAGCCGGTCACGCCCGGATGGACACCAACTGTTCTGGCATGCTCTGGATAGCTGCGTGAGGCCATCCAGGGTAAGGTCTATCTATACTGCAGTGTGTTTGGGGAACAAATTCAGCACCCCATTCAGCCGGTCACGCCCGGATGGACACCAACTGTTCTGGCATGCTCTGGATAGCTGCGTGAGGCCATCCAGGGTAAGGTCTATCTATACTGCAGTGTGTTTGGGGAACAAATTCAGCACCCCATTCAGCCGGTCACGCCCGGATGGACACCAACTGTTCTGGCGTGCTCTGGATAGCTGCGTGAGGCCATCCAGGGTAAGGTCTATCTATACTGCAGTGTGTTTGGGGAACAAATTCAGCACCCCATTCAGCCGGTCACGCCCGGATGGACACCAACTGTTCTGGCGTGCTCTGGATAGCTGGGTGAGGTCATCCAGGGTAAGGTCTATCTATACTGCAGTGTGTTTGGGGAACAAATTCAGCACCCCATTCAGCCGGTCACGCCCGGATGGACACCAACTGCTCTGGCGTGCTCTGGATAGCTGCGTGGCGTGAGGCCATCCAGGGTAAAGTTTGAGGGCGGGATGGGAGTGTTCGCAACACAAAGTTTGTCCAGTTGTTCCCCAATAATACTGCTGTAGGTAGGGCATGCATAGGGACATGATGTTATTGCGATGTGTGTTTTTTATACTGGTCGGTAGGTAGGTCAATAAAATATGCGTCGATTGTATAAAATGGCTACAGCTGAATAGCAGCTCAACGGTAGAGAATATGTTAGGTAAATTTATTTATTTTAAAGAAACATATAATCGTTGAAAACTCCGTACTTGTTGAAATGACACAGATGATCTAGGGATTCTAAGTTATATTTGCCAAGTCTTGACCAGCGCGCGCCGTTACCCTTATTTGTGTCTTGACTCTACCTACAGTCTCTGAACTCTCATACTCTGAAGATAAGTGTCGTTATTTCTGTCCATATTTAAATCTTACTTTTCAACTACCTATCTTCAAAAACCTTTTTCCTCGTCCGTCTCGAAAAAGCACCCACACATGGTCCGGTTCATTGATCTTTGCGGGGTCAAGAAAATGATGTCACTTCACCATATACGATGTCAGTTTAATCTGCATGTCGTCGGCATGTAGGTATTATTGTCTGACTTAATTTATTTTTTCACCATCACTGGCGATCGCTTAAATACACTACACATTTCTTAGAGCTCTGCATAGTAGTAAGTAGTTTCGAACTACTAGGGCTATAGGGTCAGCCGACGACTCAGTGTCCCCCTCGAAAAGAGAGAAATCATCAGATTTTTTGTGTTCGTTTATCATAAACCCCACGTCCAGTACCTAAAATAAAATAATTAGGTCAAAGTTTCATACTCAATGACTTTTAAAAAGTAATCTTTTTTTACAATAGACGGAAGAACTTAACTATAGAATTACAGCTCGCCCGCCTAACAATACCGTAAAATTATTTTGCAAAATGTCGAAGTAATTTGAAAATCTTTCTTCTACATTAACCACAGTCCTGTTTATTGCAGAAACTTTAGCGGATGTTTTGACACCCCAAACAATGAACATTATTGATGTATTCCGTACTTATTTCCAAACGATAATATTGCTGTAAGTACGTATACATTGGTATAGTAGTCGAAGCAATGTTCGACTTGTCTTAAATCTAGATTAGATCATACATGAATGAACCTACGTTTTCTGTTTAACGTACAATTCTACATGAGTTGAATGTTGGTGGGATCGAGCCTCACTCTATTAGTAGTGGGCCGGCCGGTCAGGGTGTTTTGAAACCTCTATTGTTAGTTATTGCATGCATGTTAAATTTGCGTGATTGCATTTCACACGTAGGTAATTTCAATGGGAGTTTTATTTACAGTTGGCTACTTGTGTTGTGCCTATACTTTGAATATATGCGATTTAAAATCAAGTTTGATGTTCTCGGTATTTCTATGTCACTTTTAGTAAAACCTCCTTTCTTTCGTTTCAGGGTGGACATGAGAAAACCATCACGTTCACCAGCACAGAAGAGCCGGTAAGACCTGCAAAGCCAGTTCCTGACATCCGACTGGTGGATGGACCCTCGATTCTTGCTGGAAGGGTTCAGCTCTTACATAGGGGGCAGTGGAGATCTGTCTGTACAAACTCTAGGAAGTAAGTGCTTGTGTTTCTTTTTGTAATGAAAGTGTCAGTCAGCCAATACATACAACTTAGTAGTTTGTATTTGGATGACTTTGTAGGCGGTCCCAATTAGGAGTCTAATACAAAACACATGAAAAGTTGATTGATCAAGCGTTATTTTTCTTTTCCAGTTGGACAGTCAGCGATATGGAAACAGCGTGTAGACAATTAGGTTTCATGGGCGGTTCGTTCTACAATTGGATGGACCGACAGCCCGGTAGGCGAGCTAGACTATTATTCGAAGAGCCAAAGTGCAGAGGAACCGAATATGACATGTTCCAATGTGATTGGAACTCGCGGCAACTAGGCTCAGGCGTCTGCGACTACCATCCTGATCTAGGTATCCAATGCCTCCCACACCACGATAGCAGCAGTACTGTACACTGGAGAGGCATTCGATTCGAAAATGCCGTTTACGAAAGAATTCTCACCGCCGTCAACACATTATACGTACCCACCTCAATGTCTAGATTAGAACACATTGTCATAAAGAATGCAGGAGTTGGAAGAGGCAACAACGCCACAAGTGCTCTAGACGTGATAGGCGTACCCCCAGTCATGGAAGATATAGAAATCAATAACTCCGCTTTCAACGCTATCAATGTGACGTCACCGAACGCTCCCATAGTTATCAACAACTGCACGATTCAAAACAATAGAGGTTACGGCGTCTATGTGAACTCAACGTACGGTATGGCCAAGATCGAGAACTGTCTGATTCATGACAACGGTGGGGATGGAGTCAAATACGTCGTGCACGAAATGAGCGTCGACGAAAAATTCGACAGAAGTGAAATCTTTGATCTCTGTACTTTAGCTTCAACACCTAGTCAAACGTTTCCAATTCAAATGTCCATAGAACAGTCAAGGTACTCAAATATGGAAAGAGACTGCAGTCAGAAGTTTTACACTCGATCCGATCACGTTTTAACTTTGAACTTTTTAAAGTTACTGACGAACCAGAACGATACGGGAGAAATCTATATTTACGATGGTTTGACCAGTGAAGACAAATTGCTAATGTCATTCAGCATACGGAACCTCACGAGACCGCAAAGTGTCACGTCAACCAGAAGCAGAATGCATGTGAGGTTTCGTGCCAACACCAGAACTGATATAACGGGATTCCTACGACTGACTTCAGGGGTCAATAAGTTCTACGATTTGAATGTCACGGACAGTATCATTTCCGACAATAACGGGAGAGGAGTAATAGTCGAAAATCTTAGAAGCCAAGTTCATATTCATCGAAGTTCAATATCAAACAATAATCACGTAGCTGGCCTACAAGTGGTCAATGGCGCTGGAGATGTTAATGTTACTGAAAGTAGAATATCATTCAATCAAGGAGATGGAATAAATATTACAGTAACAGGTGGAAACAGAAACATATCAAAGAGTATTCTCAGTTCAAACCAGGGTTACGGTATTGCTGTTTGGATAAACAACACGCAAGAGACTGAATACATTCCTGTAAACCAGACAACAGTCGTAGAATATTCAGAAATATTTAAAAATCTCGACGTGGGGATTTTACACGGCAACTACTGCGGCGATAGTTGGGTTAATATTACAGGAAATTGGTTCAATAGCAGTGTAGAAAGCACAATTGACATATCGACATGTTGGCGATACAATAGCCCCACCAAACTGCTCAATTTACAAATAGGACACAATAGATTTTATGTAAACCAAAAAGTTCCCTTGAAAATTCAACCTGCTCTCAACGTTATGGGACGAATCGAATACAATTATTTTGAACACGGGAGCTATGGTGCAATAGTGATAATGAATAGAATAGAAGGGAAGTATTTGGAAGAATTTGAAATACTACCAGCAAGATTTAACATACAGCATAACTATTTCTTTGGAAATAAAGGTCCATTTGTAGTAAATCTTGGCCTTTCACCGTACAGTGACTTGCAGTACATATTATTCTCTAGAAACTACTTGAGAGATAATAAAATAAGAGAACCATTTGAATCACTGGACGGCGTATCATCGAGACTTACTCCAAGAAGTAGAGTGGCAGCCACAATAGTATTAGCATCAAGCAATATCGATGTGTTTAGAAACATAATCAATAATCCTGAAGCTCAGTATGAAATAGGCTCACACGTAGAAGATCAGAGTAAAATACTGAACTGTACCTATAACTGGCTCGGTTTCGGCGAAGAAGAAAAAATATACAACCGTCTGTTCCACAGAAAAGACAGATATAATTTGGCGAAAATTCTATACATGCCCTACTTATTGCATAGTAGCAACCCTGGCGCTACACAAATAAATTACAATTCTCTATACGTGCCTCAGTTCAACATCCCGGGTACATTTGTTGTTGGTGGAGAAGTAGAAGGGATAGAAATACTCAGACAAGGCGAATATGACGTTGATAAAGATATAAATATTCGGCCAGGAGGTAAACTTGTTCTGAATCCAGGCGTAACATTGAAATTCCCTCCATCGATAGGAATGATGATTGCAGGAAAACTAGATGCCAGAGGAAAGCGACCAAATGACATAACATTTACTCTAAAAGAAGAGGTGGTAATGTCAAATGACAGTTTTTATGAAACCGATGCCGAAGTAGACCCGACTACGCCTGGTTACGTTGATCCTGTTGTACCAATAAGACTACTGGGCGGAAGAACTCAGCAAGAAGGAAGGCTGCAAGTGAGAATGGAAGGAAAATGGGGGACAGTATGCAACTATCGATGGAATATAGTAAATGCAGCTCTTGTGTGCCATCAACTTGGCTTGGCATTGAATCCTGACGATTGGTTTCTGGAACCGAACGAGATTCCCGATGCAGGAAAAACAGAAGACATCATCCTCTCAAATGTGGAATGTACTGAATTCGACAACGATATTACGAAATGTAAAGCGGAAACGATGGAGAATTTTGAAAACTCCTGCACTCATGAAAACGATGTCGGCATAAGATGCTACGAAACCAGTTGGGCTGGAATGAGATTCAGTGTGATTTCAGAGAGAACAGATTTACAATATATCACTGTAGAAAAAGCGGGTTTGTTAGATTACTCGTCTAATGCTTTCAAACCAGCAGTTCAAATAGACTTTGCTCGACACAGCTTAGAAAGTGTGAAATTTTCTAACAACTACCATGACGGCCTAGGAATTCTGTACTCAGACTTATACGGGGCAGATGCCGTCAATACTGTACGAAATTCAGAATTCAGCAACAACAAAGGCAGTGGAATTAGTTTCAAACAGCTCGGTTTAAAAGTATACAGTTCAGTTATAGAAAACAATGAAATAGCTGGAATTTTCCACAATCCTCATATAACTGGCCCGCAACAACGGGAATTGGCTGGATGGTTCAACCTAGAACCAGGGTTCAACATGGATGAATCCAACTATCATCCGATCATGATACCTGATTACGAAACGGACATAAGTTTAGTAAACGGTGAAACAAGGCACTTAGTGTTTACAAAACATTACGGAGAAAACGTCGTCAAGTCATACAACATCAAATGCAACCCAGGCTACGTTCTTGGACTGCAACTTTTGAATCCCATTCACAATTTTTCGACGGAGAATATTTGCATTTATGATTCACAAAATATTAATGAGGCCAGCACGAAATGGTGTCTGGACAGAGACCTTGCCACCTTCCCGACTACCAGTAATACCTTCGGAGTTGTATTGACCTACGAAAGTGGCCGAGTAGCTTTAGGAGGAGTTGTTCTAGTAGTCAGCTCTATTATAGCACCAGTGCAAAATATTAGAAACAGAATAGTCAAAGGGCCAGTACCCACTCTACAAATTGCAAACTCCAAAATCAAAGGAAATACGAAAGGAGTTAAAGCACTATACTACAATAGATATTTGAATGAACTTGGCGATCATTTCTTACGAAAAGCAAACGAAAGTATTAAGATATTTAGCTCTGAAATAGCTCACAATAAAGAAGAAGCGATATACGTAAATACACCTTTCTGGGACATTCATGACAGCAATATAACTGAAATTACTATAATGGTCAACAGCAGTTTGATTACAGATAACGGTAAAGGATTTTACCATTTCGCCAGAGATTTGAGAAGCTCAAACAATTTATATCATTACATTCTTCAAGATAATACTGTAGAGAGGAATAGAAATGGTGGATTTGATATAAGCTTACCTTACGTGTGGCAATACAATGAGAATTTTACACATTCTGTGTTCATGTACAACAACACGTGGCGAAACAACCAACAGTTTGGTCTAGTCATCGACGGGCATTTCGCAGAAGTCAATATAACCAAAAATATATTTACGGATAACAATTGTAAGACTGGCTTAGTGTCTATCAGAGGAATGGAGAAAAAGATGAAAGTAGATCGTAATATTATTGAAAGAAACAATGGACTGTATATGGTAGAATTCTACATGGATAGCCAAAGTGAGATCATGGGACTGATTTATGCTGTATTCGTGTATAACCAAGTAAAGAACAATAGGTATACTGTGCAAATGAATCGTGGAGCTTTGTTTAGAAACGTCGATCCTACTTACGTGATCGGATTCAAGGGTATACAAAAAGTCAAAGTTAGCAGAAACCTTTTCGGTAACAATGCGTTGCAGTATACTCTGCTGGCTGGCATCAAGACTGCGAAAATTGAAAACTTACTCGACGTCACCGAAAACTGGTGGGGCAGTTCGATAGAGAAGGAAATTAAACAACAAATATTCGATTTCGACGATTGGAATAACCATGCTGTAGCTTCTTACTTACCATATCTACTTGAAGACAGTTTTGACTCCAGTGTGTCTGTGACGTTCAGTCAAGATATTCAAATGAACGTAAATGAGCTCGGTGGACGTTTGAACCACGATTTGATAATAGAATCTCGTCTGGCACCGTACATAGTAAAGTCCGACATCACAGTGATGCCCAACGTTACTCTGACCATCCACCCAGGAGTCATTCTGGAATTTACTCCGAACGTCGGGATACTCGTTATGGGCACGCTTCGTGCTGTCGGTCACAGTCAACTTCCAATCCTTATGAGGCCAATCACACCTGCTGGTAACATAGAAACAAATAGAATAGCAAAAAGAGATGTCAGTCAATACGCCCAAAGCCACCACAAACATAGAAGACAATTAGAAAACTTGAAAGTGCTAGAGTCTATCCGACTTTGCTCGGGAAGAAACTGTTCCATTAGCGACAACCTGGTTGAGAAAACTAATGAAGGATTTTTAGAATACTATAACAAAACTACGCTACAATGGGTGCCTATGTGCGACAATAGATTTACTGAAAGAAATGCTCAAGTTGTTTGTCGAGAACTGGGCTTTGATCCTATCAACGTCTTCTTCGCACATGATCGCAGAGTGGAGTACCACAGCAACTCATTGTCTAGAATCTGGTCATGGCCTGAACCCTTACAATGCGTCGGCACAGAAGATCGTTATGATGATTGCCCGATCCGTTTAAATGGTCAGCTTTATGGACACAGGCATGAATGTAAATGGGACTCGAATTTTGTCTTCATTCATTGCGGGCAACGAAACCTCGAAGAAAACCTCAATTATTGGGGCGGGATAAGATTCGCTAATCCTGAATTTGAGTATTCTCTTTACGAACATAGAATTCACGACCATCACACACATGACACTATGAAGAAAATTGAGAGTGAAATTGTACATGTTCAAATCGTTGGAGCTGGCCTGCTCCATAATGAAAAGTCTCCAGCTATTCAAAGTATTGTCAAGAACCCAAGGATTCAAAACGTGAATATCAGTAAATGTGCTCATCATGGTATCAATTTGGTTTCACCTACAGACTCGATAAACATGATGTTCAATAGTGTCCACGACATTCTTGGAGAAGGTGTCAGTGCCATTTCGCTCACTGGAGAAGGCAGAGAATCTGAGGAATCAAGCTTTACTCCTCTGAAGGACCTGAACCTTCCTTATCATCTATTCTCACTCATTGACATTTGCGACAGCAGCAAGGTGGTAATTGTTGAGGAAAGAGTGCTTCTATACTACAAATACGACAACAATCCTGTGAATTGCGTGAAGATTTTCAAAAGCATGTACAGGGTGAAACCTTTCGGGTTCAGACTGCTTCAGTTCAATTTGTTCAACCACACTATGAACTATGGAAAGCGAGATTCCCTCACTTTATACGATGGAGACATCTACAACATCACAGCGCCTACGATTGGCTATTTGGAGAACGGGTCTCCTGATGAGAAGAAGCTGTTCAGAACGGACGGTCCCAGTTTGAGCGTGAAGTTATTCGCCAATGGAGCATCGGCTGTTCACGGATTTATTGCTGAAATCGTCACTTTGCCTATATCTGCTATTGGATTCAGTAAGTATTCCATTCCATATTTAATTTGGATATTTTGTAATATGATTCGATTTATTGGGATTTTTCATGCACTCGCAGTGCTATATTATTCTCATATATTTCTGAACCTGGCGGACCCTGGTGAATTTCTCAACCTCTTAATGCTAGTCTCGAAGTGACGATTAAGGCGCCCGTAGCTCAATTGGCAGAGCGGTGGGACGGGACCCCACGGTCCCGTGTTAAAGTCCCGGCGGTCGCTAGTGAATTTTTCAATTTTCCTATTCTTAATTTATGATTATTGTTTTATTATTCCTTACAGACCGTGACGTCCAGCACAACATATCCAACAGCGAATTCCACAACAACAAAGACGGCGCTATCACGTATCAATCGGTGGGAGAGGTCAATCCCCTCGTCGCCATCATCAGGAACGAAATTGACGGCAACTGTCTCAAGCTGTACGGGAACTTCACGACCTGTCAAGCAGCTGTCAAGTTAGACGTGCAGAATACACAGACTCTTGTGTTTAGGGTAAGTCATTATAATTGGCCACATACATCATCTATGTAGATGACTGTAAGACTTTCAGTCTTACAGTCATCTATGTAGATGACTGTAAGACTTTCAGTCTTACTTACAGTGACCATTCAATTAATAACATCATCGATATACATACATTATTTAAAACTAAATCGCTTTTTGCATTTCTCGGTCTG
The DNA here is from genome assembly GCA_024500475.1 of Phthorimaea operculella. Lineage (NCBI taxonomy): Eukaryota > Metazoa > Arthropoda > Insecta > Lepidoptera > Gelechiidae > Phthorimaea > Phthorimaea operculella. The sequence goes on along the minus strand of JANFCV010000024.1, from coordinate 1,303,216 downwards.
TCGCTCATAGACGGACACCGCTAACTACTCCTTAACCGAGCTGCGGATTATGATGCGGTTTTTAGAGTGACATACACAAAAGGTGTAAACGGTACCCTATAACTGACTTCGTCCGACTTTGTCCGTATGTCATCTGGCTGATTCTCGATAAACCGTACAAGTTGGAGTTGAAATTTCCACAGATGCCGTATTTCTGATATAACAAAAATATAAAAAAATAGAATAAAGTAAAAAATAAGGGGGGCTACAAAAAAAAAATTGATTTTGCTTGATTTTATGTTCAGACGAGTTTTGTTTATTATTTCAGAATAACCTCATTCGCAACAATGTCGGAGGGTTGGCAATTCGAGCTGATTCCAGGGGGTCTGCCACTTCCTTGAGGGGATGGATACACAACAACCTGTTCTACGGCAACCATGACTTGCCTTGCTTGAAGATTGAAGGTAAAATACAAGTTAAATGGCTTTTTTTCTCTTCTGCAGCTTATTTTTCCATATCCTTTTTTTTGAGGTTACCCTAGTTTTATCAGGGACCTAAACTGTTCTTACTTTGGCGATTTCTAGAGCCAAAGCCTGCCATCATATTCTGTGGATTCAGTTTAGACCGAATTTTTAAAAATAAATATTACTGTATGATTTCATTGACGAATCCAATAGCGACAGTTATTGCCAACAATTGGCAACCACTGCTTTAATTTTTGAACTATCTTCATTAGACGTATCCCATTGACACGATAGAAGAAGAAGACTGCCAAAGAGGGTTTGCAACCAGCGAATATTTTCGGTTGCCATATGGCAGCAAGCGATGTAGCATAAAATGTGTGTCTCAATAGTACTTAACTTGTAATCATCATCGACATAATTCTCTATGCATCTATTTATACACTAGGCCTTATCTGAGTCGGAAAAGAAAGAGCAAAATATTTTCTTAAAGTGTTCAAACATTATGGATTCTCGTAGCAAATATAATGTGTTTTATAACATGAAAATGAAATTGTTGAAATTCTTCAGGTCGCCAATCGTCCCCGTACCAAGAAGTCACCATCTACCGCAACTACTTCACCCGCCACCGCGCGCTATACACGGATGTCATAGTTTTACGTCAGATCGTATCAAACTTCACGTACAATTATGTACACGACAATACTGGAATGAGGATCTTAGAGGTTTCCGGGTTCGATAAAGTCCGGCTGCCTATCTACCAGACCACGTCGCACAACGGATTCTATAAGTAAGTCTACAGTATAGTAGTCCACTGGTGGACATAGGCCTCCTCCTATCGAAGGGCATTGCTATTATAATCACACTTGGCAGGCGGATTGGCGAGTGCAGTATAAAGACGTCATAGTACTGCGCCAGATCGTGTCAAACTTCACGTACAACTATGTACATGATAACACCGGAATGAGGATCTTAGAGGTCTCCGGGTTCGATAAGGTCCGGCTGCCTATCTACCAGACCACGTCGCACAACGGATTCTATAAGTAAGTCTACATTACAGAAGTCCACTGTTGGACATGGACCTCCTACAGGTGACTGGGTGAGATAAAGTTCTGTTGCCTATCTATCAGAACACGTCGCACAACGGATTCTATATGTAAGTCCACTTTACAGTCCACTGCTGGACATAGGCCTCCTCCTATTGGGGGCCTTGTTATTATAATCATATTTGTCAAGAGGATTAGCGAGTGCAGTACAGAGACGTCATAGTTCTGCGCCAGATCGTGTCAAACTTCACCTACAACTATGTTCATGATAACACTGGAATGAGGATCTTAGAGGTCTCCGGGTTCGATAAAGTCCGGCTGCCTATCTACCAGACCACGTCGCACAACGGATTCTATAAGTAAGTCCACATTACAGCAGTCCACTGCTGGGTATAGGCCTCCTCCTATAGGGGGGCATTGCTATTATAATCACACTTGGCAGGCGAATTGGCGGGTGCAGTATAAAGATGTCATAGTTCTGCGTCACATCGTGTCAAATTTCACGTACACAAAAATGACATAGTTCTGCGCCAGATCGTCTCAAACTTTGCGTACAACTATGTACATGATAACACTGGAATGAGGATCTTAGAGGTCTCCGGGTTCGATAAAGTCCGGCTGCCTATCTACCAGACCACGTCGCACAACGGATTCTATAAGTAAGTTCACATTCTATAAGTAAGTCCACATTCTATAAGTAAGTCTACATTACAGCAGTCTACTGCTGGACATTGTCCTCCTCTTATAGGGGGGCATTGCTATTATAATCACAATTGACAGGCGGATTGGAGAGCGCAGTACAAAGACGTGATAGTACTGCGTCAAATCGTCTCAAACTTCATCTACAACTATGTAAATCTTCTTCTTTTCGTGTGGGACACCGAATCGTTCAACGACCCGATGAACCCTGGTGTCAGAGTTTTTCAACCGCCTACTACAAGTAGCAGGCCTCTGACATGGCTGTGTAACGACCGCCATCATAGACAGCAACCGGGACCGACGGCTTAACGTGCCCATCCGAAGCACGGAACCATCTTACTTGCGGACAATCAGGTGGTTCAGCCTGCAATGTCCTAACCAGACTGGGAACAAATTCACAAAGTGATAAATACCAACTTTGTGAGTGACCCCACCGGGAATTGAACCCGGAACCTTTGCGTGGCAGGCAGGCATGCTAACCACTGCGCCACATCGGTTGTCTATGTAAATGATAACACTGGAATGAGGATCTTAGAGGTCTCCGGGTTCGATAAGGTCCGGCTGCCTATCTACCAGACCACGTCGCACAACGGATTCTATAAGTAAGTCCACATTACAGCAGTCCACTGTTGGACATGGACCTCCTAGAGTCATTCTCCTCCTAGAAATATTGATAAAGTCCGGCTACCATCTACCAGACCACGTCAAACAAATGGACACGGAAATGGCGCCAATTTTAAAAATCTTTTACATGTTAACACTGAAAAACTACAATAAAACAATTTTGATACTTACTATTTTTTTGTTTTCTGCTCTTCAGTTTGTGTTTACCTTGCCTACCGGTATGTATGTATGATGTATCTAACGGGAGTAACAGAAAGGGTATAACAAGCCGAAAGGAGGTCAAGTTACTCATGAAACTGAACAACTTTCCCCATGAAACATGGGTCGATATATGAAAAAAAAATTTGGACCTCCCATACAAAATCGCAGATCAGCTGATTGATTTACTCTGAGAGGTCCAATTTTTTTTTCATGTTTCGTCCCATGTTCCATGTTGGGGAAAGTTGTTCTGTTTCATGAGTACCTTGACCTCCTTTCGGCTTGTCCCTTTCTGTTACTCCCAGTAGATACATCATACATACATACCGGTAGGCAAGGTAAACACAAACTAAAGAGCAGAAAACAAAAAAATAGTAAGTATCAAAATTGTTTTATTGTAGTTTTTCAGTGTTAACATGTAAAAGATTTTTAAAATTGGCGCCATTTCCGTGTCCAAAGACTCGCTAGCCAGACTCTAAACTCGTATTTTCCCGTAAAACATACGTCATGAGAACTTTCATATAGGTACTTTTTACTCAAAACTTTTTTTTTATTTCGGTCATGATCCTGTCCACGGGGAAACCTGTTCAGTTTCAAGGGCTGGTTCACTTTTAAAAATATTTGCTATAATTTTTAAAAGCTATGCTCATTGCTCATTCATAATCATAACTACATCCTTACTGCCAAAGAGGATATAAGCTTACTGCATCATACATACGTGCGTGAGGAGACGTTTCTTTATAGTTTTTTATCCGACCAAGTTTCGCCACATTGTAGGTTGAAAGTTCTTAAAATAAAAGTATGGACATCTAATAACATTTGTGCAAACATTAGTATTTTCAGTATTGAACAATAATACGTTAATGTGCCCGATTTCTTTGGATAATATAATAAATAATTCATTCATATTGCATTCATATTACTCGCTTCTTTCTGTCATGTCAATCTTTTTCTTTTGTTTCTTGTTTTCTTTCATACGGATGAGGCAAATGCGCATAGCATCATACAGCCAATCCACCAAGTCTAAAACATTTAAAAAACTCCCACTTCAAAACTGGGCTTTTGCTATTTGAGCCCAGAATGTAAATCACATTGTTTTTGTCGTAGTCGCGTAGAGTCTGGCCAGCGAGTCTTTGGACACGGAAATGGCGCCAATTTTAAAAATCTTTTACATGTTAACACTGAAAAACTACAATAAAACAATTTTGATACTTACTATTTTTTTGTTTTCTGCTCTTTAGTTTGTGTTTACCTTGCCTACCGGTATGTATGTATGATGTATCTACCGGAGTAACAGAAAGTATAACAAGCCGAAAGGAGGTCAAGGTACTCATGAAACTGAACAACTTTCCCCATGAAACGGGTCGATATATGAAAAAAATATTTGGACCTCCCATACAAAATCGCAGATCAGCTGATTGATTGATTTACTCTGAGAGGTCCAAATTTTTTTCATATTTCGTCCCATGTTCCATGGGGAAAGTTGTTCAGTTTCATGAGTACTTGACTTTTTCGGCTTGTTATACCCTTTCTGTTACTCCCGGTAGATACATCATACATACATACCGGTAGGCAAGGTAAACACAAACTAAAGAGCAGAAAACAAAAAAATAGTAAGTATCAAAATTGTTTTATTGTAGTTTTTCGGTGTTAACATGTTGCCATTTGAAATATTTGAATTATTTGACGTCCAAAGACTCGCTAGCCAGACTCTATTTAGGCAATTAGAACTCGTTAAGAAATTACAGGCTAATCACCTCCATACGAGAGTGCTTCAAAAACTCTAATGTCTTACACGCGTTGTAAGCTGGAAGTGCTTGCTTTTTGTTCACATTTTTCAACATTTCCTAAGTGAATATTTCTCCCTAGGTGACAGTTTTTTCCTTTTTTTTCAGAAATTACGCCTTAGACCGCGAAGGTCGGGCGACAGTGGTTGCAGGCACGGCCGGTCAACATTACGTGGATAACATCTTTTTTAATCCGGATAACGACTATGAAATGATAACGGTCAATAGATCTATGTAAGTACGGCATGATTTTTTAACTTCTTAGTAATATTTTAAGTCTGCTTCGGATTATTATGTAACTCTATCGATACCTACTGTGTATTTTCGGGACTCGAATTTTATGATATCATAAAAATCTTTCTTATGTGTGGATGATATGACGATTTTCAAATCAGAAATTATAATATGTGTGTTTATGTAATATTAAGATTTGCGTGTATTTAATTATTGTAAATTTTTGCCTATTTATGTATACTGTTTATAACTTGGTTTCAAGTTATTTACTTCTTTTAATAAAGAAAAGTTAAATCGAGTAATCAGCCTATCAAGCCTGCTGAGTATGCTCCAAATCAGATGACCTGCATGCTTCAAAAATACCTATTAATATTAATATTAATAATCATTACATTACCTACGGTTAATCATACTCGCACCGGATGATTTTGCGGTGCGTGACAGCCATCATACAAATGAGAACCTTTGAAAGCCTATAATGTGGCAACGTGTGGCATAGTTCCTATCTTGTTATTTTGTAATGGGATTTTGTAAGGCGCTATCTCTACTCCAAGACGTGAGGCGTGAAACAGCACGACTGCACGACGCTCAAAATCGTTTCCATATAAAATATGAAACAAAATAGACGCCGCCTACACCCGTGAGACGCGCGTCTCATTGCTGACGGTTGGCGCGTCTCACTTCTCAACTATGTAGATAGCGCCCACCTTTCGTCCAACACTGGAAAATCATACGATGCGTGGGAAAACCGTCTAATAAATAAGAATATTCATTATTCATATGTACCTATCTGATAAGCATGTTTTTGTTGCATGACTGCTCCAGCTTTGTTGACTATAATCCAAATTTCGTGAGGTAAGTTTTATTCGACGAAATAGTAATAATTTTCATCACAGCACTGTGCTAACGTTTGGTTTTGGTGGGTTTGGTGGTGGGTATTTAGTATATTTTAAGGTCATCGTGCAATAAAACGAAATTCAAAATTCGATTTTCATAGAAAGTATGGTTTTGTCAATCGATGTCGATCGTTTCATTCTATCAGTTTGCTTTATCAAAACTGTACCTTTCTTTATAACCTCTTTCTTCCATCTACTTGGCTCATATTTTTCATCTAATTCAACTAAAGTTCCTGTGTTAATAACTTTTATAATACCTTTACCTCAATCTTGTAAACTGTCTTCATTAACTTATTTTTCAATCACTTCTTTTTAATATTTTAATTTATTTTTATAGAACATAATTTTCACTCATCATTACAAAGCCCATTTCACTCATCATTCATACCTATGTGATTTCACTTGATGTCGTAGTATTTACTATGTAGTAAATTAGTAATGAGTGCATCTTGCGTAGCCAAATAAAATCAACATAACATTACTCCCCCAGCTCACTTGAACTCTGGCGTACAAGAATCGACGCGAAACACAACTATTGGAGCTACAACGAAAGCTTAGCCGTCGCCGGCAGGATCAGGGACCAATCCGACAACCCATTGCTTCTAGAAGTCGACTACAGACCGTACTATATGAACAACTTGACGGTCCTGGGAGGGGGGAAGTGCCCCCCAGGGTGGGATTACATAGCCGGAACGTGTTATATGTACGTCGGCGCGCCCATGACCTACGAAGAAGCCAGGCTATTCTGTTTGGTAAGTGATTGTTGTTGATCTTAGCACCTAAAGAAAGTAGCATCACATTACAATAGCTAGCTATATTTATTTTTCTTCGCTAATACTAAAATAAAATCTACCACAGTATAATTCTGCCACGGAAGGGATATTTAACAGATCTCTGACAGTTTTATAGGTTTTTCAAAAGTACTTGTTCATAGAAATTGGATCAAATAATTTCCTTCATAGCACAAATACACATCTTTCAAGTGATTACCTACTACGGGATATGACGTACAAACTAACAGCCACAACAGTCCACTGTTGGACATCGGGACGTTATAACTTGAGCCTTTCAAGGCAAGAGTGAGTAGGTATTAACTAAGCATGTTTCATTATATCTGCATCATTCACCTCATCACTTACCAACATTTGAGATACTAGATAGCAGTCAAATACATAATAAGCTATCTTACTAAAAAAGGATAAAACCCGCCTCATACATCATTTTCCATATTATTTTATTATTGTTTACCTATGTCTCGAGATTAATTTGTGCATCCATCTTTTCCAGTCTGACAACGCGTCCATGCCATACGTGTCTGGGAACTACGCGGCTCTGTACGATTTCATACAGGGTCAAAACCAGTGGTTTCGCTACGGCGACCGGGTGTGGGTCAACCATATTGATTACGTCACCCAGTGCACCTCCTTCGCGTTCTCGACGGTCGAGATAACGGACTGCAAACAGAAGAATCCCTTCATCTGTGAAATTGGTAAGTTTCATACTTAATTCCCTTGAAAAGTCATGTTCATCTTTGGTTAGACTCTGAACATTCCTAGGCCACGTACATTAAGAGTTAAAAAAGGTTTCGACACAAAACGTTGGAATCGGGTTGCAGTACGGAATTAGACTGTGGGGCAATTGACTTCCAGCACCTCCGCTCATATAGCAAACCTACCCATATGATTAGTTTCTATTAAACTTTAGGGTGACAAGAATGGATAAAATAAGAAATAAGAGCTGCATGAGCTCATACCACCGTCTCCTTTCTTCCATCGGACATCCAGACGCACGGCCGGCTACCATCCGTTCTTAGTTGATATACCCACATTACGCACTAAGCGCTTCAAATCATCTTTCATTATGCGCACGGCTAAAGAATGGAATTCCCTGCCTGCGTCTGTATTTCCGAGTGCATATAACCTGAATCTCTTTAAGTCTAGAGTGAATAGGCATCTTCTGGGCAAGCTCGCTCCACCGTAGATCCCATCTCTGCTCTAGGGTAAGATTGGGGTCAAGAGTAAGCCCATCATAGATAAAAAAAAAAAAAAAAAAAAAAGTATATCAGAAGAACTTTGAAAGTTGCACCAGTGGACTCGCTACGGCGACAGGGTGTGGGTCAACCATATTGATTACGTCATCCAGTGCACCTCCTTCGCGTTCTCGACGGTCGAGATAACGGACTGCAATCAGAAGAACCCTTTCATCTGTGAAATTGGTAAGATTTTGTGTAATAGACATACTTAATTTCCATGTAAAGTCATGTACATCTTTGGTTAGACTCTGAACATTACTAGGCCCCATACAGTAAGAGTTAAAAAAGGTTTCGACACAAAACGTTGAAATCGGATTGCAATACGGTATTAGACTGTGGGGCAACTTACTGACCTCCGCTCATATAGCAAACCTACCCAGATTAGTTTATATTAAACTTTAGAGTGACAAGAATGGATAAAATACAGAATGAGTATATTAGAAGTTTGAAAGTTGCACCAGTGGTTTTGCTATGGGGACAGGGTGTGGGTCAACCATATTGATTACGTCACTCAGTGCACCTCTTTCGCGTTCTCGACGGTCGAGATAACGGACTGCAATCAGAAGAACCCTTTCATCTGTGAAATTGGTAAGTTTCATACTTAATTCCCTTGTAAAGTCATGTTCATCTTTGGTTAGACTTTCAACATTACTAGGCCCCATGTGGTTACTGTTAAAATGGGCTTAAGCATAAAACGTTGGAATCGGGTTGCGATACGGAATAAGACTGTAGGGCAATTGTGCTGAATACTGATGGAATTAGAAACATTGCACCCACCCGCTTATTGAGAAGAAACTTTCATCATTTGTCTGCCATAATACGAAAAAAGGAAATTGTATTGTTGTAGAATTTTTATTTATTTACAGTGACATTTTTTGTCAGTGACACTAATCTGCAAGATGGCGTTGTATGCTGCCAGGATTAGGTGTAAAGTTTTGGCAGTTATTTCAATTAAGTCTGTGGCATTAAGGGGGATCGTTACGTCATACAAACTAAAATCTGAACTTCAACCGAGTTACACATGAGCTAAACAACAATTTTATCAAAAAATCTTTATGTGAGATGAGGAAGGCACACGTAAATATGTCGCAAAACTGCGTAACGTAAAAAAATATCAAGTATTTTCTCCACAAAAAAATTAAACGTGTTTATTGCAGCAGTAGCTCCATCTATGTTCATTAAGTGGCGACACGGTTTTTACAGAGAAATCTGATGGTTAAAAAATTATTTGTTTTATTTTGCGAAAATGTTATAAAAGCACGGGACTTCCCATCAAGTTTTTTTATCATAATTTTGTCTCATTTAAAGACGTAACTCCATTTAAATTTTGTATGGAAAACGATCCACCTTAAGCGTACATCGCTATTTTCCGGATTAGTTTCTCCAGATTCTTCAGAATGGGTGTGGGTATGTGATAGATTACATTTTTCTCCAGCATTGAGTAAAAATGTTGAACTATTTTGACTGCTCGTTTCAGACCCGAAGATCTCGATAGACCCTCTGTCATGGCGCGGAGACCTGCTGGCCGTGGCATTCATCGGCATCCTGGCCGCTGCAGTGCTGCTGGTGGGAGCCGCCCTCATCTGCTGGTACTCCAAGTCCAAGCACAGGTATACACACATATATCATGCCTATATCACGTCTGACAAAAGTTTGAGAGTTTTAAAGAAGACTGTGTATCTGCGTAGTAACGGGTTATCATTATCAGCCTGTCGCCTAGAATTGCAATACCTCAAATCCCTTAGTCGCCTCTTACGACACCCACGGGAAAGATATGGGGTGATGCTGTTCTAAGCCGACTTCACACATTTGAATAAGCACAGGTATCAATAACATTATTCAAGTGTCATGAAAGAAGTCCAAAGTTGGACAGCCTTCCCCAGTTACATTCGTAGACCGCGGTTTTAGACGACGTTGTCTTAAAGATGATCTTAGAATGAATGTAAAAGGAAAGCGATCGAGTCAGAGGTCAGACCGTGAAAAGGCTACTTTCAACAGCAGCTGAAAGAGAAAGAGGTTGCATCGTCTCAAAAGGTTAAGTCTCTGTCGGAGAGTAGACAATAAAATGATCATACGAAAACTTTTGACAAGATAAAGTCCAATTTTCCTGTTCATCTACGTACATCTAATGAATAATGTACTTTTCTCAAACATGCTAGGAAATATGACAGTTTCTTTCAAGAAAACAATCCAGAAAGTTTGACATTGTCTGTGATTTTGTAATTTCTGAACGATTTCTTTTTTACACACCAGCAATGGATTCCAATACAACTTTTCTGGCGCGATATCGAAATCGTTCAGAAATTACAAAATAAAAAAAGAATAACTCCTAATCCACATCTTGACTTAGTAATCAGTAAAACAACTTTTTATATCAAATTACTATGAAATAAATTAAAATCTTTATAATTTCCTAGCATTTCTTTGAGAAAAGCACTATGTAAGCCTCGGGGAAAATGACTTTGCCAGACTCGTATTTTTAAAGTCCTCGCCTGCGGCTCGGACTTCAAACTCTACTCGTCAGTCAAAGTCTTATTTCCCGTCCTCGTCAACAACCTACTATATTTCCAGGCACCTCCAACGGCTGGAACGTAGGAACTCGATCCGCCAATCGCTGCACTCAGTAAGATCTATCGGCAGCATCAACGGAGGGTTCCCTGATACGGCTTACAGGAGGAAACTAGCGCAGATGGTGAGTGGATATATGGTAACAGCTACAACAGCCCAATGCTAGACATAGGGCTCCACCTATCAGGTGGTATTGCCATACCCAACACGCTTGGCAGGTGAATTAGTGAATGCAGTTCAAGGGTTTGCATTCACGGGGGGCACCCATGATCAGTGTTGGTGCCAATTCCTTGGTTATAGCATAAAACAATATCATGGATTTGAAAAATCCTTCATCTATTGGCGACCCGGGTTCGAGCCCCGGTCGATGCATGTAATTTTTCAATTTCATAACTTCATTGATGAAATCGTTCACCGCCTTTTAATGGATGTCATATTTTATTGCGATTAAAACGAAAGCTCTAATTTTACAGAGCACCAGATCAACAGAAACCCTGACCAAAGGCTCGGACTACAAGAAAATGCTCGCCTCCACCACCTCCATGGAGTCCATGGAGAAGAGCCAGTTCAACTCCTCGATGGAAGACAACCAGAGCTTCGACATCTACGAGGCGCACAACCCCAACGCCAACGTGCTGCCGCTGAAACATAGCACGTTTATGAAGAAACCCACCACGCCGGAGTACTCGGTCCCGCAGAATAATAACGTCAATAAGCCGTTCAATTTGGCGTATAGGAATGAAGGTAAGTGTAAAAAATCATCATAATCTTCCAGCCCTTATCCCAATCATAGTCTAATAAAACATGGTCTTACATTCCCAGAGAAACACAAGCCTACGTCACTAGTATTGCCACTTTATTTCAATAAAATACGTTACGGGGTAAATTCAATCTCAGAAAAATGAGTTAAAATATTTCTTAATAATTTTATAACAGACTTCGTAAAAAAAAATCTAATAATTTAGATTTACGTGTGTATTAACTTGAACTTTACAACAACACTTAAATTGTATTTTGTTAGTCAATATTTTATATGATTTACAAAAAAAAAAACATGAGAGTGGGTAAATCTGGTAACCCACAAGCATGATGACGTAGGCTTGTGTTAGTCACGTGGTTCACGAGTCTCGGAATGGAATACCAGGCGGAGTATCCTATTATACCATGATCCCAATTATCTACTAAACTCCTCGATGGAAGACAACCAGAGCTTCGACATCTACGAGGCGCACAACCCCAACGCCAACGTGCTGCCGCTGAAACATAGCACGTTTATGAAGAAACCCACCACGCCGGAGTACTCGGTCCCGCAGAATAATAACGTCAATAAGCCGTTTAATTTGGCGTACAGGAATGAAGGTAAGCGTAAAAAATCATCATTGCGCCATGGTATAATAAGATACTCCGCCTGGTATTCCATTCCGAGACTCGTGAACCACGTGACTAACACAAGCCTACGTCATCATGCTTGTGGGTTACCAAAATTACCCACTCTTATGATTATTTTTGTAAATCATATATAACTAATAAATACAATTGTAAAGTTCAAGTTAATACACACGTAAATTTAAATTATAAAATTATTCAGAAATATTTTAACTCATTTTTCTGAAATCTAGACACACGGCAGTGTGTCCGCCAAGTTCGAGCAAAAAAAGCGACACACCGGCCGTGGGTTATATTACACGAACCATTTCGGGCCAAGTTCGACCCACCTATAACTCAAAATCTATTTTATCTACGCATATGAAATTTCTAGTATCTGTCGAGATCTACTTACTTATCTAAAATCCAAAATTTCATTAATGTACCTATTGTAGGTCTTGAGATATTGACGTCAGAAAATCGCTATTTTTACTATACACTCACTGACTGACTGACTGACTCACTCACTCACTCACTCATCAAAAACCTAGACCACTTCCAATGGTCGTATTGACTTGAAATTTGGCATGGAGGTAGGTCTTTAGGTCAAGGTAAAGGAAAAAATCTGAAAATGGCCAAGTGTGAGTCGGCTTTAAAAATAATGAAGGTGTAAATTCATACCCATAAGGAACTAAAACAAAAAATTTCCAATGGTCGTATTGACTTGAAATTTGGCATGGAGGTAGGTCTTTAGGTCAAGGTAAAGGAAAAGATCTGAAAATGGCCAAGTGTGAGTCGGTTTTAAAAATAATGAAGGTGTAAATTCATACCCCTAAGGAACTAAAACAAAAAAATTATCTATATCTTCCAATCGTCGTACCGACCTAAAATTCGTTACGAAGGTTTGTATTTAGTCAAAGTAAAGTATAAATGAGATATTTCCTTACCTAACTTAATCATAAGAAAAAAAGAAAATAAACCTCACAAAAATAACATATAACACTACTGTCGTATAAGCGAGAAAAGCCAGTTCAACTCCTCGATGGAAGACAACCAGAGCTTCGACATCTACGAGGCGCACAACCCCAACGCCAACGTGCTGCCGCTGAAACATAGCACGTTTATGAAGAAACCCACCACGCCGGAGTACTCGGTCCCGCAGAATAATAACGTCAATAAGCCGTTCAATTTGGCGTATAGGAATGAAGGTGAGTGTCTTCTTCTTCTTCTTTTCATGTGGGACACCGAGTCGTTCAACGACCCGATGAACCCTGGTGTCAGAGTTTTTCAACCGCCTACTGCAAGTAGCAGGCCTCTGACATGGTTATGTAACGACCGCCATCATAGACAGCAACCGGGACCGACGGCTTAACGTGCCCATCCGAAGCACGGAACCATCTTACTTGCGGACAATCAGGTGGTTCAGCCTGCAATGTCCTAACCAGACTGGGAACAAATTCACATAGTGATGATAAATATCATTTTTGTGAGTGACCCCACCGGGAATTGAACCCGGAACCTTTGCGTGGCAGGCAGGCATACTAACCACTGCGCCACATCGGCTGTCAAAAGGTAAGTGTACTGTTACAAAAGTATTTTGGAATATTAAATAAAAATAAGGATATCCCTTTTCACAAGTTTATTATTATATTATGAGAAGAAATCACAAGATTCACTACTTACAAATTTAACATATGGAAATTTGACACGCGCCCGTTTCAGGGTTAATGACCAATTTAACATATTATTTTCCTCAAGTGTCGGATTAAGGGTTTAAATCTTCTTAACTATATTTTAACATAAACAATTACCTAAGATTGCCAGCTAGACTCAGTAGGTATACTATAAGGGGTCGGGGTGACAAGGTAAACTTAGCACTTGTTCGGTAAAATTATTTTAGAAATTAAATAATTTAAATTAGGTTAATAAAAGGGCGCCACCAGTCACGACCTGACTGGAACGAAGAAAATAAAACAATCCTACTTGTTTTGGAGAAGCCGGTCAGCGGAAGCTGTCACCCGACCTGACACAGACTCGATGAACATTGTGTGGCTGGTATGGGACGTTTGCAGCCATCGATTAGGTCATGCCTTCACATAGAATGCCCTCACCGTGAACATCCTGAAAGGGATAGCATGGAACACAAGCTGTAGCATGACATTCATACATAACCAATGATTGAAAGATTCTCATGGCGGTCTATGACACAGCAGTTTTGATAAAAATGATAATAAGCAAAAAACACTTATAATGATATTATGTGACAAATTTTGAATCAGCAAATGCGATTAGCTTGTGCTGTGCGACGATGTAAAAACATGGAGGGTGTGCAAGATAGCTTTTCAAAATTGCATGTGGTACATAACCTAACTTATGCAAGGTGGAAATCTACTTTGAAATAATTAGCAGTTACTTAATAACATGAATAGATACCTTTCGGAGGATGAAAGAAAATCTCGTCCACGACGACTAAAGCGACGAGGTGTGCGCGAGCGCTGATTTACATAGAATCGAGTTTATATCTGAAATAAAAGTACACGATGACGTGGGGAAAGTAGAAAAAGACACTTTTATGTGTAAGATCAAAATGATAACTTACCAGTGGCAAATATATATTGCCGTGCATGCAAAGCACGGGGCCTGCCCGTTGCCACGTTTGGTGGGACCATTGCAAAAAATCCAAAATCTGAAAAATAAACACTGAGATTGACGTGGGGAAATATGGGAAAAGCACTTTTAAGTGTAAAATAGAATATTTCTCACCGATTTCAATAAATTTAAATGATTTAGAACTGGGGTCCAGGTCCATAGCCCAGACCCCACGGCGAAAAAATGCCAGAGAAGCGAAACGTCAGCCACATTCAAATAATGTTGCCTACATAACGAAAATCCACCAAATTGTGAACTACAAATTCACTCAAACACAAAACAGTATTCTTGCTGGACACCACCGCAAAAAGAAGGACATCCATCCATAATAATAATAAAATTAAAGTATTGATAATAATCAATAGAATTAATTAATTCGATCTAAAACGAATTTAAAAATAATAAAATATTCTACAAAAGAGAAGAGAATTTAAACTTTCTGAAATGGCAACACTGAATGATCTGTCAAATACAATGTCAAACTCACTATACGGATGCGTTCAAAGATTATAATAATTAGATGGCAACGGTTTTTCTTCGGTTGGCGGGAAAGTGAACAGATAGCGAAAAATTTCTTAAATTCATTTTTATTATTAATTTCTAGTTTTTAGGCTTTGTTTTTATTCCTATTATTGTAAATATAGTGTAGTATTAGTTTTTCTTCGTGTAGGGTAAGTTTTTGTAACTTTTCTGTGCCGCTTTGGCAAAAAATGGACCCCTCCATAGTGAGGGAGTCCGAAATCGCTGCTGTGCCTCCAGTGCCTCCAGATTTATCAGGGTCTCCGGCTCTCGATTTACTTGTAGCGGCGGCTAAAAAGATCGAACACGGTGATGACAATCGCGGACGTAGCCTAACACGATCTTTTAAAACTAAAAAACCCAAAAACAATGTCAAATACGTACTAGTCGACCCCAAACAGGTGCAAGTTAACCTTCCCATACAAAAACAGGCGAATACGAGTATTAGTACAATTCCCATGGACCAAGACTTACAAAAACAGTTTAATACAATGGAACAAGACCCAAGCCAAGACCAGATTCTTGATAAAAATCAACCGCAATACCCGACTACTGAAAAAGAGCCCAACCCCAAAAAAAGTGTTTTTAGGTCGCTTTATGACCCTAAAGACCCAGGCCCTTACATTGTTCACGTACAATTTGCAGAGCAAAACGGTAAGACAGGGGCAACTTTGCACCCTTTGGATTTTTCGTACTTTCTTTACCAGAATGGTATGAAAAACATTATAGAGAACGGAGTGAAGCGGATAGGCCGCAATCGTTTGTCAATTTCTTTTGGTTCCTGGAAAGAAGCGAATCTTTTCGTTCTGAACGAAGTCCTTGCTGGCCAAAAGAAATATGAGGCTTCAATCCCAACTTTTAATTTATGTCGTATGGGAATTGTGAAGGGTGTTCCAGAGAGCTGGTCTCAAGAAGAGATAATGGAAAATGTCAGAGTACCTGAGGGTTATGGTAAGATTTTGCGTACGCGTCGTATGAATCGAAAAACAGTTACTGCTGCAGGCGTGGTGGAATGGGTGCCAACGCAAACTGTAACTTTAACTTTTGACGGTCAGCGCCTGCCACCTAGGGTTTTCGCATTCTACTCGGCTTTACCCGTCCAAAACTATATCTTGCCGACAATTCAATGCCACCGCTGCTTTAGGTTTGGGCACACTAAGGACAAGTGCCGTAGTAGGCCCAGATGTGCAAAGTGTGGCGAAGAACATGATGCTGCAACTTGTATGGTGACAGTCGTTTCGTGTGTTAATTGTTCGGGAGATCACCAGGCAACAGCGAAAATTTGTCCAGAATTTTTGAGACAAACTGAAATAAAAAAATACATGTCTGAAAACAACGAGTCATATCTTGAGGCCTCTAAAGTCATTCCAAATTCGAAACCATTGTTTTCAGAGGTTGTTGGCAGGGCCTCTACTCCAAATTCTTCTGTTCCTGTGGAGTCCAAAGAAAACAGAAAAGTTTGGAACAAGAAAACTGTCACAATTTCACCAAAAATTAAAAAACCGTCAATCCAAGGCTATGACCATAAAGCACACAAGGATCTAGTCAATTCTTTCAAAGAGCCTACCCCAGAAAATGGTTGTGGCTTCAAAACACCAGACATTGGTGATAAAGAGACTGACCCTCAGGCCTGTTCGTTACAGGATCTGCTATCGCAATTAGTTAATATTGTTCTTAATTCTTCTTTACCGTACA
This sequence comes from Phthorimaea operculella, assembly GCA_024500475.1. Taxonomy (NCBI): domain Eukaryota; kingdom Metazoa; phylum Arthropoda; class Insecta; order Lepidoptera; family Gelechiidae; genus Phthorimaea; species Phthorimaea operculella. The sequence continues at coordinate 1,286,464 of JANFCV010000024.1, read as the reverse complement.
ACGTTGCCCTATCACTTATTAACTCCATCTCAGTTGCCATTCTTAATCTAAATCATGGATTGTCTCATCCAGTGGAACCCCAGAAGCATTCGATCTAAGCAATCTGAACTATTTTTTCTTATAAACAAGTATAAACCGTCCATTTTGGCCATTTCTGAGACTTGGTTGGGACCTGGATCCCTGTATAGGGTTCCAGGTTTCAACATTCTCAGGTCTGACCGGAGGGATGGATATGGAGGCGCTGCTCTCCTCATAAAACAAAATTATTTTTTTAAACAAATTAATTTGCCTGTTCATAGTAATGATAATTTAGATGTAGTGGCTGCGTCAGTAGCTGGTATTACATATGTGTCGGTGTATATATCTGAAAAAGACATAACAGTCATTCCAATATTAAAAAATATTGTTGAAGGTTTACAATCTCCTATTGTCATGCTGGGGGACCTAAATGCCCACCATTCTTCGTGGGGGGCACCTCGGGATGACATCTTTGGAATTCGTATTGCTGATATGTTAGATGATGTAAATCTTGGTGTATTAAATACTGGGTGTCCAACTCGTCGACCTGTACCAGGTCAAGCTCGTAGTTATGTTGATCTATCCATTTGTTCTCCTAGTCTGCTGTCGGTTATTACATGGGAAATTTTAAATTTGTCATATGGCAGTGATCATTATCCAATCATTCTGAGGTATCCGAAATCGAACAAAAGTTGTGTACAACCTCTACCACCCTTATTAAAATATAAATTACCTGATAAACGTAATACTTTGTGGGATACTTATTCTGCGTCGTTGGATGATGTAATGAGTGAGGTTTCGGGTGTTTCTGTTACAGTTACGAATGTCCTTGAAAATTACGACCATCTAACATCAAAAATAAAAATTGCAGCGGATAACACTTTTGAATCAAAAAATGTTGCTGGTAATAGTAAGATTGCTTCACCTCCATGGTGGGACAAGCAATGCACAGAAGCTGTAAAAAAACGAAATGACATGGAGTTGCTCGTACATGATTATGTTGACTTATCCACTTTTAATCAGTTTAGGAATTATGAAGCAGCAACTAAACGTCTTTTGCATAAAAAGAAGCGTAAGGGATGGAAGAGTTTTTGTGGATCTATTTCGCCGAGCACTCCTCTAACTGTAGTTTGGAGCAGTGTTCGTCGCTATAGGTCATCCCTGAAGGCTCGATCTGTTCCTTCCTTCTCTTTGGATTGGGTTCCATCGTTTTTCCGTTCTCTTGCACCTGATTTTGTGCCATCTTTACAACATATGCCTTTTACTTATACATCCTCAAATACAGGTTACTTAAATAAAGCATTCGATTTGCAGGAATTAAATTGGGTCTTAAACAGGGTATCTGATTCAGCGCCGGGAGCCGATGGAATTCCCTATTCTTTTATTGTCAATTCATCTGTTTCTACGAAAATGTTTTTCCTGGACATTGTTAACACAGTTGTTGAGACTGGGGTTATTCCATCAACGTGGAAACATCAACTGATAATCCCACTGTTAAAACCAAATAAGGATCCACAATTTCCATCTTCATATAGGCCCGTTGCTTTGGCTTCCGTGTTAAGCAAATTGGCAGAACACCTTATAAAAAATAGACTAGAATGGCACTTGGAGCACAATAATTTACAAGCCCCTTCTCAGTATGGGTTTAGGAAAGGTAAAAGTGTGATAGACAATCATTCAATTTTGACAACGGATGTACAGCTGGCATTCACAAAAAAGGAAATCGTGGCAGCGGCTTTTCTGGATGTTAGTTCGGCGTATGATAATGTTGATTTAATAACTTTGAAACAAAAGTTATCTGCACTTAATTTTCCTTTAAACTTCGTAAACTTTCTGTTTAATTTATATATGGGTAGAACGCTCTCGATTCGGCTGGCGGGTGTAGATGAGGGTTTTAGAACATTTATCGTTATCTCCACTCAAATGTTCAGTAATGGTCTTTAACCGTAAGAGGTCGGTTCCAGTAGTTAACGTAACAATTGATAATATAGCTATTCCTATAGTAAATGAAGTAATGTTTTTAGGTAAAAAATTTGATTCCAAACTAAACGGCGTTGCTCATGTGAACTACTTAGTGGGAAAATGTGAAAAACGTATTTCTGTTTTGAGAGCTTTGTCAGGTGTATGGTGGGAGCCCACCCTTCGTCTTTAAGATTGGTTTACAATGCCCTGATCAGAAGTGTTCTGGACTATGGTACCTTTTTACTGGCTCCAGCAAATAAAGGGGCTTTGAAGAAGTTGGACTTGATTCAGTCTAAAAGTCTCCGCGTGGTAATTGGTGCTATGAAATCGACGCCAATTAATGCAATGCAAGTCGAATGTTGTGATCCTCCTCTTCATTTAAGAAGACAGTTCTTATCAGATAATTATATTTTTAAAATAAGTCAATTTACGGCTCACCCCCTTTTACCCAAAATTCAGTTATTAAAAAATTACATAGAGTCCAGTCACAGTTATTGGGCCCATAAAGAAGTCCCCCACATAATAAATAGCTACGGAAAACTTTCAGAATATCAGGATTCATTAAAAAGATTTCATTGTCATCCATTGTTTCATGTAGAGTATGAAGTTGTAGTCTATTCACCCAACATTCGTTTGGATGTTGGTGTTGCGAAGGGATCTGTAGTTGCAAATGCTCTTGTAAATCAATTTGTTCAATCAAACTTTTCTGATGCCCAGGTGTTTTACACGGATGCATCAAAAGCGCTTCAACCTGTCATGGGTGAAGGTGTTGGTGCTGCATTCGTGCATAACAATACGGGTTATTTCAAACTTTTTAAGTACCCATCTGTTGTGACAAATTACACTGCTGAGGCTTTGGCCATACTAGAATGCATAAATTATATTATTTTGAAGGGTTACAATAATTCGTTGATTTTGTCTGATTCTTTAAGTTGTCTTACGTCTCTAGCAAATCCTGTGACTAAAAATTCTGTGTCTCCCGTTACTCTTGAAATCAAGAACAAGTTGCTCATTTGTGGCAATCGAAATCTAAGAGTTACATTGGCTTGGATCCCTGGTCATTCAGGGGTGCAAGGTAATGAAACTGCGGATAGATTGGCCAAATTAGCGGCTTCTCAAGGCAACAGTGACAATAAATCGGTATATGTCCAGGATTTACTTTTTTTTTTTTTTTTTTTTTTTTTATGATGGGCTTACTCTTGACCCCAATCTTACCCTAGAGCAGAGATGGGATCTACGGTGGAGCGAGCTTGCCCAGAAGATGCCTATTCACTCTAGACTTAAAGAGATTCAGGTTATATGCACTCGGAAATACAGACGCAGGCAGGGAATTCCATTCTTTAGCCGTGCGCATAATGAAAGATGATTTGAAGCGCTTAGTGCGTAATGTGGGTATATCAACTAAGAACGGATGGTAGCCGGCCGTGCGTCTGGATGTCCGATAGAAGAAAGGAGACGGTGGTATGAGCTCATGCAGCTCACGCGCACACTCTCCGAAGTACAATCTGTAGAAGACCGATAGGCAAGCAACCTTGCGGCGGTGAGCCAGGCTGTGAAGCTTGGTCGCCACCAGTTTTTTATCGCCTATTAATCTCTTGGCTCTGCGTTCCACCGAATCCAGTGCAGCAAGTTGGTATTTAGCCGAGCCATCCCAAAGGTGACAGCAGTACTCCATGCAAGATCGGACTTGAGCTTTATAAAGAGTTAGAAGCTGTTCAGGCGTGAAGTACCGCTTGACTTTATTCAGGACGCCCAACTTTCTAGCTGCAATTTGAGTCTTGGACTCGATGGTGGTGCCGAAGTTGAGGTCAGAGGACAACTCCATGCCAAGGAGTTGAAGAGTGTTGGTCACTGGAACAGATGTACCCGAAAAGTAGGAGAAAAGGTGAAAGGACTCCTTTTGCGGAGAAAAGACACGCCTGCGTTTTTGAAGCATTGAAGCTGACGAGATTGTCTTCGCCCCACTGGGAGACGTTACTTAACGTCAGGCTCGTACGCTCAATCATAGCCTTTCTCAATCTTTGGATTTCATCACCACTGGCTCCTGCGCCGGACAGATATTTCTCGGTGACAGTACTGTCATCTGCGTACCCAACAATTCCTGAAGATAGAAGGTCATTGATGTGCAGCAGGAAAAGCGTCGCGGAGAGTACAGACCCCTGAGGAACTCCGGCGTCAATAGCCTTGAGGTCAGAGGTTACTTCCGTCCACTAGGGATTTTCTTTTTCAAAACTGGAAAGAAAAATGGTTAAATCCAGAAAAAGGTAAATTTTACAAATCCTTGCAGCCTACCATCCAAAGTCGTCCGTGGTTTTCAAAGTATATAGTTCCTAAGAAACTTGCTTCGGTCATTTCACGTATGCGATTAGGTCATTGCTGCACCCCAGCACATTTGGCTAGATTGGGGATTAGCGACAATGACGAATGTGAATGTGGATTGGGTAATGGAGACATTACCCATACTTTGTTTATATGCAGTAAATATAATTCATTAAGTTTGTACCATATTTTAATTGCGCATAAAGCGCCTCTCCCTGTAAATACTGCTTGTATATTGAGTTTGACTAATAAGGTGTATATAAAGTGTTTGTGTATATATTTGAACTTCCATGATATTTCTATTTAATTTTATTTTGTTTGCCACTTGACGCTGGCAGGAATGTCCCCTGATTAGGGTTGACTATTGCCAATAAAGAAAAAAAAAAAAAAAAAAGATGGCAACGATGCGTTCAAGTTTTTTTTTAAAATAACAGTTATTGCAAAATAACTACATAACAGTACAAAAAGATGCGTTCAACATACAATATCACTGTCGTTTAATCAAGAAAAGCCAATTCCACTCCTCGATGGAAGACAACCAGAGCTTCGACATCTACGAGGCGCACAACCCCAACGCCAACGTGCTGCCGCTGAAACATAGCACGTTTATGAAGAAACCCACCACGCCGGAGTACTCGGTCCCGCAGAATAATAACGTCAATAAGCCGTTCAATTTGGCGTACAGGAATGAAGGTGAGTGTACAAAAAGATGCGTTCAACATACAACACTGCTATCGTTTAGTAAGGGCAATAGTCAATACATTATAAGTTTCTCGTTTATGATTTTCCCCTCTGACATGGTTGACAGCATTGCCGAGTGGTGCCGGCTTAAACGGCTGTAAAAACGGCCATTTACACCACGTCTGAGAAAAAATTCAGTCATTTAGAAGACTGTGTATCACTATAGTGACAGGTTGTCAGCCTGTTGCCTAAACTTAATAAATAAGCAATACACGTCAACTCTCAAATCTCTTAGTCGGTTCTGACGACACCTATGGGAAAGATGTGGGTAGATTCTAAGTCGGCACCACACGGTAACTATTTATTGTATTTTTTCATTGACATAAATCTACCATCCCAGGTTACAGAGACAACTCGGGCCCTGTGAGCGGAGCACCCTCTATGAACACGGTGACTACCGAGGAGCTGCCCATCATACACCACCCCGGTGGACTCGCGCCGAACGATGATGATACTCTGTCCCCTACCAGCGACCAGTACTACAACTCTGATACGCTACCGCTGAGAGAAAAGGATAGCACAGGTAAGCCTGGTTTACGCTTTAGGTGGTCTCTTTCGTAGAACTTTTAAACGGGTCAGAGAACTTCAAAACCTTGAATGAACGCGGTGACTACCGAGGAGCTGCCCATCATACACCACCCCGGCGGCCTAGCACCTACAGGGCCCCAAGTCTGCTAAGTTTTAGCCATTGTAATGCCAGCGAGACTCAACTGTGACTCAACTGTCATTCTACTGCCACTGTGATTTTCCATACTAAAAACTGTTAGCAGACTACGAAATGGCCGAAACCATCCAACTGAGATGCCATCGAGACTCGACTGAAACGATTTTCATTTAGCGGACTCGGGGCCCAGATGATGACACTCTGTCACCTACCAGCGACCAGTACTACAACTCTGATACGTTACCGCTGAGAGAAAAGGACAGCACAGGTTAGCCTAAAAGCAGTGCCTTTATTTTTGTTTTATATCCCGCCCGAGCCGCGTTTATACTAGGAACAAATGCCTTACAAATGCCTCTACATCACCCCGGCGGACTCGCACCGAACGATGATGATACTTTGTCACCTACCAGCGACCAGTACTACAACTCCGATACGTTACCGCTGAGAGAAAAGGACAGCACAGGTAAATCTGGTTTACGTTTTAGGTGGTCTCTTTCGTAGAACTTTTAAACGGGTCAGAGAACTTCAAAACCTTGAATGAACGCGGTGACTACCGAGGAGCTGCCCATCATACACCACCCCGGCGGCCTAGCACCGAACGATGATGACACTCTGTCACCTACCAGCGACCAGTACTACAACTCCGACACGCTACCGCTGAGAGAAAAGGACAGCACAGGTAAGCCTGGTTAAGGGAACGTTCAAGTTGGTCTCTTTCGTAGAACTTTTAAACTAGTCGGAGAACTTCAAAACCTTGAATGAACACGGTGACTACCGAGGAGCTGCCCATCATACACCACCCCGGCGGACTCGCGCCGACTGATGACGACACTCTGTCACCTACTAGCGAGTACTACAACTCTGATACGCTACCGCTGAGAGAAAAGGACAGCACAGGTAAGCCTGGTTAGCCTGGTTGGTTTCTTTCGTAGAACTTTTAAACTAGTCAGAGAACTTCAAAACCTTGAATGAACACGGTGACTACCGAGGAGCTGCCCATCATACACCACCCCGGCGGACTCGCACCTACTGACGACGATACTTTGTCCCCTACTAGCGACCAGTACTACAACTCTGTTACGCTACCGCTGAGAGAAAAGGACAGCGCAGGTTAGCGAGGCCAATAAGCAGTGCCTTTATTTTTGTTTTCTCGCCCTAGCCGCGTTTATACTAGAACATTTTTTTTTTATAAAACGCCATCCAAGAGCATGTCAGACACACCCACAAATAGGGTTTCGTAATCATCGTTTAAATATCAGCTTTTACAGCCTTCGATACTTAAAATATCACCATCTCTTCCTATTCCAAAAATTTGGGGTTTGCGTAACACGTTTTGTTGAACAAAGTCGTGTTGCAAAAGGATTTGACTTAATTTTACGATCGGCCGAAATATGTAAATAAATATTTTCATTTTTATTTTTCTTACAGATTTGAAACGTGAATTGGAAAGGGAGGGCAAGATCTACGGTTACGGCGCTCCGGCGTTCGGTGGTCAGCCGAAGCTGTCGTTCCTGATGGAGTTGCGGTCGAAGATGCCCGAGCAGCCGCAGCCCGGCGCCATGCCCACCACCACGTTTGGACAGAGGAGGAATATTGCTGGTAACATTTTATTGGGATGTATGTACAACAGGCGCAGATAAAGAACATGTCCTTTTGGAACATTATTGTTGAAATCCTACTCAATGACATATAATATGATAGCTGTAGAAGCTGTCGTTTCTGATGGAATTGAGGGCGAAGATGCCCGAGCAGCCGCAGCCCGGCGCCATGCCCACCACTACGTTTGGACAGAGGAGGAATATTGCTGGTAACATTCTATGTATTTGAATACAGAATTACAGGAGGAAAATAAAATGAAGTGGAAATATTATAAGGGATGAACGAGTCAGTAAAACTGAACAACTTTCCCCTAGTAACATAGGTCGAAACAAGAAAAAAAATAACCTTCTTATACAAACTGATCTAAGCGACCAACACATTTTGTATGGGAGGTCCAATATTTTTTTGGACGTGTCTAGTTAGAAAGGCGGACTAAACAACAGCTATCAGTAAAATAAACTTATTTAGCTATTCTATCGGTAGCGGCAACGCATTGAATGCAGCTATTTTACCGACAGCGGTTTCATAGCTATAATACCGACACCGAGTAGTCGAGTATTAGAGTTAGCCGAGTATGATGGAAGGGAAGGGAGAGAAAAGGACAGCACATGCTTGAAACGCGAGTTGGAAAGGGAGGGCAAGATCTACGGTTACGGTGCGCCGGCGTTCGGTGGTCAGCCGAAGCTGTCGTTCCTGATGGAGTTAAGGTCGAAGATGCCCGAGCAGCCGCAGCCCGGCGCCATGCCCACCACCACGTTTGGACAGCGGAGGAATATTGCTGGTAAGACTCAACTTGAATACAGAACTACAGGAGGAAAATAAAATTAGATGGAAAGATTGTAAGGGATGAACTTGTCAATAAAACTGAACAACTTTCCCCTAGGAACATAGGCCGAAAAAATTAATAAAATACCTTCATATACAAACTGATCCGAGGGAGGTCCAAATATTTTTTGGAAGTGTTCTAGTATGCCACTAGTGGTACGTCAAAAAAGCGGACTAAACAACCGCTATGGGTAAAATAATACTTATTTAGCTATTCTACCGGTAGCGGCAACGCATCGAATGCAGCTATTTTACCGACAGCGGTTTCATAGCTATAATACCGACACCGAGTAGTCAAGTAGTTAGCCGAGTATGGTGAAAAGGGAGGGAGAGAAAAGGACAGCACATACTTGAAACGCGAGTTGGAAAGGGAGGGGAAGATCTACGGGTACGGAGCGCCGGCGTTCGGTGGTCAGCCGAAGCTGTCGTTCCTGATGGAGTTAAGGTCGAAGATGCCCGAGCAGCCGCAGCCCGGCGCCATGCCTACTACTACGTTTGGGCAGAGGAGGAATATTGCTGGTAACATTTTATTTGGATGTATGTTTAACAGGCGCAGATAAAGAACATGTCCTAAAGGAACATTATTGTTGAAATCCTGCTCAATGACATATAATATGATAGCTGTAGAAGCTGTCGTTTCTGATGGAATTGAGGTCGAAGATGCCCGAGCAGCCGCAGCCCGGCGCCATGCCCACCACTACGTTTGGACAGAGGAGGAATATTGCTGGTAACATTCTACCTTCATTATACCTACATAAGCAAACTATAGAGTGCACATATCGGTCCGCGCCGTACTGTCTAAGCGTAAGCAGTTGCTCCCTAGATACAGACGTCAAATGTATAATAAAGGTTTAATAGTGTTGTCACCGGCATTTTGCTACTGATGGAAAGAGAGGTTGTGTTCTGACAACTGCCAACAGTTCCAACTTTTTAGGTCACTCTATTTCCAAATAAGAAAGACTCACATTTGTCTGCTATCTCACCTGTTGGTAAGTGATGAAGCAGACGATGTTAGTACGTTATATAGCGCCGGCGTTCGGTCTCTTTCTCTCTTCGTGTAGGACACTGAGTCGTTCAACGATCCGATGAACCCTGGTGTCAGAGTTTTTCAACCGACTACTGCAAGGTACGGTTACGGAGCGCCTGCGTTCGGTGGTCAGCCGAAGCTGTCGTTCCTGATGGAGTTAAGGTCGAAGATGCCCGAGCAGCCGCAGCCCGGCGCCATGCCCACCACCACGTTTGGACAGAGGAGGAATATTGCTGGTAAGACTCTATTTGAATACAGGATACAGTTTGGATAGGATGAAAAAGAATCAGGTGCTAATTTTTTTAGGGATGAACTAGTCAGTAAAACTAAACAACTTTCCCCTAGAAACATCGGTCGAAACCTAAAAAAAAAAATACCAAAATTAAAATACAAATTGATCCGAGTGACCAACACATTGTCATTTTGTATGGAAGGTCCAATATTTGTTTTTGGACGTGTCTAGTATTCCGTTAGTGGTTCGTTAGAAAAGCGGACTAAATGACCGCTATCGGTAAAATAATATTTATTTTGCTATTCTACCGGTAGCGGCAACGCATTGAATACAGCTATTTTACCGACAGCGGTTTCATAGCTATAATACCGACACCGAGTAGTCAAGTAGTTAGCCGAGTATGATGAAAAGGGAGGGAGAGAAAAGGACAGCGCAGACTTGAAACGCGAGTTGGAAAGGGAGGGCAAGATCTACGGTTACTGCGCTCCGGCGTTCGGTGGTCAGCCGAAGCTGTCGTTCCTGATGGAGTTGCGGTCGAAGATGCCCGAGCAGCCGCAGCCCGGCGCCATGCCCACCACCACGTTTGGACAGAGGAGGAATATTGCTGGTAACATTTTATTGGGATGTATGTATAACAGGCGCAGATAAAGAACATGTCCTTGGAACATTATTGTTGAAATCCTGCTTAATGACATATAATATGATAGCTGTAAAAGCTGTCGTTCCTGATGGAGTTAAGGTCGAAGATGCCCGAGCAGCCGCAGCCCGGCGCCATGCCCACCACCACGTTTGGACAGAGGAGGAATATTGCTGGTAACATTCCACTCTTTTTAAAAAAAATAAGATAGGCGCTATATTACTCAGAAACGAGGAGATCCGTAGACGGACCAAGGTAACCGACATAGCTAAGAGAGTCAGTAAGCTGAAGTGGCAATGGGCAGGTCACATTGCTCGAAGGACTGATAATCGGTGGAGCAGGAGAGTTCTCGAGTGGAGACCACGTACCGGCAGGCGCAGCGTAGGACGGCCCCCCGCGAGATGGACAGACGATCTGGTCAAGTCCGCGGGGACATGCTGGATGCAGGCCGCTTCTAATCGGACAAGGTGGAAATATTTATGAGAGGCCTGTGTTCAGCAGTGGACGTCCTATGGCTGATATGATGATGATGATGATTTTTTTTATCGTGTGGGACACCGAGTCGTTCCACGACCCGATGAACCCTGGTGTCAGAGTTTTTCAACCGCCTACTGCAAGTAGCAGGCCTCTGACATGGTTGTGTAACGACCGCCATCATAGACAGCAACCGGGACCGACGGCTTAACGTGCCCATCCGAAGCACGGAACCATCTTACTTTCGGACAATCAGGTGGTTCAGCCTGCAATGTCCTAACCAGACTGGGAACAAATTCACAAAGTGATAAATATCAACTTTGTGAGTGACCCCACCGGGAATTGAACCCGGAACCTTTGCGTGGCAGGCAGGCATACTAGCCACTGCGCCACATCGGTTGTCATCGATGATAATGATGAGGCGCTCTGTTTGTCTGCTATCTCACCTGTTGGTAAGTGATAAAACGCGAGTTGGAAAGGGAGGGCAAGATCTACGGTTACGGAGCGCCGGCGTTCGGTGGTCAGCCGAAGCTATCATTTCTCATGGAATTAAGGTCGAAGATGCCCGAGCAGCCGCAAGCCGGCGCCATGCCCACCACCACGTTTGGACAGAGGAGGAATATTGCTGGTAACATTCTACTCATTAAAAGTGTGGTAGAGTGGGAGCCGTGTGGTAGCGGCTAAGAATACTGCCACCCCTAGTCCACTCAGTGTTCCGTAAAAAGCGACGTAGAGTTTTGACCTTGAACATCTGTCGATTATGGTCAACCGCATGGTGGCGGTGATACCACCTACAATAGCATTCCCAAAGAGGGTTGATCTCAGGCAGGCGGCCGGTCATAAAACATAGCCAAATCCTTGATTCAATACATCATTTACACCCCGTGAAAATACTTACGTACTTTTAATAACATCGTTTATTTCTCTTACGCAGACCAACAGCAGTACTACGAAGACAACCTGCCATCCCCGCCGCACCCGCCGATGTATTCATACGATACATCGCCTTCCGAACACATACCCAGTTATGATTCCAGCCCTAGAGAACTGTCCAGGTAAATATATACCTATGTAGCGACCTCTGGGAGCTACAACACGAAGCTCACTCAAAGTGGTTCACAAGCAAGCGAGACGCAACAGAAGTTCTCAACACCGCAAGATGGCGCCACCAGCGATATCGAAGTGTTCACCGCGCACCGCTTGCAACTTCCAAATTCATCTACGAGGGTTACATAATTGTTTGTATTGCATGCAATTGACAGGCTGACAACCTGTCACTATAGTGATACATGACAGCTAAAACGGCCCTCAAATATTTGTCAGACGTGGCGATAACGATCTTATTTTTACGGCCGTTGGCGTTCTGCCTACACTGCAAGAAGGATAAGATAAAGGCGTGATTTATGTATGTATAAGTATACATCACGCCTGTGTCCCTTGCGGGGTAGGTAGACCAACAGCAGTACTACGAAGACAACCTGCCATCCCCGCCGCACCCGCCGATGTATTCATACGACACATCGCCTTCCGAACACATACCCAGTTACGATTCCAGCCCTAGAGAACTATCCAGGTAAATACCTACATCACGCCTGTGTCCCTTGCGGGGTAGGTAGACCAACAGCAGTACTACGAAGACAACCTGCCATCCCCGCCGCACCCGCCGATGTATTCATACGACACATCGCCTTCCGAACACATACCCAGTTACGATTCCAGCCCTAGAGAACTATCCAGGTAAATACCTACATCACGCCTGTGTCCCTTGCGGGGTAGGTAGACCAACAGCAGTACTACGAAGACAACCTGCCATCCCCGCCGCACCCGCCGATGTATTCATACGACACATCGCCTTCCGAACACATACCCAGTTATGATTCCAGCCCTAGAGAACTGTCCAGGTAAATATATACCTATGTAGCGACCTCTGGGAGCTACAACACGAAGCTCACTCAAAGTGGTTCACAAGCAAGCGAGACGCAACAGAAGTTCTCAACACTCCGCGAGATGGCGCCACGTGACAGAACAATGGGCCTAAAACGCGGTATCAAAGTGTTCACCGCGCACCCTACATAATACAACTTCTAACCGGCTAGGCGGGTAGTTACCCTTTTCCCGACACCTCCTGCTGCCAACGGGCTTTACCTACTGTCACTCGCCATACCTACATACATCTTGCCTGTGCTTCTTGCGGGGTAGGTAGACCAACAGCAGTACTACGAAGACAACCTGCCATCCCCGCCGCACCCGCCGATGTATTCATACGACACATCGCCTTCCGAACACATACCCAGTTACGACTCCAGCCCTAGAGAACTGTCCAGGTAAATATATACCTATGTAGCGACCTCTGGGAGCTACAACCCGAAGCTTACTCAAAGTGGTTCACAAGCAAGCGAGACGCAACAGAAGTTCTCAACACTCCGCGAGATGGCGCCACGTGACTGAACAATGGACCAAAAACGCGGTATCGAAGTGTTCACCGCGCATCGTACATATAGCTACCCTTTTCCCGACACCACCTGGATTCTTCCTTCTGCCAACGGGCATTACCTACTGTCTCTCGCTATACCTACATACATCACGCCTGAGTCCCTTGTGGGGAAGGTAGACCAACAGCAGTACTACGAAGACAACCTGCCATCCCCGCCGCACCCGTCGATGTATTCATACGACACATCGCCTTCCGAACACATACCCAGTTACGACTCCAGCCCTAGAGAACTGTCCAGGTAAATATATACCTACATACATCACGCCTGTGTCCCTAGCGGGGTAGGTAGGCCAACAGCAGTACTACGAAGACAACCTGCCATCCCCGCCGCATCCGCCGATGTATTCATACGACACATCGCCTTCAAAATACAAAATCATTTGTTCAATGTTGGATACAAAAAAATATCACTTATTGATAGTCATTACAAAAATAATGATAAGTCATTGTAAAAAAAAGAAAATTGAATGACACAATTTTCTTTTTCTTATAACAATTTTGCGCTCCTAGTATAGACGCGGCTCGGGCGGGATGTGTTTGTCCGTGCCGTTATTTCCCATGTAAAAAGTTACATGCTTATAATTAGCCGGACCCCCTGGACAGGAAAACCCCCCAAAAACCTGCCCAGAAGTGCTCCTATTCTAAATTTACAATCGATTAAACCCTATGCTACCCTAGCTAAGTTTTAAAAATAAATAAACAGTAAATAGCCAAAAACGGCTGAATCAATAATGAAATAATAATAAATTACAGTAGATAATTTCCGAACACATCCCCAGTTACGATTCCAGCCCTAGAGAACTGTCCAGGTACTAAAATAGTAGATTGTATCACAAGGACGCAAAATAATACTTTTACGGCGAGGGCGCTTTTTTGAATCCAGAGCGAAGTGAGGGATTCTAGAGTAGAATCCCGAGCATAGCGAGGGATTCTTTAGTAGAAACCTGAACGAAGCGAGGGATTCAAAGTACGTCGCCCGAGCCAAAATATATTTTGCGCCCGAGTGATTCACTCTACTTTTCATCACCCTCTATGAGAAAATAAAAGGCGCCTCATATTTACAATGTTATATAATAAAGCAAATAGTAACAACTAAAAACTAGGTACAGTACAAATTCAATCAATTTTCCATAGGCTCTCATATATATTTACCGGGATTCTGCAGGTCATAGATTATCCATTACATTTTTTGCTTCATTTTTAATACTTTCAAGAGCTAATGTTATACTTTCACTGTCACTTGAACCCATTTTTCAAAAATATAAATAAAATTCTAACAATCGTGTAATTTTTGGTGAAAATTTACGAAATTGCGGACTGTAATTCGCACGTATCTTCTTTTTTTTTTATTCTTTGGGGGTGGCGCGACTATGGGCCGTCGTCCCATACAGCCTTTATTCGAACAATATTTGCGTTCCATTTCCTCGGCGCTGACTGAACATCAAGATGTTCTAAATTACAAAGAAACCATAAGTGCGCCGCAAAATTCTTTTATTCGCACTTTTTAAATAAAGAACTCAATAAGTGCGAATAAAAGAACTCTGCGGCGCACTTACGGTTTCTTAATAGAAAACTGCACCTTTGGGTGCACTTAAAGGAGAACAAAGTCGTCCTTTTCGAATAGATGGGATGAAAAAAAGGATTTCTTTGAATACAAAATTTTGAAACAAACTTTCCGTGTTAGATGTTAAATTTTTCTCAAAATTTGCAAATAAAATATTCATTAGCGACCGCCGGGACTTGAACCTACTACTAGATGTCGCTATATCGTCGCTTCGAGACGAGCATCAAGAGATTGAGAAATTCATTAGCGTTAGCCAGGCGCCCGTAGCTCAGTTGGCAGAGCAGTGGGACGGTACCCCACGGTCCCGGGTTCAAATTCCGTTGGTCGCTAATGAATTTTTATATTTTCTCATTTTTAATTTATGAGAATAATATAGCACTGTGAGTGCATTAATAATCCCAACGCATTGAAAACTCTCCGAATGGTGTTTAACACTTTTTGTGCAGATGTTTTTAAACGTATCTCATTCGCAGGTCGTTCGACGACTCTCCGACCCCGGAGCTCCACTCGCGCTCCAAATCCGAGGCGTTGCTGGAAACCAACTTTGATTTCGAAGACAGCGAGTCCAGTCCACTTCCACACTTGTCCGAGGCCAACAGATCACACAGCCAGCCCTTAGAAACCGCTATGTAAATTTCATTCAACTCCAGGGATTCATTTTTAGTAGAAAATTACGTATACGGGGTGTAAATGGTGTACCAAAGTTTGCAAGTGTGATCAGTTCACGGAACTGAACAACTTTTCCTGTATAACCAGCAACGAAAAATTTGGACCTCCCAAAATCGACCGCTCTCTGAAAAGCTAACGAAAGCCGAAGAGTTAATAACAGGAGACTGATATATACAAAAAATTTCTGATTTTCAGTTTTACGGTCTAAACACCTTCAGTTTTCGTTACACCGTCCTTTACACCCGGTATAACCTGTCTGAGTATAACGGTAAACTGATCTTTACACATGTCGTACGATGTTGTGGTAATTTACCGGTCCAGTAAACTGATGAAAATACTTATTTGTTTTATGGTTTGTGCACTATCTCGCTTTCTATCTTTCACATAATCCTGCGCAAAGGTTGCCTGGAAGAAACTGCTACCTTGCCTATAGGGCCACCTGTGTTATAGCTTTGTACCTATTTTCCTTCGCTTTACTCTTTTTTGTTTATGTGCTATATAGCAAAGTCAAACTGTATACGACAGTCGTGCGGCACCGCATGCTATTTGATGTTTTATGGAGTTTCATAACTCTTCGGCGAAATATCTTAGTATCATCCTACGGCATGTGTGAAAGGAACCTATGGGTATCAGTCGGCCTTGAAAGTCGGTGAAAAAGTATGTCCTAGGATTAATGTGAAAATAAATGTAACGAAATCTTTTACATAAAAATTGGATTGTTAAGATTTTAGTCACACATCCAAAAATGTTTTAGTTCCTCATAAAATAACTCTGGATTTGTCGGTGTGTGGGTAAAATAAGGATAGATAAGCATTGAAAAGACTGAACGATTGAATATGTGTCTTGATTCATGAGTGCATTTAAATACGTAGGTAAATATATCACCTATGTAAAAAAACAACTGCAAAAATTTTATGGGGGAACCATGAAACTTTATAACAGTCCCCAAAAAAAAAAATAGGCTGATATATAATATTATATTTCAAACTATGTTCAGTTTCATGGACTAGTTTTACCCCTTAAAATATATTTGCTGTAGATTTTTACACTTTATAATAAAATGTGTCTATAGATACTCTACAATTCGTAGGAGCATTTGCATAGTGCCTTCGTGATTTTATTTTTAATTATGTGTTCTAACTACAGGTTTATATCTTAATATTATCTTCATTGCAGCTAATAGACATATATTACCAGAATAGCAAGATCTCATTTCATTACTTGAAATATAAAGTAGTTAATTTTAGCTCTGTCTCGTGCTTTCTTAAATCATATTTTAAACAGAAACATTTCTAAATATATGCCTAATTTGTTAGGATTATTTTGATTACTTAACCAAATTCTAGATTAAATTCGACAGGCTTATAATAAGATGTATTACATAATTGACCATGTGCCTTTAAATGCCTTAAAACAATCAATAGTTAGTAAGCATAGGCACGGTCTAATTGCAACTAATTTAATTTAGATAAAGAAATACGACGATATAAGTCCCAGTAATTTCTACAGACATCACTACCCTTGCGGGCTGGGCAGAGATTGAACGGTCTAGTAATTTAATACATCATGCCTCGACTAGAAAGCATAACCAGTATTTGTATTGCTTACTTATTAAATTAATAATGCTTGTTTTAACTGGCCAATGAAGCCGAAACAAGATATTTATGAGAAAGAAAGCGAAAAGTTATACAGCGAAGTAAAAAGTTACGAGGACTTTGATCTTTTAAATATTGAATTACGTTTCATTAGGTACTATCCCGTCCAGCTAATCCTACTTATACCAACTTATACTGGGTTTTCTTAGTCATAGTCTGGCACTACGACATGCCATTGTAAATAAGACCTTTAATGTGTATTCTGGCAAATAAATTATCTTTATCTTTTATCTTTAGTATTTGTATGAAAACCGAGTTATAAGTTTGTCTCTTAAATGGGTAGGTGGATTTGCTGGCGATAGTATGTATTATTTTGCGAAGCGAACTTTAAATTTAATTATGATAAAAGTTTGTATTTAAAATTGTAAATTTATATTTGTTGTTTACATGTCCGTCCTTTAGATACCTCTAAAATTAGCATGTTTATTGTTATAAAATATCAAAAGATTAAAACTAGCTTTAAGATGACAGTCTTTCCATATAAATAGTATTATAGCGATGAAATTATTGTAAGTAGGTAAAACGTTTTAGTTTTATAACATTTTTTTACCGTAGTAAGCCCTTTTTTACTCTTAAATAATTATTTTAAATATAATTTAGTTAAGTTCCATTTTATGAATTCAGCAAGCAATATATTTATACATTTATATGGTTTTAAAACTATAAATATTATATACTTATTTTTATTGCTTTTTATGTAAATTGTACAAAATCTTTATGTACCTACGTAAATAAGCTGGAATTATATGACAAAAATATCATAGTATAGGTCGTCTAATCAAAAGTGAAAATAAAATTAATATTTTCTACAATAAAATTTTTATTCATGCGTAACCTTCATTCCCCATTTTCATTTAATTTCCAGTAAAATGATAGTAGATAAAACCATACTGTTTTTATTTATAATAACTAGCATACCTACCCACGGGTAGGTACCTACCTACATAATTCCTATCTCAAAATTCGGCGACTAACTTCCTTCACTGACGCCCTTAAAACTGCGATATTTACGTTCACGGTCTTCTAAAATTTCCTTGTACACTTCAGCGGTCACTGGTTTACCATTTCTGTACCACGCCGGGCACCGGTCTTTAATGAATAGCGATTTCACTGCAACTGAAAGAAATACCTTAATGTAAGGACGCACTTAGAAAGAAGGCCGAATAAAACGAAAGAAGAAGATAATCACTAGAGGCCTAATAACCGAAAACCCCCATCACTGAAGGCCCAATAAACAAAAAGCAACTGTCACTGAAGGTCCTATAAACGAAATTCCTTACCGCTGCGTTACCAATAAATAAACAATAAAAAACCCGCCAAGAGCGTGTCAGACACGCCCACAAATAGGGTTTCGTAGTCAACGTTTAAATATCAGGTTTTTCAGCATTACAAACTTAATTTGTTGCTGGTTTGTTAGCAGCAGTATGATGACCAACCGCAAATAGAAAAACTCATATTTTTCTAAAACCTTTAAGGGTACAATATCCGTTATAGTTTTCATTGTAACTTCAGATTGTAAGCTATATTCCATATTTATTTCAAATTTTTAGCGTTTATACTTTAGAAGTTACAGCTGGAACAAATTATGGGTCAAAAACGCCCTTTTTAAAAGCAAATATCTCGTGACAGAAACATTTTAGTGACTTTGTTTCAAAGAAACCTCACCTTAGTTTTAAAAGACCTATTCAACGATACCCTACTCAATATTACAGAAGAAAATAAAAATATTTTGCCCCCTTTCACTTATATGGGAAGGGGTCCAAAAAACATTTTATATATTTTTTTCTTAACATTTCTATATTTGGGTCAACACGATCTATCTTCTCACCAAATTTCATGTCGATAGCTCTATAACTGACGAGGATATGAGGGCGCGGCATACAGACAGACAGACAGACAGACATGACGAAACTATAAGGGTTTCTAGTAGACTACGAAACCCTAAAAATCCTTATTACTGAAGGCTTTTAATAGGTAGGTGGATTGGCATATCTATTGACAACCGATGTGGCGCAGTGGTTAGTTCGACTACCTGCGACGCAGAAGGTTCCGTGTTCAATCCTAGGGGCCAATTCAATTAGTTTGTGAATTTGTTCCCAGTCTGATCAGGACATTGCCGGCTGAAGCACCACATTTTCCGAAAAACAAGAAGGTTCCGTGCTTCGGAGGGCACGTTAAGTCGTCGGTCCCGGTTGCACTTGAAAAGCGTCGTTACACATCCATGTCAGAGGCCTGCTTCTTGCAGTAGGCGTTGAAAAAGAAGATTAAAGCCCAATACTCACTCCACTTGCTTCCTCGGAAGACAGGGCAGGCTCCATGCAGGGTGAGCAAATCCATGGCTCCTGAAGACGAAACATTACGTCATGGGTAAAAAGGAAAACTGAACTTCAATCAACTTAAACATGAGCTGCGAAAAAATCTTTATAGAAAATGATGAAGGTAGTACCTACACGTAATTTGTCGCAAAGGTCGCAAACTGAGTTAAAATATAATTAGTATTTTCCCTACAAAAAAAAACAAACGTATGTACCTACCTATTTATTGCAGCAGTAGCTCCATCTATTTTCGCAAAATGTCTAATTTAGAAAATAATCTCATGTTTTAAAAATATTTCTGTTGGTTTGCTAAAATGTTATACCTGTAGACACGGGACTTCCCATCGTGTGTTTTAATCAGGCCATTTGCCCTCTGTACAGATGTAAGTCCATTCAACTTTTGTCACACTTTTGTAGGTTATGGGAAGCGTCTCACCTGAAGGAAACCGGTTCAGCCAGAACAGAGCTGCACCCTTCTTCGGGCAAATGGTCAGGTCCAGGAGCGGGAAGATCGTTGCGCCGCCTTGCTCTACATCTGTCAACTAAAAATTTGATTGTATCGTACCTACAACATTAAGTAAGAGTTTCCTCAAGGCATTTCTTAGTTACCCGACTGCCTCAGAAGGAGGGTTATGTTTTTCGAGAGTATGTAGGTATATATGTTTTTATGTATGTATGTGGACATCTTTGGCTACATCCCAAACGGATATTTGGATTTTGACATATGAGGTGTCGTTAGATTCGTCTCAGCAGCGCGAGTGACACTGGCGCACTGGCTATATTAAAAAGTTATAGATTCAAGATGGCGGATTTTTACAGCAAAATACTATTTTAAAATTACCGCTGTCGGGTTTTTTGTCTTTTAACACATCTACTTGTTTGCTTAATACGTACATTAGGAAGTGCTGGGTTTTATAGAATTTGCGAAGTATTCACCGCTGCTGACAGGATTTCAAAATTCGCTAGCAACTTCTCTGACCAACCGAGCTTCCTTCTTTACTCGTAGTATCGCTAAGGCTCTGGCCTCTATCTTCATAAACGTAACAGATTTAAACTAATCCCCGCGACTAAAGAAATACATACATAAAGGTAGGTACTGTCGAAAAATATAACCCTCCTTCTGATGTCGGGTAAAAATAGTTAACAAACGCATATGGACTTATAAACGAAAGAGTGTGCAAAAGAGGGTTTGAAAATTTATTTTTACATAGGTAAGAAGAAATACTTACGATATTTAATAGGTAGGTTGGTAACTAACTTACGTAAATTATGATTGATCCATGTGTGTCCCAATCAGATTCATCAGATTTAACCTGAAACAAGTAGATGTGTTAGAAAACAAAAAACCCGACTGCGGTAATTTTAAAGTAGTATTTTGCTGTAATTATACTTACACCAATATACTTAGTAGCCGCGCATCCGATACTTACTTGGGTGAGAGCCGCAGGCGGCGAGTCCCACAGTTTCCAGTGCATACCTCCGACGCCGTAGCTGACAACCTTCAGGTTTCCACTGTCTTCCGCGCTGAGACCAGACAACGCCAGACATCGACGGGACACCCAGCCTGCTACGGGAGACGCGACCTCGTCCAGAATGACGGCTTCAGCGTTGCGGTATTCTGGCGGGTCGCTTTTCGTATTTTCCCAGAGCTGATTGAAAGAAAAAATCACCAGTCATGTAAAAAGAACGCTGAGTAGGTATCAATTGCCGTATCATCTGTCATCTCTTTCCTGTCGCATATTGGTAGTAAGATAGTATAAAAGACGTTCCTAAGACGTTCAGAAGACGTTCCTAAGATACCTTTACAAAAAAGTTTACGGATATTATCCGTTTCTGTACCCAACTCCTTTTGTCATGGGCATGGTAGAATATAAATCACTGGAAGTACGCCGCAAGCTATCGTTGGTAAAATATTTTTACAAGCTGATCCGTGGAGAACTAACCAATCCATACCTACTAGGGCAAATACCAACATCCACATAATTTACGTCCGCGTCAAACAGTGATGTTCCACGTGAATTATGGACGGACCAAGTCGCTCTCGGTCACACCGCTGCTGGTTGAAGGCCTAACACTTTTAAATGAAATAATGAGTTTCGCTAACAATGATATATTCGCGTCAACTCAAAACAGTTTCCTAGCATCTGCAGGACATTTTCTAGAGCAACGTTTCACAAGAAGTAGCATTATAATTAATTAAAATGTCTATTATAACACTATAAATATGATTCCGATATTATAAATTATTTCTTCTGATAATATATTAATTAAGTTTAGATTGTAAGGCTTACATGTTTGGCTTTGACGCCTTTGACTGTTAATGTAAGTTTGAAAATAAATAAATGATAAATGATAAACAACCACATCCCTTCAGTGATTACTCAGCGTTCTTTTTACGTGATGGGTTCTTTGCACGTTTGATAGATATAATGTAAGTATTATGTATATTTACGCGACTTACTTGTTGATTATTTGGTAGAAGGTGTAGCCCTCTACGTTTCGGCTGGTTACGACAGCCTTCTTCTTGGAGGACGACAATCACACACGCGCGACCGCCAGTTGCGATTGTCGACAATCTGAGTCGAAGGCTGTCGTAACCAGCCGAAACGTAGAGGGCTACACCTTCTACCAAATAATCAACAAGTAAGTCGCGTAAATATACATAATGAGTGATACTTGTTCGTTTAATAATAAAATAATGTAAGTAATGTACCTAAGTATGTTGACCCAGGTAAGGCATATTAAAATTTCAGAAAAGGAAAGTAGCAACTGTAAATTCTCTACTTTGTGCAGAAGGTGCCTTGCCACATACCAGCGGTGTAGCGATTGCTTGGATATCGTCAATCTCCCCCCTGCTGACCACGCCGTGGAACATCGTCACATCAGGATCCTGGTGCAGCACTTCAGCCTTCAGAGGAGCCAGCTTCAGGACCGGGTGAGGACCGTGGGCGTAGTAGCAATGCAAATTCCTACTGAGAACAAAGTCAACGTTTAAAGAGATACGTTAAAATTTAAGTCACAGTATTAACTAATATAATAACATGTACCTACAGTCTAAAACGTTGGATTGCATACCAACGATAATTTCACAGGGAGGGGGTTGTAGTCCGTAGGTCGCCTGGGGGTAAACCCAGCGGAGTCGGGCATGTCATAAACGCCCGGGCCTTATGATATTCATGATGATTTCCCCCTACCCAAGCAAAAAAAAAACGTATAGGTACCAAAAACTTTGAAAACTTTACAACTTTTGGTCTACGTTTTGTACCTATACAAAATTCCCGATCTGCTAATTGACTGTCATTGGAAACTCGAAAAAAATGATTTTATTTCCCAACATTGACTTCATAGTGAAAGTTGTTCATAGTGAAACATGCCTGTAAAGTTTCTGGTAGGTACCCAGTACCCTACCTACCTACTTACATCGTACTATGTGACATATAACAGTCGCTCACTCTAACTCATGAACAATTCCATTTTTAAGTCTTCGATTTTTTGTGATTTATACCGACAAGCCGGACAAAAACTATGTTGTTCGATTCAATAAATGTTGCTGCACCTAGAAAAGTAAGGGTCAGTTCCCACAGAAGGAGACGAGACGAGACGCGGCATCAAGATGCATCGAGCGGCGCCGCGCGTTGCATCTTGATGCCGCTTGAAAATGACATTGCAGCGTCGCGTCGCGTCTCTTCTCGTCTCTTTCTGTGGGAACTGACCCTAGTTCATGAGTGAGCGGGAGTGACTGTACCTATCGCCAGTGCATCAACCATAACACACTAGGATCAACTTCTATTGCTTTTTTTCTTTGTAATTATTCGTCATCATCATTGGCCTCATACGTCTGTGACAGACGATTTATTCAGTGTCTGAGGCAAGATTTTTCATGGCTGTATAAGCCGATACGGGAGCGGCATGACTTTCCGCACGCTCTACAAACGAAGGTGGAATTAGAGACTGGCACATGCATGTTCAGATGTCGTTTTTGCCTTTTGTTTGCGAGACCAGCGAACCAGGCATCATCGTGAGCTTATTATTCGTACTTGTTTGAAAAACCAGTTGAAATGGTCCTTTAAATGGCTTGGTTGAATTGCTGGCGGATTAGTAGGTACTTGATTTTGTTGGTTATACGAACATGTTACGGATGGTGCTATTTATACTTCTTCGTCCAAGACATATACTGGTAGCATCTCCGGTAGGTTGTACGTTTGTCTCAACGTTTGACTTTCCCTGCTTAGCATTTTTTTCTCTAACATTTTCCTTGTGGCGCAAAGCGTCTAAATACTTAGCTAGGACCATAGATTCATGGTCCTTTGGCCGCAAAAATATTCTTCTCTCGGTCCATTTTATAAACTTCTCTATGTTTTCTGAAAAGAATATAAAAAAGGTCATTAGACTTAAACGTAAGTGAGATAATACGCGCAAAACAGTGCACTTTCAACCAATCACCACATTATTTAGTTTTCTTTGCTATTACCTTCGCATCTGTACTGCTGCAAAGTGAAGGTATTTAACTTTTCTTGCTTACTTGCCGTCATGAAAACAATCATTTTTGTGTTATATGTACTTATTTTGAGCATAATAAAAGAACATACCCAACTCATGATAGCATTTACAGATGCAGTCGACGACGTCAACGATGTCAACCGGACACACGTCACAATGCGCGCCTTCCAGCTTGTCATAAGCGGCCTGGAGCCAGGGTATGGCGTCCTGGTACTCCTCGTCTTGGTACAGGGTCGTGCCGATGGAGTAGCAGTCGCTGGCTGTCAGCGGAGCACTGGTGGAGGAAGAGAGAAAGATAAGTCTATTATGGTACAATAAAATGTACTTGCAACCGAGTGGTAGCGGCTAAGAACAACCGAGTGGTAGCGGCTAAGATTTCTGCCACCCCTATTCTACTGAGGGTGTTTCGTAAAACGCGACGTAGAGTTTTTGACATAATTTTTTGTATGAGATCTCGAGAAAGTGTCGCGCGCGACTGCCTTTGGACGCCCTCCGTATGCGTGACATGTACGTCATCGCGCGCATCACATTGACCTTGTATTGTATGGGACTGTATGAGACACACAGTAAACTGTGGTACGCGCGAGATGACGTGCACTAATACGCAGGTAGTCTGCCGCTTTTCATGCAGTGTCATACATACAACCGATATACGCGTAATGACGTGCACGGAGGCGGTGTGTTCTGCCCTTTAAAGACAGCGACTGGTAGCCACTGGATGGCGAAAACGGGAGTCCAGCCGTGGACTGAAAGTTAGGGTTTCAGATGAGATATTTCCTCACCTGTCACTAATATTGATATTGCCGTTGGCGACCTCTGCGACGTCCAGGCCATACACGTCAATCAAACCAACCACACCATAGATTGAGCTCTTCATGTCTTCGCTAGTCGGAAACACCGCATTCGGAGGCTTCAAATCTGTAAAAAGGCGTAAAACACACGGGTGTGTTTTAAAACAAAGCCGAAAGTAGATCAAGGTACTCATAAAACTGAATAACTTTCTCCGTGGAACATGAATCAAAAACGAAAAAAATATTTGCACCTCCCATACAAAATCGCCGATCAGATGATTGATTTACTATGGGAGGTCCATAAGTTTTTTACGTTTCGACCCATGTTCCATGTGTGGGAGTTGTTCAGCTTCTATCGTTTCATGCTAAGGAATGGGTTTCACAGCGCAAAAATAACGCAAAAACGAGCGGTACATGTGAGTCTCGACCATGTCTTAGTACCAAACCAACACTTTTAAATAGAAGACTACCTATTCAGGAATTTGAAAATCACGTCAATCACAAATACCTTGCTTACGTGGGTGGCTAGGGTTTATCAGGTCGTTCGTCTACTCAGCGTCCCACACGATAGAAACAGACGTTGTATTGAATACATACCTACCAGGATATAAAGTCAGTTAACCTGTACCTACGTAAATCTAAGACGTAATAGACGAGACGATGAAAGAAAGTCTCTTATGAAATAATTAGAAGTCCTGGATTTTGGATATGTTATTTAGTACATAGTTGTGAGGTATATTTCAAAAATGTAGAAAATTTGGACCGTGGGTTTTGTAGAAATTTAGGTATTTGTGTTTTACGTAAAAAGATAGCTAAATATTGAATTAAAATTGAAAAAAAATAGGGCATTTTGTTAAATATATTATTTTCTGAATTTTGATACGTAGGTAGAAATGATAATTTTCTTGGAACATGCCTAATTTAAAAAATTATTACAATTCTTCCAATATAAATTTAAAAGTCATCATATTGATAGCGACGTCTGTAAAACTTCTACTAAACATGGTCCCAAAAGTGTAGAAAAATAAACTTATGGATATCATAAATAACGTGTTTTTTATATAAATTCGTGCCTTCTATAGAATTAAACATTGTAAACATCAGGTAATCATCACTAAAACTATCAGAATAATCATTACCCAAAAGTGTAGAAACGTAACTACTTGGGAAGTTAGATTTCTTTCGTCCGAGCACTAGCGCTTGGCAACAAGGCAGAAATACCTACAATCCGGCGCGGCGGCGGCGGCGCAGCGCGCGGCGGTGGTGGCGTTTCGTTTAGTTTAGCGCGTGTCGCGCGCTGCAGTAATAGGTAGGTACATACATACATATTATTTTAATTTTTGGAATACTTATATTCAAAAACTTTTATTTATTTCTTCACAGTTTAATTTAGAAACCGTTAGGAAAATACTGGCAAATAATAACAACAACACAACTAGTTGTCACTACAACATTATTTGCCAGTATTTTCCTACAACCAACCTTCACCTACTGCGACTAATTTAAGATTAAAATAATAAAAATTTATTTCTACTTTGCAATTATACGGTGTTAAGGACGGTGTAACGAAAACTTAGCAGGCGTGCTCAGACCATGAAACTGAACAACTTTTACTATGGAGCCAATGGTGGGAAACGAAAAATATTTCCCGACCTCCCATACAAAGTCAGTCAGCTGATTGTGAATTTTGTATGGGAGATCGAAAAAAATATTTTTTTTTGTTTCCTATCATTGGATCCATAGTAAAAGTTGTTCAGTTTGATGGTCTGATCATGCCTGCAAAGTTTTCGGTACACCGTCCCTAACACTCTGTATACAACGTGTTACAAAACAACCCATAAAACTCCCATACAAATGGAATTCATTCTGTATGGGATAATGGGAGGACCACACTTTTTTTTCATATTTCGACCCATGTTCCACAGGAAAAGTTGTTCAGTTTTACGAGAACCTTGACCTCCTTTCAGCTTTATTGGTTGTTTTGTAACACCCAGTATATATTTTAAAATAAACCGTTTACGGTAAATATTGATTCAGTGTGAAATTAGAACTAATGTTGATCCACCTTTTTGATTTGTATGTATAGTCAGTTCCGCACTGATATGCTTTGTTGGATCCGGCCTTGTTGCGCGTGTGACGTCAGTGGATCTGCACTTACAATATCAGCGATTTGACCGATATTGGTTTATACATTTACGGTCAAAAAATTCATACTGAAAATATTTTTTTATACCTAGAGTATATTTTATCTAATTGATATGCCACATTTACTTATACTAAGTAGATCCGAAGCCAAACTTAACGAATAGGTAGGTACTCGAGCACAAAGCGGCAACGTCGCGTTCTTCGTGTGACAAAGAAAAGAACACAGCAAGCTGTTTCGTTAGAGTAACAAGGTAAGAAAGATAGCTTTTACGGACCAAACATCCGCAACATCCTCCCCCCTTGCGAAGTCTCTGGAGCATCCTGGACCGTGAGAACTGCGAGCTTGTGTACTGGCCGCTGGAAGACGTCTCCCTTTGTGCGGATGTCCAAGCAGCGTACTTTGCCTTCTGGTCCCGGGTGGGTGCGGATGACTTCCCCTAGTGGCCGGTCATACGTTGCGGGGCAGGTTTGCGTCGACCACAACGTCTAGGTCCTCTTCCTTGACGTTGCGGGAGCTGTCGTGACTGCCACCTCTCGAAAATAAATAAATAAATGGGTAGTCTCTTGAAGACCCGATGAGAAAGTGGTTTGGTGACAGTGCCTCCGGGTCATCCTTGGAGACTGGAACGTGGGTGAACGGACTTCCGTTGATAGTGTGCTTAGTCTCGCAGAGCACAGTGGTAAGGATTAAGTCTCGCGGGTATTTGTGAGCCTCGTCTGAGGTGTTTTCAAGCTCCTTCCTGGTTCGAAGATCCCAGTTCGATACACTTCCATTCTGTCCTATTGATGAGCAGTAGATGCGTAGTCCTTAAGCGCTGGCAGCCATTGTGAGTAGGCAGCTGGTAGCTCGGCGTCTGCTCCCTTGAAGTTGATGGTGTTTTCTGATCATATCGTGTGCGGCCATCCTCCTCTCGAAGCCATGGGCCTGAGAGCCAATATCACTGATGAGGTAGACAGCGAGCAGGCTAGCATGATGTGAACGGCGCGTGTGGGAGGCAGGTAAAGAGACCAACTGCTTCTTGTGTCTCCAGCTCATAGTGACTATTAGGGTGTCGAAGAAGTCCCCGCCTGTGTCGATAAAGGCACGCGTGAAGGGCTGGAGTCTTACCATCGTTAAGTTGCCAAGTGGTGAAACGACGTGTGCAGCTTTTCGGACTCCGCAGTGCCCGGATTCTCTGGCTGCTGCTCGGTCGGTCAGTGATCCAGTAGCGCTTTCTCAGCTCGTTGAGTATGCGTTCGTTGTTGGCGTGGTTGTTGTGAAGGGATGTCTTCCGTCCAAGATGGGCCTCTTTGTGTCTTCACTGATGATGGGGGCTGCGTTGATTCTCCATTGCAGCTGCAGGATGCCCTCTATGTCTATTGTCAATTTACGTGAATTGCTGATGGTGCCTAATCTCTTCAGCTAGTCCAGGTCGTCTGAGTAAGTGTCTTCTTGGGGTTTCTTGATCTACAGCTTCTCTGCTTCTCGTTTATGCCGCACCTTCAGTTTTCAGGTTCTCTTGCGGCAGGCGTTGATGTATAGGAGCACGTATGCAGCGCTTGTATCAAGTGCTCGTATTTGGAGAAGCGCATGATGTCTGGCAGGGCGTTTGTGTGTTAGCCCTCACGTGCAGAACGTAGGCCTCTTCTGGTAGCGCGTCTTGTTTTGGAGTTTTTTTAGGCCAGTGCTCTTCGCTCAGTCTTAGGAAACTGTGTACGGTGAACCATCAGCTGCGTCCTTGTTCTCACGTCTTGGCCGGGTCGCCTCGTCCACCACGTTCTGGTCCGGCGGGATCCATTGCCAGTCACACGTGTTAGTGATCTCGGCGACAAAAGGCGTGTGACTCGCGTTGTTGTTGCGAATCCAGTGCAGAATTGTTGCTCCATCCGTAGGATGCTTTGGGCGCGGAAGGGCGCCACTCGCGCCTTGGCTACCACGACTACTTCCACGATGAAGTCTTCCTCTACAAGGCGCCAGTAGACCGCTGCTGTGATAGCCTTGGAGCTGCCGTCGCAGAACACATCGAGCTGTCTGTCTTTGACGGTTCCCCCCGTGTCCTCGCCGTCCGCCGTCGCCCGTGGTCAAAGTCTAAACATTTATTTCTTGGTAGGAATTTACAAGATTCTCTTAAAAATTCTCTTTAAGAAAGTCACATTCCAATTCAATCTTAAAAAAGATAATTTGAAATGCAGTATTTTCTCTTTTCTATAACAATTTGTGTTCCTGCTCGCAACCCGGGGGCGTTTCCCTTCATCGTGGCCGTATCCCGTTGCCTTTTGCTGTTGCTGTTTGCCGTCGCCCTTTGCACCTCGCGCCAGTAAAATGTTTACAACCTGTATGCAGATTTCAAACTAATACGAGCGCTTTCTCCCGAATTAGTTGGAAGTTCCACCTTTTTGCTTTTGTCTTCCTCGGGGACCGCCGGCGAGTCAGACCCAATTAACGACTTCCAGTCAGGCGGTAGTGATGTTGTCCGGGGAAGGCCGGCGAGCTTGACCCGAAAGAATTGGGCTTTGCTCGGCCGGCGATTGTTATATCAGGTAGTACAAATCTGGTAGTGGCCGCCGGAGAGTACAAAGCCATCAAACTGGCGGCGGAAGTCTAGTCCATTAAGAGTCAAATCCATGCTCTGATTGGCTCATTCAAATTGGATCAACGATTTCCGTAACTAACGCAGGATGTATTCGTATATCGATCGGATCAACATTTTCGAACACTTTATTGTAAGTCCCTTGAGTGCAGATGTTGATCCAGTCGTTTCTTTAAATACTGGTACCGGGGAAGATCGAATCTGAAATGAAACCTGATGAGCTGATGAATGAAACTTCAAATGAATACGTCCCGGGTCGTTCATCGATTCGGTGCTCACACGATAGAAGATTATATCGGTAAAATTCATCCTCGTAAAATGTGCAGCCAGGAATCAAAACTAATTCTAAAATTGCATTCATCCGATTTTACCCTTGATCCGGTCTTGCCCGGGTATACCTTGCCTACATTTCATAAAACGTGTCTACTTTTATCTCAGACTTGACTGTTTTTCACATAATTACTTGAGTATTACATTTATATGTGGGTACTGTTGCCAAAAAAATCATCCGGAATCCGGACCCACTTTAGGGACTTACTTATACTGGTTTGTGTTAGTATTTGTATGAAAAACCAGTATAGGTATGTTAGTCCCTTAAATGGGAAGGTAGATTGTTTGCGATACCTAGTCATTTTATGTTTTAATTTTAACTTGCCTGCTTAAAGATCGAAAATATTATGTACGCGACGCCTCTAAGTTTGATGTTTAGGTACCTATAACTTAAGAGCGCAGAATGTGTCAAACGTCTCGCCGCGCGCTTGCCAACAACGCGCGCGCGTCCTGCCCCGCCTCGCCCCGCCGCTGCCGTTACCACCCCGCGCTGGGAATTACGTATTTTTATCTAGATTTTACTTAATAACTTCAAATAGGTACAACTTACACAAACATTTTTTTTTGATAACGTGAAATAGAATTTCAGACGAATGAAATATGATCATCTTTACATACTTTTATTCAATATTGGTCTTGTAATTAACAAAAATGCGAATAAATTACGAATCCATTTTTATTTTTTTCTACACTTTTTAGGGTATGTTTATAATTCATATAAAAACCTATTTTAGGAAATTCAGGGATTTTAATTCTATATTGTCTGAAGAAATAGTCTTTTTCTATTTTATTGCTTTCCCAATACCTAAAGTTTCTACATATTTAACAATGTGAAAGTACTTAGGTCTAATGACCATATAAACAAAAAAAATGAATTTTAAATCTATATTCATGTAGTTACAAAGATAAAATATAAATACCTATTTTAAAGGACGTTGCAAATGAGAAAAATTTCTACCTTTTTTTATGTGTGTCAAGAATTATGTTCTTAACATATTACAGAAACAAAATCCAATTTTAATTTTGTCATAGCTTTTGTGGCCAGAATATCGTTCCCCTGCCGGTTTATAAGTCAAATGGTTGACTACGTAACGGTGGCGTAGCAGACGCCTACGAGCTACGAAACTCTTGGCTACGCAACCTAGCAATGACGTCGTGATTTCTGTGTGGCTAAAACCTTCGACCAATATAAGTAGTTATGGACATGCCTTGCGCATACAAACAGGTCATCAAAAATGTGCCAAGACACAACTACATTATAAACACACGCACACAGCTACACACGTTCTAATCACGTGAATATACGACCAGAGACAGAGATAGCGCGACGTACTTGCACAGTAGTGCGAACGCGATAGCATTATGTCCGTGACTTTCGTCTTTATGTTCGGACCCTTTTTCGCACTTCACGCCAGCTTGCGCGTTTCTTATGCAAATCCATCAATCGGTCGCATACGAAAAGCGCAACCTAGCGTAAAGCGCGTGCTTGAATCGCGTTGCTGTAAAACCATCCTTCGAACTTGACATTTTGCCGACTTTATTATAAGTAATTTAAAAATACAAAATATAAATAAGTACTAACGCATGAAAACTAATTTTTAATGCTTTATTTATGTTTGTTGAATTATTGACACACTAACAAAGCACAAGACGGCATCCTGATGTCAGTTTTGGGATTTGTAACGAACGTGTCGCGACGTGTTTCTCGTAGGCGGCGCAGAGACCGACTGAGCGAGGCGTCACTCGCCTGGGCGCACTTGGAGCGGATCAAAACAGTTCCTCGGTATGGCCCGTCCATAACTACTTATATTGGTCGAAGGCTAAAACCAACGAAAACATATTTTTCTACAGGCCGGGATAAGGGCAGGCCGATGATGAGCATCTACTTAGAACACACACACACATACACACACACACACACACACACACACACGCACACACACACACACACACACACACGCACACATTTTATGCCCTTTGATGCCTTTTTCCCTGCGGCATAGGCAACGGGCGTAAAAATACCCGTGCTTCACTGTAGTGCCTGAAAAAAAATGCCTGCTCTTGAAAACTTCGGCTCTCTTAGTCGCCTCTCGAAATGGGGTGATGCTATTCTAAGCCGGCATCACTGTCTTACCTGTTTTATTCCTCAGGATCTGCTCTGCCTGCTCCAAGTCCGGCCCCAACCTTTTAATGATGGTGAATGCGTTAATAGGGTTCCCTAGGTAATAGGGAACGTCTTTCACAGCTATCTCATACTCCTGTTTCAGGCGGGACACGTACCTAGAAGTTAGATAAATACGAAAACTATTTCAAGGAACCTATCAAACACTTCACAAAAATCTTAGTCACTTATACTCTTACTAGCACGGGCCGCTAGGGGTTTCACGCGCCGCACCTCATTTTCCCGCGGGAAAAAGGCATTTTCTCTGAGTGTGCTATACATATAAACCATTCTATTGAATCACTATATCGATTTCAAGAAAACCGCATCAAAATCCGTTGCGTGGTTTAGGAGGAGTTAGCGAATTCCACGCCGGACAGACAGACAAACGCAAAAAGCGACTTCAATTTATACTACGAGTGATTCATAATATCGAACTAGCGCCATCTCAAACGTATTTTTGCGTGTGAATAAAATATTGTTATCGGCCAAGTCCATCCACCGATCACATTTTGACCTCAAAACCGATGTTAGTGTATCTCGCTGTCGCTGTCACGGTCATGGTCATGTCATGACCACCTGAAGAACCCTTACGACACTGGGCGTTCCGTGGGCCGCTGACATGAATGAGTAGGCAATTGCAGGCTGAACCATCAGATCAGCATATCCACTCCTCTGTGGCGCCATTTTTTATAGATAGGCTTGTCTGTGGCAAAAGTCCTATATAGGACCTTTGCTGGAGACTAGAGAGGGGCTCGACTGCGGCGGAACCTTCCACTACTGCGACGAACGAGAGCTTACGAAGCGTCGCGAGTGCTCCTGTGCGCGAGCTACAGCGGCGTAGAGTAGAGGTAAAAGTCGTAGCAGGTGCGTAGGCGGCTTCGTAGCCGCGTGTCGCCTTATACGCAGTTTTCCTGGATTTATGTCCATGCAAATAACGAATTCGCAGTTTTCCGGGAAATGAGCGAAAAAATCGATGCATTTCGCAGTTATCCTGCTCTACGCGAAGGGCCTAGGGATTTCGCGAATAACGGGATTTCGCTACATTCCTGCGACATATCAAAGGCCTGAGGTTTAGCTTCATTGTATTCTTAATCTAAGTATGGAGATAAGGTGAATACACTTACTTGTCTAAAAAGTTGAGTCTTATCGTTTCTTCTTTTACATATTTCTTTAGTGATTTTATGATTTGCTCTTCAGTTTTGAGTAACATTTTCATATCGGCCGTAGAGGCGAAATTTTTTGCACATGTTACAGGTTTAAGAAATAGCACTATTACGTACACATGAAAAAACCTTTTAAACATAGTGTAGGTATACCTAGGTCTTTTAAAGTCGTTAAATATCAATAGTGGACCACAATCTTTGAATTTACATCACAAGTTTTTGACTTATACCTATTTAGGTACATTTAACAGTTTTTGATTTCAAAACAAAACTTTTACAAAGTAGCACCGATCATGTGCTAATGGCTATACAATACAGTCTACATGATAAGCTATTTTATAGAACTTTCCCCAAAATCTTCTTTTAATAATTCTTATCTACAAAACGTTTTAACACCGTTGAAGTAAAACACATTAGGTGCACGTCAAATAACTATTGTGACTTGGACACTAATAACTTTTTTGCAATATTGTATTCAGGTAGGTACATAACAATGAAAGGAAGTTTGCAAGATTTCTTCCAATGATCAATAATTCTAAGAAAAGAAAGATAATGCCTTAGCCTCAAACAATCATCTGAATTTCGATTGTGTAATGTCTCTGAAACATTCTAAGAAATTTTCTTTTACAAACATCCCACGTCAGTCAATAGCAGTCCACTGCTGGACGTAGACCTCCCTCTCAGTACACTATCCAGTCACAAAATTTATAGCGACTACAGACTTTGTGGGACTTTATGTCCCACAAAATATTGCGTCTTCGTCCCTTTTCGTCAATTTACTAAGAATAATGATGAATAATTTATCAATAGCGGCGTTTTTAATGTTATGGTCATTATCGCAGCAGCAGTTTTATAATAGTTTATCTGTAATGGAGGTGCTTCTTCATACTCAAGAGAAAATAGTGGAGCACATTCAAAATTATGAGCGCTATATCACTGACTCTAGGAGAGCCGTGACAGTTAGAAGGTGAGTACCTAATCATTATACAAACAACACCTTGCGCTGCTCTCGCCAACCCGCCTGCCAAGCGTGGTGGTGAGTAGAGTATGGCAAATACCCTCAAATTGTCGAAATTTCCTTGCATCTGACAAACGCAAGCGTGACTGATGCGCTAAAAATGGGCAACAACGGACATAAAGTGTGTATTCTGGGGCACAAATATTTGTCAGACGGGGTCATAACGATCGTTTTGCTACTGCCGTTGACGCTCTGCCTACCCCGCGATGTGTGTTCTTCCTGCCTTGATGAACTCGAACGTTTTATTAATACTTAGGCCAAGCCTTACCTCACAAGGCTACCAAGATTTTAAGGCTGTGGTAAGACTTCGTTAATGCGATCATCATTATAATCGTTTATTTAAATAATGGCATTGTCCTTGTAGGTATAGTATTCGACAGCTTTCTCTGTCCTCTGCCTTCTCCTTTACTTCTTTGCACGACGTGACCGTTATTTTCTCCTTTATTTGACCTAGATAGCTTCTTTCTTCTTCTTTCGGGGTCTCCTGATACAGGCTTATTATAAACTTAAAAGGAGACTCCAGCATTTGTATTTGTGCAAAACTTCTTCTTCTTTTCGTGTGGGACACCGAGTCGTTCAACGACCCGATGAACCCTGGTGTCAGAGTTTTTCAACCGCCTACTGCAATAGCAGGCCTCTGACATGGTTGTGTAACGACCGCCATCATAGACAGCAACCGGGACCGACGGCTTAACGTGCCCATCCGAAGCACGGAACCATCTTACTTGCGGACAATCAGGTGGTTCAGCCTGCAATGTCCTAACCAGACTGGGAACAAATTCACAAAGTGATAAATATCAACTTTGTGAGTGACCCCACCGGGAATTGAACCCGGAACCTTTGTGTGGCAGGCAGGCATACTAACCACTGCGCCACATCGGTTGTCATGTGCAAAACTGAAATAAACTTTATTGTATTTTATATTTTTATTTTTTTCTTAAACTGCAGGTTCCTGACACGCTGTAAGACAGAGCAAGATCGAGCGAAGGTGGATCCCGAGGGGTACCTGGGGAACCCTCTGAACGCCTTCGCCCTCATCACGAGACTCACGCGGGACCTGGACTACGTTGAGAAGATCCTGAACGAAACTACTGCTGGTATGTAGAGTTTGATATTTCGCTACTTGACTGGGTCGTACCTAAATAAACTACAAAAGTTGGATGCTCAAAACTATTGTCAATACTACCTACTACGTTCATCGTTTTTCAAAATGATTACATACAAAAAATAGTATAAAAGTTATTTATTACCTATTTTGACTCCATCCAAACTAATGACGTTTACGTCATATTTCAGCAATTTCATACAAAATATCGTTTTTGGTCTTAAATTAATATAAGTTTTTGGTCGTCTTAAAAAGTAGCTCATTTCACCTGTCAGTCAAGTAGCGAATTTCAGTGAAAATACGTCAGAAATTAGCATGCCACACCACAATGGAATCCATACAAAAGGGTAGGTAGCTAAGTGAATTCAAAGTGCCGTGCCGTAGAAATAGAAACAAAAGTACTGCTGGTATGTAGAGTTTGATATTTCGCTACTTGACTGGGTCGTACCTAAATAAACTACAAAAGTTGGATGCTCAAAACTATTGTCAATACTACCTACTACGTTCATCGTTTTTCAAAATGATTACATACAAAAAATAGTATAAAAGTTATTTATTACCTATTTTGACTCCATCCAAACTAATGACGTTTACGTCATATTTCAGCAATTTCATACAAAATATCGTTTTTGGTCTTAAATTAATATAAGTTTTTGGTCGTCTTAAAAAGTAGCTCATTTCACCTGTCAGTCAAGTAGCGAATTTCAGTGAAAATACGTCAGAAATTAGCATGCCACACCACAATGGAATCCATACAAAAGGGTAGGTAGCTAAGTGAATTCAAAGTGCCGTGCCGTAGAAATAGAAACAAAAGTAGACTCGATTTCACAATCGAGTTACAAGTAAAGAGTTTTTGATTCGAAATAACTGGCCATAACTCTAAGGAAATAATAATAGAAAGCCTTATAACCTCGAAAGAAGAAGAGTCCCTACAATGTACAACATAGTATTGTACACCATAATACTGGCCGTCAGAGTAATGTACGACGTGATGAAGCACGACCTGATGGATGGAATCAAAACAATGTCGCTATCCATCACCCCGTACCGAAAGTGTACGGGGGTGGATTGCACGACATGATGGATGGAGACATCACGTGTTGTGGTAGAATAGTGATGTGACTAGATCGATAATATTATATGCATTTCTAACTTAATCGATATTGTTTTTATGTAAAATATAATTAAATATATTCTTTAGTAAGCTTGGTCGCTCACTTCGTTCGCTCCAGGGGGTCACTGTTCTAACCTAACCTAACCTACTGTGTCGGATTTGTGTTGAATGTGTTTTTTCTACTGCGGGGGGCTGCACCCCCCAAACCCTCCCTTGTAGGGGGGCTTCGCCCCCCCGTCCCCCCCTCCGTGGGTAGCCTTGCATGTCATATTCGAATAATGAATCGATAAGTCGATCAAAGTCAACACTGTCACATCACTATATCAGCTGTGACGTCATTTGTTTTGATTCCATTTCCACCCCTGTACATTATCGGTCCGGGCCCGTATTTCAAGACCATCCATCCATCATGTCGTACAATGATCTGCTGTACAATACGCTGCCGTGCCTTAACCTGCTGTGCATTGAGTATGTCGTGCATTGTGGTTCCCCAAGAAGAAAACTAAAAGTTGGGACCTTACTTATTTTTGAATTGTTCAAATTGTTTTTTTTTTCTTTAGATGTATTCAGTTGTGAATATACTTTTTAAAGTTTCATTGGCTTCGTTTGTGACTTTTATTCCAAATGTTTTGTTGTCGATAAGAATTGTACCAAAATTTTGTATTATGAATTAAAATAAGCACTGGGAGAAGTTTGTACCAGTGCCGTAACGCATTTGTCTGCCAAGACAAGCTGTATGAAGTCTGTAATAGGTACTCGCTACGTCTGTGTACTAGCAATAGTGGTAGGTACGTTAAAGGTAAAATAAAAACCGAGCGCAGTCAACGTGACAGCGCCGTTCATAGTATGACTAGTTTGTATGGGAATGCCAGAAAGACCGAACGGCACGCCGCGCACTACGACGCCGCCACGCTTGGTCTTTATTTTGACTTTTATGGTCCTAGGTTCAAATACCGGCCGTAGGAATAAAACAACAATATCCTATTTTCAGGTATGAAATATGTTCCGGACAATTCGCTAGCATATCCTTCAGAGGAGGATGTGACAGGTGTCGTGGAGGGCATGGCGCGTCTCCAGCTGATGTACGACTTGGATGTCAAGAAGGTGGCCAACGGCACACTCACTAGCTACAGGTATCTTATACATGCCTATAGTACGGCCATTCGAATAGGCAATATTTGATAGCTGTCAAATCCATACTAGGAAACATGTCAACAAAGAGAAATAGACACTATGTCATAGCGTCAAAATTATTTTGACAGCTGTAAAATATGGCCTATTCGAATGACGGTACTATAATGCATAGCTATAATGAGGAACTGTCCAGGGTCACGTCTTCGAGAAAAAATGCCGCGCTCCATCGCCATGTAGCTACTCGTGAAACTGAACAACTTTTCTTTGTAACATTTTTGCGAAATATGAAAAAATAATTGGACCTCCCATACAAACTGACACATGTTTTGGACATTTTTGTATGGGATGACCAAAATATTTTTTCATATTTCGGAAAAATGTAACTAAGAAAAGTTGTTCAGTTTCACGAGTAGAACATACCCTAAAAATATTTGCAGTGAATTTAATAGGACTTCATATATGACACGATGGAGAGCGCCATCTATATTACAATATAGCCTATCCTTCAGAGGAGGATGTGACAGGTGTCGTGGAGGGGATGGCGCGTCTCCAGCTGATGTACGACTTGGATGTCAAGATGATGGCCAACGGGACACTCACTAGCTACAGGTATGTTAAATAAGTGTGGTGCCGGCAGAGTAGAATAGCCACCACCCCTTCTCTTCCCCGAGGGATAAATCCAACCCAAGCGAATCAGGGTCCTGGAGAAGGAAAACTCTACACACAAACCCAGGCGCGACTGACTGGTAAATAAATCGTGCGGCAGACTCCTGCAGCCGACCTGGCTCCGCACGTATCGACCCGTCGTTCCTGTGGAGTCAGCCAGGAAGGCCGAGAGGGTGGCGCAGGTCCTGGGCATCCCTGCGTTTTCCATAATTGCGTCCCAGGCAATGCAGTGTCTGTGGAGAGCGTGCAAAAAGCCATGCCGCTCCCATATCGGCTTATATAGCCATGAAAAATATTGCCTCAGACACTGAATAAATCGTCTGATACAGACGCATGAGCCCAATGATGATGATGACAGTGTCCCACTGCTTGGGAAGTTAGGAAAGAGGCAAACAAGTATAAATTAAGTAACTAAAATTGCAATAAGATGTTGGATAGCTGCATACACCTATTCTGAATTCCTACTTTGGATTTAATTCATCATCATATCAGCTAATAGCAGTCCACTTCTGAACGTTGGCCTTCCCTCCCGTTTTCACCATCCAGTCGCTATCATCCAGTCCATTTGGCCTCTGGAAATTGTTTGGAAATTATTTAAATTAAATTGTTTCAGCACCAGG
Source organism: Phthorimaea operculella (assembly GCA_024500475.1). NCBI lineage: Eukaryota > Metazoa > Arthropoda > Insecta > Lepidoptera > Gelechiidae > Phthorimaea > Phthorimaea operculella. Next base: position 1,247,949 of record JANFCV010000024.1, on the reverse strand, counting down.
AACCCGCGTTTCATCGAATACACGTAAGTAAGTCAATTGAAAGAAAATTAGAATCTAAATGTACATATGTTCAACTTGCGCAGAATGATAAGAATAATAAAGAATGAACCCAATATGGCGACATTATTGTTGAAATTCTGCTAATATGTCAGGTCAGGGTACAATTTGGGTACAGCAAAAATAAAACATTTACATAACCCCTTACCAACAGCACTCCGATGACGTCATGCGATTGCTACGAACTGGGCCTGATAGAGTACCACAAAAACGACCGCAGCAGGAACATAGCGTGGATGAAAGAGGCCCTGAAAAGATACGAACATGAAGTCGACTGTACTATCAGCAAAGTGGACATGTATGACCGACTCAGTGGGGACTACTTTTTCATGGGTGCGTATGTAAAGTCGTAGCACAAACTTAGCGTGGATGAAAGAGGCCTTAAAGAGATACGATGAAGTAGACTGTACCATCAGTAAAGTTGACATGTACGACCGACTCAGTGGAGACTACTTTTTCATGGGTGCGTATGTAAAGTCGTAGCACAAACTTAGCGTGGATGAAAGAGGCCTTGAAGAGATACGATGAAGACGACTGTACCATCAGTAAAGTTGACATGTACGACCGACTCAGTGGGGACTACTTTTTCATGGGTGCGTATGTTAAGTCGTAGCAGAAACATAGCGTGGATGAAAGAGGCTCTCAAGAGATATGAACATGAAGTCGACTGTACCATCAGCAAAGTTGACATGTACGACCGACTCAGTGGAGACTACTTTTTCATGGGTACGTATAAAGGCCAAAATAAAGACCGAGCGTGGTTGCGTCGTAGTGCGCCGTCAACGTGACAGCGTCGTACATAGTATGGAGGCGCCGCGATGTGCCGCCCGGTTTTTCTGGCATCCGTATACAAACCAGACATTTGACGGCGCACCACGTCGCGTCAAGCTCAATTTTTAAGGAGACCTTTATTCAATTCTAACAACCCACCCAGCGATCGCATCCGCTACTAATCGGTTTTATATAGATAGAGTACCACAAAAACGACCCACAGCCTTCCGCCAATCAGAGGCCCTTCCGGCCACCCGTCACGCTCCATCCGCCGTCCTGAGCGATTGAACGACTTTCAACTCTAGGAAGTATCTGGAAATATATGGGAAATATTCGTTGAATCTGTGTTTGTTTTGAACTCTAAATGTTATTGTAATAAGCTTTTCCTATTTGCACATTGTTGAGTAAAAGTAATTCTGTAAAAGTAATTGTAATTAACGTTAGTTTTCATCAAGCACCCGAACACACCCCAAACGCCGCAGAGCTAACCCACAAGATGGATAGAGGAACGCAAAAACGGCTTCATTTTATACTGACCTACTTTGATTTTAATTAATTTCAACGTACGATGGGGCTTTTTGTTTTTTAATACATCTGCTTGTTTTTTAATTCAGGTGAACAAGAAGCGGCTAAATATTGGATAGAAAGACGAATAGATGCGAGCCCAACAGACCCTCAAAATAAACGATACAAACAAGTTCTGAACCTTATGCGAGAGATAAAAGCTATCAATAAGGTATCATAAATAACCTGTGTTTTAAACATACAGGGTGAAAGCCGCTTCACCCATATTACATCCGTTTATAAAGTGTGTTATTTTTGCGCAACGCTATCCGTTGCGTTTGAAAACAATGATTTTCCACCTTTTTTTTTTTGAAAACTTCCAAAATTTTCACCGCAGGCAGGATTTGAACCTGCGACCTTCGGCATCAGTACTGCCGATGCCCTAACCAACTGGGCTACCGCGGTTCTAATCGAGCCCGCGAAATTATGGAAGTATATCTTGTCCACTATCGCGTGGATGGGCTCCATCTACCGGGATAGTTTTGCAACTAATTCCCAACGACTAATTCATTCTTTACAGATTGAATGTAGTCAAAACTATCCCGCAAGATGGAGCCCATCCACGCGATAGTGGACAAGATATACTTCCATAATTTCGCGGGCTCGATTAGAACCGCGGTAGCCCAGTTGGTTAGGGCATCGGCAGTACTGATGCCGAAGGTCGCAGGTTCAAATCCTGCCTGCGGTGAAAATTTTGGAAAATTTCCAAAAATTGTTTACCTAACACGAGAAGTGTTTTAAAATTTGGTATTCAATTTATCGCGGGTTTTCATCGCTTTGACGACATTCAATCTGTAAAGAATGAATTAGTCGTTGGGAATTAGTTGCAAAACTATCCCGGTAGATGGAGCCCATCCACGCGATAGTGGTCAAGATATACTTCCATAATTTCGCGGGGTCGATTAGAACCGCGGTAGCCCAGTTGGTTAGGGCATCGGCAGTACTGATGCCGAAGGTCGCAGGTTCAAATCCTGCCTGCGGTGAAAATTTTGGAAGTTTTCCAAAAATTGTTTACCTAACACGAGAAGCGTTTTAAAATTTGGTATTCGATTTTCCACCTTATTTTCATACAAAATATGGTTTAGGGGGAGACCGGGAGACTTGCCCAGGTGGGAATTGAACCACTTTAAATATCTTTTTAAATATTGCGCCTTTTTAGGTCACGTGGCAAATCAATGAACACGCTTAACCCATTACATTCTGATTCTATAGGTAGCTGTTGCAGGTTTTTGATAAAAAAAAAAGCTTTGTGCTTGATTTGAAACACCGGCAGCATTTGGTTATGGTTCATGGTGTTATTTAATATGAATATTTAGACATTTTAAATTTAAAATGTATATTTAAAAGCATTTGACATGTTATTTACGAATAAATTGAATTGTATAATGTATAACTTTGTTTTACGTGTTTAAACCGGTTCTATCTAGTTTTACATAGCTGGCCGGCTAGATATGGCTGGTTTGTACTAGATTCTACTGGAATATAGGTGTAGAGACTGTAGAGCAGTTGTTATTTTCTTTTCAGGCTACACCTATCAGTACAGCAAGCAACACAGAAATAGAATTATACCCGGGTCTTTGTCTTAAATATTATTTCCGTTTTTATGCCAGGTATTTATTATTTTCTCAGTACCTTTTTAAATCGGTTTCTACATATAGGTACTTAGTATTATTATATAAGGTCCTATTAAATTCACTGCAAATATTTTAAGGGCATGCGTAATTATGTATAAGAAAAACATCTAAGGCATTTAAAAAAAAAACTACACGCTAGATTTTTTTTTTCATTTTCAAACAAACTTTTTAATTAATTATGTGAACATTCTTTGACTGACCCGACTGACGTTCCGCCACGTAGACAGGATTCACTTACACGGCACGCACACTAACAACCAACCAATCACAGCACCTTTTTTGGGCGCGCAATTTAAATTCATCGAAGTGTGTGTTTTTAGGACAAACAGGGTGCACTTTTTTCGTTCTGTATTTTTTTAGTTAAATGCTGTCTTCTCGAAAACTAGCGTGTAGATTTCTTTAAAAATTTGCCATGCATGCTATATTTTATTTGATCTGCCCCTAAAATATTTGCAGTGAATTTAATAGGACCTTATATTTATCTTAATAAATAGATCACAAGAGAGTTCATGCCAATATTATACCTAAATCCGAGAGTTTGCATGTTTGATTGCTACCACTTTACGATCAAACATAATGTCTAATGTACGTAAGTTCTACATATAACAAACGGTTTTTTACTTTACCACGATAAATAACAGCTGACGTGGCAGAAATCTCGTAGATATCTACGAGTCTCGGTAGGTACAGTCTGTAAAAGTGGGAGGTCCAGATGATTTCTTCATGTTTTGACTTAAGATGTCCTTTGGGGAAAGTTGTTCAGTGTCATGATCTGTTTACACTTTAAATGTTTTTTAGCCTGACATGCTACTACGCACATGGCCCTCATGCTTTCCTCGTCCTGGCTCCAATGAAGGCTGAGCGTCTACATCTGTCTCCGGAGATACTGATGTTTCATGACGTTATCACCGACGACGAAATAAAGGAAGTCCAGGCCCTCGCTAAACCCAGGGTAATTATTAGGAACATGATAGTCATGTCATAAATATTAAAACTGCTTGATAAAATTACTCAGCTCAGGAAGCAGTGCTTTGCTTGGTTTTCGTTACCTTTTTTGGTTTTATTCTTGAAACTCAATTCAAATTATGTTTTGTATTCGAAAATCAATTTGCAATTGTAGCATTAGGTAGTTAGGATAAGCTATAAGTAGGCCTATAGTGCCGTCATTCGAATAGGCCATATTTGACAGATGTCAAACCCATACTAAGGAAGGGAACATGTCAACAAAGAAAAAGGTTGAAAGGTTTAGTTCAACCAACTCCATTTCTTATTTTCCATCCTTCATTACTTATTTTATTTCATTTTCATTTTCCGTATTAGTAAAGACAAGTAGGTAATTTTTAATTAAAATATTGAACTTAAATTCTTGCACAGTTTGAACAAGCAAAGGCTACCAAAAAAGAGGGTATTGTCAATGACAACTACTGCGTCCACCAAGTGGCTTGGATCCCCGACGTCTGGTCCAAGGCCACGCTGAGGGTGGCGCAAAGAGTTGCCCAATTCAGTGGGCTGGTGGTGAACCCAAATACCACTGAAGATTTCCAAGTGGCAAACTACGGGACTGGCGGGTACTACGGACCACATTATGACTTCATTCAGGTCAGTTTACAGTCGAAAATTGTAGAATAGAATAGAATAGAATAGAATAGAATAGAATAGAATAGAATAGAATAGAATAGAATAGAATAGAATAGAATAGAATAGAATAGAATAGAATAGAATAGAATAGAATAGAATAGAATAGAATAGAATAGAATAGAATAGAATAGAATAGAATAGAATAGAATAGAATAGAATAGAATAGAATAGAATAGAATAGAATAGAATAGAATAGAATAGAATAGAATAGAATAGAATAGAATAGAATAGAATAGAATAGAATAGAATAGAATAGAATAGAATAGAATAGAATAGAATAGAATAGAATAGAATAGAATAGAATAGAATAGAATAGAATAGAATAGAATAGAATAGAATAGAATAGAATAGAATAGAATAGAATAGAATAGAATAGAATAGAATAGAATAGAATAGAATAGAATAGAATAGAATAGAATAGAATAGAATAGAATAGAATAGAATAGAATAGAATAGAATAGAATAGAATAGAATAGAATAGAATAGAATATAATAGAATAGAATAGAATAGAATAGAATAGAATAGAATAGAATAGAATAGAATAGAATAGAATAGAATAGAATAGAATAGAATAGAATAGAATAGAATAGAATAGAATAGAATAGAATAGAATAGAATAGAATAGAATAGAATAGAATAGAATAGAATAGAATAGAATAGAATAGAATAGAATAGAATAGAATAGAATAGAATAGAATAGAATAGAATAGAATAATAATTTATTTGCAATAAATGTGGTGTACAGATATGTAAAGTATTGTCTGACTGAAGTTGTAAGAAAAGTACCGCGTGCAACAAGGCCACTTTATGTGCAGTAAGATACGAGTCGAATCAAATGAAAAGCTTCAAAATGTTGCCGGCGCCGTTAAAGTTTGTATAATTATGAAACTAATTTTGTATTTTTCATATTCCATAGTTCGTCTTATCTTTTTCAGCCTTTATCAACAACTGTTACAGGAAAGAGGTTCGCAACAACGCTTTTTTACGTAAGTGTAATTTTACGTAGAAAATCAGATTCTTTAAATATGATCTCCACGTAAACATGTGACATCGCAAATTTTACGCGCTTTATTGATGTTCTTTATAAAAGATACCTAGATAGAATTATAGAAAGTAAAAATAATCTAACTACAAAATTAATAGTAGTTATCTTCTGTTTTTAGATAACAGATGTGGCAGAAGGTGGAGCAACGGTGTTCACAAAGCTGGGTCTGAGCGTGTTTCCGGTGAAGAATGCAGCCATTTTCTGGTGGAACCTGGATCCTTCCGGCAACGATGACTTCAACACTCAGCATGCTGCGTGCCCAGTACTGCGTGGGTCGAGATGGGGTTGGTATTTTAAAGCCCATTCTTCCTAAGTTAAGATATCTTGGACCAGCTTTACATGAAATGTTAGAGAGCAGCAAATGAAAATCTAAATTAATGTCATCTATTTTAAAAAGAAAAGTTGCCCTCGAGTTTTTAATACAAGATTCTTAAAGGCACCCTCAGCAAAAGAGCACAAGGACAACCCAAGAAGAATACGTGGATAGATGACATTCAAGATTGAACCGGATGGCACAAGTTGAAAGGTGTGGCGCAAGACACCGAGGGATTCCACTAACCTCCGAACTTCAATTTGAAGATGGCACTCGATTTTGATGATTATCATTCTTCTTCCTACATGAATCTACACCTTGCCCACTGAGCCCTTTGAATGTATACTAAAGAGGTTTACGGATGTGCCTGAGGCTTTTGTCCAGCAATGAATATGTCGAGGCTATTGTAACAATGATGACTTAAATGAAATAGTATCTATTCCTTTAGTTTTTAATAAAAGCGTTATCCACAGTAGGTATATAATCGATAAGACAATTGCCTATTTTTCTTAAAATTAACATGTTTGTTGCAGTAATGAGCAAGTGGATATCTCTATCGGGACAAGAACTCATCCGACCATGTCCAGCTTTATCTCTCACATCTGAATCACAACTACAGTGTTCCTATAGTTCTAAAAGAGATTTTTACTAAAATGTTTAATACTAAAATGATACTGAAAATATTTAGCTTTGCATACGCCTCCTTATCAAGCTTAGCTTTAAGCTTTAAGTAAGGCATGGCATGTTAATGTTTACTTACTGACTTTAAATTCGTACTTATAAGTAGGTATGTTAATAAGCAAGGCACGAAATGTACGACTAAATTTAAGGATTCTTGAATAATAAAACAGTAACATGCAAATTATTTAATTTTATTATAACAAACCCTTATAGTTTTGTGGTTAAGTATTTACAGTTACAGTTACAGGCAGGTATTAGTTGTTTTATTTGCCTAACCAGAACTTTTTGATCATGTCTGCACCTTTCTCTCCAATCATCATCGTTGGGGCATGTGTGTTTCCTCTCGTTATGGCAGGCATAACACTAGCATCTATAACTCGTAGCCTATCTACCTTTCGTACTTTTAGTTCAGGGTTGACTACTGCTGTATCATCATCGTCCGGTCCCATTTTAGCAGTAGACGTGTGATGATGCAATGATACTGTACCTTGTACGATCCAGCATTTTATGAACTCGTCAGTATTTTTGTCGAACTGTTTACACGCATCTAATTCTATCCAATCTAACCTAAATCCGACAGATTTAAAAGCATCAGTGTCACCCAATTTCAAAGCATGTTGTTTTATAGCTCTGATCATTGTTTCCATATCTTCTGGATCTTCGAAATAGTTTGCGTATATCCTAGGTTTTTCAAATGGATCGGTGCTTTTAAGCTCTATCCTTCCCCGTGATTTAGGGTGTAGAAGAACAGGTGACACTAGAAGTAAGACGTTGTTCTCGCTGACTTCTTGCATTTTCTTCTGATATTCATCGTCAAAGTCGTGCAGGCCATAATAGTCAATGAAATTTGCAACATTTGGAGGCAAGAAGAAATAATGGAATTGTATGTCTGGGCTAGCAGCTTTAGGATCAGTGGTGTTCATGAACGAAATAACTCTAATTGGTGCTGTAGTATTAAACAAACCCTCTCTATGAAGCATGTAATCTGCAAAAGCTTCAACTATAGTCGGTGTGGATGTGGCACTTTTGTCTCCTGGCAACTTGTAATTTACTCCAATGTATGGATGGTCTTGCATATTTTGTCCCACAGGTAAGTCAGCCTTTACTTCTATACCAAGAGATTCTAAATGTTTCTTTGGACCGATCCCCGATAGCATCAAAAGTTGTGGAGTATTGATTACACCAGCTGAAACTATTACTTCCTTTTTAGCATTTATTTTGATTTCTTTACCGTCTTTATTTACTATTACACCGCTTACTTCATTCTTTTTGTTTTCGAACAACAATTTTGTTGCAAGAGCATTTTTTAAAACGTGTAAGTTCTTCCTATCCTTAATAGGAGCTAGGAATGCTCTGGCTGTACTATGGCGGACTCCACTTTGAGTAGTGGTACATGCTTTTGTTACGCCCATCTGGTCAGCACCGTTGATGTCAGGCAAGGATTTAATACCAAGCTGACTAGCAGCCGCGATGATCATTTTCTCAAATTCCTGTGCATCGTTCCGACATTCCACACTTAAATAGCCTTCATTGCTGTGAAATTTCTTGAGATCTCCTGTCAGTGGTTCAGAATAGTTTTCGCTTTTCAAGAAGTACGGGAGGACTTCTTCGTAGCTCCATCCCGTGTTGCCGCTGGCGGCCCACTCGTCGTAGTCTTGTTTGTTTCCTCTGACGTAGTACATGCCGTTGATGCTGCTGCACCCGCCGAGCACCTTGCCCCGAGGCCAGGCGCAGCGGTGGTCCAGGTAGCTCCTGCAGAACCCCTCTTGAGGCTCAGGTTTGTATCCCCAGTCAACAGGCGCTTTGAAGTTGTTGAATATGAGTTGCGGTATCTGTAATTGGGATACCAACATAATTACCCAATTAAGTACCTGCACACGCGAGGACCTCTACAAAGCCACGGACAATGCTGTACGCGTGGCTGAGTATTGGTCCAAACAAATTTAGTAATCGCCAGAATCGATTCGCTAAGAAGAAGAAGTACGTTTTTACCTAAATGAATGGTTGATAAGTTTAAATAACTTATAATAATTGATAAGTTTTTGAAATATGTAAAGCCTATCGTAGAATGAAATAACTTTCAGTTAGTAAATAACGTCGGTAAATGACAATAGTATCTTATAATGTCAAATAACTTGGTCATGCAGACAGTCGCTCTATTATAATTTACATGTATTAATATGACATCAAATTATTTACGCCCAATTCGTCATATTTCATGCAGAATGAAATTCTGCAACAAAACTTCTAGCGTTCCAGTTCAGTCTCATACCTAGTACTAGTAGATTACCTACCTATGGTTTAATAGATTTTTCAATCTTCTTTTTAGGGTTTCGTAGTCTACTAGAAACCCTTATAGTTTCGTCATGTCTGTCTGTCTGTCTGTCTGTCTGTCTGTCTGTCTGTCTGTCTGTCTGTCTGTCTGTCTGTCTGTCTGTATGCCGCGCCCTCATATCTTCGTCAGTTTTAGAGCTATCGACATGAAATTTGGTGAGAAGATAGATCGTGTTGACCCAAATATAGAAATGTTAAGAAAAAAATATTTTAAATGTTTTTTGGACCCCCTCCCATACAAGTGAAAGGGGGGAAAAAAAAATTTTTTTCTTCTGTTATATTGAGTAGGGTATCGTTGAATAGGTCTTTTAAAACTAAGGTGAGGTTTCTTTGAAACAAAGTCACTAAAATGTTTCTGTCACGAGATATTTGCTTTTAAAAAGGGCGTTTTTGACCCATAATTTGTTCCAGCTGTAACTTCTAAAGTATAAACGCTAAAAATTTGAAATAAATATGGAATATAGCTAACAATCTGAAGTTACAATGAAAACTATAACGGATATCGTACCCTTAAAGGTTTCAGAAAAAATTGAGTTTTTCTATTTGCGGTTGGTCATCATACTGCTGCTAACAAACCAGCAACAAAATTAAGTTTGTAATGCTGAAAAACCTGATATTTAAACGTTGACTACGAAACCCTATTTGTGGGCGTGTCTGACACGCTCTTGGCCGGTTTTTTTGTAAAGATTACCTCGGTAGTCAAAGTAGGGTTGCCCCCTGCTTCAATGAGCAGCACCTTCCAGTCAGGTACCTCGCTCAGTCGGTTCGCGACCACTGCCCCTGCCGACCCTGCTCCCACCACTATGAAGTCGTAGTTCGGATCTGTAACGCCAAAACAATGTAGGTACACTGGAAGCACAACAACCTGCTTTAGAAATCAAGTTAAACGAGTTTATAATACAAATTGATACCGAGTTTCCCGAAAACCCTAGGCTCTATCAGGTCAAACTTAAGAACTTTCCACAAGCAACTTTTATCACACTTTTTTTATTTTATTTTAATACCCACTTTGGCCTTTTTTAGGGAAAGTTTGACCTGTTAACTTAGAGTTTTGGGAAAATCCATCGTTCACTACAATACTGTATATAGAACTAATACGGGTAGGCTGATGTGCAGCTGATCACTCACTTCATCTGAACAGCTTGAAGTTGGTAAAAAGCGGGGAGGTAGCGTCAAAAAGAGCCACAACTTTGCAAATTGAGTTAGAAAGCAAATTCAGCATGTTCCACGCGAGCATACTGTGCCATGCTGCCGACGCCATCATTGATTAGATCAGACCCGCCTCCATCCCATGGTTCTTTCTACCAAAAATGGTATAAGAACCCTTAAATAAGAGCAGCAAATGAGCCCGCTAGGTGGATAGTTTGACTATACGTACCTTGTAGTACATTATCTACAGCATCGGCCGGCCAAAGATGGTCGCCTACCAAGGCGCACTGCGCTGCCAAGAAGGTTTGCAGGGTGTTAGTGAATAAAGGCAGCGCATTTCGGTAGGTGCTAGTGATGTTGCTTGTGATGCCAGGATCGCAAGGCCACGTCGCCATCTTGTTCAGCCTGGAGTGGGAAAGTAGTTGATAATAACAAATGAATAAATAAAATGTAGGAAGCTCGATTTTTCTTTCCCAGACAGCGCTGAACACTAAAGTTTAGAACCCATGCCGTGTTAGACAAACCTAAGTAATTTTTTTAGAAAGTAGTAAGTATTTGCAAAGAAAACTGATGAAATTGATAATGACGTGCCTATCGGCGCCGAGAAACCGAGATATTATTTAGTTTGATTGCATATTCAAGGTATCTTAGGAATAAAATGAATAATTCCTTCTTAGGAAGAATTCTGGCATTCTGAGACTGCCACCTTTAAAAGTTCTAATTAAAATGATAAACCTATATTTAGGTATATTAAAAATTTTGTGGTTAGGTACCTGAATCCAAAAATCAGCACGACTGAAGCTCAAGTGTGATAGGAATAGGTATAATATGATACGGTGTACGCTTTTATAATAGTAGAAGATAATTTATTCAGCACTATACAGCGTGCTTTACTTGCAATTTCTACACATTTTAGGCATAGTGATGTAACCAATCTGCCCAGGTAATACAAAGCAGGCGGTTTTGACACGCTCCGCGAGATACTCCGGTGCGTTGACGGATCCAGTTTCATTCCAGATCCAGATCCAGCAAGCTATCGGTACGATATATTTTCATTCTATTCTTCGATGAGATATTTTGCTTTGCTCATATAAGCAATAGGATGCTCAACACCGTCAATAGTCTGTGTCAGCATTGCACCGACACCGTAGTCACTGGCATCAGTATGGACTTGAAAAGCCTTCTCGAAGTCCGGGCAAGCAAGAATCGGTGCAGATATCAAGCATTCTTTTAGTTTAGTAAAGGACTCTTCCGCCTCTTTCGTCCAAACAAATCCGCCAGACTTCTTAGTAGTCGAAGTCAGTTTATTTAGCGGACCAGCAATAGAGCTAAAATTAGGTACAAAACGACGATACCAGGATGCAGTACCAAGGAATCGTTTTACGTCTTTTTTATTTGCAGGAGTAGAAAATTTCAGAATAGCGTCGACCTTACCAGGATCGACCTGTAAACCCTTAGAATTGACAACGTAGCCGAGATATTTGAGCTCATTGCGAAAAAACATAGACTTTTCTAGATTGATGGTCAAGTTTGCCATCTTAAGTTTCTGTTGAACTTTAACAAGCATACTAATATGAGACTCAAAGTCTGGAGTAGCAATTACAATGTCATCCACGAAAACGAATACGGAGTTCTCAAATTCAGGTCCATAGAAGAGACTGTCAACAAGTCGTTGCTGAGTAGCTGGAGCATTAGTGAGACCAAATGGCATAGTCACAAATCTGTAAGTACCACGAGTAGGAATATAGAAAGCCGTTTTATCACGATCCTCTTCTGCAATCGGAATCTGCCAAAATGCTTTTGAGAGGTCAATACTAGTTAGATATTTAGCATTCTTCAAATTATCTAAGATTGAAGAAATATAGGGCAATTTGTATGCATCCTTCTTAGTTAGAGAGTTCAGCTTGCGACTGTCTAGACAAAAGCGCAAGGATCCATCCTTTTTGCGAATTAGTAGAACCGGAGAAGACCAGGGACTCTCACATTTTTCAACCACACCCAGTTGTAACATCTCGTCGAGCTCAGAACATAATACACGAATTTTCTCAGGAGACATTCGATAGTATCTTTGTCTAATAGGTGGCAAACCGCTAATTGGCCGAGAGTCAACGGCGCGGGAGTTATTGAATCCAAAAAACCTCTAAGGCTTATTGATTTTCAAGAAAATGTATAGATATAGAAAGATGTCTAGGTTTAAACGCCGTTGACCTCTGTCGCGCGGTGAGGGACGAAATGGCCGCTTATTTATGTCCGCATCAGCTAGGTTTCGGGACGGCGCTGGGATGTGAGGGGGCCATACATGCGACTCGTGCTTTTGCTGTTAATCCCGATAATGAGGACAGCATTATCAATAAACTGGATATTCGGAACGCTTTCAATTCATTAGAGAGAGATGTCCTTTTGAAGGAGGCCAGAGAGAAAATACCCTCTCTATACAGTTTCCTTTTCCAACTATACTCCTCAACGTCGAATCTCTACTTCGGCGAGAACCTGGTCTTATCTCAAGTCGGAGCCCAGCAAGGGGACCCTCTCGGCCCACTTGTCTTTAGTCTGGCCATTCATAAATTGATCTCTGACTTGGAATCTCCCCTCAATCTTTGGTATCTTGACGACGGTACGATTGGGGGTAAGCCCGAGGTAGTTGAAAAGGATCTGTGCCTATTATTTTCCCGTTTTAGGGAGTTGGGTCTCGAGGTCAACACGGGAAAGTGCGAATTCTTCCCGTGCAGTTCACAGTCTCGCACATGCCTTCCGCATTTCGAAGCTTTAGTTCCCGGGCTCAAATGTCTGGACACATCTTCGTTTAGTCTGTTGGGCTCCCCTGTCTTCCCTGCCGGTATCCCGGAAGCTATAGAAACGAGAGAGCGAATGCTCGTGTCCGCTCAAGAGCGGCTGCAGCATCTCTCACCCCATGTTGCATTGGTTCTCCTGCGTACCTGTTTCGCCATCCCTAAGGTCACTTACCTCTTGAGGACCGCCCCGACTTGGTTGTTTCCCACTGCTGTCGCTTCCTTTGACGCGTCCCTGAAGCTGTGCGTGGAGTCTACCCTGAATGTGTCCCTTAACCAGTCTCAGTGGAAACAGGCGAGTCTTCCTGTGCGGCATGGGGGCCTGGGTGTGAGGTGCATGGCGGATGTGGGCCTGCCAGCTTTCTTGGCTTCGGCGCACGGGGCGTCGAACCTTGTTACTGCTATTCTCTCTGTTGATGGTGACAAGGTTTGTATTCCCTTTGCTGCGGAGGCCATGTCGGCTTGGCTGGCCTGCAATCCTGGTGCATCAGTCCCTAAGGACCCAACATATCAGCGCGCTTGGGACGACATAGGAGCTAAGGGCACACTCGACCACTTAGTAGAAGGTTCATCGGGCGTGGAACTGGCTAGACTCCGGGCGGTCTCAGAATCAGAGTCGGGGGCATGGCTACACGCCCTGCCGTCTCCACACTTCGGGACACTTCTAGACAGCGACTCTCTCCGTGTGGCTGTGGCTCTCCGCCTGGGCTGCAATGTGTGCGAACCCCACATATGCATTTGCGGCTCAATGGTGGAGGCCAATGGTCATCACGCTTAGGCGTGCTGTCGCTGTTCCGGAAGGTTCCCCCGCCACCACGCTCTGAATGACCTAATACGTCGTGCCCTGGTCTCAGCAAACGTCCCTTGCGTGCTTGAGCCTCCAGGCCTATGCCGTTCCGATGGCAAGAGGCCAGACGGGCTAACCCTGGTGCCTTGGGAGAAAGGGAGATGCTTAATCTGGGACGCGACATGCGTCAGCACCTACGCCGCGAGCCACCTGCCTAATAACACGCGTTTGGCGGGGGCGGGTGCCGCCACTGCTGCCCTAAGGAAGCGCAGCAAATATGCGGACCTTCTTCAGGCGTACGAATTCGTGCCTTTCGCCGTCGAAACGTCGGGCTGCTGGGGAGTGGAGGCAAAAGATTTTATTAAAAAATTAGGACGTCGGCTGAGGGACGGAGGTGGTGATCCCCGCGCCGGGTCTTTCCTAGTGCAAAGGTTGGCCGTAGCTATACAGCGGCAGGCCTGGCGCACTCCGCTGCGTAGGTATAGATTTACAAGTACGTGCGGCGACACCCGCGGGGAGGTTAATCAGTGGGTTGCCGCACGCCGCTCGTTACGCACGCGCTCCCACGTTGCCGCTCTTAATTCTTTCTTTGTACTAAATTTACGTAAATTACGCGAAAATGAGAATAAGAAAATACTGCATTGCTTTTAATTGCTTGAATAATTCTAGTGATAAAAGCCTCAAGTTCCACAAGTTAGCGCGTGACATCGAAAGGTACGAAAATAGGTACCTACATAGATTCTAGCTATGTAATAAAATTATTATTTATCATCTAGGTACCTACTACTACAACGACCTGATGAACCCTGATGTCAGAGTTTTTGAACCTATCTGCCTTCCTCCTTTAAAATTCGAAAGTGACATCCCCACTGAGCGCGCTGACTGTGACCTTCAGGACGCGCCAGCGGCAGAAGAACTTTCGCGCGCAGCCATTCGGCTCATTTTTGCTTGCGCGCGTGATTAGTAGGCTAATATAAAAGTAGGTATCCAAAGCCGGCGCGTAGGAAATTGTACTTTATTATCGCGCGTAAAGATTTATATTTGTTGAATCGCTATGGCGGAGTGCGTCTTCTGTACCTGTACTATTATGTATTCTGTGACAGCGGGGGAATGCTGCCAGCGTTATGGGGACCTTTGCGCCGGGAACGACTAGGGGCGGGTTATTCGACTGACGAGGGGTTGTTCCTAATTTATTGCTTACTTATTATTATTTTTTGTGTGTGTTTTCTTTTATTTTGCTTTTTATTTATCTTGTATTGACTGTATTGTATATTGACATTTTTTAATGAATAAATTTAATCTTTACACGTGCCTGCATTCACTGTACACTAAATCACATTTCACGCCTATCACACCAAGGCCGAGATGCAATAATGCATAATAAATAATACATTATTTTTCAGACAGTTTTTCCTCCGAAACACGGCGTATACAGGGTGGATGGACAGCTCTCTGAATACTGATAGGGTGCATTTAAGGCCATAAAACTGAATAATTTCGCATAAAAATATTTCAGGAGACGTAAATTTATTTTATCTACACTCATCTCGTAATATTCGTTTTACAGAATCGAAAGTAAGAACGTAATGAACTGCATTATGAAGTATGCAGCCTTAAAAAATAATTTCTTTACTTAATAAAAAAAATAACGTAATGGAACGTAATGTCTAGTATTTAAAAAAAACGAAACGAATATGCCAATTTTTATTTCCTGAGGCAACAGTAAGTCAAATAAAAAAAAACAGATGTCACCCGGGCGGGACGACACTTGAAATTAGGGTGCGCTCTTTGTGCAACAAAAATTGTGCGACGAAAATAACGTGTCACGTTTTGTGCAGTAAATAATTGACGACATTGATGAGGATGCTCTGGGTGAATATTTTTTAACGCGAATTCCTGTGTTGGTTACTTTTCTGTTGTGAATGTGGTTTACGCGACGTTTATAACGCAGAAAGAAATAGGCGACAAATAAAATGCACCCAGAGAATCGGTGTCAAAAGTTACTGCTGACATGAAATACTTACTTGTTGCTTGTTTTCTACTGCTCAATCTTCATGCGCTCCGAAATTGTGCAGCCCGAGAATTCATGCTAGCTGTCATTCGTTATGTTTTTAAATTTGTTAGAGATGAACCATCACCGTTGATCATAGAAATCGATAATCATATTGAGGATTCGAATAGCGTGTCTTTTCTGGCACATCGCCGGCCGCTGCCGCGGCACGCTCGCTCCGCTCGCTCGGCTTGTGCGTTGTGGTCAAAGTTCTATCCTAACCTAACGGACCTATAAAATCGAAACTACAACTTACCGTTTGAGTACATCTCTAGTAAAGTTCAATGACATGACACCAAATTGCGGGTTGCATTTTTTGTGCTGCATTTTTCTGAAGCGCTTCGAGAATTGGTGTTTCTTCAAAACATGATCTATTTACTGCATTTTCCATGACGCGTTTTATTTCCTGCATGAATTTTGACATCAATTCACCGAGCGCTTCAAGAAAATGCAGAAATTTTTTAAGAGGGCATAGGTACTTTTAGCTACTCCGCCAAATGTGCCAAGATAGCAGCCGGCAGACCAAGATTTATACGCTTTACTAAACTGCTCCTATCGCTACAGCCATGTCTCATTCTATTCTTCGATGAGATATTTTTAACTTTTTTCAGAGGGCAAACTTCTAGCTACTCCGCCAAACGTGCCAAGCTGCGCCGCGGCAGACCACGACCAATCTGAAGTACTAGAGCTCCTCTACCCGTACATAGCTAAAATATTCTATTCATTTATGAGATATGGTTGAGACCAGCCGTCGCTCGGACTATTGCTTAAAGCTAAGCGTCATATTTTTTTTATCTAGGTACGCGCGTTTTGATTAAGGATTCAGTCCATGGCAAACATAGTCGCCGTCACCGCACGAAACTGTGGCCGTACCGCACTATCATTCGGTACGTGTGTGTGAATCAAAGGCAAAGTTATTCAGGTAGGTGTATTAAAAATGTTCTCCTCATTTCTAGATATAATAACCATGCCATACCTAACACGCAAGTAAAAATAAGTACGAATTAACTAATTTAATACAGATGGTATCTCATTTCTAACGTAGCCGTGCCTAACCTAAATAATTTAAAAAATAAGATAAAGAAGTAGGTAGTTAACTATGTGGTAAACGCAAACGCCATGGGATAGGTACTAGAAGAGTGTAGGTGAAAACTGAAAACCCTGTGAAACCCCACTATGGTGCGCTACCCGTGATACTTTTATCAGATAAATAACAGAACTTAGCAGATTTAAGAACAAAGATTTTGTTAACTATAAAAAAAAGCCTAGACGCCTTTACAGGGTAAATATTATAACTGCTTGCGTCTGGCAGAACACATCACCTTCGTTTGCGACGTAAGCGTGCAGGTCATCACGCGCGTACCGGTTGTAAGTACGGCACTGTTTGTCTGGCGGCATATTGCCTGCGTATGCGTGCACATCATCACGCGCCGTGCCGTGTTTCGTGCAGTCTCATACAATACAACGTCATAGTGAGGCGCATGATGACGTGCACTGCACTTCACGCATACGGAGACGGTGTGTTCGGCCATAATATCAGTTCACCACACAAAACCAAAGATGCGGTGACGTGAGCAGCTGTAGATACTCAGTTTTTGTATTCTAAGATCTAGACACACGGCAGTGTGTCCGCCAAGTTCGAGCAAAGAACCGACACACCGGCCGTGGGTTATATTACACGAACCATTTCGGGCCAAGTTCGACCTACCTATAACTCAAAATCTATTTTATCTACGCATATGAAATTTCTAGTATCTGTCGAGGTCTACTTACTTATCTAAAATACAAAATTTCATTAATGTACCTATTGTAGGTCTTGAGATATTGACGTCAGAAAATCGCTATTTCTACTATACACTCACTGACTCACTCACTCACTCACTCATCAAAAACCTAGACCACTTCCAATGGTCGTATTGACTTGAAATTTGGCATAGAGGTAGGTCTTTAGGTCAAGGTAAAGGAAAAAATCTGAAAATGGCCAAGTGTGAGTCGGTTTTAAAAATAATGAAGGTGTAAATTCATACCCCTAAGGAACTAAAACAAAAAAATTATCTATATCTTCCAATGGTCGTACCGACCTAAAATTCGTTACGAAGGTTTGTAATTTAGTCAAAGTAAAGTAAAAATTGCTGTAATTGCTATGCCGTGTGATGCCGGCTTAGAATAGCATCACCCCAATTCTACCCGTGGGTGTCGTAAAAAGCGACTAAGGGATACTCATCTAGGGAATCCTCGCCAATCCGCCTGCCAAGCGTGGTGAGTATGGCAATACCCCCCGATAGGGGGAGGCCCATGTCCAGCAGTGGACTGTTGTAGCTGTTATGTTATGTTATGTTAAGTAAAAATTGAATATATCCGGCTACCTACGTACATTATACCGCCCTGACTTGGCAAGCTTATCAGTAAATAGAAAACGTGTAAAAAAAATCCAAGATATTGAATGGGCAATGCGCTCTAGCGTGTAAGTCGTACAAGACAGCATACAAAAAAAATGACAAAACAAAAAAGTTTCCTTTGCCACGCAAACGTAGAAAAATTTAATAAAAAAGACTAGTCCATTTCTTTGTAAGAAGCATAGTCCATATAGTCCATATTCAAAAATCTGAAAATTAGTATAAATGAGACATTTCCTTAACTAACTTAATCATAAGAAAAAAAGAAAAAAAACCTTACAAAAATAAATGAAATCCCACCCAAAACATAAATATGTGAAAGGCTGCCAAGTTCGATAATATTGGAATGCTTCGCCTATAAAAGAAGTGAGATCTAAATAAGTACCAAGTTCCATACACAGACCTCAGTTATTAAAAATAGTTACAGGAATGCACACTTGATTTTCCGCAGTTTGGAAAGAAGATTCTGAATAAATATCATATTAAATACCTAAAATTCTAATACTTACAAAAACGCAAACCTGGTTTTTTCAGCAGTTTCCTTATGACATTTTTTATTTATTTTTTTCTGTACTTTGTAATGATATAATTTGGCAAGTTTTAATAGTATTTTACATACTTGACTCATTGCGTTTAGTAGGTTTATAACAAAGTGTGTGAAAACTTGCCAAGTTATATCATTAAAAAGTACAGAAAAAAAAATGTTATAAGCAAACTGCTGAAAAAACAGGTTTGCGTTTTGTAAGTATTAGAATTTTAGGTATTTAATATGATATTTATTCAGAATCTACTTACTTTCCAAACTGCGGAAAATCAAGTGTGCATTCCTGTAACTATTTTTATAAACTGAGGTCTGTGTATGGAACTTGGTACTTATTTAGATCTCACTTCTTTTATAGGCGAAGCATTCCAATATTATCGAACTTGGCAGCCTTTCACATTTATGTTTTGGGTGGGATAAAGTTTTTCGTAAATTATATTCGTCTGACAACAGTGTTATATCACCGGAAAACATGCGTTATGACCTATCTAGATCTATCTAACATCTTCATGAAACTGTCGTTTGATCAGAGGAGATTAATAGTCCTATCACAAGGGAAACGGCGCGCGGGGCGCCTACACAGACGGCTCAGATGGTAGGTAAATAACTGGAATCTCAGGGGAACTCAAGGTTATTAAGGAGTTGGTTGCCCCGAACGTCATATTTTTTGGATTAAAATTAGCTCATAATCATATGACGTTTTTGTATCATATTGAACTGTTTGATATTCGTATACTTTGAGATTTTAGAAAGTGGTCGGTAGCCCTGGCTATGTAACAAATGAAAATCACAAAAATCCTGAATAGGATCGAATGAAACTTCTGTATACTGTCTATTTTGTGATCCTATACCAAATGGATTAAGCCAGAAACACAAAATTAAGGCTATTAACTTTAGTATTTTTGAATAATTAAGTAAGAAAATAGCTATCGACAGAGGTATACATACCAATGTGTCAGTTCCACGGCCGGAATTTTTCAATTTCTTAGGTTTTTGCGTCATTGCTTGTTTCCTGTCTTGCAAATAAGAATGTATCTCGCTTTCTGTATTCGTAGAACTGTGACATACTGAGATTCAGATGAAAAATTCCGATATCATACTGGCTAAGCGAGAACAATAATCAAACGCAAAGTTGATGAATTCCGAGGCAGTGCCTTTATTTATATTTTTTTTATCCCGCCCGAGCCGTGTTTAGAGTAGGAACACAAATTGTAATAAAAAAGAGAAAATTTTGCACTACAAATTTTCCCTTTTTTAAGTTTGAACTAGAATGTGACTTTCTTAAAGTGAATCTTGTAATTCCTACTGAGAAATAAATGCTTTTGATTTTCATTTTTGGTTTTGATGTGAATTTACAAAATTTCCCGATTAAATTACATTTTGAATCCATTTCTGACGTCACTGTACAAATAACTTGAACTTAACAAAAAATAATACAGGGTATAAGGGACGGCTCTTTGAATACTGATAGCGTACATTCAGACCATGGAACTGAACAATTTCCCATAAGAAATTAAATCAGATAATAAAAAAAAATTACTTCCCATTGTAAATGCAGTCAGCTGATCTAATTTTGTATGGTAGGTTTAATGGTTTTACGCCTCGAAATATTTTCATGGTCTGATTGCACCCTATTACCTAGTATACGAAGAGTTGTCCCTTACACCCCGTACAAAAATATATTTTTCGGTTAAGGATATAAAGATTAACAATGGCAGAAATGCGAAATATATTATACGTAATTAATATGTTGCTACTAAACGCCAAAACATCTAACGACGGAAATGAAAGAATATATTCCCTAGTGACGGACTTGGAGCCATTACTGCAAACACAGATGCAAGTGATTGTGGATTTGGAGCGGTACATTACACATCAGAAAAAAATATACGGTTTCATCAAAAGGTCAGTGAAAAGTCATAGTAAAGGCGTGTCTCCTACGGATGATTCTTTCAAAACAAAAAAAGCACCAGTACATTGCAGCGTGACCATACACATTTGTTAAAGATTTGTTTTCAGAGAGCAAAGTAAAATTATATATTTGTACTACTAACTACGAGAGTTCAATGACATCACATCACATTCAAAGATTTTCTACTCAATGATAATTAAGATATAAGTCGCTAAAATGTATATATTTACTAAATACAATACAAATATTTTTAATTCTCAGCTTTCTGAAACATAAATAAAATTATGCAAAATTCAACACAAATTTATTATAGCGAAAGAGTAAAATACCTAGATTGTTGTTTTTCTTATTTCAGAGAGTATTTACGTTTCAAGAGAGAGCACAACAAATCGAGCGCGGACGTAAAATTGGGCCTGGATAATAAAATTACCCGATTTAAACTCTACAAAAGGTTGACCAATGACTTGGCCTTCATAAATAATATTACCACACAGAATACAAGTAAGAAATATTTATATTTCACAATTAATCCAATAAGTACGTATTGTAAGAAACTTATGTAGGCGAAGGACCATATCCATTATTGGATCATATGTGTATGTAATTGAATGTAGGTCGGTCGCGAAAATACTAAAAAGGGTCGATTGAACCTTCTGTAAACTCTATATTTTGTGACCAAACTGACCCGACTTTTATTTAACAGACTTCGGCGTTTCATTTGTAAAAGATTTACTGACATAACATCATCGTCATCTTTAAGAGCTGTGCTCTTGTTGGTGGAGCATATCCATTCTATTTCCTGCCAATTAATGTTTTGATTTGACCTCCTATAGAACATAGAATTTGACTGAGTTGTCAAATGTCTTGCAGGTCTGATAACTGTTTTGACCTCCTATAGAACATAGAATTTGACTGAGTTGCCAAATGTCTCGCAGGTCTGATAAGGCACGAGACCCTGAAGTATCCGAGCTACGAAGACTTGGAGGAGGCTGTCCGCGTGATCCTGAGGCTGCAGCGGGTCTACCATCTCAACTCCACGCAGCTCGCTGATGGTCTGCTGCAGACTAATTTCAGGTGTGTATTCCATTTCTACATATTTAAGTTTTACGAACTTCGACTGTCTATCGACGGTTTTAATCGGAAAACTCTACACAATCGATGCGAATACTTTATTATAGAGATTTTTTATTCCCTCATGGGATCCGTCACATTTTGACGCCTAATGTACCTACGGTTAAAGAAGAGATAAATAATTCGACCTGTGGTTCTTGGGGAAAGGTTGTTGTTGTGTGTTCAGTTTGACTAGTATAGTTGAGTTTAGCGTCTTCGGAAAAACTCAGTCAATATTTTGTTTCTAATTTGGTTTGTATTGCAGCGGATACGGAAGTAACTTCACAGAAACATTGTAAGTATCTATACGGTTTAAGTAATCCAATGTAATGAAATGATTCAAATACCTATTCTCATAAATGAATATAAGAAATTGAAAAAATGTGTGGTAGCGCGTCGTAGCGCCGTGGCAGAGCACTTTATACGGTACTCCATGTGTCCCAGGGTCAGCCGGCGCAGATGCTAAAATAAAAAAATATAGAGTTTGTTTACAGAAGGTTCACTCGACCCTTTTAATGATTTTCGCGATCGTTACTTGTTTTATTGTTACATAGCCGGGGTTACTACCTGTCAAAAACCTCAAAGTATAGGAATATCAAAACAGCAAAATCAGATATAAGAACGTCATATAATTTATCCAAGAAATATGACTTTCGTGGCAACCATCTCCTTGAGTTCCTCTGAGATTCCAGTTAAAGTCAGTAAGCGTCAAATCAATCGTCGTTAATAAGGCGCCCCGCGAGCCATTTCCCTGATTTGTGCTACTTATAATGTTTTCAATTACTCATTAGTGGCATTGCCGGTGCGGCACGGGGGTTTGGGGATTAGGTGCATGCGGGATGTGGGAGTCCCGGCATTCTTTGCGTCTGCTCATGGGGTCATGAAACTTGTCGCTGCTATTTTACCCTATTATGGCGACGGGTTGAGTGTTTCTTTTGCTGATGACGCCTTGAGTGTTTGGCTCGCCCGCAATCCGGGTGCATCGTTGCCGTCGGAGGTTGTTTCGCAGCGCGCTTGGAACGATGTCGGAGCGAGAGGCATCTCCAATCTCTTGATTGAGGAGGCGACGGGGGTGAATGTGGCCAGACTTCGGGCTGTGACTCAACCGAAATCGGGGGCGTGGCTGCACGCACTACCATCACCCCATTTGGGTACTCTTCTCGACAGCGACTCGTTGCGAGTGGCTGTGGCTCTCCGTTTGGGCTGCAACGTTTGTGAACCACACCTATGCGTTTGCGGCTCTGCTGTGGAGGCCAATGGCCACCACGCTTTAAGTTGCAGTCGCTGTGCGGGAAGATTTCCTCGTCACCACGCCCTTAACGATATCATTCGTAGAGCGCTCGTGTCAGCCCAGATCCCATGTGTCCTGGAACCTCCAGGTCTCAGCCGAACCGACGGGAAGAGACCCGACGGCTTTTCACTGGTTCCGTGGAAATGCGGCAGGTGCCTCATGTGGGACGCCACATGCGTCAGCACCTACGCTGCCAGCCACCTCAGTGGTACCATAAGGGCTCCGGGAGCTGCTGCCGAAGGTGCTGCCAGTAGAAAGCGCGATAAATATAAATTCTTGTGCGCTAATTACCACTTTGTCCCGTTCGCCGTGGAGACAGCTGGGTGCTGGGGCAATGAAGCGAAGGCTTTTATAGCTGAATTGGGTGGCCGCGAGAGAGAGGAGGTGACCCCCGCTCTGGTTCCTTCCTGGTGCAAAGGTTGGCCATAGCAATCCAACGCGGCAACGCAGCGAGCGTTATGGGGACCTTTGCCCCCGGATCGACGAGGAGCGGGCTTTGTGTGGGTATAGGTCTAAGTTAAATTTTTTAAGTAGTTTTAAGTGACATTTTATGTATTTTATTACTCATTTTGATGTTATAGTAACTCGTTTGTGATTTCCAGTTTACCAATGACAGCGAACGACTGTTATGTGATCGGCAAAATACTGTACGAGATGAAATGGATAAGGAATGGTATAGAGTGGTTTATTGAAGCTCTTCGGTTGTGTGAACGGGAGAAAAAGTCGCTGGATCTGACCAAAATGATTTTACACGACATTAGTAAAGGATATCGTGAATTAAGTAAGTCATTCATTTGTCTATTAGGCACCTAGACAGAACATAGACGTTTTCTAACACAAAGGTGGAAAAAAATCGTACTTATTTATTTAAAACCGCGATGTAAATGGTTTGATGTTATGTCACGGTGGTTTTTGGCAGACGACAGTACTCAGTACGTAATATGGACAAAACGACTTTTGGAATCGAAGCCAGATTTTGATGAAGAAACGATCAGAGATCTTGAAGTCATGGTGGATGTTCACCAACTTCGTATCAACGAGGCAACCATGGGAAGACAATCAGAGCAAGAAACAAGTGAAACACAGGTAATCGTCAATCTTTAATGAACGCTATGTTTGCGAAGAGTTTTTATTTTACTAAGTTTTTAGTGAGTTTTTAGATACTTATTTTCTTTTCACACTTGCAGGAAAAGATGACACCAAGTAAAGAAGAAACACGTAAAGCATTTCGGGCTTTGTGCAGGAACGAGATGGTAGTTCCGCATGACGTCGGAAAAAGGTAAACCTCATACAGACAGGGTCAAAGGAATTTCGATGTGAGGAAAAGGCAAAAGAAGAGGCCACTGTCAACATATTTCTCCCAACACTTTGGGTCGGAAATCTCAAATTATTTTCGAGAATTTGCAAAACAGGTAGGTGTGCTACAAAGATTTATTCCTACGATTTGTAGATAATATTGCATGTAAACTCTCTCTGACAGTGTTTTCATAAACAGTGTTTTTTATACCGGAGTTGACTCACGCATCGGACGAATTCGGTCGTTATTGCGGCTCGTCGTGAGAATGACCATATAAATGACAACCAGTGCCAGCCGATATTTTAAGCGGCGACACCTATGCCTTGGTATTCGATTATTGTGTAAAATTTCGTAAAAACCGATCCTTCAACACAGCGGAAAGTCATGCGGAGTAAATTACCTTTAAATACCATTACGACCACAACAGTCCAATGCTGGACATGAGTATCCCCCTTTCGGAGGGTAATTGGCCGGCGGCAGGCGGATTGGCGAGCGCAGTGCAAGATGTTTGATTCACAAGGTAAAACGCTGCGAAATCAAAAAATCAAAATGTTTTTTTTTCTCAGTAGGAATTTACAAGCGCATGCTGCCCACTTCTTATAATTAATTATCCCTTAGTCGCTTTTTACGACACCCACAGGTAGAATTGGGGTGATTCTCTCTCTCTTCGTGTGGGACACCGAGTCGTTCAACGACCCGATGAACCCTGGTGATTGGGGTGATGATATTCTAATTCACGGCATTGCGGAGTAATTTGTTTTATCTGTACTTACAGGCTGAAATGCTGGTATTTCGAAGGGCACCACCAGTTCTGCACAATAGCCCGGTTCAAAGCGGAGCAGCTGTTTCTCGATCCTGACGTCCTTCTCATACACGACGCCATCTCTGATGCGGAAATACAAACTATTAAGGATATCGCTCTTCCTGAGGTTAGTTTGTTTATTTACTTACATTTTGGACAGCTGTCGAATCATGTCTTCCATCTTAGAAGTCATGTTTGATTGTTTGAAAATGAAACGTATATCGATCGATTAATCGCCCCTGTAAACACTTACATTCGAAATTTCGTAAGAATCGTTGGAGCCGTTTCCGAGATCCCGATTATATAGATACTTATGTTCCATTTTTACTTTCAGCTGGAAATAGTACCGATTGACGACGACGACGAAAACACCACGATGTTCAACAACCCCAGCAAGAAGATGACGTTTGACCGCCACCAGTCGGTGTCGATCAGTAAAGTGACGCAAAGGGTGTCCGACATGACCGGTCTATGGGCGGAGTTGCAGCTACTGACAGTGTCCAATTATGGAGTAGGAGGACATTATGTGCCACATCTAGACAGTACGGTGAGAATTTTATTTTAAATCGCTGATATATAAAACAATGACCATTTTTTGAAGAAAAAGATGACGCAAAAGGGTGTCAGACATGACCGGTCTATGGGCAGAGTTGCAGCTACTGACAGTGTCCAATTATGGAGTAGGAGGACATTATGTGCCACATCTAGACAGTACGGTGAGAGTTTTATTTTAAATTGTAGATATCTAAAACAATGTCAATTTTTTGAAGAAAAAGTTGACGCAAAGGGTGTCAGACATGACCGGTCTATGGACAGAGTTGCAGCTACTGACAGTGTCCAATTACGGAGTTGGGGGCCATTATGTGCCACATTTAGACAGTACGGTGAGATTTTTTTTCTCTAAATCGTGGATATCTAAAACAATGATAATCTTTTGAAGAAAATGATCCGATTAGTAAGATGACGCAAAGAGTGTCAGATCAGACATGACCGGACTACGAGCAGAGTTGCAGCTACTGACAGTGTCCAATTATGGAGTAGGAGGACATTACGTGCCACATCTAGACAGTACGGTGAGAATTTTTCTTTAAATCTAATCGTAAATATCTAAAAGAATGGTAATTTTTTGAAGAAAAATCCGATTAGTAAGATGACGCAAAGGGTGTCAGACATGACCGGTCTATGCGCAGAGTTGCAGCTACTGACGGTGTCCAATTATGGAGTAGGGGGACATTATGTGCCACACCTAGACAGTACGGTGAGAATTTTATTTTCATTCGTAGATATCTAAAACCATGATAATCTTTTGAAGAAAATGATGACGCAAAGGGTGTCAGACATGACCGGTCTATGCGCAGAGTTGCAGCTACTGACAGTGTCCAATTATGGAGAAGGGGACATTACGTGCCACATCTAGACAGTACGGTGAGAATTTTATTTTAAATCTAATTGTAAATAGCCACATCTAAACAGTACGGTGAGAATTTTATTTTAAATCGTAGATATTTAAAACAATGATAATTTATTGAATAAATAATCCGATATCCGATTAGTAAGATGACGTAGAGGGTGTCAGACATGACCGGTCTATGCGCAGAGTTGCAGCTACTGACAGTGTCCAATTATGGAGTAGGGGGGCATTACGTGCCACATCTGGATATTACGGTGAGAATTTTGTATTAAATTGTAGAAACAATGATAATTTCTTGAAGAAAATGATCCGATTATTAAGATGACGCAAAGGGTGTCAGACATGACAGGTCTATGCGCAGAGTTGCAGCTACTGACAGTGTCCAATTATGGAGTAGGAGGACATTATGTGCCACATCTAGACAGTACGGTGAGAATTTTATTTTAAATCGTAGATATCTAAAACAATGACCATTATTAGAAGAAAATAACCCAAAAGTTGGCACTGTACGCTGATGCAGACCATGTCGGAATAGATGTCATTAGTTTTATCAAAAGTTAAGTGTAAGTTTTATTTTATTTAGATTAGTTTTAACAAAATTGTCAAAAATCTTTCATTTAGCAAGAACTCGTAGCACTTGCTACGCCGTAGGCGTTTGTTACTAAAGGGATCGACTTGCTCGTTTTTCTTAGTATTTGTATAGAAATTTGAAACTCTATTACTTATTATCATACATTTGAACTCATAATTTGCTCAAGGGTTTGACAGTACACTAGCTTGCTTAATATATAAAGTTGGGATCTACGAAAGTACATTTTGTCGTAATATCATGAAATATACTTGTGTGCAAGCATCACAATCGTGCTATTATAAGATTGTATGGATGAATACAATACGTATTTCCATTATAATTATGATAGGAAATCATTCGACTAGATATGTTAATATACAATTACAAACTTACGTGCTAATATTTAAACTATAAATTAAAAATCTCATCCAGCACCTCGCAGCGCGGCAGGGTTCCCAAAAGGCTGGCAGCATTGCCCCTCTGGGTAGCCAAGCTTATCCTTTGGGAAAAAAAACTGCCAGCCCTTCGGTCGCCCGTTGCTTCCACGAGGCGCTGGGAAAGTTCACGGCAGAAACTTTTGGCCGCTGGTCCCCAGGAGCCCATCGTTTCCACGGCAAATGGGATGAACAGATACAGGTCCCCCAGACACGAGTACTTCCTTCTCTTCAGATACTCCGCCGAGGTAGCGGCAGCGCCAGCCTGCAGTGACGTAGAAGGAAGATGAGAAGGAGCCATTGTGTCAACACACGTCGCACCCCATACCAGACTTTTTCCGAGCTTCCAGGGCATCAACGACATGCCGTCTGGTCTTTTCCCGCTGCTCGTGAAATGCCACTTGGGCTCTAATATTGCTGGTACATTAGCCGACACTAGAGCCCTCCTAATGGTGTCATTTAGGGAAGAATGACGTGGGATGCGACCTGCGCTCTTTTGACACGATAGTCCGTGGTAGCCTAGCTCACTCACCATCTCCCCACATGAGCAGCGTTGGCTCTCGCATGTCTTCACCCCCAGACGTAGCCTTATTGCGAGGGATAGGGTGATATTAAGTATCTAGACACACGGCAGTGTGTCCGCCAAGTTCGAGCAAAGAACCGACACACCGGCCGTGGGTTATATTACACGAACCATTTCGGGCCAAGTTCGACCCACCTATAACTCAAAATCTATTTTATCTACGCATATGAAATTTCTAGTATCTGTCGAGATCTACTTACTTATCTAAAATACAAAATTTCATTAATGTACCTATTTTAGGTCTTGAGATATTGACGTCAGAAAATCGCTATTTTTACTATACACTCACTGACTGACTGACTGACTGACTCACTCACTCATCAAAAACCTAGACCACTTCCAATGGTCGTATTGACTTGAAATTTGGCATGGAGGTAGTTCTTTAGGTCAAGGTAAAGGAAAAAATCTGAAAATGGCCAAGTGCGAGTTGGTTTTAAAAATAATGAAGGTGTAAATTCATACCCCTAAGGAACTAAAACAAAAAAAATATCTATATCTTCCAATGGTCGTACCGACCTAAAATTCGTTACGAAGGTTTGTAATTTAGTCAAAGTAAAGTAAAAATTGAATATAACCGGCTACGTACATTATACCGCCCTGACTTGGCAAGCTTATCAGTAAATAGAAAACGTGTAAAATAAATCCAAGATATTGAATGGGCAATGCGCTCTAGCGTGTCAGTCGTACAAGACAGCATACAAAATGACAAAACAAAAAAGTTTCCTTTGCCACGCAAACGTAGAAAAATTAAATAAAAAAAACTAGTCCATTTCTTTGTAAAAAGCATAGTCCATATTCAAAAATCTGAAAATTAGTATGAGACATTTCCTTAACTAACTTAATCATAAGAAAAAAAGAAAATACACC
The DNA here is from genome assembly GCA_024500475.1 of Phthorimaea operculella. NCBI lineage: Eukaryota > Metazoa > Arthropoda > Insecta > Lepidoptera > Gelechiidae > Phthorimaea > Phthorimaea operculella. The sequence goes on along the minus strand of JANFCV010000024.1, from coordinate 1,218,921 downwards.
TTACAAAAATTCATTTATTTTTGTAAGGTGTATTTTCTTTTTTTCTTAGTTAGTTTCTTAGTTATATCATTAAAAAGTACAAAAAAAAAATGTTATTAGGAAACTGCTGAAAAAACAGGTTTTCGTTTTTGTAAGTATTAGAATTGTAGGTATTTAATATGATATTTATTCAGAATCTTCTTTCCAAACTGCGGAAAATCAAGTGTGCATTCCTGTAACTATTTTTAACTGAGGAAAAAGAAAATACACCTTACAAAAATTCATTTATTTTTGTAAGGTGTATTTTCTTTTTTTCTTAGTTAGTTTCTTAGTTATATCATTAAAAAGTACAAAAAAAAAATGTTATTAGGAAACTGCTGAAAAAACAGGTTTTCGTTTTTGTAAGTATTAGAATTGTAGGTATTTAATATGATATTTATTCAGAATCTTCTTTCCAAACTGCGGAAAATCAAGTGTGCATTCCTGTAACTATTTTTAACTGAGGTCTGTGTATGGAACTTGGTACTTATTTAGATCTCACTTCTTTTAAAGGCGAAGCATTCCAATATTATCGAACTTGGCAGCCTTTCACATTTATGTTTTGGGTGGGATCTAACATAACATAATATAACAAAAATAAAAGAAGCAGTACAACAAGGCGGCCTTAATGCTAGGTAGCGTTCTATGTAGGTAGAAATAAAGATATCTTTCATACACATCACGCAACTCATTATCTCTTACGGAGTAGACGGTCTTTACTACCCTGGTCTGACAATATATTTGAGTGACCCACGGAAAAGAAATTGGCAGATGCTATTCGAAGTCGGTATCACACGGCAATAAAGGTTATTATTAAATTATTAGTAAATTTGCATGTTACGATTTACGTGACAGAAAATGTTGACCAGAAATTTAATTTTTAAGCACTACTATTTGCTGTATTATACCATTTTTCTTGGCAAATCCTACTAATATTATAAAGGCGGATGTTTGTGTGTGTGTTTGTTACGACATCACGCAAAAACGGCTGTTTAGATTGACATGAAACTTTACAGAAATATAAAAGGGCATCTGGAATAACACATAGGATACTTTTTACCACGGAAAAATGTCTCATTCCCACGGGATCACGCATTTTCCAATACTTTTGAAATAGGTGGCGTGACTGAGCCGATTCGCGTTTTAAACGTTTTCGCCGAAAACTAACAGCGACATCTCTTGGCGAATAATGCTTTCTTCCCCGCGGAATAATAGGTTGCAGCGCAGCGGGTGAAACCGCTGACGGGCAGCTAGTAAATATATGAATGAATGAAAAGATAAGAACATGTATCTTAAATTAGCACGTCATGTATCAGACTTGCTTAAGAGTAACTCTACTTGTTAATTGTTTACAGGACCTGATGGAGGAAGAAGAGATTGTAAAATACTTAAAATCTAAGTACCAGCTAAAAAGGTTGACCAAGGTGAGATAACCCTCATTTAGTTATTCATTCATTATTCATTTGCTTAATCTACTTGGGTTTTGTGCTTTAATAATAAAATATTACTGTCTTGAACATTTTAGTAATGAATGAAATCTACGAATATTAGTACCTACAGTCAGTTTGCCTTTTCTATTTCACTTAATTTGTATAAACTAAATAAAATTTATTTTGTACCTAAATTAAATCAATAAAATAGCATAATAAAAATTAATAGAAAAGTCAGGCTTTGCTCTACACTATGTGGCAGGCGGCCGGTAATAAAATATTTCTTTTGCTTCACGATTTTGTGTTCTAACAAAACATGTTGTGCCGACCCAAACTGATTTGGGACAAGGACAAAGAAGATGATGTAATAAATATTATACCCATCAAAATTCATTTCGTAATTTCTGTTAGTCTATTGAACTAAACATAGCTTTTTTTAACGTCCACATGTTGTTGCATGAGCTAAAAAATTATGGGTTTGTAATTTTACTTATTTCGTTTCAGCAATTTCTTCACTTTCAAAAAACAAGGATGTTGCACTTTTTCAGGATTGCCACCGTATTATTTTATGTAAGTTTAAGTAGGTTTGTACTGCTCAATATTTGAATATTGTATTGGCCGAAAACCATTTGCGATTAAAAAGTAAAACCAAAAGGTCAGCGCACATCAAGCGTTATTTGGCGCGAGCCGTTTTCAACTAAGTGAATAATATGTATGGATATTTTTATTTCAAAATCTCTAACTCGTTATAATCTTGCATACGTAATAGCCAATAAGTATATTTCAATCAAGATGCAAAATAGAAAATGGATATATTTTCTATTTCATACTGCACGCACACGGGTTGCGCCAAATGGTGCTAGATGTGAGCTGGCCCTGTGACGTCTGATTTTCTTTTTCATAAATTTTATGGCAACAGCCAGTTCGTTCGCATAAAATGTCTTGAAAAATCTTTTAACAAAAAGGTTTTACATAAAAATCGGTACAGTGCTGGCCGCAACTGCCCAAGAAAATAGTTGTGAAAGCCATTAGCTACAGAAAAGTAAATGTGTCAGTTTTCTTTTTTATTTATTTTAGGGCATCAGCCAGTTTCTTTATACAGACAGGATGTAAAAAAATATCCGCAAATATTTTATGGGGTGAACCAGCCCATTAAACTGAACAACTTTCCCTAACGAACATAGGATGAAATATGAAAAGAATTTTCGGACCTCCCATACAAAATGTACTAGCCGACCGAGTCAATTTGTACGGGAGGCCCAAAAATTCTTTTTGGATTGTTGTTGACATCTTATATTTTTTTCAGTTGTCGGATGTAGAGCAGGGTGGAGCAACAGTGTTTCCGTTTCTTGGACTATCCGTGTTTCCGGTTAAGGGTGCCGCTCTGGTGTGGACGAATCTGCTTCCCACGGGAAAATCTGACCTGAATCTTGTACACGGCGCTTGCCCTGTGCTCAGAGGCTCCAAATGGGGTAAATATTAAGGTTCAAATCTCGAATTAAGTACAGTCAAGTCAGTCAGTTCAGTCATAGGTACTCGACTTTGGACCGTTCTTAGACGCAAGCTTCACAGAGACATCGCGACGCTTGAAACTGCATTGTAAGAATTTTTACAAAAGTACTCAAATAGTTTTTTTTTCAGTGGCTACAAAATGGATAGATGCTAAAAACCAAGAACTTAGAAAACTTTGTTTGAAAAATTATACAATTGAAGACTTGTCTAATTACAAGCCATTCAAGCCTACTTTACGGAAATCGCTGTATTCACTAGAATAATTAACAATCTCTTATACTTAGGTATTAACTTTGATATAATATTGTTCATGTTAGTCAAGGACCATAATACCTATCAAGGGTTTTTAGTATAATTCAGTTGTTCATGGAACATTAAACAAAATATACAATGTAAGTATTGCATATTGTTTGTGTGTAGCAGCTTGGCAAAGTATCCACTTCCCATCCCACTCAAAACCTTAATTCCCTTTACTTATCTAACTCTTACATCATTCGACTTTCATTTACCACCTAGTTTGTAGGAATGTGACATGAAATTTTAGGTAGGTACCTATGCTACAGTTGTTGTTGCAATTTTTTGACAGTTTTAGATGTAGGATACGAATGAAAACATGATAGATGTTTGTTTCTTGTTGTCGTACAATTTTCAGATGCAAGTCAAGTTATATCTTTTTTAAATTGACGATGATGATATTTATTTAACAAACACGAGTGCTAGGTATAGTATAGATGTTGTGCTAGGTATTTGTGACTTACCCAAATACCTACTATAGATAGGTATAGTGTGACAACTTCGTGCACGACCTTCCTGCGGGGTACAGACGGTCGAGGGGCGAGGAAGCACGTCATTTTAATATGACGTGCAGCGCGGATGCGCGCGTCACCCTTCCCCGCTACACCTCCCGCTACCCGCTGACATCTCGCCCCCCAACGTCTGTCACCCCTAGGGAAGGTCGCGCACGAACTAGCCGGACTATAGTTAATTATCAAAGCGAATTCACACGTAAAATTACAAACTAAATTCCGTTGCGGGAACTTTCACAGATTTTGTCCAATTCTGTAAATTTTATTTTTATTTGTATAGTTAATACAAAAATCCTTAAAAAATAAGTATATTGTATAACATTATTATAGTTCCATTGAAGAGTTTTAGGTACCTAGGTCCTTAGATAGGTAGGTCTTGCATTGTGATGTAGTTTATCCATATTCTGCATGGGTATTTCAGAACGATGGAATCTCTATTGTTTGTAAACAACTTCTGGGAAAATCATACTAACAAAACTTCATTCTTTCATTACCGTTCTTTGCTACATTTCAGCATTTACATGAACTATCGGAAAAAGTTTTCTGAACATTTTCTCAACATTCTAATTTATAAAAATGGTTGAACCGAATTCTTGGTTGATTTTGACCGCCATCATTATATTATGGGTCGAGATAACAAATACAAAAAGAATATATCCAATTGTATCCGACATGGAGCCGTTATTGAAAACACAAGAACAAGTTTTCTATGATGTGAAAAGTGCTATTTTTAGAAGAAGACAAGTGATTCAATTTATTCAGAAGTATGTTAATCTCAGTTTATTTTGTGTTAGATTTAAATGGCTAGAGCTTTATCACACAAGTGGTTTGAGAGCGGATTCGGAGCGCATCTGCCAGTCGTCCGCTCCGCTCACAAGCCGCTTGTGTGATAAAATAAGGCTCTAAGGTAAGTTCCTACCACAAAGAAGGCATTGACTGGCGGTGCTAGGACTTTGAAGTGTAGCACAATTTCTATCGCAGGCAGGATTTGAACCTGCAACTTTCGGTATCAATCAGTAACACTATCATCTGGGCTAGCTAACGCGGCTCAATAGTACCTTGAAATAGTACAAAAATTTAATTAAATTGTAGAAATATGGTACTTAGCGTAATGTTATGTTTTAAAATGTTAAAATTTTAGTGAAATTAGCCGATACGAAAGCGAACCCGAAAAACTTCAGGAAAATACAACCTTATACCTGGGAAACCCTTTGAACAGACTAGGAGTAATTAAAAGAACTTCAACTGATTTAGAATTCATTTACAATTTAACACAGGAAGACATGGGTATGTTTATTATAATAATACCATTCTTATTATATTAATTATTACATAATTGTCACATTCATGAACTAAAATCTTAGGCGCTATCCACACACGTGCAAGATGTGAGACGTGATGCTGACCGCCAGCGAAGAGACGGTTTTGAGAGTCTTACGTCTCTTGGCTTACACCCCACGTAAAAGTGTTTATTTATTTTTTTAAATTTTCGTATATTAATATCTGGAGTTCTGGAGGATCAAAATAGAACAGGATGAAAAGAGGAAAGGGAGGCCTTTGCCCAGCAGTGGGACAATGCAGGCTAATTAAGAGAAGATAAGATATTAATACCTATATTTTATTTGAAGGTGTAATCAGGAACCCTTCATTGACATATCCCTCGCACGAAGATCTGGAAGAAGCAGCTGGTATAATATCCAGATTGCACCAAGTTTACAAGCTCAACGGCACCCAGCTAGCTGATGGTCTACTCAATACTTCTTTCAGGTAAGAAAACGTAAAAACGTTATACTTAAATAGTTATATTTTATAAAACAAAAATAAACAGATCAAGTTACAAGGGTCACAACCGTAAACTAAAATGCGTAGAGACGGCCGTTACAAACGATCTCTTTCATAGTCGGCAACATTTCAGTATTCGGACAGCTGTCCACCCATCCCGTGTAACGTTACATAAAGTATTGATTGGTACCAAACAAAATAGATAACGCCTTATATTTTTATTACAGTGACGGTGGTTTTTACACTGAACGTTAGTAAGTAAAACTTGTTAAATTACAGTATGTGTAGGCATTTTCGAATGATTATTTTTGCAAACCTTTTTCTTTTGGCAACACCTTCGAATATAGTGCAGGAGGCCCACCCAGTGGAATCTTCTATTATTCTATTCTGCACTAACAAAATAATAATTGTATTTTTATGTTCATTTAAATATTCACAGCTTACCAATGACTTCCAACGATTGCTACGAGTTAAGCAAACTAATGAACAAAGAAAAAAAACGTAAAAACCAGAAGATTCGACTTCTGTGGCTGTATGAAGCACTTCGAAGATTTACTAAGGACGAGCAGTATAGTGGTTTTAGTAAGTTAGCAATTATCCAAGAGATTTGTGAAGCCCATGATGTACTAGGTAAGCTTATTTCATTGGTTAAAAGCCTTGATATCTTACAAATTGTTGTGAAGCTATTTGAGTAGATGAGTCGACTGGTTCACCCTTTGAGATTGTTTGTTTTTTGTTGCACTTTTGACCCTGTAATTTTGAATTTAATGTCACTGACAACCTGCCTTATATAAATTTTCCAAACACAGTACAAAAGTACGTCAAATTCGTAATTATTTTTACAGATGACAGCAAGAACTATTTGAAATGGGTGCAGAAATTATTAGATATGAAACCCAGTCTCCATAGTAGATCACTACAACAGAAAATCAAAAGGCATGAGATGCAAATGGTTAAAAAGCCTGAAGATGCTCATAGAAATACGGTATATATTTGTTTATTTATTTAAGTTTTTGCGCCGGACGTAACCCCAAATTATAACAACAAAATAGAAGCCGTCTCCCTAATTTGTGTCATAACATAACAAAAAAATGTATGTACAAAAAATTTATCCATTAGTTCATTGAATTAGATATCTAAATTATCTACGTTTTTATTTTGTAGCGTCTGAAAGTAAAAAAAAAGAAGTCATTGATAAATCCAGCAAAGGAGATAGAGTATTGTGTCAAGGGGCTCGATCGCAAGGCGTTCCGGATGCTGTGCCGTGGAGAAGTCAGCGTACCTCGGGAAGTGGCCAAGAGGTAACTATATGAACTGTAGTTTGTCTTATAGTGACTTCTTGGTTCATGGGATGGTTGGATGACTTAGTTTTCCACACTAAAAGAATACTCTGGTTAGCCTAATCTCGAAGTGCCCACATCTGTCGTAGAACAAATTGACGGTAGAGTAAGCGTGTTCTCCAATTCGATCATGCCTCGGCAGCTATAATTAGGACGTCCTCTAACTAGATGGAATGGAAGGTAAGTATGGAGACAACTGGTGCTCGCGCTTTTTCGGTATGTGGGAACGCCAAAAGGGGTAGCAAGCAGTGGATGATGATGTGATGTGTTCATTCAACTGCTTCAAGTGCCCGCCATGTTATCTATACATATAATAAAACAGAAACGAAACCAATTCTGTACATGGGATAGTTTAAAAAAAGGATTTTTACTTTCAATTGTGCTCAGGATACAGATCTCAGAACAATAGATAAAAAAATTTTTGTCTGTTTGTCTGTCTGTTTGTCTGTCTGTTTGTCTGTCTGTTTGTTTGTCCATCTTTCACGGATAAACTACTGGACGGATTTTCACCAAATTTTGTGTCGTAATACCTTATTAGTCGGGTCAACATCTAGGATACATTTTACCACTCTAGGGTCTGGAGTACCAGATGTAGACCACCAGAAGCACCATTAGGAGCCCGGCTTAACTATAGGATATCGATATATGACTCCAATGCAAAAGTTGTTCGGCTTGATAGGACGCTTCTGCTCGCGAATAGACAGCCAAGGTTTGGAGTACCTGATGTAGACCACCAGGTGCACCAACAGGAGCCCAGGTAAACTATAGGAGATAGAGATATGACTCCAAAGCAAAAGTTGTTCGGCTCGATAGGACGCTTCTGCTGGCGAATAGACATCCAAGATTTGGAGTACCTGATGTAGACCACCAGGCGCACCAACAGAAGCCCAGGTAAACTATAGGAGATAGAGATATGACTCCAAAGCAAAAGTTGTTCAACTTGATAGGACGCTTCTGCTGGCAAAAGACATCGAAGGTTTGGAGTACCTGATGTAGACCACCAGGTGCACCAACAGCAGCCCAGGCAAACTATAGGAGATACAGATATGACTCCATGACAAAAATTGTTCAGCTTGGTGGGACGCTTCTGCTGGTGAATAGACATCGAAGGTTTGGAGTACCTGATGTAGACCACCAGTTGCACCTACAAGAGCCCAGGTTAACTATAGGAGAAACAGATATGACTCCAAAGTAAAAGTTGTTAAGCTTGATGGGACGCTTTTGTTGGCAAATAGACATCGAAAGTTGGAGTACCTATGTAGACCAAGAGTTTCACCAAGAGGAGCCCAAGTAAACTATAGGAGATAGAGATATGACTCCAAAGCAAAAGTTGTTCAGCTTGATAGAACGCTTCTGCTGGCGAAAAGACATCGATAGTTTGGAGTACCTGACCTGATGTAAACCCCCAACAGGAGTACAGGTAAACTATAGGAGATACAGATATGACTCCAAAGCAAAAGTTATTTAGCTTGATGAGACGCTTCTGCTGGCGGAAAGACATCGAAAGTTTGGAGTAGCTGATGTAGACCACCAGTAACACCACTAGAAGCTCAGCTAAACTAAAATAGATATTGAAATGGCTCCAAAGCAAAAGTTGTTCAGCTTGACGGAACGCTTCTGCTGGCATCTGCTGGCAATGCATCTACGGTTTTAGAAATATGGTTCCAACAAATAATACATAATTAGCGTGATGGATACAATTTTGAAGACTTGTGTGGAAATTTGTATTTTTCAATGTAGGTATAAGAAACGAAACGACACGAAGTTCGCGGGGACCAGCTAACAATCAATATCAATATCAACATCACACTCCCTTCATTTGAAAATGTAATCTGTTAGTGTGTAAGACTGATCTCACGAAAAAAGAAGACCTACCTGACCCAACAACCCCAGAAACAACCTTATGGCGCCTAAAAATTAGAAGAGCAAACACCACCCATAATAAGAAGGTGCAAGGAAGATGAAGAAGTCTGTGTGGTAAACCTAAATGTGCATGAATCACGCAAAAAGTTTGCGATATTTTTTATGGTGGAAGATAAACGTCTTGATCATATTTTATGATTAGAGAGAACCTTAATCAGCACTGGAGGGCCTGTCTGTCTGCCTTTCGGACGGCACACATACCTAGCTCGGCAAAACTTTTAGAGATAAGAAAATTCTTGTATTGAAAAAGTTGTTTTGCATGATGTGCCGCTTCTGTCGGCTCATAAACTTCCCTTGGCGAAACGAAGTTCGCGGGCATCAGCTAGTTATTTATATACTCATATATTTATTTGCCTTCAAATGGTACAATTTTGTTCTTATCAGGTAGGTACATAAGTTTCACATTTGATGCCCGTTTCGGGCACAGCAAATTTACCGGCTTTTTACAAATAATTAAAATATATTTATTTTAAAATACAGTACTGACTAGTAAAAAAGGAAATCAAAAATATTAATTAGACTAGCTAAAACCCGCGGCTTCGCCCGCGTAATCATAAGAAATAACATAGATACCTAAGTATATTGCGCTTTATGATTTGTTGCACTTAAACACAAACATCTTGCCCATTTCCTTTCTCTTTTTGAGATAAACAGAAAAAAACGCCTAAACACGTTATGTATAATCTAAAAGACGGCTGATGTGGCGCAGTAGGACCTCTCCCTCCCGCTATCCCACCTGCTCTTCCTCTCTCTAATCCTCTTGCTCTCCCTCTCATTCTCCCTCCCGCTCTCCCACCTGCTCTCCCTCTCTCTGACCCTCTTGCTCTCCTTCTCATTCTCCTTCCCGCTCTCCCTCCTGCTCTCCCTCTCTCTAAACCTCTTGCTCTCCCTCTCATTCTCCCTCCCGCTCTCCCACCTGCTCTCCCTCTCTCTGACCCTCTTGCTCTCCTTCTTATTCTCCCTCCCGCTCTCCCACCTGCTCTCCCTCTCTCTGACCCTCTCATTCTCCCTCCCGCTCTCCCACCTGCTCTCCCTCTCTTTGACCCTTTTGCTCTCCTTCTCATTCTCCTTCCCGCTCTCCCACCTGCTCTCCCTCTCTCTAAACCTCTTGCTCTCCCTCTCATTCTCCCTCCCTCTCTCCCACCTGCTCTCCCTCTCTCTGACCCTCTTGCTCTCCTTCTCATTCTTCCTCCCGCTCTCCCACCTGCTCTCCCTCTCTCTGACCCTCTCTTTCTCCCTCCCGCTCTCCCTCCTGCTCTCCCACCTGCTCTCCTTCTCTCTAACCCTCTTGCTCTCCCTCTCATTCTCCCTCCCGCTCTCGCTTCCGCACACTCCCTCTCGCTGTCTATCTCGATCTCCCTCTTGCTCTCCTCTCATTCTCCCTCCCGCACTCCCTCTTGCTCTCACACCTGCTCTCCCTCTCGCTCTCCCTCTCACTCTCCCTCCCGCTCACCCTCTCGCTCTCCCACTTGCTCTCCCTCTCGCTCTACCTCTTATTCTCCCTCTCGCTCTCCCTCCCGCTCTCCCTCTCGCTCTACCTCTTATTCTCCCACCCGCTCTCCCTCTTCCTCTTCCTCCCGCTCTTCCTCTCGCTCACCCTCTCGCTCTACCTCTCGCTGTCCCTCTTGATCTCCCTCTTGCTCTCCTCTCATTCTCCCTCCCGCTCTCCCACCTGCTCTCCCTCTCGCTCTCCCTCTCATTCTCCCTTCCGCTCTCCCTCTCGCTGTCCCTCTTGCTCTCCCTCCCGCTCTCCCTCCCGCTCTCCCTCTTGCTCTCCCTCCCGCTCTACCTCTTGCTTTCCCTCCCGCTCTCCCTCTCGCTCTCCCTCTCGATCTCCCTCTCGCTCTCCCATCTGCTCTCCATCTCACTCTCCCTCCCGCTCTCCCTCTCGCTCGCCCATCTGCTCTCCCTCTCACTCTCCCTCCCACTCTCCCTTTAGCTCTCCCATCTGCTCTTCCTCTCACTCTCCCTCCCCCTCTCCCTCTCGCTCTCCCACCTGCTCTCCCTCTCATTCTCCCACACGCTCTCCCTCTTCCTCTCCCTCCCGCTCTCCCACTCGCTCTCCCTCTCGCTCTCCCTCACGCTCTCCCTGTTGCTCTCCCTCTCCATCTCTCTGTCTCTCTCCCTCTACCTCTCCCTCTCCTTCAAGGAATACACATGCCAAATTTCACGTTTCAAGGGTTTGGTTATGTATGACCGTGATGACGACAATGCGTAACTTTAAAATTAAATCTTTGAATTAGTAAAATCCTACTTTAATGGATATCTACGTTGCTTAAGGAATACACACACATGCCAAATTTCACGCTTCTAACTCTAAGGGTTTGTTTTCTGCGACAATGCGTGATTTTCATCCTCTATGTCAACCCATCGGTGGATGAATTTTGAAAACTCCAAAATAATATCAACTGTTTATTAAAAATAAGGGTGCCAAATTTCAAAACTGTAGCTTCAAAGGTGCGGCCTGCGCGTAAATATAATACTTTCATCCCCTTTCTTACCCCCTCAGGGGTTTAAAATTGGAAAATGCTAAAACACGTTATTCATTACTTTTATAGTTCTTCCTAAATACGACATTTGAGGCAAATATATCAAGGGAATAAAAAAAATCATACAAACTTTCACCCCCTGTTTTACCCCCATGGGGGTTAAATTTCAAAAAATCCTTTTTAGTAGATGCTTACGTTGCTTAAGGAATACACATGCCAAATTTCACGCTTCTAGCTCCAAGGATTTGGTTTTTACGACCATGCGTAATTTTCATCCCCTATGTCAACCCATCGGGGGATGAATTTTGAATAATCAAAATAATATCAACGGTTTATTAAAAATAAGGGTGCCAAATTTCAACACTGTAGCTTCAAAGGAGCGGCCTGCGCGTAAATATAATACTTTCATCCCTTTTCTTACCCCCTCAGGGGTTTAAAATTGGAAAAAGCTGAAACACGTCATTCATTATTTTTCAAGTTCTTCCTTAATACGAAATTTGAAGCAGTTATATCAAAGGAATAAAAAGTTTCATACAAACATTCATCCCCCGTTTTACCCCCTTCGGGGATGAATTACGAAAAATCCTTTCTTAGTGGATGCTAACGTTGCCTAATGAATACACATGCCAAATTTCACGCTTCTAGCTCCAAGGGTTTGGTTTTTACGACAATGCGTAATTTTCATCCCCTATGTCAACCCATCGGGGGATGAATTTTGAATACTTCTCAAAATAATATAAACTGTTTGTTAAAAATAAGGCTGCCAAATTTCAAAACTGTAGCTTCAAAGGAGCGGCCTGCGTGTAAATATAATACTTTCATTCCCTTTCTTACCCCCTCAGGGGTTTAAAATTGGAAAATGCTGAAACACGATATTCATTATTTTTGAAGTTCTTTCTAAATACGAAATTTGAAGCAGTTATATCGAAGGAATAAAAAGTTTCATGCAAACATTCATTCCCCGTTTTACCCCCTTAGGGGTTGAATTTCAAAAAATCCTTCCTTAGCGGATGCCTACATTATAGTGGCTATCTTCATGCCAAATTACAGCCGGATCGGTCCAGTAGTTTAGGCTGTGCGTTGATGACAGTCAGTCTTCTTGAGTTTTATATATTAAGATATATAAGGTCCTATTAAATTCACTGCAAATATTTTAAGGGCATGCGTAAATATGTATAAGAAAAACATCTGAGGCATTTTTAAAAAAATCTACACGCTAGATTTTTTTTTTCATTTTCAAACAAACTTTTTAATTAATTATGTGAACACCCTTTGACTGACCCGACTGACATTCCGCCACGTAAACAGGATTCACTTACACGGCACGCACACTAACAACCAACCAATCACAGCAACTTTTTTCGGCGCGTAATTCAAATTGATCGATGTGTGTGTTTCTAGGACAAACAGGGTGCACTTTTTTCATTTTGTGTTTTTTTAGTTAAATGCAATTTTCTCGAAAACTAGCGTGTAGATTTCTTTAAAAATTTGCCAAGTACATGCATATATTTTATTTGATCTGCCCCTAAAATATTTGCAGTGAATTTAATAGGACCTTATAGATAACTTTAAAAAGTATGAATAGAATTATGAATTGGTTAAATTACATTGCATTTTGTCTTAAATAGTAATAAAAATAAACAACAATAACAATTAGATTTAAAATAAAAAAATTACAACATTTGACATTATTTCATATTTAAAAATTCATTAATTGTATAAAAGCATTTTGCAATTAAGTATTTATCCGATTTATTGACGAAAGCAGTTATATCTCATACTAAAACCGGATACCTATCATCGCATAATAGGTATACGTCGCCGCATCAAATTGCGTTTTTCAGTAGTTGTATGTAATTCATACGATGACTGTAATGTCATGAATTGTGTACAAGTGCGATATACTTACCATAGGTTTATCTTTCACAGTTTAAAATGCTGGTATCACGAGGGCCACCATCCTTTCACAAGACTGGCGCCATTTAAAGCCGAACAGCTGTACATCAAGCCCAATATCTTCTTATTCCACGATGTACTAAGCGACGAAGAGATCGAGATAATGAAAGAAATAGCACTGCCACAAGTAAGTGTAGAAGCCGGTGTCATAGAAATATGTGTAGCATAATTTCGGATTCTTTGAATAGGTATGTAAATGATATACTCGTATGTCAAAGATTTTCATCGTATACAGTCTTTGATACAGTCTATAAATGTCGCATCTGTCATGTCATGACTGCGTAAAACATAAGCTGAAATATTTAATCCAAACATAAATTACTGAATTTTAACTGTCCCTAGATTACAAAGTGTTTCAGCCAAACTTCACATGAAAGGTTTCTCCTATTTATAAATTTTTTGTTTATTCATAAAAAAACCTTGAAAACATTTAGCTGTGGACTTTTATTTTTCAGCTAGACGTTACTGAAGACATGTCTTACCGACTGTGCAAAGGAGCACAGATACACAACAATCAAACAGCACGATTTGAGCAAGTGGGGCAGAGAATATCTGACTTCACTGGGCTTGCAGCGTCCGACGCAATGTCCGTCGGCAACTATGGTGTTGGAGGATACTATCTTACCCACGTTGACAGCATGGTAAGTAATATCTGCTAGAATATCTGACTCCACTGGTCTTGCAGCGTCCGACGCTATGTCCGTCGGCAACAGGATTCTATCTCACCCACGTTGACAGCATGGTACTAACTGCTAGAATATCTGACTTCACTGGACTTGCAGCGTCCGACGCAATGTGCGTCGGCAACTATGGTGTTGGAGGATTCTCTCCCACGTTGACAGTATGGTAAGTAGGTACTATCTGTTATAGCCCGACAACTTCGTGCGCGACCTTCCCGCGGGGTACAGACGGTACGGTTGGGGAGCGAGGAAGCACGTCATTTTAATATGACGTGACGTGCGGCGCGGATGAACGCGTGTCCCTTCCCCGCGGATGAACGCATGTCCTTTCCCCGCTGACATACTAGGGAATATACCGTCTGTCACTCCGGAAGGTAGCGAGCGAACTTGTTGGACTATAGAATATCTGACTTCACTGGACTTGCAGCGTCCGACGCTATGTCCGTCGGCAACTACATAATGCTGTTGGAGGATTCAAGGATTCTACCTAACATATTGACTATCTGCTAGAATATCTGACTTTACTGGTCTTGCAGCGTCCGACGCTATGTCCGTCGGCAACTATGGTGTTGGAGGATTCTACCTCACCCACGTAGACAGTATGGTACTATCTGCTAGAATATCTGACTTCACTGGACTTGCAGCGTCCGACGCTATGTCACTTGCAGCGTCCGACGCTATGTCCGTCGGCAACTATGGTGTTGGACGATTCTACCTAACACGTTGACAGTATGGTACTATCGGCTAGAATATCTGACTTCACTGGTCTTGCAGCGTCCGACGCTATGTCACTTGCAGCGTCCGACGCTATGTCCGTCGGCAACTATGGTGTTGGAGGATTTTACCTAACACGTTGACAGTATGGTACTATCGGCTAAAATATCTGACTTCACTGGACTTGCAGCATCCGACGCTATGTCACTTGCAGCGTCCGACGCTATGTCACTTGCAGCGTCCGACGCTATGTCACTTGCAGCGTCCGACGCTATGTAACTTGCAGCGTCCGACGGTATGTCCGTCGGGAACTGTGGTGTTGGAGGATACTGCCTAAAGGTGGTATTCCGAACGCTGCAGCCAACAGCCGACAGTCAACAGCATATGCTGCAACGGCAGTTGCAGCCGTTGCAACACTACTGGTTTGTATGGAGTTCTATGGAACGCTATCCGAAGGCTGCAGCCGACAGCACATGCTGTCGGCCGCTGCAGCATATGCCGCAACTGCCGTGACTGCAGATCAGTATTGCTGCAACGGCAGTGCGATACGCACGTATCTATTTTTGCTATTTTGCTATAAAACGTAAAATGTGTGGTTCAGAAATAATTATGAAGTAATTAACTATCATAATTATTAAAAAACGAAACCACACAGCGGTAATTTCAAAGGTACCTTACCTATTATACCTACCTAGGTTCGAGTTGCGGAACACTGAATTGTACCAACTAAGTACTTACAGTTACAGTACGTGCGTAAGTTACCTGTAGGTACCTATTATAGCTACCTATGTACCTACCTGCTACTCTGCCGTGTGATGCTAGCTTAGAATAGCATCACCCCGTTTTTTCCTGTGGGTGTCGTAAGCAGCGACTATGGGTCTCGAAGGTAACATGTGTATTGCAATTTTAGGCGACAAGCTGACAACCTGTCACTATAGTGATACACGACAATAGCTAAAACGGCCCTCAAATAATTTGTTAGACGTTGCAATAACGAACGTATTTTTAAGGCCGTTGAAGCCCTGCCTACCCCGCAAGGGTTTAAGGCGTGATTTATGTATGTATGTTGGTACCTATTACCTGTAGGTACCTATAATATCTACCTAAGTCTACATGCAACTATCGGCAGTCACGGCATGTGCTGTCGGCTGTCGGCTGTCGGCCGGTGCCTTCGGAATCGCATGTGCTGCAACTGCCAACAGCATGTGCTGCAACTGCCAATAGCTGCAGCCGTTGCAGCATATGCTGTCGGCTGTCGGCTGTTGGCTGCAGTGTTCGGAATAGCAGCTTTACACGTTGACAGTATGGTACTATCTGCTAGAATATCTGACTTCACTGGCCTTGCAGCGTCCGACGCTATGTCGGTCGGCAACTATGGTGTTGGAGGATTCTACGTCACACATGTTGACAGTGTGGGACTATCTGCAGCACAGCCTGCTATTAGCAGCACTTTATGCGGTGTGTAACCGACCGACACGCGGGCATATGCTAACTGGGGATTCTATGCATCTCTATAATCACTTTTACTACGGGCAAACTAAAAGGCCGTCACCAGCTTAAACAAATGCCCGCGTGCCGGTAACACTGTGTATCCAACAAGGGGTCAACTAAAACTGTTTTTATTTTATTAATACATCTAGACACACGGCAGTGTGTCAGCCAAGTTCGAGCAACCGACACACCGGCCGTGGGTTATATTACACGAACCATTTCGGGCCAAGTTCGACCCACCTATAATTCAAAATCTATTTTATCTAAGTACTGAAATTTCTAGTATCTGTTGAGATCTACTTACTTATCTAAAATACAAAATTTCATTAATGTACCTATTGTAGGTCTTGAGATATTGACGTCAGAAAATCGCTATTTTTACTATACACTCACTGACTGACTGACTGACTGACTGACTGACTCACTCACTCATCAAAAACCTAGACCACTTCCAATGGTCGTATTGACTTGAAATTTGGCATGGAGGTAGGTCTTTAGGTCAAGGTAAAGGAAATAATCTGAAAATGGCCAAGTGTGAGTCGGTTTTCAAAATAATGAAGGTGTAAATTCATACCCCTAAGGAACTAAAACAAAAACTAACTAGCCGTGTGGTGCCGGCAGAGTAGAATAGCACCTCCCCCTCTCTTCCCGTGGGGGTCATAAGAGGCGACCGAGGGATAAACCCGACCCAAACAGCCAGGGCCAACCGTATGGTGGCGGTTAATCCACCACAAAAGTATTCCCAAGGAGGGTTGACGTCTGGTGGGCGGCCGGTCGTAAAATTCAGCCAAATCCTTTTGCAACACGATTTTGTGTTCAACGAAACGTGTCGCGCCGACCCCAAGTAATTGGGATAAGGGCAGGAAGATGATGATGGAACTAAAACAAAAAAACCTATATCTTCCAATGGTCGTACCGACCTAAAATTCGTTACGAATTCGTTATTTAGTCAAAGTGAAGTAAAAATCTGAAATCGGCCAAGTGTGAGTCACTTTCGAAAATAACGAATGTGTTTAACTTTGATCCACTATATGACTATAAGTATGTAGCGAAAATGATAAATAATAAGTAAGTACTTATTTAAGTTGGTACTTACATGACATAGACAAATCTCTATGTTTGTCTGTCGCTGGAATCAAACCCGCGACGACATACAATATTCAGCAAAGGACAGGCCTTTGTAGCCCTGTCCCGAGTGAAAATTATTAATGGGTTACATCTTATAAACCTAGATCCTAGCCAAATTAAAGCTCAAGAAAGTTCTATTATAGAATACTAGCAGCCCGCCCAGCGGTTTCACCCGCTGCTACTTACCTGTTTTCCCGTAGAATTTGGATCTTTGCCCGTAGTAAAAAGTCCATTACTCCGATCCAGCAGAGGTAAATGTGCGAGCAGAAGCGGCCCGTCATGCTGAATAACTTTTACTTTGAAGCCATTACCGTATCTCTTATTGTTTATATGGGATGCTGGTGGTCTACATCAGGTACTCCAGACCCTCGTGACCATGTGCCAGCAGAAGCGGCCCGTCATGCTGAATAACTTTTACTTTGAGGCTTTTACCTTATCTCTTATAGTTTATATGGGATGCTGGTGGTCTAAATCAGGTACTCCAGACCCTAGTGACCATTTGCCAGCAGAAGCGGCCCGTCATGCTGAATAACTTTTACTTTGAAGCCATTATCGTATCTCTTATAGTTTATATGGGATGCTGGTGGTCTACATCGGGTACTCCAGATCCTCGATGGCCATGTGCCAGCAGAAGCGGCCTGGCATGCTGAGTAACTTTTACTTAAAAACCATTACCGTATCTCTTATAGTTTAGATGGGATGCTGGTGATGTTCATCAGGTACTCCAGATCCTCGATGACCATGTGCCAGCAAAAGCGGCCCGTCATGATGCACAACTTTTTCTATGAAGCCATGGCCGTATCTCTTATAGTTTAGATGGGATGCTGGTGGTCTTCATCAGGTACTCCAGATCCTCGATGACCATGTGCCAGCAGAAGCGGCCCGTCATGGTGAACAACTTTTTCTATGAAGCCATGACCGTATCTTTTATAGTTTAGATGGGATGCTGGTGGTCTTCATCAGGTACTCGTACTCCAGATCCTCGAAGGCTGACAAAAAGTAGTCCATGTCCATCTTTACTATGCTAGTAATATCAGTGCCAAATTTCGCGAAGATCGGTAAAGCGGTTTGGCTTATTTGGGTAATATCCGCTGTATTTCCCGCTTTTCCTGCTGCTAACCGTTTTCCCGTGGAAATGAGGAATTTTCCCGTGGTAAAAAGTAGCCTATGTTACTCAGGAATGTTGTAGCTTTCTAATAGTGAAAGAATTTTCGAAATCGGTCCAGTAGTTTCGGAGTTTATCGATTACATACATACAAAAAAACAAACAAACAAACAAAAAAACAAACAAAGTTTTCCTCTTTATTATATTAGTGTAGATAACCGGCTACGTACATTATACCGCCCTGACTTGGCAAGCTTATCAGTAAATAGAAAACGTGTAAAAAAAATCCAAGATATTGAATGGGCAATGCGCTCTAGCGTGTCAGTCGTACAAGACAGCATACAAAATGACAAAACAAAAAAGTTTCCTTTGCCACGCAAACGTATAAAAATTAAATAACAAAAGCTAGTCCATTTCTTTGTAAGAAGCATAGTCCATATTCAAATATCTGAAAATGAGTATAAATGAGACATTTACTTAACTAACTTTATCATAAGAAAAAAAGAAAATAATCCTTACAAAAATAAATGAAATCCCACCCAAAACA